>CM076141.1:34700000-35900000 GCA_038025085.1 Tetragonia tetragonoides
TTTTATTTATCGACTACTAATTAACTTACTTACAAGGGGACCACTTTTAGAACTGACTTATAAGAACTAGGAGGAACTTTTACAAGGTTATAGGTGACGTTACATGAGAAAAAGGACTAAAAATGTTACTTGAAAAACGAATACGCTCATACTATGATGAATAGTCTAGACCAAGTGTTCACCAGATAAATTAATTATGACATATTAGGCATCTGTAATACAAAATATGGCCGCAATGCCACATTGATATTAATAAAACAACCTATATCAAATTGGTGGTTAAAACTTTTTCTTATCTAAAACAACAATGTATGTCATGGTAATAGGGTTTGGTTCTGGGAGGATGTGTGGAATGGTGATCACCCTTTTTCTTCCACATATCCTTGGGTTTATCACTTGTCCACTCTTCATGATGTGCCGGTTTCCGCCTTCTATTCAGGCACCAGTTGATCATAATGCCACATGGTCAATAAATTAAAAAGTAAACGAGAATATATTGATAAGACACTAGCTGACTTTTTTTTTCTCCCCCCTCGTCCATAGCAGACTAATTAAGGCTACATTCTTTTGGTGCTCAACAGAACAAAATTTGCAACGTAGAACGACATTGATGCAGTTTGGACTTTGGAATGGAAAGCAGAACGACAACGAACTTGCAGCATTGAAATAGAACATAATGCAGCATGGACACGACCAGAAGTCAGAAGAACACCCCTAAGTCACTTAACAAGTGATATACAATATTCTACTTAATTATGATACCATTTATTTATATGAAAAGATTTCTACATAATTATGATACCATCCACTTAGGTCAATGCTATTGCCAGGCCATAAACCACTATTGCCCCATTATTTATGCCATATATGGAAACATAAAAAGCTAAGACTTTCAAAATTCAATATTGGACCTGGCGGCTGGCCATAACATCCATCTTATTCTAATATCCAATAAAATAAATTGACATTGATTGATACTTCATCAATTAAAAATATAGTCATTACAAAAACATATTGCAATGTCACCCAACTTGCAAATTCAAGGCAAAAAAATAAAAAAAATAAAAAAAAAAAATCTAGCTAAGATTAAAAAGGTGATATGGAGATGAGGTACCTTGCCAAGATGATGAAGGCCACGCTCAGCAGCAAGAGAAACAACAACAATGACAGTGCACACAACTGCAACAATCCAAGTGGGTGTGTACTGAAAAGTATTAAACCCTTCTTCTGCCATTCGATTAGAAAGGTTAAGCAATTTTGACCACATCTCAAAAATCGATGTAATTTCAAAAACATACAATTAATTAATTGTTTGACAAAAATGGCTGCCATTTGAACACCAATCTTCACTTATAATATATGCAATCGAACTGGGGAATAAATTGTTTAACAAGGAAAGAGGTAAAGAGATGATGGTTGATGAAAGGGACTACTATTTTAGTAGACTGAGGCAAAGAATATTTTTGAGGAGAGTGAAAAAGGTCGAATGTTTTATAACCTATTGTATCAACTATCAAGCAAAGCTTGCATGTGCTTGAATTGAGAAGCTTAGAGAGTTGTATTAAACACCTGGTAAGTACAAGGAATAAGAAATTAGGGATGTGTTGGTGCGTGGGCAACTATCAAAAGAAAAAAAAAAGAGAGAGAAATTGAGCTTTTTCCTTGTTTCCATGAAACAAATTTCATAGGGATTAGCTTGGCTTGTTTTTTTTATCACCCAATATTATTTAGGGTATACAAACAACACGAAAATTATTCATATTTCTGGTTACAAAAATGACTAATGAGCGAGCAAATGACCTAACACTAATCCATTCTCTCCCTACATGAGAGATGCGAATGAGACCACTTGCACACTTCGAAAACTCGAGGTCTTTAAGGTTTCATTTTTTATGTTCGAGAAAGACCTTTGCCTTTTACAAAGTTTATTAAGGCACCCTCTCGGTTCTTTCACCTTATTTTCAGTTCAATTTAGTTTATTAAAATAAATTAAATAAATTATTTTTTAATATATATTTACGATGATATATTTGCTGTTAGAGAGATTTTAATGCTTTGCTTCAAATGAACCGGTAAGGTCAATTAGAAGAAAAGTCATTAAAGTTTTGGTCAATTCAGTTCGATTCAATTGAGGAAAATGAACCCTAAATCTAGGGGATAGTGCTACAGAATATGTTTCTGGGATCATCATGACACAGTTGAAGGGTCATAGGGCAACAATGACATTAACTGGTAAATTCTATTGGTCTATACCTGAAACAAGTAGCAGGTACAAGGTATTATGGACAAATTTCAAGGTTAAGCATTGGTAAGTTGGGGAAGTTTTTGAAACAGAAACAGGGTCGAATATCTAAGGAGATAATCTACATTCTTCTTATCCGAATGCACAAATCAACTGTACATTACTGTTATAGCTTTCTTGATCACTAGAGAACCCAAACAGGGAAAAGAAAAGAGTTCTGCCAGTGTATTTATTCTGCAACAAAGTATGAATCAAGAAAGTGCAGCAAATCTGTAGAGAAATCCTTTGGGAAAAGCATGAGGATACTCGGTCAGTCACCTGAACTGTAGCATGGAAGTAGGTTTGTGTTCCTAAGAACTTCGGAGCATTGTCAGATACAAGCTGTGAACTCTGGAAGATTGCAGAAATTGGAACACACTTCTAGGATGTGGACTCAAAGGACACAATGTGGGTGAAATGGGTAAATTCCATCTTACTTGATTGAGTATCTGTATGGGAGTATTGTGATCCAAAGCTGGAAATCAGCTGTTACTAGAGGAAATTGTTTCGAGGCAACGGGGAAGATACAGACTTGGTTTGATGCTTGATTCTGCAGATGGGACTTATTAAGTTGGTAGTTGTTACACTGCAGTACTTGCAGTGCAAGGTATCCTTAGAGAAGTAGAGAGTTATGGTATTATGGAGCCCTCTTCGATTCCTTGACGTAGTGTAATAATGTGGCTGGCACATAAAAACCAGACTATTGACTAGGGACAAGCTGATAAATTTTGAAGCAAGTGTAAAAGAGGCGAACTGTGGTCTGTGTTCTGATGCACAGGAAAGTCAGGGCCATCTGTTCTTGGAATGCTGCTGGGTTAAAAATCTGATGCATGGTGTTTTAAGGTGGCTGGGTATTGACTAAAGATCTGGAAATCTTATTGATATGTGCAGATGGATTAGGCAACAGAAGTGCTGTGGGGTGCATTTAAACTGTTATGCTGCTACTTTTTGCTGGCACGATATTTCATACACAAAGGAACCACAAAATTTTTGATTAGCTTATATTGTGATTTCAGTCATAAGCACTACTAATTCTTTTATTTACAAAGTGTAAATGAAAGAACTGGTATTGTTAGGTTTGAATATATTAGACAGAAAAGCACTACTAGTAGATTTCTATACACAGCTGAGATAAACACACACAAAACAAAGGGAAAAAAAGTGTGGTTTCCAATGAAAAAATCAACCAAATAGCATATTAATTTCCAGCACTATGATGTGTTGTAAATTCTTCAATACAAACTGTAGTTTCTTGGGCAGCAGGAACAACTTCACATGATTCTGAACCCATGTTCTGCATCTCAATTCTATTTGAGCTTCCTCTTGCCCTCACGTCTCCGACCCAGGCATCCAAAAACTCATGGACCATTGGCTGGAATATGCCCGCCTTAAACATGCTTCCCATCTTCAAAAAAGTTCAGAACATGAGAATGAGGTACTTGAACCAGATTGTTTCCTGGTTTACTAACATGCTAACTACTTTCTCACCTGGGTTACAATTGTGTACAAAGGCAAGGTACTGTAACTGCAGAGTACTTGAACAATCAATCTGTATTGCAAAAGGGATGGTACAAAGATCAGAGGGGCTGCTGGTATAAAATAAGTAACATGGTTATATCCAAATATGCACAAAATATACTCCCTCCTTCCGAAACGATGGCGCTAATGCTATTTAATAAGTCACTATGAATCCAAATTCTCCTTGAATCAAACCTAAAGAGTCCCCAGGGATTTCAGTGAACTCCTGGATCACTTACACTTCTAGAAGCCATCAGGAAATCAATATTGGCTCCTTTTCAGTTGAAATTCATTCGACCAACTCAAATGGCTCATTACTGTTTTGAACTTCTTATTTGTAATAAAGTAGCTCACAATCAATGCATTTCCAATCAAGAGTCTAATGGAAACAGCCTCTCTGTAATTGCAGGGATGAACTGTAAGCATATATCATGTTTCATCATGTTCACAAACCTGAAAGCTACCATTGGAGTAGTTCTTTCTCTGGCTACGCATACAACTTTTAAACAATCGTGCCCTCAACTTAACAGGCTCCTACTGTATTCTTCCTCCATCAAATAAAATTATTCACTTTTGTGTGGAACTGTGGCTTAGTTTCTCAGGAAGTCTTGGATGAATTAAGGAATATATGAGAAATTTTAATATAAACATTGTTACAGCTTACAAAAGGGTATGATAATTATTCTGGAACTATTCAAAATAGCACTTGGGCATTTATCTTGGACTGAATATAATAGATGCTAAGTGCTGGTTGACAAATCGGTCTTTTGAAGAAGAAGCTTCTTTTATCCAGGTCAAAACTCGGTTACTAACTGTTCTTGGATATAGAGACTAAACATCTGGTAGGTAGAAAAAAAAAAAACAAAAATATTGTAAATGGAGCAGTAGATCATAGTTACCCAACAATAAGCCTGGGGATGAATAAGCCTACTTTGTCAAGGATGCATGAATGCACTCCATATGTAACCTGGCAAATGATATAATAAATGTTAGACAAGGAGATTTCACATTAAACTTTGAAAATAAGCTGCTGTACATTGCTCACCAAAACCCAGAAAAAGAATGCAATTTCAAAAGAATTCTGGAACAAAATGAAGTGGATCGCGTATAAAACAATGTTGGGGCGTCCAAACCAAAAATGCTTGTCAGATGGCTTCACCAGAGGAGCTTTCCCTTCCTCACCCTCGGGATTGCGCTGGCATGCCTCATTTTCTTTATCTTTTTCCTCTATCTCTTTGGCCAAACATGTTATAATGTATTCCAATTTAGTACCCACAATAAGTAGAAGCTGTAGTCACCCAAGTCACATTAAGTTTAGCCAAAATCATAAGTGAAGTACGCATTTATTTTCTCCTCATAGTTACAGATTTCACTTACAATTAATGGTAGAAATGATAAATAGAAATATGCATGCCATCCTGCAAACCACCAAGCATTAGTCATTCCACAACACAAGGTGGAGATTATTTATGGGTGAAAAGTTAAAAGGATACCTCTCAGGTTAATCAACAGAAAGAGCACAACAAATGCCCACAAGTACCAGCTACACAAAGAAAGAAGTACTCAGTATTGGATAGTCTATTCAACAGAGTTAAGAACAAAGATTTGTAGGTTTACCTTATGCCAACAACTTTTTTGAAGTCATATTCCAAAGTCCGCATCATGTATTTATGAAAATCAAAACTGAGATTTGACGGGCAGTGAGTCTAAACAAAGACGAGCCAAAAAGACTCAGTTACACTAGTACCGTAAAGCAAAAGTAGCTCAAGTACACAGAAAGAAAGCTTCAGTTCCTTATTTTCTCTGAAGCACAGAAATTAGGCCAACATTACCATGATAAAGCCATGTCTCAATGCAATGTAGTCCGACTTTGTGACAGAGCCATAGAATTGCTTGAGAAATGATACCTAGCAAGGTGTACGAACTGGTTACATAACATCATATCAAAGTTTATCACTAAAGTAAAACCATTTCTACAACTCAAGCAAACCGGGTTAGTGATAGTCCCTAGTTGACTTCTTTTTATTTATTTTTATAATCCCTACTTGAATTACCATAGCGTTATCAGTAATGGTACTAGACAGTTTTGATATCTGGTTCAGAGTTCAGACTACCATGCCTACCAATAACTTAATAAAAAAAATCATGATAATTTCCTTGGCACAAGCACCAGCCGGAAAACAAAAATTGTAAAGCCTTAAGAACCTCCAATTTACTACTCCAATAGACCTATCCCAAATCGACTGCAGTGTTAATGGCCCATAACTATACCATATTTCTTGTGAGGTTATAGCAAGGATTTTCCAACTTTTCCTGTTCATAAAACTGGGTTGTACGAGAAGGTTTTGCAATTTTTTTCATTAAGAAAGCTACTTTGATGGTATTGGCATCACCGCATCAACATCAACAATACCCCGGTGCCTCCAAAGAGGCAACCACCCAAGGGGGATAATGGGAGTCGGCTGTAGACAGCCTTAACCCTGTGAAAACAGATGTTTCCACTTGATCCAGCGCACGACGACCATCTGCAACTTCACAATAAAAAAGAAGTGCAGATAGTTGATAGGTCATTTTGATTTAGTCCATTATACTCCAAAGCCAAAGAACAGTGAATCTTTTTGATTGTATTAGATGATTAGTATATCAACAAAGACCATGCAATATCCACTAGAATGTGCTGGCTGTATAGCACATTCTTTTAATAATATCCTGTAACGAAATTCAGGACTCTGCATTTAACAGAATAAAACATGAAGAGAACAATACTTTCTGTTTCCAGCAGTTAAGAACTCACCACAACATTTCCTACAGTGGAACTTCCTTCATGTTGCTTAAAGAATTCATGATGATGACGATCATGAATTTGTTTGACCCTGTTTGATTCTTCACCAGGAGAGCAAATTTTTTCAATTGAATATTTTGAATTGCATCCAAAACAATTAAGTACATAGGACAATTGGCTAATTTTCTCTCTTCAGTTCATTACCATTTTTGGATTTTGAAACCTCGCGTCGTATTGAGTCCTCCCAGTGCTTCCATCTGCGTATCTAGGAAAGCAAAAACAAAGCTTAATAAACCAGTTGGATTGAGCACAAAACTTGTTTACATCAATATGATGTTAAAGTTAAGATTCGATTATAACCATTTAACCAATATCCTTTGTTGTAGGGGCAGTTTCATTTCCGTAAGTGATAACCTTCCATCAGTCACCCATCGTATTTCTAAGATTCACGACGGCGATTATGCTGTAGAACTTGGAAATCTATGTCACTTGGGTCAATAAGAAGACAGGAAGAAGCACTGTGCAAAAAATTGAATTTCTCCTCTCTTTTTTACCATCTCCCCCGTTTTATGCTTCTATGCCTCCATTGAGTTCTCTTTATAATAGCAGGTTGGCTACTGGCTAGGTTTTATGTACCATTTGCAGATTTTACTTTCCTTTTTGATTATCCGTTATCCGGATACATAAGAACAAGAGGATCAAGAAATTACTAGTGAGGATCAAGACACAATACAAAAGGCAAAACAGGTCCCGAGTTTGAACCCCCTCAGGGCCACCGGAGGTTTTGCGGGTTGTTAACTTCAGGGCCCGTGGGAGTAGTCAAGCAAAGCTTGGATACCCATTGTATCCAAAATAGCAAAGAAGCAAAACAAAAATAATAAGAAATAATGTAGAACACCTCTTTGCTACTTCACATATATCGCTCATTAGGTCAATAACATAACATTTTTTTTCTTTTTTTTTTTAAGAAAAAAACACAAGATTTAAGTAGTCCTCTAAGAGAAACCCGTGAGTTGTATTATGTTATATAGAGTCATATTAAGTGATTCTAGAGGTCAACACAATGACCAAGCAGAGAATATCTCATTTGAAAAGCTTTTATCATGCATAGAAGACCAGTTTCTATTGATCTGGTAAATCACTTGCTTAGCGGATCTCAAGTGCAGCATAAAATTAAACTACACTACACACCTTCATTCCACCAAGGATCATGGTTGCTGCGCAGAAGATAACATAAACAACTGCCAACACAAAGATAAATATGTGCAGTTGATGTAATGCTTCCAATGACATAAATTGAGCCTGTCCCTGGGCATAGCAAATAGTAGATATTAGTATAAATACAGATATAGTGACAAAGGGAAATGTATAAATCCCTAATCATATCAGAATTACTGCTGATTGAAACATGCTAGTATAAACTTATTCCAATGAAGATTCCTTATTCTTTCGCATAACTTTCCCCCAAACTCATAAGCAAGGGTACCAATCACAGAGACAAATTAATCAGATGGAACATGTTATAATCAATATCTTCTGACTGGCTGGACAGCATTTCATATGTCTGTACCAGGTAAGAAATTTAATTTCTTCTATGGTTCATCAAATAATTTAAAAAGCTTCAGTGTGAAGGATAAGTATAAGAAAATAAAAATACATTTAGCCAACGAAAACCAAATGTAAGGTAATACTGGTATCCTTCTGAAGAAAAGAGTAATATAATTAGATACAAAATTGAATAGCATTTTGTTGCCAAAGAGTAAATGATTACTTAACCCTGCCAATCCAACACCAAAGTGCAAAATAGACATCTAATTGTATCTCGTAATAAGGTGAAACATTCAGCATTAAACAGATATAACTTGTATATTACCCTCATGAACATGAAAACAGTTTTTCAAAATGCAGAATTTGAGTTTACAAGGGAAAGTTTACAGACTGGACCTGAAATACTGAAACAGCTACGGGTGGGGGCTATCTCAGTATACTATGATATCATTTTATTGTTACACCAAATCAATTGAACATTATAGAATCTGCAACAACCCATACGTATGTTTTAATGTATAAGAGATTCAAATCTGTGCAACTTTTCTTTATGGAGATATAACATACTGATTATTAAGATTACATGAATAAGACAAGAAACATAATTTCATACCTTTTTCGAACAATGGTGTTCATCTCCACCCTCAGAAAGGAGTCGTCCTTTACTCCATGAAGGCTGAAATGAATGTTGGTTATGGGTTTTGCCTCCATGGCCAACAGAGTCTTTTGCGCAAGGAAGCATATATAATGTAAGATGTGCCGGCATGCATATGTTGCTAACGAACCCTTGAAAGACTGTAAGAAGTAGGGAGATGAATCCCAAAAGCATCAACTCTGTATTTATCAGATACACCAATAAGGGCAGTCAGTCCATATAGTCCTGGAGATTGAGGAACTTTTGCCGTATCAGATACCGCTGTTTTTCCTCCACATTTCAAGCAAGTAGTCTAGCTAATGACTCTAACTGTCTCTCCTCCCTAACTGAATATGCTAGACACAAAGTTCTTCATGATCATTGTCTTCAAAACAAATGCTATCCATGGCTTCATTCCAATCTCTTCTTAGCCGACAGTGCTTATTTTTACCTAACTCTTCTCCATAATATATTTTTTTGAGATATTTTTTTGCATATCTAGTGTATAATTATGATAAAGAACATAAATTTGGAAGCCTAAACTTGTAAGGTACTAAAATTACTGGTAATAAAGCAAGAAACAAAACATAATTTTAAGGAATCTTTGTTACAAACGCCCTTCTTGTTAGGTCATTTTCTAAGAAACCACCTTTTTATAATTTTGGTGTCAAATCCGTCTTTTACAACACACTACCTCTAATCTGATAGAGGACCTAATTTGACCCTTAATTGTCCATCTTTTTGTCAATCAAAGGACAAATGGTCAATGGTAGAGGCAACTACACCCCAAGTGGTCAATTTAGAGTCAAATGATGATTGATGATGGTCAAAGTATGACATGTTTTACATTAAGGGTACCGATTAACAAGAAAAATGGTCTTTAGAGTGTGGTTTTTGACACAACAACAAAAAATAATTTATTTATACATATTAAATTCAGTGAAACTCCCTGACAAGTACGAAAACTTCAGAATTTTAAGTGGCATACTGCATGATAAGATGAGATGCAAAACGGCTCATCTTTGTGTGTTCACAAATGACGGTTTTAATTTTCAGTTTTTCACTGTCATCAATCATCATTTATATACAAAGAACTGCCCTAAGGGCTATATGAACAAAGCATTAGCTAGAGCAAGGAAGCTTAAGCTAGATCCCTTCTATTAGAATATTGCCATTGTCGTTCACTCTCTCAAATTGGATGCAGAACCAAGATATACTATAAAACTAACCTGCTTTGATTTTCTGCAAGGCTTCAAATAATGCTTCTTGGCCCTTTCTCTTCAAGAACTAGGTATTAAGAGTAAAAAACAATAATAATTCACTTAAGAGTAAAAAACATAATACTTGAACATAAATTAAAGTAGGCGTCAGCAATCAGATTTTCAGATGTCAAACCAACATTCAGTGTGGGAAAAGCAATAAAAGGTTCCTAAAGCATATGAGTATATGACTCACTAAATCCAGTTTAATGTGTTCATAATTCATACTATAATAAAACAAAAGTTGGTCGTACAATCTAGAGGATTCGTCAAATTAACATGAAAACCTACCACTTTTGCTAATCTAAGATTATGCATGTTGATACTTTTTTCTTTTTCTTTTTTTTTTTTTGTAGATATGAACTTGACATTAATTAACAAAATTAGACTAATTTTTTCTAATTTGGTTAATGGTGTGTTTGGATACTTGAATTTGAAATAATGGATTTGAGGTAAATTTGTTCTTGAAAGCCTAGTATGATTGTAGGTTTGGAATTGATCCAATTCCTTGGCCTTTGATAAAGCCTTAAAATTGGAGAATTACAAATTACACCCCTCCACCTTGGCATTTCAAATTCTTCCCTCCTCCCTCTTCCTTACATTTGGAAAAGATTTAATTCAACCAAATGCTTGGTGTAAGGGCATTTTCTACTGTTGAAATTCACCAATTTCTTTTTAGTATCCAAACACAATCTAAAATGTTTTGGTGATGAATGTGAGTCAATCAATTCAATAAAACTTGGGGAGAAGGGGCCTTTTTCTTAAATCGAAGAGGGAAAAGATAAAAATTAAAATAAACAAGTAAACTCAACCATGAACTGATGAACTTGAACAAACAAACAACACAAGACCCATATTGCAATTAAAGCTAAAAACAACCATTGCTCCCAATTGGCAATTTGGCATGCCCTTTCCCAAGTTTTTAATACTCAAATAATCTACATGTAAGTTTTCAACCAAAACAAGACTCAAAATTCTGTAAATTGGACAATTCAACAACTGGGTACAATGCCAAAATTGGCCAAAATTGTGACATCCAACAGAAATTGATTTTATTCAAATTGGGATGAACAAAACATGATAAGTTGAGAATGGGTACACATTAAGTACACACCTTGCCAAGAATGTGAAGGCCACGCTCAGCAACAAGTGAAATGAAAACAATGATGAAGCACACAACTGCAACTACCCAAGTGGGTGTGTACTCAATAGAATCTAACTCTTTTCCTGCCATTGAACCAGAAAGGTGAAACAATTTTGACCAATTTTGGGAAATTGATGTTTCTGAAGGAGAAGTTTGTTTTCGGCAAAAATGGCTGCCATTGGAACAGCAATATATTTGGCAGATATAATAATGTGGGAAATTGGGGAATATTTGTTGGGGAAGGAAAGGGTGAAGAGATGGTTGATAAAAGGGGTTCTTGAAAATGAAGGCAAAGAATAATTTGGGAGAATTAAGGAAGAAAATGAGGGATTTCTGGAAACCCACAGCTGACAGCACCAAGCAAAGCTTGCTTGTATTTTGAAATCACGTTCATATTGGAGCGCGAAATTTCCATAGGTTATTCCTAAGTTCATGACTCATGAGGTTTGAAGCCTGTGAAACTGGTCAGTTCGCCAGTTCTGTTAGGGTAATTTATTTTATTTTTTTTGGTTTGGAGGAGGTAAAAAAAAGGCCTCAATAGGATTTGAACCCTTAATCTTAGGGTGGGGCACGATACTTCTAACCAATGGAGCATTTCTTAATTCCTTTTATTAGGAAGGTTAATTTAAGCTCGGTGGTCAATTGTAATTTTTCTACATTCCACCTTAATACCACCATATTTTATTTAATACCACCTAACAAAACCATGTGTTCCTTTTTTACCCTTGTTATAATTCCCCCGAATTTAAGTGAAAACTTCTCTCTCCTCACCCTATTCTCTCTCCTTACCTCATACCACCCATACTGTCGTCCCCCCACCCCCACCACCACGCTGACACCATCCTCCCCCATCGCCGACCACCGGTGGCCCAGGATCGTGTTGGAGGCGTCCCCAATTCGAGACAGCCCCCCACCGCAACCCCACTCTCTCTCTCCTTCCATCCACCCACCACCCACCCTTTCTCTCCCCTTCTCTACCGCCGACTACCGGAGTTGGGCTTCTCACGCCACACCAGGTACGGAGCGGAAATTTGCTAATTTTGTTATTTATATAATAATAATAATAATAATAATAATAATAATAATAATAATAATCCTTTATAAACAATAACAATAATCTAATACTCCACAAGCATAAGAAAAAAAACCAAAAGAAAAAAATATTTCAAAGACCTCGCTTCACTCCTAGGTGCGGAGCGAGATCTTTCGAATCTTTTGGATGGGGGTGAGTGAAGATGAGAGAGAAAATATGAGAAAAAAAATTAAAAGAGGAATAAAAATAGAACACGTGGGTTATTGTGGGTGTTATTAAATAAAAACAAGGGTGGTATTTAATACTCTCTCCGTTCCAAAATCTGCTAACCACTTCTTTTTATACGAAGTTTAATGGGAGTTGATTTTGGAACAAAATCTCTTGTTTGTCCTTACTTTAATATGAGAGAGTGTGTGTGGGTTAGTAGGGATTGGAAAGTAATGTGGCAAGAAAAAATAGGGTAGATGAGTATTTTACCCCTCAAAATTTTACTAAAAGAGGTAGTGGGTAGGAGAATTTGAAACGGATGTAAAAAGAAAGTGGGGAGGAGATTTAAGAACGGATGGAGTAGGCCCTAATTTCTCATGTTTCACTCAGAAGGGTTGCTAAACGTAAATTCCCAAAGTACTGAACACAAATTTTATTTCCCAAAGTACCCCTTGCTTCACACCCAGAGTGACCTAGGTTGCACCGATACCTGGCCCAACAACAGTATCCCGTATCCGATACGTTTCGGATACCGATACTTCTAGGATACATGCCCGATACTTGGAAATACGCACCTGATACGTATCGGAGAAGTATCCTATTTTTTCGTATTGTTTTTTTCCCAAAATAATTATGGATACTACTCGGATACACAGTGGATACTTTAAGGATACGCCAAATCAGCAAACACTTCAATTAATTATACTTTTTGCAATAAAGATTAAGGATTTCTTTAAATATATCATTATGAAACCCAAAACAAATGATCTTTTTCTCTCATTATAGCCTCCATCTTGTCTGATCTAAAGGCTTATGCCTATTAGAGCAGCTGGTCGGTTCGCCAACTCTCTCTATCTTCCACACATCCATACCATCAACTAAATAGTCATCAATTTACTAACAGATTTTTCATCTTTGATCTTGTATTTTTAATGGAGAATGGTATATAGATGTTAACAATGCCAGTAAATGTCATAAATTGAATTGCACTTAACATTTTTTTTAAAAAAATTGTTATATTATATATTTTATATTATATTTTTGTCGTACTCGTATCCTAGGAAATTTAGAATTGCAGTATTTCGCACCCGTATTTGTATCTGTACCCGTACCCGTATCGGTATCCGTGCAACCTAGTCAGAGTCCCGCGCTTACCCCTTTGTCTCTCTCCTCTTTCCCCATGTTCTCTACCCTTTGAATCTCACGACACCATCTCCCATGTCCCCTATTCAACATCTGGGTAGCTCTGCAAATCAATAATGTATACCTCCCAATTTCAATTAGCTAGTTTAGTATCTAACAAAGGCAATTCCCTTCAATTAACCACTAAAAATTGCTCGATTTTCACTAAATCAGTTTACCTTCAAGACACATCAATAATGGTGGCCATCGGAATCAGTTTACGGGGATTCGGTTGGGTTGGGGCTCTTGCCGGCGGTGGGGTGGTGGTGAAAGAAATTCAGAGTTGCCGATGGAGTTGTGGCGGTGCCGATGAGCGATTGAGTAGCTTGGGCATTTCATTTTTTTCCTTTTAATTATTCATCTTTATGTACAATAGAAATTGGAATACATGCAATTCGAAACTCCCCCAGTTCAATTAGAAGTCTGACCATGAAATTTGTACTTCACCATCCACCACCAACCCATCACCACTGGTCCACCCACACGCCGACGACTCCAGCCGCCGCCTACCTATCGGTAGACTCCAACCTCTACTTAGCCACCACCCTTAACCCTAAACATTGAATAATTACTGAAATGTTCAAATACTAATAATTATTACATATTGTTTTGAAGATCATCAATAAGCGCATCAATAATATTGTCTGAAATTAAATCCATCATCTTTGTTGATGATTTCATCTAGATCTTTTACGCCAAACATTATTGACAGATTTTGAAAGGAAAAAGGATGAGAGAGAAGATTTCTTTTAATGAGAAAAGGGTAGTTTTGAAAGTATTGTGACAAAAAGATTTACGTTTAGTAATTTAAAATTTACGTTAAGCAGTTCCGGTTGCAATTTGGCTCAGATGGTAATACCCAAAGAATAAAAAAATTAATTCCCTTTTGTTGTGAAACAACTAAAGTAATAGAGAGATAGAGAATAAGCCTCGTTAAAACCTTACTAGGAAAACCCAGTGGGACAAAAACCTAGTGAAGGAAAAAGAGTACATTATTCTTCAATACGCGTGAGATGCTGCCTCATTAAAAACCTTGCCTGGAAAACCCAGTGGGACAAAACCATGGCTAAGGGAAAAAGAGTGCAGCGCGTATTTTCTCCCCCTCATGACAATATCCGTCAAGATCTTCAAGTTGATGCAATTGTGATCTTCAGTAGGAAATGTCTTCGTAATGGATAAGAAACTTCAGTGTTACATATCACAATCTTCATGAATTCCTGCAAGTTTAGAAAATATGCTTCCAACAAATTTCATATTTCCTATGAATATGGTGTACATAGTACATACCTTTCATTCATATCATTATCATTCCAAACAATTGATTATCCAACATATAAAGTGAGACATTAGAATGGAACTCACTAAGTTCCATAATATCCTTGTCATGCTGCCTCGTTAAAAATCTTGTTAGGTAAAACCCAATGGGATAAAAACCTCAACGAAGGGAGAAAGAGTACAGCCACTACTTCACCAAAACCTTTGCTAGGAAAACCCGACGGGAAAAACTACGCAATAGGAGAAAAACGTGAAGTGCGTCAAGTCTCATCCTTTAATTGCAATTCCACAATCTATGAGCAATTTCCACAATTCCAAACCATTTAACATACACCTTCTTCGGGAGGTCTTTTAGGAAAACAAATACAAACCTTCTACATGAAGTCAATATTGGAACATAATAGTATCCAATCTAAAATATTAATCGTTGCTCATATTTTTCATATCATCACAAAATATTTATAATTTGGGAATGAGAGAGAATATTTTATGGTACTTTAGGACCATAAAGATCACCTAATTCATAACCATGGTACTTCAGGACCATAACAATCTCATATTAAATATCACCAATAGGTCATCACAAATGTGATTCACATCAATTCTCTACCTTTGAGAAATTTCTTATGATTTTGTGATTGATAATCTCATATGCTCAAACTTCTGGTTGAGACAATAATCAATTCATTCAAAATTCTCTTACAGGGCTTTTGTATCTTGTATCACGTCATATCTGAATCGTGAATGCTAAACAACAGTATATCTTGTCTCATTCTCATTTAACTTATTTGAGACAAATAGTTCATGTATATCATTGATTTATAGACCTTTGAAACTTTGAATATCAGAGGTTCATATAATTTCAAAATATGCTCTTCAGGAGCCACTTTTGCAAAGGTCCATATATGCCATTATACATATCCAACAAGACATTTAGAGTTCTTCAGGAACTATATCTTCAATCCTTCTGGGATTGACTTACCATAGGAGTAAACATCTCCTTTTATAGGTTTTCGGTTTTCTCCTATAAAATATGTAGTAACTTACACAGCTACATTTCAATGAAAATGTGTGCATGCATCATGAGATGAAATTAATAAATTAATAAATGTTAAATAAATCGAAATAAGATATAAAATATAGTTACATGTATGATGTATGACTTATAATCTATATGCACACAATGCATGACTCGATAATGTAAACTGTACAGTTTGGATATCAAATCCATAATTTAATTGGACTGCAGGTCCGTGAGCTCATTTTCTATTTCCAATCAATAACATGTCGACATTTAGATGGACTTTATAAGTATGATCCTCATTCATATGTCCATCGTATATTGCATATGCATATCGGTTTCATCATTTACCGGTATCAAAGTATGAATCGTTGAATCTTATAATCAACTTTATTTATCCATCAGTACTGGTAAATGATATCTGAATATTTTCTTAGGAGGTACCTTTTCCTTTTTCTTATAGGCCATCTATTTTGATTCAGATATCCATACCTCTTCAGGGGTATATATATAAGCTATAAAGCTTGTTTATATTTCAAAACTTTTCATGAGTATCAACCAAACTGCACGATCTTGCCATGTTTGTATAATAGACTCTCATTAGGAACCGATTTCCAATTAATTTGACTGAAAGTAAACTCAAAATATATACTACACTTCATGTATATCAATCCTAACATAACTGGCAAGATAAC
This sequence comes from Tetragonia tetragonoides, assembly GCA_038025085.1. Lineage (NCBI taxonomy): Eukaryota > Viridiplantae > Streptophyta > Magnoliopsida > Caryophyllales > Aizoaceae > Tetragonia > Tetragonia tetragonoides. The sequence continues at coordinate 34,716,580 of CM076141.1, forward strand.
TCAATTCAAACAACATGTATCTCTACAACCAATTTGTGCCTCGATATGCCTCCCTAAGGGTTATAGTTGTGCGACAGTCAAATCATAGAGTTTCATGCTTGAATATATAGAGGTTTGAAATAAAGCTGGTATATATGTATACGTATATGAACCTCAAATTTATATCATATTCTGAACTTCTGGTTCAGGCAGGGGTCAACATTATACATACTAACGTATGTCTTTGTTTTATTCAGCTTTCCTCTATTATTCTCCCCCTAAGCTGAAAAACTATCTCTCGTGGACAGTTATAAATGGGCATTTCATTATATTGAAATTCAGCTTAGATCCACTACTTTCTCATCTTCTCTCGATGAGCTTCACTTTGTTTGTTCTCTGGTGGAGAATAAAAATTTAAGGGAGTCATGTAATTTGCAGTTGGTTATCTCTGTGCTCATATAATTTGCCCTATACAAGAGATCCAATATTGATAAAAATGCTCAAAACATACTTTACAACAAACTTGCATAATGCATTGCATCTCATCTTTTAAGTGATCTTCTAGCCACTTAATCTTAATTTGTACAAGTTGCTATCAATATCTCTTGTCTCATTTCGAATCAAACTAATTTATTGTTCGAAACTAAAAATATATACTCCATCTCGTTGTCAGTCTTGCCTTTAAACGTCATTGTAATAAAACACGAGAGAGTATGAGCACATTATCAGATATTCATTCAAGATAAACTTCAGGTTCTCGGAACGGGTGTCTTCATACCCGGATGGCCTAAACTGTCACATCAACAAAATATTTCACGTAACTAACTTCTGGTTAGTTTTTGCTCAATAGTAATCAACTTTGACGTAGTCATTTACACGTGATTCTGGCCAGATGTATGATGGGACAAAGACATAACTTATGTCTATTTGATATTGGCAAGACGATCTCATTGGTTTTTCTGGGGAGGATAGTTAGTGCTCTTCTGGAGCATCTTTTCAACTTATTCCTCATAATGGACATTTCTATCTTTTGGATAGATTTCCTTTAAAATAAATATAAGTCCATTGTTATTGCAAAAACCATATGACCAAATTTATCTCATATTTGAATCATGCGATTACAATTCACATTCTATCTCCCCCTTCCCTTACACGCGTAGTAAGAAAAACAATAATCCAAAGGACAAATAGAGTATTGTCCCAATCAATATACTTATTATATCGGGGTACAAGCTTCAAGCTTGTAAGTATAAAGTATACACATATTTTTTGCACTTAACTTTGGACTTCAGGTCAAAGATTCATTTCATCATTGTATTATCCAAATTGAACTTCCAACTTTAGAGGACTTTTGACCCCAAGTTATATAAATTGTTGACTCAAGTGGGTACGATGTCAATCTATAATCATGAACTTCAGGCCATGATAATTGTTCCATTAAATAATTTTTTTTCCTTTATAGAGATACCCCTTTGTGATATCCTAGACTAGTATCAATAATTAATTGTTCATATCAATCTCCATGAACATATTTCTAAATCTACTTTGGACTTCAGGCCAAAGGATTGTTTCGTCCTTGTAAGTATTTACGAAACTTGACACATTTTCTTTATGGGACTTCTGGCCCAAAATTTCATAAACTTTTGGTTCATGTATTCAATATAATATCTATATAATCATGAGCTTTTGATCATAATTATGTGTCATCATCCAATTTCTATCTCATTGAAAATACCCCATTTTGTGATCTGCGGGATCACTATTATAAATTTCTTTCATGCATGGGGTTTTAAATTTATGAACAAATCTTATAGAAAATGATTTGTACTAGCTCATAATAGTTTATTCGACGTCCCAGTTTACGAGCCTTTAGGCTTTATATAAACTTATCTTCAGGATAAGTATATTGAGTGAATAATCAATATTATTTGCATGACTATTTATATAAAGATAATGGTGCCTTTAACATTATATTTGATCCATTCATTGCATAAAAGCAAATATCATATACTTGAAGAAGTCTATAATATTTACGTGAAGATACCAAAAAACAAAATTATAATCACATGAGCAAATCTGTATGACATAAAAGCCTTTTCAAAGTGTCATAGGTATACTATAAAATTCCAATCTCAAAAAATCAGTATGTAAATTAGAGATAATGGCTACGCCCAAATCAATACCACCAATACTAGTCAATAAACAATTTAACTAATACTCAATGTATATACTTCAATGACAAACAAATGAAGACCTCTTAATTGCCCGCAATCTAAGTGGCATAATCGCATAAGTGACAAACCATCATTAATTAGTCTTACATAAGTATGACAGATCAATATCAGTTAATTAGTAAGATGAAGGAAACATTGAGCATATAATCAAGAACACTATATTTATTGCACAAACAACTAATGCCTTCGTATCGGAATGCCATCTGTTAGGAGTACCTATAGCATGATATGCATCACTTTAGAGTAATTCAACATGTAAATAATCATATAGGGCTATCAACCATATACCTAGTTGTGAACATATCTTATTGTCACACACATAAACATGCAAAAAGAAATCCAGTGCATAACCAAACATTATTTCTTGGCAGAACTTGAGTCCAGTTGATACTACTAGACAAGAGCAATAAATATATGATTGTAGTTAATTGCAAAGATGGAAAAACTTGAACGGTAAGGGTTATAGTAATCGGTTATGCCATAAACAAGAGCAACATAAAATATAGGACCGAATGGTGATAACATGTTGGATTGAATTTAATATTCTATAAGTGCATATTCATAATACCACTATTCTACAACTAGCACATATGCATATAAGAAGAATACTTACGAGTCTTATATGAGAACAACCAAAATTAAAATATTCAATTGGCAACCATATGCTTTATTGATGTGAATTAAATACCTAGTGTCTATAGTAACTGTATGCATAAATTACCAATAATGGTTGAATTGCCAATACGTGAACCGAAGCTGGTGATGTAACTCATTTTCATATCAAACGACTCCAGATCATAATAATGCATGGTAGTCTTGACCGATCTGAAATTTATACAATTAGCTAGGGTTAGAGAGTGGTGCTGATAACGTGTTGTGAAACAACTAAAGTAATAGAGAGATAGAGAATAAAGGGGAGCAAGAGGTGTCTGTATTATTCACATGAGGGATATATATAGTACAAGATAGGCTAGAGTTTTGCTTGCAGAGCAAGAATCCTAATACAAGATATGGTAAGTATCTAGCTATAATATCTCTACAATATATTGTACATCCACATATAATATATTTCATAACACCTTTTTTCTTTTCTTGGGAGGGTAACAATTACAGCTTGTGTCCGCACCATAAACAATTACTGCAAGTGTTACTGTAACACTAACAAATCTTCTGGTTGATAGCTATGTTATTATTGGGGTTTTAAATTGAAACTTTTTGGGTCAAGAAACCAAAATTCGAGTTAGCTTTAGATTGCTTGTTTGTGCCAATCCCTTCAAAAAACAAATATGTGGGGCAAATGTTCTCAAAAATTATTCTTAGATGAACTAATTGCACAAATTACCCCTAATTGTCTTTTTGCATTCACAAAGTCGCCCTTGGATTTTTTTTTTTATATTAACCGCAAAAACTTATATGAGAAGATCTCACCATAAACCACTATCACCTTTCGAGCAAAAACATGTTACTTTTGAATTAATAAGTGTTACTCTTTTTCCTTAGTGCGTATTTTATTTATAATATTTGTGGTCGTCGATAAAAATGTGTTACTTTTCATCCGAAAATATTAATTCTTATTATAATCAACAAAAAGAAATTGTTAGTTTTGATTATCTTACAGTGAAATGGGCTTATACGGGATCGTCTTTAAATACGGAGTATAATTATAATTTTAAATATAAAACTAAAACTTTTAAAGAACTTCATGTTCATAATACTTAATCGGAATGGCTTAACATAAATCTTAATTACTAAACGGAAGTCTTTTTGTCACTTCCCAAAGTACCCTTTTTATTTGCATCCACCTCCTCCTTATCTTTTTCCCTCTAAGATATCTCCCTTTTTATATATTGCATTTGAAACGAAACCTAATCTCTAATCAATATGGATGTTCCTTAGATCTAGATCATGAAGAAATTATGATGATATTCAATTATCCAAAAGAACTAGATCTTTCATCAATTATAACTTGTTTAGGGTACTTATGGGTTTACGGAACATGAGTGGTTTAAGTGGTGGTTGGGTGGGTTAGGGTGTTCGTTGGGGCTGGGATTGGACGGCAGCAGGTGGGGCTGGGATTAGATGGCAGCAGGTGGGGTTGTGGGGTTCGACGGGGCGGTGGGGTTGTGGGGTTCGACGAGGTGTAAGGATGGACTGACGGGGTGCTGGACGGGGGGTGGGCTGACGGGAAAGGTACATTTTATGATGATATATTTGACATGGCTTTTGTGAGGTAATGAATTTATGAATCAGACATTAGTATATAATGTGAAAATTAACGTTTGACTCCCCTTTTACATGTCCAATATTATTTTTTTAATTTTTTTTTTGGTTATAATGTGAACGTGATTTCATCAAAATCACGGTCTTGGTGCAGTGACATTGCATAACCTGTTAAGTGCTAACATATGCTCCTATTTGATAAACCAATCATCGATCAAAATCATCATCTGGCACTGAATAATTTGATCCAAATACAAAACATCCTAGCTAGTTGTTCAAACACGTCCAAAATGAAGTAACCAGCAAAAGATTAACGAACACTACCTACATTGTCATAGAAGATTTCCAATAACATAGCACCTAGCTCAATTTTTTCCCCAAAACAACCATAAAATAGTAGTCATGGCAAAATATGTTAGAAATAATACTACTCAGAAGTTTTTGGAGGAGAAAAATTTTCGGATGCATAAAACTGATGCAAACCAACCAAATAAATAATAAGGGAGAAGATTTCGTAACTGATGTAATCAAGCAAAAGCATTAAAAGAAAGGAGGAAATCAAGGGATTTGCATTTAAAAGAAATCGTAACGTTTTTGTTTGAACAACTGAAGAGTTGCATTCGTAACTGAAGAATCTCATATAACTGGATTCTCAGTTACTACACGGCCCAAAAAGAAGGCCCCACCCCGCCGCACACGTGTCACAAACCGACCGGACGGACGACAGTGGTGCGCGCGCGTGGAAGAGTCTCCTCTCCAACTCAACTAAACCATACTAAAACATTGGACTATATAAACCAATGAACCTTTTGTAAAACTACCAATGTGGGACAAAATACTTTACTCACAAAAAGGTGAGAGAGTTAAAAATCCACTTGCAAAATACCTTAAAAGCTTGGCATTTCCAACAAAATATATGCCTAGGAGCATCCACGAACAAAATTAGGCATGTTTGAGCTGGAATGAACGTACAATCACATCACTTTTGTGCCTGAGCTGAACTTGGTTGCCCTATTTTAGTGGAGCTTTGGCTTTGGTTTACACTACGTTCAACTTGAGACAGGATCAATGGGGTTGCTTGTGAAGGCTCCTGAAATCAAGTTGAAATTTCACTTAGTATGCACATAATTAAGAAACTAAAGTAACATGATAACAATTGAAAATAATCAAAATGCTATTTAGCAACTTGTGTACTTACATTTATATAATAATGCCCATCTCTTTCATTGTAAACACCATAACCCACTGGAACCTGTTTGACAGTCGAACACTCTATTAGCTTGGGGTTTCATAAGTATGTGCCTAAGTTTTGACTTTAAATTTTAAAAAAAACCAAGCGATTGGGTTAGCTTGGGCTCGGGTTTAGTTTCTAGTTCCAATTCTGATTCTCGTAAATTGGTTCAGAACTTCAGTTTATAGAGCTATGTGTTAATTATAGTCTGCAAGGATATCTTGAAAGGTTTCTGAACCTGCAGGTGCGTTCTTAAGCATGTCTAAAAATGTGTCCAACTCCAATGGATGAGGTTGAGTAAGAAGGCTTGATAGGTTAATTATGTGTTCTGTATCACTCACTATGGGCCACTTTTCAACTGGTAGTGCCTGTTTTTTTTTGTTCGAATTCAGAGCCTTATGTACTGTTGGCTCAGTTTTTTGGTTTGAATTCACAATCGCCTCATGCTCAACATACAATGTGATTTCCCCCTTGTTAGTAGCAAGGTAGAACACAAGAGGGGGGTGAATTGTGTTCTAAAACTTTTTGCGGAATTTAAACTATTTAGAACACTTGTTGTACTTTTAGGATTGTTACTAACTTTAAGGAACGTTGACTTAAGGAACGTTTACTGAAACAAGGAACAACGTTAGTTAAAGCTAATAAACAAATAGAACCAATAAAATAAAAGTACTCACGATTTTACATGAAAAACCCTTTGAAACTACAAAGGATGAAAAACCACGGCCCAAAGGACTTTCAATGACTTACTTCTTCTCATTAATCAGTAGTACAACTCAATCAAACCGACTCTGGTTCAACCCAACTCACTCCAACCCAATTACTCTGATTGAAGTCACGAACTCGAACCCAATTACTCTGATTCAAGCCAAACGAACTTAGACCCAATTACTCTGATCTAAGCCTAACCCATTGGACACTAATCCAAGCTATCCTTAACTCTAAGGAATATTGTTTACCTCTCAACCTCTCAAAAGCATAAGGTACAATTTAATTCTATAGCTCTTTTAGAAGTTGTTAATATGATCCTTTAATTACTTAGGCAAACTTTAGTGTTCTCTCAAAATATATCTCTCTGAAAATATGAACACTTAGGGGTTATAAAATCGCGAACTTGAAAAGATAGATAACTCCCCTTTATATAGGCAAATAGGTTTTCCGAAAATAAAACTGAAATTCGGATTTTTAATTCACCTAAATATAATATCTTTGTAAATAATACTTTTTGAGCTCAAAGATATCAAAAATAAATATCCCAAAATATATATATCAAACCGGTAGGATTTTCAACACAATATTGACCAAATAATATCTTTTCTATCAAGATAATATATTACCAAATAATAAACAAATTTCCACTAGGAAAGTATCTAATATTTTGCGGTCACTATATAGTATATAATATAATCTGAATATTTCCAAAATAAAATCCTCCCATATGTAAGAGATATCTTTTCTATATAAAAGATCAATATATTCTCAAGTAAAAATATTATCTAGCAAATATAATATTTTTATCGAAATAATAATCTTTTAGGAAATACTTAATGTACGTGTAAACGGTAGTCTCCCAATAGGTAACTTCTCACCTAAGGAATACTCCATAGTCACTTTTCTCAATATAAGAACGTTTCTCTCAAATTATTTTTTTAGTTTTCTCAACTAATTAATTAATCAAATTAACTTCATCTTTAAGAACTTTAACAAATGAGCTCTAATAAATATAACCATTAAAATGTAGAGCTTCATAAGTCTTCAAGCTTGATTGTCATCTCCATTGTTGTAAAGCAACTTCTTGCTTCAACCTATCAATATGAACTAATCTACAAGCTTGCATAAACACATTAGTAACTTCAATATATTAAATCAATAGTTGAACTAACATGTATTATATTTCATTTAACTTAAATTAGTTTGTCATCATCAAAACAATCATGGTCCAACAAATTCCCCCTTTTTGATGATGACAAACCAATAATAACACTCTATTAAGAAATAGATGTAAGTGAAGCAATTTATATATCATAGATAATAACCAATCAAAATAATCATAAGGGCATATAAGAATCATTAAAAATATATAACAATAAATATAAATGATTCACAAAAAATAAATCACTTTATTTTCCTTCCCCCTTAATCTTGCAATCAGTACACTCCTATTTTCGTATCTTTCTATTTATTTTCTCTTTTTCTTTTTCCTTTTCTCTTGTTTTTCCTTTCTCTCGTTTTTCTTTCTTGACTCTTTCTCTGGTCTTTCTCTTTTTGTCTTTCTTTAGCAATAGCAGATTAGCAGTAGTAAACAATAGTAATGACGAAACCAATTAGAGAAAAGATAGTGAACAATAAAAGCATAAACGAAAGATAGTAAGTTTCCCCTAAAGATAATATAATATAAATATATGCTTCATTAATAATAATTGCAATTACGTCCACCATCGAATAGATATAAAAACAAATCTAAAAATAGATCAAACTTAAATAAACCTACTCGAATACTAAGCAAGACAATAGTCCTAATTACCTAGCATCACTATTTCTTTTCCCCCTTTTGACATCATCGAAAAGGCCACTATGTCAAAGAAGGTAGAACATATTCCTAACAAAAATATAAATGTGAGTCTTAGCAAAAACTTGTTCCTAACAAAAGTATGACTCTTAGTAGCTCAAGCACCAATCTATGGATGCTATGTCTACATTAATGATCTAACCATACAAAACATAAGTAATAATAATCTGATGGATGTAATGATATGCATGAATAAATAGTTAACGATATGGTTTGACAATCTGTCCAATAAGGTTAGTAAGGTTATCATGACGACGGTTTTGGCGGCGATCTTGTGCTTTAAGTTGCCCTTTGCCATGAAACTCAACTACTTTACCTTGAATAGAAGCGTTACCATACACGTATAAGTTCCCATCCATGCTTCTTCTTCGCTTGTTCCTTGTTAGCATTGTATTGTTCATGAGTGGCTTGTACATGTGTTCCCCCTTAGAAGATGCTTCTCTTAGATAGATAGGGAACGAGCATTATCTAAAGTAGAACATTCTTCGATCATACGTAAGCATTATTTCATAATCGAACACTTCAATCTTCATGGAGATATTTCGGACAACTTAGAGCACAAGGAATTAGGGGATTGTGTCTAAGTGTTTAATCATTTTGGGTATGATAAGAAAAATCAAGTTGGCTAAGTATGTAAAGAATTTCGTCCATATAGAGCAATTTTTAAGAAAATATTTAAGCTGAATTTCTATAAAGCAAATTGCAATATTTTGTACCCATAACTACTGTTACACACTTGTACGTATAACATGATAAGGCCAAGTCAAGATTTTACTTTTACCTTTTCCTCCAAGAGTTTCCAAGATCAAAAACACCTTCTAAATTCAATAGGAAAGGGAACTAGAACAATATCTATAAGCTTCCCATATTTCTTTTTTCACTTATTCTCCCTCTATTACTTTTTTGGCTCTCCTTTTTCCACTCTTTCCTTCTTTTTTTTTCCAGTCCATATCCACCAGAATTTTTCCTTTTTTTTTTTTTTTTTTTTTTTTTTTTTCTTTTTTTCGAGTTTGTTAAAGAATTACCAAAAAAAATTCAGCTCAAACAGTTTTTGTTCCAAAACGAAAATACTTGCTCATATGGTGAAGTATATAGCCGAAAAGTATAAGGGTAAATAAATAGGCTTAGAACGTTTCATGTGGAGCTTGGTTGTGTTTAGGCTCAAATTGCGAAGACTGACTTCTTGGCTTATAATGTGGTTTCAAAATTGTAAGTCAGTCCTCTTGAAAGAAATATTGACAGATGCCCAAATGAATATGCAAATCGGATTATAAAACTAAATGCAATGAGTACTAGACATAGAAATATCAAAATAGCATCGTTAGACATAGCGAATCCTAGTACAGTGCACACAAATGCAAGAAATTAAATAATTATAAAGACTAAAACTTATACTAATGTAAAGAAACATTCAATTATCTAAAAACATAGCTACTCTAAACTAGTCAATCATTGAGAGATTGAAACAATGATACTAGCTAATTAATTCTAATCATGCCTAATTCTAAGCACGTTCCTCTGATATTCAAAGTTTCTCTATTTGTAAATATATCTGCAAGTTGGTTTTCAGTATTGCAGAACTCTAATTTCACCGAACCTTTCTCAACATAGTCACGCAGAAAATGATGTCTAATTTCTATATGCTTTGTTCTAGAGTGACTAACAGGATTCTTAGAAATATTGATAGCACTAGTATTATCACACATAATTGGCACACAATCACATTCAACATGAAAATCACTTAATTGTTGTTTCAACCACAAAATTTGAGTACAACATGCTGCGACTGCGACATATTCTGCTTCAGCAGTAGATAATGCAACTGTATTCTGTTTCTTAGAAGCCCATGAAATTAAACATGAACCCAAAAATTGTGCCATACCAGAAGTACTTTTTCTATCAACTAAGTAACCCGCATAGTCAGAATCAGAATATCCAATTAAATAAAAACTAGAACATTTTGGATAAAACAAACATAAATCATGCGTTCCTTTCAAGTATCTAAGTATACGTTTTGCACATTTTAAGTGTGATTCCCTTGGGCAAGATTGAAATCTAGCAAAAAGGCATACACTAAACATTATATCCGGACGACTTACAGTTAAATATAATAAAGATCCAATAATACCTCGATATTCCTTTTCGTTAACCTTTGTTCCTTTGTCATCAAGATCCATTTTTTATGAGGTTGGGAACGGTGTATCATAGGCTTTGGAATCTTCCATCTTGTATTTCTTGAGCAATTCTTTCAAATACTTTTGTTGATGTATTTTGATGCTGTCTTTTTCTTGTTTGATTTGCAAACCAAGGAAAAATCTTAGTTCACCCATCATACTCATCTCAAATTCACCTTGCATCAAATCACAAAAGTTAGAGCACATTTTCTCATTAGTTGCACCAAATAAAATATCATCAACATAAACTTGCACAACTAAAAGATCATTCCCTTCAAATTTTAAGAACAACGTTTTATCGATCACACCACGTTTAAATCCTTTTTCTAAAAGAAAATTTGAAAGTCTTTCAAACCATGCTCTCGAAGCTTGTTTTAAACCATAAACAGCTTTATCAAGTTTCAAAACGTGATCGGGAAATTCCTTGTTCTCAAAACCTGGGGCTTGTTCAACAAAGACTTCTTCTTTCAAGTACCCATTTAAAAAAGCAGTTTTAACATCCATTTGGTACAAGTTGAAGTTTTTGTAGGCAACAAAGGCAATTAAAGTTCTAATAGCTTCAAGGCGGGCTACGGGTGCAAAGTTCTCATCATAATCAATACCTTCTTGTTGGTTGTAACCTTTGACCACTAGTCTAGCCTTGTTCCTTACAATGTTGCCTTCATCGTCTAATTTGTTCCTAAATACCCATTTTGTTCCAATCACTGTATGATCTTTAGGTTTATGTTCTAAATGCCACACTTTATTTCTTTCAAATTGATTTAACTCATCTTGCATTGCAACAATCCAATCGGGATCTTCCAATGCAGACAAGTAGTCACTAGGTTCCATTAAAGAAATAAATGAATTAAAAGCACAAAAATTACGAATAGAAGAACGTGTCAATACTCCCTTAGAATAATCAGTGATTATATTATCTGTGGGATGTGAACTTCTATGCTTCCAATTTCTTGGAGTTGGTATTGTTCCTTGTTCAACTTGGAGTTGTTCCTCAGTTGGTGTTGAAGCACGTTCCTCAATTTCTTGTGTTGCAAAACATTTTCAGGAACACTACCTTCCTCAATCTCTACATTGGCTTGAGGTCTTACCAAACCAATTTCAAAGTCATCTTCCTGCAAAGTCTGCACATTCTTTTCAAAGGCGTCAACTTCATCAAATATAACATGAATACTTTCTTCCATGCACATTGTTCTCTTATTGTACACCTTATATGCTTTGCTATGGGATGAATATCCTAGAAACACTGCTTCATCGCTTCTAGGGTCAAACTTAACCAGGTTGTTTTTACCATTATTATGCACATAACATTTAACACCAAAGGTCCTAAAATATGCAATGTTTGGTTTTCGACCTTTGAACAACTTGTATGGAGTTTTCTTTAATATAGGTCTAACCATGGCACGATTCATAATATAACATGCAGTACTAACAGCTTCAGCCCAAAAGTTCCTAGCAAGACCACTAGAAATAATCATTGTTCTAGCCATGTCTTCTAAGGTTCTATTTTTTCTCTCTACAACACCATTTTGTTGAGGTGTTCTGGAGGCTGAGAAATTATGATCTACTCCATGCTCATTACAAAAATTAATAAATTTAGAATTTTCAAACTCAGTACCATGATCAGATCTAATAGATAATAATTGATGATTAGACTGTTTCTGAACTCTTTTAACAAACATAAGAAACTCATCAAAATAATCTTCTTTCGAAGCAAGAAATAATGTCCATGTAAATCTCGAATAATAATCAACAATAACAAAAACATACTTACTTCCACCTCTACTAGTAATACGCATTGGACCACATAAATCAACATGAATCAATTCTAGAGGTTTAGAAGTACTTACCATATTCTTCGACTTAAACGAAGATCGAACATGTTTACCTTTTGCGCATGAATCACAGACTCGTTCCAATTCAAACTTACAGTTAGGTAGTCCAGTGACTAATTCTTGGGAACGAAGCTTATTCAACAAATTTAAATTAACATGTCCAAGTCTCTTATGCCACAATAAAGAATCGTTCTCATTGACACTCATACAAGTCAAACTATTTTTCGGAATGGCATGTAAATCACCCTTGTAAACATTATTGAAACGTTTCCTATGCAATAATGTTTCACCTGTACTTTCCTTCACAACTGTACAAGAACGAGAATTAAATTCAACTTTGTTCTCCCTATCACATAATTGGGAGATACGAAGTAAATTATATTTTAAACCATTGACCAAGAATACATTTTCAATAACATGGGCTTGTGACTTACCAACTTTACTTACATCGACAATTTGGCCTTTCTTGTCGTCTCCAAAAGTCACAGAACCTCCTTCAAAGGCTTGTAGTGAGAGGAAATTATTGATGTCTCCAGTCATATGTCTCGAGCAACCACTATCCATAAGCCATAGGTTGCTACCTCCCACTTTAGCCTGCAATATTAATCGATTTTTGATTTTAGGAACCCAAACTAGTTTGGGTCCTTTTAGGTTAGTGACATTATGCAATGAATCTTTTCTAACCCACACTTGTCTCACAATGGCATTGTTTCTTTCATAGGAACGTTTACGTAAGGAACAATCATAAATATAATGTCCAGTTAATCCACAATGCATGCAAATTCTATGTTCAGGTAGATCAACATATTTGGACTTCTTATACCAAACATTTTTCTTTTTTTTCACGAATCCTATGCCATTTTTGTTCGAGTTGCTAGATTGCTTAATCAACATATTAAAAGATTGTTGTCCCTTAAACCAATTATCATTATCTTTAGTATTATTCCTAACCTCCTTTTCATATTTATTCAATTTGTTCCTAAGGGTAGAGTTTTCCTTTCTTAGAGCATTGAGTTCCTTTCTAGTAGTCTCTAAGTCAGGGGAATAGTCCTTAGCAAAAGTAGAAGGTTGAGATTCTTTAACAAAAGTAGTCTTGAATTTTTGTTTATGTAATTCAAGGGAACATTTCTTGGCTTGTTCCTCAAATTCTTTAGCCTTGTTGCTTAGGTTTTCTTTTTATTCCTTTAAGGCCATATTCTCAAGTTTAAGATCTAAGTTATCCTTTTCAAGAGTAGTCCTAACAAGTTCAAGTTCCTTAAGTTCAGGATTTGATTTAACATAGTATTCTTGAGCATCAATCATAAACATATCAAGAATTTTACATAACTTACTCTTTGAAAAATCATTCAACTTATCTCTAACTTTAGAGAACGTTACCTCGAGGCTTTCATCTTCATCACTGTCAGATTCAGAATCCGTTTGTGCCATCATTGCAAAAGTTGCTTCTATAGGGTCACGTTCCTCATCGTCATCTTCATCTTCTTCGTTTCCCCATATTCCAACCATAGTCTTTTTGAGTTCCTTTCTTAAAGATGCCTTCTTCTCCTTCTTCTCGATTTTTTATAGTGGACAATCTTTAATCCAATGTCCTGGCTTTCTGCATTTATGACAATTTCCATCAGTAGAAACTTGTTTATTGCTAGAAGAAGGATTCTTACCTTTCGTGTAGTTTTTCTTAGAATTTTTGTTCCTGAAAAACTTTTTGAATCTTCGAGCAAATACTGCGAATTCCTCCACATCTAGATCGGAATCACTATCATCTTCGTCTTTGGCTTTAAGTGCTAGTCCTTTCTTCTTTGATGATTGATCGGAATATTGGTCAAGTGACATCTCATGTGTAAGTAACGATCCCATCAACTGTTCTAAGGAATATGTAGATAGATCCTTTGATTCTTGAATTGCTGTCACTTTAATATCTCATCTAGGTGAAAGACTTCTTAACACCTTTCTGATTTGGTCCTCTATACTGTATGCTCTACCAAGTGCAGTTAGTTCATTAATAATAGTGGAAAAGCGAGTAAACATGTCTTTAATTGATTCACCATCTACCATAGCAAAAGCTTCATATTTTTGAACAAGTAAATCAATTTTAGATTGTTTAACTTGGCTCGTTCCTTCGTGAGCAATATTAAGAGTACCCCAAATTTGTTTAGCACTAGTACAAGCAAAAATTCTATTGAAATCATTTGGTCCTAAGGCACAATACAATAGACGCATAGCTTTAGCATTTTTCTCTACTTTTATGATATCTTGTTCAGACCATTCTTTTTCAAGTTTTAAACTTACCTTACCTTCTTTGTCAGTTTTGGTGATAGCAAATGGTCCATCTCTAGTAACTTGCCATACCTGATAATCTTCGGATATGAGATAGATTTGTATTTTGTTTTTCCACCAACTAAAGTTCTCACCATCAAAGTAAGGTGGCCTGACAGTAGATTGACCTTCCCGGATGTGTTGTGGTACCGTGTCCATGATCGACATCTCTCCAAGCGTTAACCTGTACTTAAGAGAAACCCGCTCTGATACCAATTGTTAGTAGCACCGTAGAACACAAGAAGGGGGGTGAATTGTGTTCTAAAACTTTTTGCGAAATTTAAACTATTTAGAACAGTTGTTGTACTTTTAGGATTGTTACTAACTTTAAGGGACGTTGACTTAAGGAACGTTTACTGAAACAAGGAACAACGTTAGTTAAAGCTAATAAACAAATAGAAGCAATAATAAAAGCACTCACGATTCTACGTGGAAAACCCTTTGAAACTATAAAGGATGAAAAACCACGGCCCGAAAGACTTTCAATGACTACTTCTTCTCATTAATCAGTAGTACAACTCGATCAAACCGACTCTGGTTCAACCCAACTCACTCCAACCCAATTACTCTGATTGAAGTTACGAACTCAAACCCAATTACTCTGATTCAAGCCAAACGAACTTAGACCCAATTACTCTGATCTAAGCCTAACCCCTTGGACACTAATCCAAGTTATCCTTAAATCTAAGGAATATTGTTTACCTCTCAACCTCTCAACCTCTCAAAAGCATAAGGTACAATTTAATTCTATAGCTATTTTAGAAGTTGTTAATATGATCCTTTAATTACTTAGGCAAACTTTAGTGTTCTCTCAAAATATATCTCTCTGAAAATATGAACACTTAGGGGTTATAAAATCGCGAACTTGAAAAGATAGATAACTCCCCTTTATATAGGCAAATAGGTTTTCCGAAAATAAAACTGAAATTCGGATTTTTAATTCACCTAAAAATAATACCTTTGTAAATAATACTTTTTGAGCTCAAAGATATCAAAAATAAATATCCCAAAATATATATATCAAACCGGTAGGATTTTCAACACAATATTGACCAAATAATATCTTTTCTATCAAGATAATATATTAACAAATAATAGACAAATTTCCACTAGGAAAGTATCTAATATTTTGCGGTCACTATATAGTATATAATAAAATCTGAATATTTCCAAAATAAAATCTTCCCATATGTAAGAGATATCTTTTCTATATAAAAGATTAATATATTCTCAAGTAAAAATATTATCTAGTAAATATAATATTTTTACCGAAATAATAATCTTTTAGAAAATACTTAATGTACGTGCAAACGGTAGTCTCCCAATAGGTAACGTCTCACCTAAGGAATACTCCATAGTCACTTTTCTCAATATAAGAACGTTTCTCTCAAATCATTTATTTAGTTTGCCCAACTAATTAATTAATCAAATTAACTTCATCTTTAAGAACTTTAACAAATGAGCTCTAATAAATATAACCATTAAAATTTATAGCTTCATAAGTCTTCAAGCTTGATTGTCATCTCCATTGTTGTACAGCAACTTCATGCTTCAACCTATCAATATGAACTAATCTATAAGCTTGCATAAACACATTAGTAACTTCAATATATTGAATCAATAGTTGAACTAACATGTATTATATTTCATTTAACTTAAATTAGTTTGTCATCATCAAAACAATCATGGTCCAACACCCCTCCTTCTTTCCAATGACATCTAATTCCTTAATTTCCTCATCGCCTATCAATTTCCACCACCTTTTTCTCTTGGGACTGTAGTGATGTATGTCCATGATGTCACTGTAATGTGGATCTTTACATTGTGCAGCTAACTCAAACAGCCAAAAATGAGACAACAAATCCACATCAAACCTAGGATATTCAAAACATTTTCCACTGATATATTTCACCCTGAGTTCCTTCCTCAAAACACCCCCATAATAAAAGTACACTTTAATATAGGTCGTCATATAACCTGCTGCCAAACACTTATACATCAGACAAAATTAAAAAGCCAGCTTTGAAGCAATATACATTTCACAGACAATAAAATAGATGAATCATATATGCTACAAGATAAGGTAATCAAAACTAATTCTTGTTGCTTGCTGCCTACACACAGCCAGCCACCCACTTCAGATACTTGATAAAAATTAATTCTTTCTACAAGTCTCACCATTCCTACCAAGACTAACATGTTATATAGGAGATCATAAATAACGTCATTAGTTCTAGATTATGTACGAAATCGCAACCACATTCGGATTATGAAAGGAAATCAACAATTCCTATCACAGAATTGAAGGTGTAAACAATCATTTTAGCAGTTTATTTTCAATTTTTTAACCTATTATAAATAGCCATTTCACCAAAAAAGCACCAATTTTTAAATTCGAACTCCCAAACCCTAAAACACTGGTATTGATTCACACCCCAATCTTTAACCCTAACCCTAACATGAAAAAAAAAAAGCTGATAATTCCATCAAAGCAGTTAACTGAAAGATAGTGGTTCTCCAAAACTTCCTATGCACTAGAACACCACTCACTAGGGCTGCACTTCCATCAAGGCGTTAGTTGTAGATCAAGGCCTTAGATGCCGTGAATTGCTGTTGATAGTGCATGATGGGCTGAAAAGTCGTGGGGAATAAAGCACAATTCGATTTCCATTGTCACGTGAGCGTCCTATTAACGGCGAATCAACTCCGTTAGACTTTGGTGCACTATTGGCACATAAAATGAAACTTGGGATTATTAGATGTTATTTTTCATCTTGGAATTATTTCTGACACACGAATGAAACTTTGGATTATTTTGAGTTACTTTTCCTTAACAAATTTATTATTAGACATGAGGTGGCTAAAAATATCACTTTTTTTTTTTTAAGAAAAAAGTATCACTTTTTCGTCAAGAGGTTTCAGTTTTTTTTTTTTTTTTTTTTCCATAATATCACTTTTTTGGTTATAGGTATCACATCTCCTAGTTTTATTTTCTACATTTTTTTTTGAGTAGGCAAATCAACCAGACTACCGAAAAGGTAAGCATAAAGTGTCTATTTCCAACAAATTGGTTAGGGACCTATCGAAAGAAGACGACCAAGAACATAACATAGGACAGGAGTGACCGAAATGCGCCATGAAATCCGCAACAACATTTGCTTCTCTGAAGATGTGGATCACCTCGACCCTGTCAAAAAAGTGAAGATCTTTCTTTGCGTCAATGAGAACATTTTCTATTTTCCAAGGGATGTGTCATTCTGCTCTAATTGCTTTTATTACCGCCATATTATCACATTCAATAGTAATGTTTTTGCTGCCGTAAGACCTAGCCATTCTTACTCCTTCCCGTAGTCCTTTTGCTTCCGCCATTAATATCGAGCTAGTGCCACAGGACTTTGCTCGTAGGGAGACAACCTCTCCTTTCTCATTACGAATTACAAATCCTGCTGTAGCTTGTGAGTTATTTATCTTAGACCCATCAAAATTAAGTTTTAACATAATCCTGTCTGGGCAATTCCCATTGGACATTTTTCCTAGGTTCTTTCGTCTTACATTTCTTTGGGAAAGCACCTCTTACATCAAACCCCAACTCTTTCTCCGAGAGGGTTTTCCATTCCAAGAAACTAATTTTACTAGAAATGGCTATTTGAAAAGGTGAAGTGACCATATTGCTGAAAATGACTTTGTTTCTCGCAAACCAGAACATCCACCATGTCATAATGAGAAGATTAAAATTTGCTTCTGGGAGGTTATCCTTTATAAAATTTAATCTTTCAGTGAAGGAAGGAAGCTGGCTAACATTATGAGATAGATGAACATTACACACAATTTCAACTTCTCTAATTGTTTGCTTTAGAAAAGGACACTCGAAAAAAAGATGAAAATTATCTTCACAATGGTATTTACGGAAACAACATTCTTGTGGTATAAATATCTTACTTTGTTCCAATCTTTTTTTAGTTGGTAGCCCATCCAGGTACATCTTCCAGAGAAAAAAATTGACTTTTTGTGGAATATTTAGATCCCAGATCCAGCTAAAACTACATTTTATGTTGATTTTATCCTTAATGCCTTGTGCTATCCACGCTGCTGATTTACATGAAAAAATCCCATCTACTGAATAACCCCAATAAAACTTATCAGGAACCTCATTGTAAGGGATCGGAATTCCTTGTATAGCAAGAATAGTTTCGTGGGAGACAACCCTCGAAAGAAGAGAAATATCCCAAAGACCACTTGCATTAATGAAAACGCTTACTGGAATGGGTACATCAAAAAGGGGATCATCCGATGTTATATCAAAAAACATATCTAGGAGTGGTACCGGAGATACCCAATAATCTGTCCAAAATTTGATTTTCTGCCCATTGCCAACTTGCCAACGCAATCCACTTTTTAAAAGGTCCCGAACTTTGAGGAGGTTCTTCCATTGCCATGAGTTTTTTTTCCCTTGGTTTAAAATCTAGAACATTTGCACCTTTAAGATATTTCTGGTTTATTAGTTTGACCCATTTACTTTCTGGGTCTTTCAGAATTTTCCATATCAATTTCATTTGCATAGCTTTATTAGTGGCTTCTGCTTTCTTTAAACCCAGGCCACCCATCTTTTTTGGCATATACACTTTATCCCAACCAATTAAATTAGGGGACGAACTGTCTGGGTCTTTATTCCAGAAGAAGTTCCTGTTAATCTTGTCTAGTTTATGTAATGCAGAGCTTGGTGACATAAAACTTTGCATTGTATAGATTGGGACAACAGCAAGATTAGCTTGAATGAGTGTAGTCCTACCAGCATAGGAAAGAGAGTTAGCTTTCCACTTAGCCAGGTTACTTTGAGTATAGCTCAGCACCTCTTGAAAGGTTTCACTATTTACGCGGTCATTTATAATAGGACAACCCAGATATTTATCCAAATTAACTGAGTGAGACATTAACAGAATGCCTTTAAATGGACTCAATCATTTGGCGAGAAATGTTCTTTGTGCATTGAAAGGCTGACTTATCAAAATTAATTTTTTGGTCTAATATTTTACAATATTGGTCCAAAATAGAGGTGGCCACGGGCTTTGCCTTGCCGGAGCTGGGTCGGGCTCTCAGGTGGGTCGGACTTCCTTGGAGGGAGGTACTGTTTTGGCACTCCCAGCACCGTGCCGTGCCAGGCCTGGGCCCCGGGCCTAGCTAGGTGAAGCACGCGGTTGGACCGCCATGAAGAGAGAGAGAGAGAGAGCAGCCATTGAAGGGGAGAGAGAAAGCTAGAGGAGAGAGAGAAAGCTAGAGGGAAGAGAGAAAGCATCAGCAGCCATTGAAGCCACTAGCCATTGAAGGAGGGGAGAGAGAAAGCCAAAGGAGAGCGACAGGCTATAAGGTGGGTCGGGCTTCCTCGGAGGGATGCACTGCTTTGGCACGGCCAGCACCGTGCCGTGCCCGTGTCTGGGCCTGGGCTCTCTCCTCGCCGGCACAGCTTGGGCCCCCGGTGGTCCGGTCAGGGCGGGCTTGGGCCTAGCCCGGCCCACTGGCCACCTCTAGTCCAAAATATCCTTTATAGTGTGACAACATTGGTTAGAAGCTTCTGCAAAAATCATAGTATCGTCTGCAAAGGTTAGAAAAGGTAGCTTGTCCGCTCCTTGGCACATTTTAATGCCAATACTTTTTTTAGAGACATCACTTTCCCGTTGCAGTCTACGCGCAAGTACTTCCACACATAGGATAAAAATATACGGAGACAAAGGGTCCCCCTGCCGGATACCACGAGAAGGAATAAAGGTAGGGCCTAGGGCGTTGTTGACCAGGACTGAAAAGGACACAGTCATTAAACATTTTTGTATCCAACCAATCCAGACATCACAAAACCCAAACTTTTTAAAGACTTGATGAATAAAATTCCAATCTAGTTTGTCGTATGCTTTTTCCATATCAAGCTTAATACCTAGCCATCCACTCTTACCTTGTTTTGAGCGAAAAGAGTGGAAAACTTCGTGGGCTAAGAGAATATTATCCTGAATGACCGATTTGATACAAAAGCACCTTGTAAAGGGTGGATCAATTTTCCAATTACATTCTTTAATCGTGAAGTTAAAATCTTTGAAATAATCTTGTAAATCGTAGAGCAAAGACTTATTGGCCGAAAATGATTAGCTGCGTTAGGATTGTCAATCTTTGGTATTAATGCAATAAAAGTTTGATTAATCGCTTTAAGAATTTTTCCTGAAAGAAAGCTTTAACCGCTCGGATTATCGAGGGGCCAGCAATATTCCAATATGTCTGATAAAAAAGAGCCGGAAAGCCATCTGGGCCAGGAGATTTGTTAGGAGCTAATAGAAAGACGGCTTCCTTAATTTCGTCATCAGTGACAATTCTAGTTAAGAATTCATTGTCCTCAACATTTATTTCCTGCGAAATGTCCTGAAGATCAGTTCAATGTTTAGGTGACAATTGTTGTCTTTAGTAAATCTAGCCTTGAATTCTTTAGTAAGTTCACTCTTTATACTAGTTGGTTTCGTAAAATGGATACCCTCTTTGCTTTACATGTTCATGAAGGTATTTGTGTTGACCATTTATCCCCATTCTTAAAATTTTAACAAAATTATGCATTAATGCGTATTGTTTTTCCCCCACCAATTCTTGTTACTAACAAATACTTATGAAAGAAATGGCGTAGCTTGTGCAATTAGATTAGAAAAGAATGAAAATGGTGTGGCTGAGGCATCTAGTTCTGCTGTGAATATTGGCTAAACATTGGACTAAATAATAGAGGTGAGACTTGAGAGTTGAGATCCATTAAAATGTGAATTTCAAACCCCCTAGAGGCTAGAAAGGCAACTATAGATCTTATATACATACATGTCATTCAACCATATTCAGTTACAAACAGAACTTGCACACTTGAACCCGATCTCGTTCTCGTCTAGAGTCTGGGTAGATGGTTGTCCGGAGACGGTGTTGGATACTGTAGCCTCAGATCTTTGTAACGCTTCTTTAATTAATTAAAGTCACATCTCTTCTCAAAAAAAAAAATAAATTACAAACAGAACTAATCCTTATGTCCTATACACTTCATTAGTTTACTGCTATTCTGTCACCTATCATATTCACTCACTGAACCCCTTATAGTTCGCACCCACAAGGCCACAAGCCACAAATAATAGTCCACATTCACCCTAATCCACACCACATACAGCCACAGGCTACGACCCCATTTTGCACATGTACTGAAGTCCTCACAAACTCACCATTTTACATTTTTACACCATTTTACACTTCCATCAGCTTATGCATGAGTATTGCACCCCCAGCTGACACTCCTAACAAACCCATAAAAAATGCAACTGCATCTGCTTGTGCACTCATATAGCATTGCTATATGTTGGGGCTGCTATTGAGAATATATTTTACTACTTGCTTATGTCAATTTAAAACATTAGAAGGGAGCTTGGGGTGGATAGCGCATTGGCGCATCTCTCCCGCTTGTCACCAACAATGTCGGGATCAGGTCTCATTACTCTCAAACAAGGTGGCTTTCTTGCAATTCCAAAAAAAACTGCAACATTAGAAGGAATGCACGCCAACTTTTCGCTAGAATGCCAATCAGAGCCAATGATGTTCTATCCAGCACCTGCACAGCCTTCTAATGGCACAAATCTATACCTCCTCTTTATGTTGTCTAAGTCATAGAAGTTGCCAACTCCTTAGTAATCTGCAAGTCTAATAGTCTATGCTAGCAAATTAATTGTACAACTTAAATCTAACCCAAAACCAATATGACCCAAAGTAACTGACCAGAAACTTTTCTTCAAATTTTCCACTAACAACAGCATGAAAAGCTATTAGATTTTTGTGTCTTTATAATCTTTAAGAACTGAAGAAGTAAATTTTAGTGTCTTTTTAGAGTTATAATATCTTGTGTAGGTACTAGGTACATAATTGGCGTTGACTTGCAAATGTGCACTTCTCCATTGATGTACTGTAGCTAATGTTCACATCTGCAATAATGGGAACCAGAAGTGGGACCCGCCATGGATGGACTTTGATGTTTAGACTCTATCCCATGTTCCCTCATTCAGAGTTACAAAGAAGATAGAGAGAGAGAAGAAGAAGAATAAGAAGAAGAAGAAGAAGAAGAAGAAGAAGAAGAAGAAGAAGAGATGGCTGATTGTGTTATATCTGATGTTGTTGGAAGGCTTTTGAGGCACTTAGCCCATTTGCGTGATTATGACAAAGAACATATCTACCCCTGCTTTGTGGGGAGAAATAAGCTGGACCATGTGGGGGAAACATTGAGCATGATTCAAGGTTGGCTTGATGATGCTGAGAGGGCACGAGAAGATGACGCGGGAGCTAGTGCTGTCAATGAGTGGCTGGTAAGACTGAAACGCGTACTGTATCGGATGGAGGAGCTGTTCGAGGAGGTAGAAATGGCAGGGAAAGAGACTGCGAAACTTCCTGGAGGTAATTGTAAGCTGACCCGAATTCTATGCATCTCGGCTCTAAAGCCTAGTCTCCTTAAAATCAGAGAGAGAGTGGCCAGGCAAGTTGGGGCACTTATGGGGGACTTGGCTTGCATCATGTTTCAGTATCAATTTCAATTTCATTTTAAGGAGCATGAGCATCAGTATTTCACTCATCTAACCAGTGGCATACTAAAACACTCAAGCATGCCTGTGGAAGAGGTCATTATTGGTAGAGATCGCGACAAAGATCGCGTTGTAAACTGGCTTTTAGGCTCAGGGTGGTCTTGTAAAGATAGAGCCTCCGTCATTGGCATTGCGGGAGATGGTGGAGTGGGGAACACAACTCTAGCACGGCTTGTTTTTAAGGACGAAAATGTTGATAAGATGTTCAAGCTAAAATGCTGGGTATGCATGTCCGGAATCTCTGGTGTTGAAGAGGTACGAAAGAAGATTATGTTGTCAATAACTGGTGCTGATTGTCACCAGTTGAGTGTTGAAGAACTTGAAACCGGCCTCCAGAAAGCTATCGTTGGTAACAAACTGTTGCTCGCATTAGACAACGTACAGGATGAGGACCGCAAAACATGCCTTTGTTTGTGGGAATTGCTGCACCATTCAAGTCAAGTAATTGTGACCACGAGGTTGTTATACTCAAGGATAGACTCAAGAGGGGGGGAGTTATTCAAAATTTTCACGTTAGGGAGTTATTCAAAATTTTCGCGGATTATCAATTTAAGCACAATCTGTTAACCTATTAATTACTACGTTGTTAATAGCAAAGCAATATAACAAAGCAATAAATAAAGAGACAGAAATTTTTACGTGGAAACCTTCTTGAGCTCAACCAAGAAGTAAAACCACGACCCTGGGGGATTTTCCAAACTCCACTAAGAGCCGTAAACCAAACTCAATACAATAGACCCTAATCTGCCGTTGAGCCGTATTTCCTGAATTCAACCCCGAACTCAAGAACCAAACTACCTACTATGGCAGCCGTATTCTAAACAAATAAATCTTACCAATATGCTTCTCAATAAGCTAAAGTGGTACAATCAAACCTTATGAGAAACCGTGGTCAAGTATCAAGAGGAATTCCAAGGTAACAGTGAAGGTAACTCGTGCAGTAACAGCTAGAATGCCTCTTATTAAATCATTAAATAATTATCACGTTTTTGCTCTGTGATTTCGTCAGTGATAAAGTCTCTGAACATTGGTTTATATAGGCAACCTAAATCAACCTAGAAACCAACTAGGTTTAAAACACAATAGTTTGTTTTCCAAGCAAAATAGACTTTCCATAAAACAAACAATTCTAAAACCTACTAGAAATCTTTTTAAAAGATTTTCTAAATAAAACTATTATATTTAATATTGAGTATAAAAAGATAATATTGAGTACTAAAAAGATATTTCTGAAAATAATTTTAGTTAAGTTATTTTATAAAGAAAAACTCTTTAAAATCGTTTTCATAAATACACGTATAAAACTTGCGTACTCAAGAATACTTGGTAACTCACGCACTGTTACTTCAGCTGTTACCAACTGTACCTTCGATTCCAACCTCAATGACTTAAGCACGACTTCTCTTACATGAAGTCTAATAAAAACAATAAAGCTCCAACTTCCAACTTCATGCCATGTTGTTCTTGAATCAATCTTCGTTATATCAACATTAAGATTATCAAATTACAACGTTCTTGATTCCGTTCTTGTTCCGTTCTTAATTCCTTGTAAATAAAACTTAGCTAGACAATGTTAGCTTGATAAGTGTCAATTATTTATCAGCATCAAAATCATCATAGCTCAACAAGGTCTATGCAGTTGGCCAAAGAGATGAGTACAAAGCAAAGATTGGAAGGCCTAAGGGATCTTAGAGCCTGGGAGTTGTTCAGAACTCTAGCATTTAGAAAGGGACCTGAGAAGAGTAATTTACCTTGGAAAGAATTGCTTGGAAGAGTGTTATGCGCTGCGAGGGTAACCCACTCACCATACAAATCGTTGCTGCCATTCTTTATGCTAAAGATACCGAGCAAGAATGGAAGCATTTCCTTCATAATGAACTCAGATATATGCGTTTTTCTGATAGTGCTCCATTGAGAATATTGAAACCGGGGTATAATCAGCTAGCGCCACACTTGAAGCATTGTTTTGCTTATTGTTGTTTGTTTCCAAAGGGTTATGAAATTCAGAAGACGGATCTGATCTATCTTTGGATGGCCCAAGGGTTTATTGAGCCATTGAACATGAATCATCAAAGAGCGAAGGTACTGGGTCATGAATACTTCACAGAATTGCTAAGCAGAAACTTAATCCCAGTCACTTTAAGAGATGAGAGAGGTGATGTAATCAGCTGCCAGATGCATAACTTAATCCACGATTTGGCACGAGAAATGGGGAGATCTGAATGTCTCTTGGTAGATGAGTGTGCTGACTTCAGTTGTTCTGATAGCATTCATCATATGAGCCTCATTGTGGGCTCGTCATGGGAACCCCCACCACAGCTGCTAGCTGCCAATTAAGGTCTCTTCTTCTCTTTCAAAGAGAATCCAATACTTCTGTTACTACACAGAATATGGAAGAACTATTTTCACATCTGAGATACTTGCGTGCGTTGGACTTGGGGAAGACTGATTGTGTCTACCTTTCAAATTCCATAGGACAACTGAAGCACTTAAGGTACCTAAAACTTGGTGGTCCCCTTGCATCTCTTCCTGAATCAATCGCAAGGCTGCACTACTTGCGGACTTTGGATCTTCAGGCTTGTTATTAGCTTACAAAAATTCCAAGAGACTCCTACAATTTTAACAAGGTTAGGCTCCTGTCTAGTATTACTAAATTTCATCAGTTTACAGTGAGAGAAGACAATGGCATAGATTCTATAGCCAACTTATTTCCTGTTGTGGAGTTGGAAATGTATTTCAAAAGACGTCGGGCAAAAGCCGTATCAGAAGCCAGGAAGGCGAATTCGAAGAACATGCGGGTAAATAATCTACTGTTAGAATGGTCATCATCATATCCAGAACCAGATGATCATGCTGATGAGGGCAAAGAGGAGGCGATCATGCAATATTTGCAGCCCCCTCAATCTCTCAGCACCCTAACAATTCGTTTTTGAAAGGGAACAATGTTCCCTAGTAATCTGGATCTCCATAACCTTTCTTCTATAGAAGTTGAGGGCTGCAGTAGATGCCGACATCTCCCTTCCTTCAACCGAGTGCCTTCTCTCAGGTACCTTGGGCTTTCAAATCTCAAATCCTTGGAGTACATACAGGAGATTGGCGGCAATATTGGTGGTGAGGCTCCGTCTGTAACATATTTGCCATCCTTAGAGAATCTCAAGCTGGAAGAGTTACCTGAGCTAAAGGGATGGTCAAGGGTTCAGGAACGGGTTTTCCCTCAACTTTCTGAGCTCTGAATATACATGTGCCCTAAGCTGATGTCAATGCCTCATACACCTAGGCTTGTGACACTCATTGCAGAAGAAATCCATGGGGAGCTGCTGAAACATCTTCACTCCACACAGGAATTATCGCCAATATCATCAACTTCGTCAAGCCTTACTGCATTAAGGAAGCTGCAAATTGCCTTAGTTCATGAACTTGATTCTCTCTTGATCAATCCGCCTCCACGAGATTCCTTAATAATTAAAAGATGTAATGAATTAGTCATATTGATCAAAGAACCTCCAGCCTTTCTCCAGAGACTTGAAGTTTATAACTGTGGTAACTTGAGACACATATCCAGCACATTGCAGAACCTTAAAGAATTGAAAATCTGGCAATGTGAAGAGTTGGAGTTATGGGATATGATGGAGGACGCTAAAGGTGGTGATCATATGGGAAAGACGAGCATGAGTCCTAGTGTCAGACCAACAACTTGGCAAGGCCTCACAAGGCTTCATTCCTTGACATTGGGGAGCATCACAAAACTGGAGTCACTTCCGAGAGGGCTTGCCTGCCTCAGAAACCTGAAGCAACAAAACATCTTTCAGCTTCGTAATTTGAGAGCCTTGCCAGAATGGATCGAGGAGCTCACCAAGCTCCATCACCTCAAAATTGTAGAATGCTAAAAAATGAGGACGTTGTTTATAGCATCAAACCGTGTAATTGATCTACCTTTTCTGACCTTAAGAGTTGAGGGGTGTCATGAATTGATCAATTTGTTTGGAGGAACTCCTATCTCTTTCCGACGTCTTCAAATTCATGGATGTGGAAGTATAAATCTAGGGATGAGTTGACAATCGAAGAATTTGTAATTGAAGATTGTGATAGATTGCGTATGTGGGATGACAATGAAGGGCAGAGTCCCCGCAGAAGTGTCATTAAGAGCCTCCAATCCTTGACGTTGCAGAACATCTCCAAACAGGACTCTCTCCCGAGAGGCCTTGCTTGTCTAACAGCGCTTCAGGAGCTAAAGATCTGTCAGCTTCATAACTTGTTGACCCTGCCATTGTCCATTGAGCTCCTCACCCATCTTCGTAGACTTGAAGTTATAAATTGCCCTAAACTAACGGCCATTTTCATTGATGCAGCTTGTCACAAAGAGTTCTTCACATTCCATTTACTTCGGCTAACCTTAACAGTTAAAAGATGCCAAGAGTTGAATCGTATGATTGCAGAATCTCCAATCATTCTCAAGCGTCTAGAAATTCTTCAATGTGGCAGTATGAAGGAATTATCGGTTGAAGATTTCACAATTGAAGAATTAGTAGTTGCAGATTGCGACGAACTGCGTTTGTGGGAGGATGTGGAAGGGAAGAATAGTCACAGGATTTCTGTTAAGAGCCTCAGGTTGTTGAACATCTTAAAACAGGAGTCCCTGCCAAGAGGCCTTGCTAACCTTACAATGCTTCAGAAATTGTACATCTTAAGGCTTCCTAATTTAAGAGCCCTACCGGAGTGGATTCGGCACCTCTCCCAGCTGCGTCATCTTAGACTTGAAAAATGCCCTAAAGTGACAGCATTGCCAGAGTCTTTTCAAGAGCTCGCCACTTTACAATCACTTGAAATTCGACAATGTAATCCAGAACTTAAAACCAGATGTGAGAAGACAACTGGCGAAGACTGGCCCAAAATTCAACACATCCTGACTGTATTGATAAAACCATGATACAATAGAGTGAACTGCTAGAACATGTATGCACTCTCTTTTCTTTCACTTTTTCTTCTGTTACATTTTCTTTCTGCCTTCTTTTTGGGCTAAACTCTAGTGTGTGTGCATTCTTACTTCTTGAAATCATAATATGCCAGTTGCTATTACAAACTCTAGGACCCCCTAAAGATTAAAAGAAAGCAGATAATTTTTTTCTGTAAACTTTCATAATATTTCTCCACGTTATCTTTTGATAGAGCTATGCATGCAATTCCCAGTTTTGTTATATCGAACTATTAAGAGTTGCAAGTTAGACCGTAAGTGTTTGGTTAGTTGGCTTAATACTCTAACACTATGTTTGGGAACTTTGTAAATGATGAAAACTGTAGAAAAGTAAATCGGTAGAAATCTGCATACAAGAAAAACAGTGGAAATCTTATCAATTTCACTTGTTTGGTTCATCAGTATAATTGTTGTAGAAATGTAGCAGATTTACACAGTTTTCTTTTGTTTGGTTTATTATTGTAGAAATCTATTGTAGAATAAATGCTTTCTTTTTAGATTTCCTCAAATTTCCCTAGATTTTCCATCGTTTTTTAGGGGAAAACTATGGAAATCTAATTGAGGAATTATAACTAGGAGATTTCCTCAGATTTCCATACTTTTAATTTTCCACAATTTTCCTTACTAACAACCAAACAAAGCAAATTTAAAGATTTTTATTGTTTTCTCTAGTTATGCTTCAATTTGCTCATTAACATGAAGTTCCCAAACACACTGTAAAAAGAACCCAAAAAAAGAATACTAAACTGATAACAGCTAGTCTTTAGTAATTCAGTTGTCTTTTAAGTTAAATTATGTTCTCATTGTGCTAGGACAAGATTATCCATCTTAATTTGAGATTCTCCACAAGCTGTTCTATCCAAGTGCGCATGATAAAGTTTTCAACCTGATGAATTATCTTTACTTTTTCAAGGAATAAAATGCAAACAATTCCTCAGCAAGCAAATGGAAAGAATAAAAACCGGAATCTCCTAAGCGGATGGAAGATTGGCCAGCCAGGGAAGCAGCTTTTCATGGACCAGTTCAGGTCTGTCATCATGTGGGCAGTGTCCAACGCCTTCCAGAACAAAAAGCTTCACATTTGGTTGCGTTCCAGCGAGAGAACTGAAGTACTTACCAACAGGTCCATCAAGCGGGGTGAATGGGTCTTCATCCCCCCACAACAGCAGAATGGGTATGGAAATGTTTGGCATCAGCTGGATCGGACTCGGCCCTGGAGGACCTGTCACAATGCAAACGAAAGCATCGAGTGCCCCTTCACCATCTGCAGGTTCCTTTATGATCTGCAGTTGCCAAATATCACAAAGTTTCTTACACTTGCTGAAAACATGAAACACTAAAGAACTACACGTTTGCTTAGGTAGGCAAGGGTTAGGAAAGCATAGCCAAAATGAAGTTCGACCGTACCTCAACCAATGTGTCATCCACAGACTCCTTACATCCATACACAGATAACAGCACATTTCGAAGAGTTTCTCTGCAAGGAAAAGATGTTAGCTCGGGTGCCTGTTCTCATATTCCAACAAATTTGCAACCAAGAAAACTGTACCTTGTTTTTACACGTTCAAAGATTGCTGATGCAATAGCCTTTTGTCGCAGAAGGAAGTCGATTAGCCATAGCAAAGGTAAGACCAACTTGATTCTCCAATCATCAACAATTGCTTTATTGTTCATCCCACCAGCACAATTCAACAGGACAAGTCCTCTGACAAGAGGTCGAGATCGAGAAGATTCTGGCCAAAGGAAATGAAGTCAGCAGAAGAAAATGATCGAAGAATCAATCCAAACAAATAGAGTCACTTTTCTCCTTGACACAGCAACCGAAGGCATTTGATAACATGAATAATGATCAAAAACATACCTGCAGCAGAAATAACACAAGCAAGGCTTCCTACAGAATTTCCAATCAAAACAGCTGGCTCCTGAACTATGTCATCTAAGAAATCCAGGATCAACTGTTGAAAATTAGCTAGCTGGGGTGATCTGCAATGACTGACATGGTGACAAAAGCATCAAGCTTAACTACAAAACGTACCTCCGCCCATGTTTCCATAGTATACATAAACCCTTCTGGCTTATCTGATGCACCAAAACCAAGCAGATCAATTGCGTAGACCTTGTAATCTTGTGCCAAGACCTTGATATTCCTGCAAGCACCTTAAGGTTTAAGCAATCAGTATCAATTACACGAACTTGTTCATTTTGCTCCCTTCAGTCATCAATAAAGCACTAAATTTCAATAAACAACTACTAGATATTAAAAAACTGAGGATTGAGCTCCTAATTCTCATACATCTTCACAACTTTATAGTGATCATTGCTCCAAATGTTGAAATCTTCAGTCTTCCAACTAAGAATTTGGACTTGCATTATCAGGGGAAATCTTGCTCTGATAAATTACCGACACATGAGTTTTGTATATTACGGCTCAAGATGAATGTATAACTATGCCTTCCTACAACCATTTAGCAGAGTGCTTTCACTTTCTATGACCCTGATGTGTTTTGATTCTTTCGAATCACAACAAAGCTTTTGCATGATTAATATGCCCTCTAATATTACATCATTTAAAAAGGAAACAAACAATTGAGAACAATCTCTCCTTGCAAAATTGACCAAAATGAAAGATTAAAGATGTTGAGAAATGATGTTCTCGATGCTTTTCTTGCCATCATCTCCTACCAAACACAACAACCCATTGATCATACACCCCCTTATGCTTATTGTTATTGATAATGATCATAGGATTCATTCATCTTCGAACAGTTAGAGAAAATTATGTTCACTATTTCTGTAAAGGGACTAATAGTCCAAGCAATTGTCAAAGCGGAGGTGGCACAGTTCCTGAGAGTGAGTTAGCCTATACAACACTTCATTAGATTTTGACATTTTGTGTCTCTGCCTCTTCTCGTCTTGCATCACTAAACAAAGTTAAATGCTGATGGTAGGACAGACAGACACAGGGACAGATTGGTGAGGTTTAAGCAAAAGAAGAGGAGAGGAGACTTTTGCCCCTGTAACAAAAATGGAAACTAGGAGAGCTTTGTTAGCTGTGGCTGTAATGAAGGATTGGGACACTTGTCAATTGGATGTGTCCAATGAATTTTTGCATGGAGACCTTCTCCATCAAGAAGTGTCAATAATTATGACTCCCTCAAGGATAAGTGCATCCGGTCAGTGGAAGTGTGTTCAGGACAGTGCTGGTCATCAACGGCCTGATACAACTTGTGCGTGGACTCTAGAAGTCTCTCTATGGGTTGAAGCAAGCTCCCAGGTGTCCAGTTGTACTCCTCCTCTCTTGTTGGTCTTCAACAATCTAGTGCAGAGTGCAGACTATTTTTTCACAAAGGACACATAGAGCTTAACAGCAATGCTGATTTATGCAGATGATCTGGTTATTACAGGAAGTAATACTTCCCGTCCGCATACAGCAGCAGCTGAAAGGTCAGTTAAGTTCTCATTTTCATATGAAAGATCTTGGAGGTTACAAGAAGTTAGCAAGATTTTTATCTCACACCTAGCCAGGGTATTTTACTACCTCACAGAGTCGAAGTTCTGCGGCCCATACTGCCTCCTGTGATATAAACTGAACCAGCTGCCCCAATACAAGGAGGTTCACGACAGGTCATTGCATTCTTTTGAGTGAGTCACCTAATTCTCGATAAAATCAAAGAGGCAAGGGACGGTATGCCAAAACTTCTAGCAGATAAAGATCCATAGCCTTACATGTTGTAAAGAAAATGTTACTTGGTTTTGGGTACTCAGTTTGTTGATCAATTTGTGATTGAAGGACTGAAGTAGGTGCAGCTGATCATTGTCGTGACAATCAGGCAGCTCTCCACATAGCCACAAATCCTCTATTTCATTCTAGAACTTAAATAAACTACAGAATTTGATTGTCATTATGTTAAGGATTAAGTAAAAGCTAGCACTATCAATTCAGATTTTCCTATGTCAACACCAAAATGCAGCTAGCTCATGTTCTTCAGTTGAGCAGCGTCAAACGTTATTTGCACAAGTAGTAAGTTCTTTTTCTTTTCTTTTTTTAATACAAAGCGCAATTTGGGAGTTACATCACACCTAAAACTCTCATTGTACTTTGTAAGAATCAAAACTGAGCTACCACAATTTTCTAAGAGTGATTTAGCTAACCCATATACCAATTTGTCACACAAGTTCATTTCTTTTTCTTTTTTTTTTTTTTTTGTTTTCTTTGGTTTGCATTGTAATTATAATTGAGTATATAAATATAAGTAGTTCAATACTAAAATCAACTGACTCTACATTTTATTGTATAACAATAAGAATAACCTAAGCACACGGGTGTAACTGAGTCGAGCCGACTCGGTGAGCCCTCGGGCTCGGCTGGCTCAGCTCGGTCAAAGCTCGGCTCAAGCTCGGGTCAAACCGAGCTCGAGCCGAGCCCGAGCCGGCTCGAATGCTTTCCGAGCTGAGCCCGAGCCTGCTATGGCTCGGCTCGGTTGGCTCGGTTTAGTTGATTTTCCTCTCTATTCGAATAAATCCATTAAATATTTTTAGAGATTTCTTATTATTTAAGGGTTTTTTTTTCAAATGAGAAACGTGCAACGAATCACTTATAGTCAGATTCAATTGCTATTATTTTAAATCAATTTTTTCTAACGTTTGTAGTGATGGGTTTGAATTTGAGCCGAGCCAAACCGAGCCGAGCCGAGCCGAGCCGAGCCGAGCCACGAGCCTAAATTGAGCCGAGCCCGAGCCTTGATTTTTCCGGCTCTGCGAGCTTCGAGCTGAGCCCAAGCCGAGCCAAAACAAACCGAGCCGAGCCCGAGCCAAGACTCGGCTCGTTTACACTCCTAGGGCTAAGCACATCATCATGTTCTTGCTCTCTAATCTCTCTGTTACTCCAACCCATCAATAAAATAACAAGCTAATGAAACTTGAATCATAATCATGGTTGAACACTAAAACTCAAATTGCTAAAACCAGAACATCAAGAGAGAGAGAGAGAGAGAGAGAGAGAGAGAGAGAATAAATTACCTGCGCCAATGAGGAATAGAAGCCCCAAAACCATGAACAAGAAGCAAAGGAGGTTTTCCTTTTCCATTTCCATTTCCATTTTCAGCTCCAGCAATAATACTTTCTTCAACAAAATAATTAACAGAATATTGTCCTTTCCATATCCATTTACGAGACCTCTCTTTAATTTCTCTCACCTCCAACATCGCCACTCCGCTATCCCCGCCACCATCAGCGGTGGTGGTGGTGGTGGCGGCTGTGGCGGCGATTGGTGATTGATGATTTCCCCGCTGTCGACGGGGCCGGGGCCGCGAAAAATTGGATAGCCGATGGGATGATGAAATTGAAGGGAACAACAGAGCGGCAGGTGGTTGGACTGAGACTGGGATTGGGATTGGGGGTGCTCCCGCCAACCACAACGAACCTGCCATTCCCTCCTCCTGTTAATTATCCTTTCCTTTCAAATTTTATTTTCCTTTTATTACACTTATCTAAGGGTAGCCACAAGGCCAAACTATTGGTGAACTGTTCGGGCTCGACTCGGTAGAAGCTCGACTCGGGCTCGGTTCGATTAGTAAACAAACCAAATTCAAACCTTAAGTTTAGGCTCGTTAATAAACGAATCAAACTCAAGCTTCATAGTGCTCGGCTCGAAATTCGTGAGCCTCAAACAAGCACGCATATTCTACATTTTTTCTAATTTGAATAATTTAAAATAACTAATGTTTGTTTTTCTTAATAATTTTCTTAAACTATTTATTTTGTTTGTCATTTTAATTTTTCAAATTTTATTTTCGTAAAATTAATTAGCATTCTCATTGAGTGAACAAACTTTGTTAGCCATAAACAATTAGGATAATGAACAATAAATAATTTTCATATCATTTGGCGATTTCATATCATGGAATATTAGAGATGTTCTACATTTATTGAAAGATTAAAGAAGAATTGACAAATTTGATAAAAGTTCGAGTTCGAGTTCGAGCTCGAGTTCGGTAATTTTTAATCAAGCCAAGCTTGAGCTTAATTTTTATGGCTCAGACCGAGTTCGACTCAAGTTTGATAAAAGTTCGAGTTCGAGCTCGAGTTCGGTAATTTTTAATCAAGCCAAGCTTGAGCTCAATTTTTATGGCTCGGACCCAAGAGCCGAGCCGAGCCGAGCCGAGCCGAGCCGAGCCGAGCCGAACACTGCCAAGCTTGGGTTTGGCTCGTTTTAAAATTTCCGAATTCGAACTTGGTCCGAGCCATAAAAATTGAACTCAAGCTTGGCTTGATTAAAAATTATCGAACTTTTACTTTTTTT
Organism: Tetragonia tetragonoides; assembly: GCA_038025085.1. Taxonomy (NCBI): domain Eukaryota; kingdom Viridiplantae; phylum Streptophyta; class Magnoliopsida; order Caryophyllales; family Aizoaceae; genus Tetragonia; species Tetragonia tetragonoides. Next base: position 34,751,035 of record CM076141.1, read on the forward strand.
TTTTTTTTTTTTTAAGACGGTCTCTTCGTAACATTTGATGAGCGGGGGGTCACTTTTCAATGAAACATGGGACACTACTTACCATAAGTGATCCCTACATTTCCAAATAGTGATCACATTTTTTTATGAGTTGGCCTCACACAAGACTTGCTATTTGTTTATTTATTTGCATAATTTATTTTTTTTGAAATGGGTGAGGAAGTTGGGTGATTTGGCAGAATAGATTACGGGATGGATGTAGTCGAATGAAGCATATCAGAAATACGACTATCAATGATGAATTTGAAGGGGATGAGTCTCGAAAGGAACCCCACCCTCAAAGTTGAGCACTTTTGAACTGTTATTTTATTTGGCAATACTTTTTGCACTTATTTTTTGATGAAGAGAAATCCTTGATGAGTAATTGAACTTTGAAAGGTAAGTATGTTGGGAAAAAAATGTTATTAAAGGGGCGTTTGGATTGGGTAGGCGATAATGAATCGATTTAAAAGAGTTAAATAGGTAGCCTTAGTCGTAGATGTCACTATCACACTTGTAGACCACTCCCCTATCTGAATAACAGTTAGGGCTTGTTTACTTGGTAGTAATGGTGATTACATTGTAATACTCATTTCAAGAGTAAAAGTGGGGTAGAAAGGAAGGATGAGAGATTGATTACATTTTTCCTTGTAATTATAATTGTTTTTCCTTCTATCTCATCTCCCTTGTCATTTTCCCATGTAAAGATGATTACATTGAGCAATATAATCAACCACCATTTACTCTTCTCTCATCTCCTTCTCACCTCTATCTCTCCTCACAAAATTGATTACATTACATTACCACCAAGTAAACACCACCTTAGAGTTACTTGTTACGGCTCTAATATGACACCTGTTGACAGTCAGGTCTTCTGCTGAGCCTTTTTCTTCTTAGGTTCAAAGGTTTTACCATGAAGATCCTCGAGCGTGATCTCAATTATCGTCTTGTGTAAGATCAATCTCTACCAATACCCATTTTGCGTACCAATACCCATTTTGCTTAGAAACGCTTATCGTGCACCTGGGGCGTCCAGAGAGAGCTTTTTCCTCTTCTCTCCTATTATCGCTTTTAATAATATGAATTCTTAATGGAGGTTTTGATTAAAACTGTTCTGTCAAATGTATTTCATGTTCTACATTATCATACGACGTGTATTCGCATTATTTGCTACGAATACGATTGTGTTACAGCACCATTAATGGCAGCTACTGTTGTATGCCATTAGGGAATAGCTATTTTCAGTCTCCTTGGCTTGGAGGTTCTTTTTGCTTCGAAGCCATAGTGCGGTATGCGTATTTTGTAGGCCCTGTTGCCGCTCCTTTGATAAATGGTGGGAGTGCATTTACTACCCACAAATTGTCTCTCTTCAGAGTACACAGCACAAAAATAATCCAAGGTGAAACCTGTCCTTGAAAGCAAGTGAACAAGAGAAAATTGGTAAGTGCCAAAACTTGTCTTGGTGGAGCTGAAAGCGTTAAATTAACTTCATTCATAGACCAGGACGTGACTGAGCAAACATGGTACAAGATTGATATCCTACATAAACATGCACACCAAATTCGAACCGCTAAAACAGCAGGATGGTACGAGCTAATAAACCATCCTTTACACCATCAAAAATACACAAATGAAGAAAAGAGGGGAACAAGTACAAGTTACGACCCAAAACTGCGGTATTCATGAGAATTGCCCCATCATAGGGTCCTTAATCCTCCTCACCCTGGCTCTCATCCTTCACAAGTTTGATCATGTCATCAATCCTAAGAATTGTAATTGCTGCTTCCGTTGCAAACTGGAAATTTTCACCAACCGAACTCGTTAAGCCATTGGAGAACAAAATAGCCCTCTATCCCAAAACAATTGCCTTGCTCCCAAGAGCATGGGAGTTGAAACACCCAAGTCCAATAGCATGAGAAGATATGCTCTTGGTAGCGAAGCATTTGCTTAGGATAGCATGAAAAGTTTGTAAATAGAACTGGACATTTGATTTTATAACATCCCAAGCTCACAAATAGTTAGCTAAACAGTTGTCTAGTAGGAAATTAAGAATGGTCATAATATTTACCTGAATAATCTTCACTTTGCTCATTGCTGGCTCAATGACACCAGCTTCTAGGTTGTTGCGGACAGTGCCCTTGTATAGATCCAACCCCATGCTGCAAACAATGGCCAAAGACGAGTGAGCTATCAATTCAATCACAAAAAACCTCTACTTGTTCTAGAAATGACAACAGCTAGAATATCTAAACAACAGAATCTTGAGCACTTGAGCATGCACTTTCAAGGAAAAAACTCCCATCGAAAATTCTTCCCTTTTCTAGTGGGCAAAAGAACTTTCTAATCTTTCTAAAACATCCATTTTCCCCCCAATATGAGCTCAAGAAATGCCCCAGCTTGGCAAGGCGAAGCAATTCTATAACTACTGACTAGCAACAATGAAACTGTAAGGAAGAGAACATAAGCATACAAATCTAACTGCTTCACATTGAGAAAATATAACACTAAACATAACCACATGCCATCCCCGCACTAAAGATGATGCCAAGAGTCATCCCCACTCAGACATAAATAAATAAATAAATATTACCCACATGTGCATCTTAGCATTTAGTTTACCTCCTTCATCATTAGTTGCTCGGGCATTTCCCCTCTTTGCCTCTCTAATCGAGGAGCAATGACAAAGTAGGCCCTACCATATGACAAAATCACCCCTAATATAAAGGTAATATTTGACATGGGTGGCTTGAGAGTTCAGACTAATTATACACACTTACAGGTGGCTTTCGAAAAGGTAGCAAATTACATTGGTTTTGCAAAAGGCGTGCACACTCGAGGAGTTGGGGTTGATTTTGTCATAAGGTAGGCCCTAAGTTAACGTAACCCATCATGGTTTGCTAATCTCAGCCCTGTGAAAATATTGCCAAAGGTTGATGTTGTTTTTACTAAGTACTGCAGCTTTTGTCATCCAAAACTGACAATCTTCTAGCAATCATCTCAGCCTATCTAATAATAGACTTAGAGTGCTTCATACATATCGATAGAGCTCATCATAATACTCAAGTCTCAAAAATGAGAAAAAGGAGCACCAGCAGTTAACTACCAAAGGTACCTTGACATATGTTGCTTATCTGCCTTGGTCTGTGCAGCATTGTGGTAAGCCCGTAGCTTGGAAACTAGCTCGGTTGCATCCTTTGCTGCATTTACGGCAAGTACCTACATAAATTGATCACACAAGTTTCAATCTGAAGATCACGAACAACAAGAAGTTAAAGCTTTTCACAACCAAAACAATTTAAGACAATACCTTTGGTATAATAAGTAAGGCTTCTGCAAACTGAGCAATTGCCAATTGCTCCCTAGACCCTAATGTTGTAGCCAGGTTCTCCAAGTACACATGCAATGCTGCCTCAACAGCCCCTCCACCTGCTACTACCTGCATCATTTAGAAACATATGATATGAAACTCTCATACTTTACTTTGCGGGCAATGGGGTGAAACGTGGAAGGGAGGAAGAAGAGATGTATCCTTTATACACAAACAAACCAAAAAAAAGGAAAAAGATATTCAGGGATTAATAACTTCTATGAATCACAAGCCCGGAACTCCTCATCCCACAAAAACACCATGAATGGCAAAGAATAATCTTGAGTACAAAAATTGATCAGGAATCTTGTTTCCAAGTTCTAGATCCTTAATAATATACAGAGGACACTCATGATTCATTTTATTCTGAAATTGCACGAATTCTATACTGAAAGTAGACATCATAATAAGAGGCACATGAAGATGAAAATATATTATTCACTTGGACACAAACAAGCACCACTGAGTCATCAATAGAGAACTGAACCTTTTTTAAGGCCAAAACCTTTTCGAGGTCCAATAAGCAGACATTAAAAGAAAATTACTAAAACATTTACCGTATTTGATTCAAGGGTTCTCTTGACAATGCACAATGCATCATGCATAGCCCGTTCCATCTCATCAAGCATGTAGTCATTTGCTCCTCTGAGAACAAGAGAAACCTGAGAAATATTACACCAGCAATACTTAGAAATGCAGAACTAGAAATTTAAATGTTTTGCAAGCAGCCATGTTGAATTCTCACACAATCAATAGTCTCAAGCTACTGTATTTGTCAACTTTGTAGTCCAACGGAGTACTTACCGCACTACTCGTTTTGGTCCCCTTAATCATAATGACATCATCATCTGCAACACGCTCCTCCACAACTTCATCCGCATGTCCAAGAAGTGACGAATCAAATGTTTCTTCGCCTTCCATATCAGCAAAAGTAGAAACCTGCAGCCATTGACAGATAAGAGCAAGATGAATCATATATCTTGCAGGAGAAAAAATTAAGTTACAAAAGAAAACCCTCAAATTCCACCAATTCCCAAAGCACAATACGACCTTAGAAAGTTCAATCCTTAGGCATGACCAGAACATGGATGTTGGAAGTAGAGACCATCTAGCCTGACTCAACCCTCACAAACAACAAATTAAGAGGAGGCTGTCATCTTGCGATTACTGTGAGTTAGTGCTCCAAAAGGTAACGAGATATTTTCCGATTTAGTAGTGGCTGATTTATTTCCTAAATATTAGTAGTAACAAGTTAGTGGTGCTAGTTAGTGGACCATGTTCCCATATTTTCCATTAGTAGCTTATTTTAATATTTTTATCCAGTGTTTCACTTGATTGTAAGCCAGTAAGCCTATTATTGGGCATTTAACATTGAGTTTGTCTAACCAATTGACAGTAAAGAATTTTGTTCTCCAAAAGGCCTTTGCTTTTTCTTTGCCATAATTAAATTTCTACAAGAATTACATGAAGACATTTCACTTCAAACTGACAATTTAACCCACTCTAGATAAGCTTACATTATGACAGCAAAAGCCATTCTTAAGAAACTGAAATATAGGAACACTCACCGCTCAAAAACTGGACAAAAGAAATATGGAAAAAGTAAGAGTGTGTCTGGATACTCAAATTGAAATTCTGAATTTCGATGGAAGAATATGCCTTCACACCTAGCATTTTGATGTATTTTCCTCCAAATGTAGGGAAGAGAGAGGACGGAAATGAATTTGAAATGCTACGGTGGAGGGGTGTAATTTGAAATCTACCAATTTTAAGGCTTTAGGAATGATTATACAATTGGATCAATTCCAACCCTACAATTATCTTAGGCATTAAAGAACAAATTCACCTCAAATCCATTATTATAAATAGAAGTATCCAAACACACCATAAGGAAGAAAATGATAGGGTTAGACAGAAACTCACAAGTCCTGAAATATAGGAACACTCACCACTCAAAAACCGGACCAAAGAATACAAAAAAAGTAAAGAAATGATAGAGATAGACAGAGCATCTACAGTCTTGAATTGCAATTTCAGCCTAATTTGCATGGAAATGGGGTGAAATGGACAACAATGTTCCTTTTACTTGTCTGCAACCAGAAACTCATAAGTCCTGATACTTCAAATTCTATTTATTTTTTTTTAGATAACACAGGTGTCCAAGCTTTGTTTTGACTAATCCCCATGGGCCCTGAAGTTCACAACCAGGAAAACCTCCAGTGGCCGAGCTGGCAATACTCAAGCCGACACGAACCTGACGCAAAGTTACTGAGGCAAACTCAAAAATGACCCAACACGAACCAATTTTTTACCCGAACCCGACCCATTCATAAATTTTGTTAGAAAAGTGATTTCCTATCATTTGAAATCATTTTTTATGTCTTTCAACCCAACCCGAAATTGACCCATTTCCAACCCGAACCCAACCGTTTAACCCGAATTGCCAGCTCTGAGGGACCTCGAACGTGGGAACTCTGAAGGCACCTCATCCTCATAGGTTTAACTTGATTCTTTCTATCTTCCTTATTAAATTCACAGAGAGAGAGAGAGAATGGAAAGAATATCTAGGATATCCAGACTGAATGATGACAAATAGTCTGTTTTAGTTTCACTTAATTTTCTACCATACAGTAATGACTGTTGTTATTAAATGCAAATAAATAAAGTTGTTTCAAAAAAGCACATAAAAAGAAACCCAACAATAAGGATATTCTACATGTTCTCTAACAGGCATACCAGTGTTGCACCGGTGGCTTTGGCAACATGACGAATGTCATCCTTCCGTACACGCCTGACAGCGATTGCACCAGCCTCCACAAAATACTATCAGAAGAAATAGGGAAATACAATAAGTGACAAATTACATGTGGGTCAAAATCCAAATATCCAAGTTGCGCAAATCAGAATAAGCATAGTTACATTAGACTACCACTGAAATAAGCAAACATTAAAGGGTAACTGACTTCCAATGAATTAGGATTTTTTGTCAGAAAGTACCTTTTTAACTTCACTTTTTGTCAAATACAACCTTATAAAACTTTTTTTGTCAACAACTATCTTATTTCACAAAATAATTTGTCAAACACTACCCTGTAACGGAAAACACACTAACAGAGCTTACTGGGGTTAGTCTTTTACTTGCTTTGACATTTTTGCCCCCCCTCACTCATGTGCCCCTCACGTGCTTCTCATTTCTTCCACTCACCTTTCCCCCAATTCAATCTTCACCATTACTACCTCACCCACCATTTTACTTAGCCTCCCTAGCTTCCTCTGCCCCCCCCCCCTCTCTCCCCAACCATAAATCTGACCACCTTTAAAATCAAATCGAAACTTATGGTATTCATTCAAGTGCTCAGTGTAGTATTTTGCAAGTGTTCTTTAAAAATCTCGTTTGGCCAGGGGCTTTGGGGGGCGAGGGTTGGTTATGGTTCACATGGAAAAGAAGGTTATTGCATTCTGGCGCCCTCCATGAGAACAATACCTGATATCTGTGCATTTTTAGGGTTTGGGTCGATAATATTCCAATTGTTTGTTTAATCATGGAAATGGTGCTGATTACTTAGAAGTGCTCCAATGTGCTTGTTCTTGCCAATCACCATAATCTAATCTATTATTTAAGCGAAACTTCATAAATTAACTCCTTTGTTTTTGGATCATAAAACTGGGAGAAGCAAAGAAGGGATTTGCTATGCTGAATAATCGGTCGAGTTTTTGCTATGCACCAATGTGACTTTTGATTGATTGTCACATCCAACCGCATTCGATATCATCAGTTGAAAGAGCCCGATTGAATATCATGAATGCTAACTTATTTGTTTAAAAGCAGTTGCCTACTTGCTTGTGTAAATAAGAAGTATTGATTCCTTTGAAATTTTATTTGACCATCAATTGCATCTCTGCCTTTTATGAAACAGGAGAGCAGGGGAGGAGAGAGAGAGAGAGATCAGACAAAAAAGAGTAGTTTTTTTTTTTTGCTAGTCAGAGAGTAGATAGTATGCAGTCAAAGGGGATGAATGAGGAGGGCAAAATGGTCATATAAAGTCTCAGTTATCACCGTTAATGTGTTTTCTGTCAAATGGTAGTCTATGGCAAATTATTCATTGATATAAGGTAGTTGTTGACAAAAGAACTTTTATAAGGTTGTATATGACAAAAAGTCGAACAGAAAAGGTAGTTTTTGACAAAAAATCCAATGAATTAATCAACATTTTTACCAACAATACTAAGCGAAAGGGGGAAAACATTGCTTACAATAGAAGCACTAGTTACTATCATCACCAAATTAATGAGTCAACCAAACAAAGTGCATTTATAGATAAACAACTTCATAGTAAGTTCAGATTTGCTTTCTGACAAAGTTACTACCAATACTCAAGACTGTAACTGCAAAAAAAACTTTTAAAACAAGAAAAAGAAGCTTGCCTTAAGAGCCATGTCGTCAATCCCTTTAGTGGTCAAAATGATATTAGCTCCAGCTTTCAGTAACTTCTCAATACGCTCTTTAGTCATGTCAGCTTCTCTGCACAAAAAGAAAACAAAACATAGTAAAGATATAAGGCCCAAAAAATAAAATTTTAAATACTGTAGCAACACTAGTGTTAATCACATCATGGAACTATCCAATCTAGGATTAATAACAGGTTATGAAAGATGGTGTGGAAGGGACAAGGAAAAAGTAGAAGATAGGTGACAATTCAGGTGATACGTTGAGAGTATTTTTCTCACATGTTACAAGAGAAAGTATTCACATACAAGCCATACTTTTGCATATTTCTTTTCTTTTTTGGGGGTAGGGTGCGGTTAGATGTACTGTACACGCAACATACCCTTGCAACCGCAAAGATGTTGTGCACTTCCTATTAAGAGGAATATCTTAAAAGTCAAGCAAACTTAATACTACTACTCTGCACTTCAAAACTTGCACCAAAGTTAGGGCTTGCAACTTAAATTAAGGCACTCTCATGAGTCCATAACCATTAGAAGGCAGAACTCTATAACAGTATATCTTATTGTCCTTCCGTAGAAATTTTTTGGGACAACAAAATGCACATATTATCAAAACTAATAAGTTGTTTGCTAAACACCTACAAGATCATCAAGAATTCAAGCCTATAAACCAAAGAAATTAATAACGAGGCATCTCAAATCATTTAAAGATTCCCCCAATTCCTCTGAATATCAGTTATAGTGTAATCCCTAAAAGCCCACGCAACCCTAGCCCATAAAGAAACGAGATAGGTGATCCTCTCCCAAAGCATCTCAGGAGTTGCTGAAATTCCCTTAAACACTCATGCATTCCTCTCTAACCAGATGCACGACAAAATTGCAAAATAAGCATTTCGCCACAGCAACTTCCTGTCCTTCCCACCTCCAAAGTCCCGAAAACGCATCTGTAAGAAAGCCTCAACACTAGAAGGGTAAATCCACACCTCCTCCGGAATCAACCTACGCCAAAGACTATGTGCCACATCACACCAAAGAAAAACATAATCTTCTCCAGAACCATTTCCGGACCACAGGGATTTTCCAAGACGGCCATAGAAATGGGAAGGGGGGAAAAACAATGTCGATTATTTAGGGTTGCAAAACCAGTGAATCACCTTCACCGTCAATTCTTTAGATGCTTTCAGGATCATCAGTCTGAGCACATTCAAGTAACTGGTCCAGAGGCATCTGCTAGCTTGAAAAAAAATTCTAGGGAAAAACTTAAGGACAAAACCTGAGCTTCTTATCCTATTTGGCAATTTTTCAGCAACCAAAGACATGCAATGGATAAACCACTGCACGTTTGCAGCAGATGCTCAATCTTGCATACAAGCACTTCAAAACTTTTAGCTAAGACTGAGAGAACGAAGAAAATATGGTTCAATCGGATCAATCCCGTTCAACAACAAATATTTCTTTTTCATTGTCATAAAGGTTCTTGTTAATTTTCTAAAGAAACATACTTTTATTATAACAATTATCAGTATCTATTGTGCTTAAGGGATCTCTCTTTCTATCATTGGTCTTTCTTTAGATTAAAGGTCAGTAGGTCACTGCTGATCTAAATGCTCATTTGGTTAACCGTAGCAAGTAAGTTCACATGGGAAGTACAAATTCATGAGGGACAGAACTTCATGGGAAGTGCCCAAATTTGTTTGGTTGAACAAAGGAATTTCAGATTCATGGGAATTGATGTGGGAAGTTACTTACCAAGGGGGCTCGCTAAAAATTTACTCCGTTTTGGGGGAAGTAACTTTCTGCAGGAGCCCGGAAGTGACTTCCTATGTTTTTTTGTCAACCAAACAAGAAGGAAGTTCACAATACCCTGGAAATAGCACTTGTGTTTTTCAAGTGTCAACCAAACAAGCACAAAATACACAACTATTTTCAAGCCTGCATCAACGTAAAACAAATAAAGCAAAAGAAAATACCTTTGACGGATTTTCTCGAGTTCTCTAGGATCAGTAACTAAAACTTGGACACCCAACTGCATTTTCGTTTTCTGGAGATTGAAATCAAGACAGGCAATCTTTGCAGGACTAACCCTAGTGGGCATCCCCTGGGCCGCACGACCTGTGTTGAGAGCATAACCTTTCAATAGGTAGCTGTCTTTTCCACTTTTCCCATGAGCTTTAAGGATGTTTATGCTCTGGAACATGAGAGGTAAATAGCAGATCAGGATCAAAATCATTAGACACGGCTTTAGTAGTGTCATGACAAGCATAGATTGGTCGGAAATTCAGGAGGTAGAACAAACCTTAATTGGATACTTAATCTCACCACGGGCATTTGTCATTTTTACAGCTAGTACTGCCTCTACCACCTGGCCAAGCATTTATCACATTGAACTAATTAATTACGAGCAATGATAGAAACATATAAAGATTCAAATTCACATGAAAAGGAACCAACTTACGCATTATGAAAGTCACGAATGAAAAATGTTAAGACATATAGCGGCACATAAAGGTTTTAGGTTGTAGATTTCAGTGAACAATACATTGAAACTGAAAGCAGTAAGACAGAGTCTACAGCGTAACCCAGCGATACAACTAGAGATAGCTTGTCAGAACGTTTGAAATTTAGACGAAAAAGGGAGAGAGAGTATGGAGTATGGACTCCCACGGTAAGACAAATACAGGAGTATGAGATGACCAGTATACAACTTGACATAGTCAGCAAGAAAATATTGAAATTTCAGACAAAGGGGGGAGATAACCAAGGAAAACACTAAAACTATTGCAAACCCATATGCAAAGGGACAAACTCAAAATAAGAAGCATATAAACTTCCATAATAACCGAACATTTTATATCAACTAACCAAAATTATGCATCAAATGGCAGGAAATAAAAAAATTTATCCCAACCAAATTATAAATATTTCAGAAAAACGTAGAATCTAATTGACTTCAGCCTTCAAAGATCCCTTGAATAAAACAATATAATACCTTTAGCCATGAATATATATACAGCTTAAGGACAAATGGCAATGTCGATCAAGTGTCATCAAAAGTTTTAAAATTACCACATTCCTAGTATTGGAAAGTGGAAATGAATCCATCAACCTACAAGAGAGCATACCAGATTTGCATAAAAGTCACTGTCCACGGCTAACAACTTCGATGACATGCTTGTCTTTGCACAATTCAGAAGTGCATCTTTGGGAAGCTTTTCAACCTATGCACATGATCAAACTTTAATTCATAATCATCAGAGAAGGTAACAGCAACTATACAACACAGAAATTCATTTTCTAGGTTAGAATATGCAATTCATCTAATCTTTGGAATCTGCTTCTCCCAGCTCAAATTTACAACCAAACAAGGTGATTTTTTTTTAGGGATTAATCTCAAAAGAACATAAAGCTACAAAGACTGAAAGAAAGAAAAAAAGACCTTATTTAAGAGGAAAGCAACATATGCTAATTTCAGTACATAACGAGATAATAAAGAGAAATATAGAAGCGATAACACTACGAGCTTGTTTGCTTGGAAGCAATGAGATTACGTTGTAATGCACCATTTTACAGAGTAAAGGTGGGGTGAAAAGGGAAGGATTGGGAAGAGTGGGATTGATTACCCCATCCAAAATAATCATCTTTACATGGACTAAATTTGAGCAATTGTGATAATATTGGATGGTGCAATCGATCCCACTTTCACCCTGTGTTTTAAAAAGCGCGCCTGAGGCGAGAGGCGAGGCGCAAGGCCATCGCATCAGTTAGGTGAGGCGAGGCGATGCGAAGTCACGATGTGAGACTGAGGCGAGTGCGCCTCAGACTCGTGCGCCTCGGTCGCATTATGGACAATTAACTTAAAATGGTACACGTGGTTTTTTTTTTTTTTTTTTCCTGAGAGACTAGTCTTAACAGACGCTTCTCTTCTCTTCTAAAAAAATGTTCTTCTTCTCTTCTTTTTTATTTTCCCCCAAAATTGGAAACCCTAGTTTCTCTCAAAGTGAAACCTAGCCACCGGAGCTGCTCGCCGGAGTTTCCTTCAACAAGTATGCCTTCTCTCTCTCTCTCTCTCCAATCTCCTCTTTCTCTCTCTCTTCGATCTTCTTCTCTCTCTGTCTTCGATTTCTTCTTCTCTCTCTCTCTCTATGTCTTCGATTTCTTCTTCTGTCTTCCCTCTTCTCTGCTTTTTTTTGCATATTTTCGTGCTTCTTCCCTCTTCTTCTCTGTTTTAGCACTTAAACATTGTATTTGAGTGTTTTATTTATGAAAAAATGATTTAAAACCAATTTAGAAGTGTTTTTGTGAAAAAAGTGCGCCTAGCGTCCGAGATGCGTGTGCCTTCGCCTCTCGCATCGCGCCTCGGGTTTTTGGACCTTATCGCCTCGGAGCGCCTCGCGCTTTTTTAAACACAACTTTCACCATCTTCCGCCCCCCCTCCCCCCTTTCTTTTTCACCCCACATTTACTCTATTAAAACGTGCATTACATGTAATCACCATTGCTACCAAGTAAACACCACCTAGGTTGAAGATAACAATAATTATTTGAGACCCAAGAGACTCCCCCACAAGTTACGTTCTATTCATGTACACATGCTACATTGCTACAGCCATTAGAAGGGCTGACTTAACGAAAGGCGCAAAATTCTTTTGATATCTGCATCAGATGAACACAATATAAATGCATTCAAACCAAATTGATGAGTAGGGCTGCATACCTTCACTGCCAGCTTCTCTTCAATATACTTGCATGCTTCTCTCATAGCAAGCTGCAAAAGAATGAGGAAGAAACCACAATGATAGGCCATGTTAGACTGTAACATGTTTAAAAGACATAAGCATAAACAGAAGGGAGAAAAAACACCAAGGCAAGACGTAGAAGATTGTTATGATACTGACCCTGAATCCACTTAATATAGATGCTGGATGTATCTTATTTCTCACCAATTCATTTGCCCTCTGTACGCAATGAACAATCATATCAATGAAGAACAAAACCTTCTTCATGACACTAAGAAAACCACTGCAAAAGAAATTGGGAAAATACAAACTTAAACACTGCAAAGACAGCTATGAACTGTAGCTTACATTGAGCAACTCTGCAGCAAAAATAACCACTGAAGTTGTTCCATCTCCAACTTCTTTGTCTTGGAGCTCAGCCAACTCCACAAGCACCTAAAGAAGGTGACAAGGAAACACAGGTATGACCAAAAACTCAAGTGACACAAGGAACTAAAACCCCTGCTATTTAATAAAGTATCATGTACCTTAGCAGCTGGATGTACAACTTCCAACATTTTAAGAATGGTAGCACCATCATTGGTAATTGTCACATCTCCGATATCATCAACCAACATCTACACATATATTACTGACACTGTGAGTCCAAAAATCTCTGTTACATTAACCAGCTCTTAGGTAAAAGGGGGGAAGGGGAAGACAAAAATCCATTGAGCATAAATTGCACTTTATTCTACAGCCATATAAAGAACAAATCAGTTGCTGGTCAACTCAAACCTTCTTGGTACTACCTTTCCTAGACTCTGCTGAAACAATCAACAGAAAGTAAAACGTCGCAACCTTTCTTAAGTTGGTTTTCAACTTTTCACAATTCTAAACAATGCTGACGCTGGATTTAAGGTATCCCAATTTTAATGTCCTACAACAACTTTATTTTTCTTTCTTACATTGGCATCAATAACACTACTCAGGGATCAAGTTTTCAGAACTTCCAAAATCACAAACTATTGCAAAATATGACTATGCAAATACTAGACTTACTAACCAACCTTAGTTTTAGTCCCAATTGCCTCAAAATACAAAAGAAAACTTTTGCAAAATATTGTGAAATTCTATGATCTATGACCTAGATTAGAAACTTGTGACCTATGAACACTTTAAATTGTTTTAAAGATGTTCCCTCAATTGTATTCTCCTGTCTTTTTTCTATAAGTACAAAACCACCATCTCACATCTAAAGATTCATTCCATTTCACAACACTTAACATTCATGTCATTCTAGCTTCAGCGAATACAAAACTAGTCAGACGCCTAAAATTTAGTCGTCCTCGCTCAAACATTCACAAATTGCTAACCTATTCCATAAGCAAAGAGTCAAATCCCAACCCAAATCTGAAGACTATTCACCCTACAAAAAAATTGTATCTTTCCTAATACCCAGCTACATTCAACACTCACTCATTACCATAAACCCTTTACCAAAAGATGAGTACTTTAACCGCCTCAACTATGAGTTAATTTAGTTAACTTACAAAAACATAATCTTAGGCTCAAAAATCGAAGTGGGTACCCAAAAATCCACATTTACTTCATGAAAAGAGAATTTAAGAGATACCCAACACATAAAAATGAGAAAAGATCGAACCTTGTCAAGACCAACAGGTCCAAGAGACGATTTGACGATGTTGGCAATTGCTTGACAAGCAACCACTGCACATAACATAAAGCAGAGTGAAAAAAAACCCCATTAGAAAAACAATCAAACCAAGAGAAAGTAAAACATGGGTAACTCTTGAATATAGTATAAATGCATAAAAAGAGAGAAATACCATTCTGGGTACGAACATCTTGGCCAGATTGGCGGTCACCCAAGATATCAGGGTGAGGCATTGTTTAGTTGAATAGGGTTTTTAGGGTTTAGGGAAAAACTAAAAAAATAAACCCCAGATCGGTGAGTGAGAGAAGTGGGAATGAACTTGGTGAAGCCTTACGAGAAAAATGGAGAGAGAGAAAAAGAGAGAGAGAGAGAGGAGAGAGAGAGACTGTGAAGCACAGCGGCGAGAAGAGTGCTGGTTGTGTTGGTTTTGAAAGCTTAAGCTCAATCAAAATGTTTTAGCAACAGCCCAGGACAATCCAGGGCTTATTGAGGCCCGCTTTCTCTAATATTTCTCTCTTTCTTTCCTTTTTTTTTCTTTCCTTTTCTTTTCTTCTCCTATTTTTTCAGTTAGTTCAATTCCGTTCATAGGTAACTTATCACTCATATAAATTTTTATTATTTCAAATCATATTTTTAAATTGGATGCATTTTAAATAGTTAAATGTCAAGTTGAAAAAAAATCAATTCAATTCAACTAGTTGAGCTTTTTCCATTTGAAAAGAACGGAACCTGAGTCTTGTGAATCTTACACAATGACTCTTGTGATGTTCAGTGCTTCCTCTTACACTTCCTCTAATCCTATGGGTCTTGTACATGAACGTTTACGTATAAGTTTAAAAGTAACTAAGAGGCCAGGGATTTGCCTAAATGGTTATCGTGTTATTTTCCAACTTGAAAGCCCCAATCTGAAGGCTTGTGACTCCCATATATTTCATGTGGTTAATAGATAGAAACAGTTGAGCCTTGGCCTAGCTGGTTTGGGGTGGGGTGGGAGTGAGGGCCATCGTACACCCAACTCTGACCAATTCCAAAATAAGTTGGCTTGGGTGGAGGCACATTCTTAATATTTAAAAGTAACTAATACTTTTATCTTAAGATATAACACTTTTTTGTTCGAGTTGATGGATATATGGGGGTGACAACAGTTGGGCATTGGCCTAACTGATATGAGGTGGGGTGGGAGTGGGGAGACATTGTACACCCAACTCTAGCCCAATCCGAGATGGTTGGGTTGGGTGAAGGCATGTTCTTAAAGTTTAAAAGTAATACTTTTCTTTCAAGATATAACACTTTTTTGTTCGAGTTGATAGATATATGGGGGGTGAAAACAATTGAGCCTTTGCCTAGTTGGTTTGGGGTGGGGTGGGATGGGTTGGGGTGCGAGGCCATTGTACACTCAACTCTGTCCTAATCTGAGTTGGTTAGGTTGGATGGAATCCCGTTCTTAAAGTTTAAAAGTAATACTTTTCTTTCAAGATGTGACTTTTTTGTTCGAGTTTATAGATATATGGGGAGTGACAACAGTTGGGCCTTGACCTAACTAGTAGGGGTGAGGTGGGTTGGGAGTGGAGGGGCATTGTACAACCAACTCTGACCCAATCTGAAATGGGTTGGGTTGGGTAAAGGCCGATTCTGAAAGTTTAAGAGTGTTACTTTTCTTGTAAGATGTAACACTTTTATACAAAAACTTGTGTAGACTTAGTCCATGGTGGACCAATGGTCTAAATTTTTTTTAAATATACCCTCCATATCCCTCAATATTTTCACTAGTGTTCTTGGTCCACGATGGACTAAGTCCACACAAGACATGCTAAACATTTTTTTGTTTGAGAACTCAAGAAGTATAAGATTGTATCCAAAAAAAATATATTCTTTAGGTTTTGTCCAAAAGTATTTAAAATGCGGACTATGATCTTTTAACTTTTTTTCTTGTCACAAAAATGCATGTAATAAACCGCAAATCACATGCGTTAGGAAGCCAACCCATTTTTAATGAGTTGACAGGTTCAAGCAGAGGATGTGACTCTTCCTACATGAAAAGGTAAAGGAGGTTTTGAATCTCCCTACATGTATAACGATTTGAACCCATAACTACTAGATTGTGAGAGTGCGACATTTACCATTTGTGCTCTCACCTCATCCTTTATGATCTTTTAACTTTTTTCATTCGAAGTTGGGATTTTACCCTTCCAAAGTAAAAGGGAAAGGAGGTTCACCCTAAGTTATACTCCCTCGGTCCCGTGTTTACGTTTGCAGTTTCTATTTTGGTATGTCCCTCGTTTACGTTTACAGTTCCTTATTTGGTAAAGTTTTAGTAACTCAAATACCCTTCTCTCATCCTACTTTATTTTGTGAATTAACCCTCTCCCCACTCATTTTCTCTCTCCTACCAACCCAACCTTCATGGTGTCTTGCCGGTGGCCGGCGATTTTTTTCCGGTGGACTTTCTCTCTCCTCTTCTCGCACTCTCTCCTCCTTTTTCGGATTCTCTCTCCTCCTCCTTTTTACGGACTCTCTACTCCTATTTGGGAATGATGGTGCCGATGGTTATTCATGGTGCACATATGGTGGTTTTGTGGTGTTTTGGGCAGCAAGAGGATGGTGGTTTCGTGGTGTTTTTGGAGAGAGAAAGAAAGTAATTTAGACATTTGGGGGTTTCGTTTTGGGTGGTGGTGGTGGCGGCTATGCGTGAGTGTGGGGTCGATATCGTGGTGGTCTGGTGGTTATGCGTGGGTGTGCGGTGGTTATGCGTAGGATGTGGTGGATGTTGGTGGTAAGGGAGAGAAATTTGAGGAGAGAGAAAGTGAGGAGGAGGTAATTATGATGCGTGGTTATGGCTGGTGTTTGAGGAAAGAGAGGGAAAAAGGGGTTTTAGTGGTGGTGGTGGAGATGTTCTATGGAGTGAGGAGAGAAATGGGGGTTTATGGCGGTGGAGATATTTTGAGGAAAGAGAAGAGGGTGGACTGGTATGTGGCTGGTGGGTGGGACTTGGAAGGGTAGGAGAGAGAATGAGAATAGCGGGTAAGGGCATAAAGGGAAAAGGCATCCCAAATTCCATTTTCATTAAAACCCTTGTGTAACGACCCGGGAATTAACCCTGCTTACTTAGCCATCTAATACGTCATTAGCAGCGGAATTAGCAGCATTAACTCCTGGGGCGTCACCGCCGTGCTCACCCGAGGGCAAACACAAGGCTAAAAATAAAAATAAAAGAATACAACTCGGCGGAAGCCCAATATACTATGTGGTCTATTTACAACTCGACAAACTTTACAACTGGACCAATTAAACTCTTCGTGAACGTCTCTCACAACAGAAGTAATTAATCAATCTCAGTCTGCAACAATCTACAAAAATGTGAGATTATAAAACATCAGCAAAAGCTGGTAACCCGCACGACTATACAAATAGGAGAATGCTCACATAGCATTTTAATTATATGATAAGACTAGTATTATTTTTATTACCTTATATGTTTTAAAGCATTCCCTAATATATCATATATGTATAGGATCCATTAGAAGAAGAAAGGTTATCATAAACTAAGTAAGTCCTCCCTATTGTTTAAAAGAAATAATATAATTAATTTCATGAGTTTATATTTATTAGTACTTCCGTATCTATAATAATGAATATGTGTATTCTTATACAAACCTTCAATCATCAGATCCCAATCCGACTCACATAAGGGAGTTCGCCGAATATCCAACTAAGTCATACTAATCATCAACCATTGCATACATAACATTTAGCATCAACACTTGAAACAGATAATATTAATAATAATCTCATCAATATAATTTAAAGGGATTGTCTTTCCCATTTATTCTAAATTCATCACTCGGTACTTCAAAGTACATAGAACACAACCAAACGTACATAGAGTCTTTAGATTGCTCAGAAAATGACCTTTGAGGTCTCTATCAAATATCAAGATTTATTTTAGGGATCAACATACCATAATCAACAATAACTCGACATGATTGTACTAACTAAGGGTTAGCCAATTTTATAGTTAGCTGGTATGGAAGAGCATGCATGTTTAAGGCTCAATAATCCTTAAACCAAATCTTATCTCATAATCATGGACATTTTGTCCTTCAATAATCATCTCATTTCATATCAATGGGCTCTATGCCCAGGAATGATAGCCTATCACATCATCGGGCTCTATGCCCAGGCATTATAGCCTTTCATTATAGTGTGCACACTCCTCAAACATGCTCTTCAATATTCCAAGGGCGCTAATCTTGGAAGCATACCATAAATTATCTTTTATTAGTGATCAAACAAATTAATATTTTATCTTTCACTTAAATTGGGATCAAATGATAACTTGATATACCCCAATTTAAGTTATTCGTTACTCTATGTCATTCGAACCTGAGTATAGTCAAACCTCGACATTATTCAATCATCATCATCATCATATTCCAATCATCTCATTTCACAATCATATACAAGCTTCTCGTATGATAAGTCTATCATACATCCAATCGGTAAACATAATCGTTCATATCATCTCATAAAAGATAATCATCACACCAATGTTCATTCATTCGACCAAGGGCAAAATCAACAAAGAACTTCACATAGTTTACCAAGAAATACATTCAAGTACGTACTTACTCACCAAGATACTAATTGAAGATTCAATCCACACTTCATATACTAGCACTCATCCGAATATGAAGCTTTAACCATAAAAATAACCTGTGTATTATATTTGTATACTTTACCATCATAGGTCAAGCCACGACATCCATACAATCTTAATAGCCAATATTTCTATTAAAGCACCATTTTACTATTCACACCATTCAAAATGGCATTTCTCTAATCTCACAATAATCCTTCTTTCAATCAACAAGTCACCCAAACAAACCTCATGACAATCACTTAACAACAAGCCATTTTAACTAATTAATAGACCAATATAAAATCCATCATGATCCATTCGAAAACCCTATTCTAACAAGTACTTATCACCCATTTAATTTCTTATATCATTTAATGAAGCAACTAAATAAACACACTAGTGATTATCTAAATTTATTAACCAAAATATAATTAAGTCAATTAATAATCATGGTCCTTGTATTCTATACTCCTTACTTGTATAGCTTATTTTATTAAGGCAAATAATGAAACTAATCTCTAACATACTCTTATCTTTTATTGTACTTATATAAACATATGAATGCATTTAGAAAATACTTTTGTGGGGTTTAAAAGTGATAAACATAGATTTATATTAAGTGCTTACTCTCCTCACTAAGTCCAAAGTAGTTATAGCCTAAATTGTTCAAGGATTATAAGTAAAACAATTACAATATTTTATAAGTAACTTGTTAAATATGTGTTAACGAAGGCTTTTGGGCTCAATATTGTACTAGATAAATGAAGTGATTTTACTAACGTCTTGACATATATAGGTAGAGCCTAATGCAAGGTTTAAGTAGCATTTTACAGAATGTAATTCCGATAACCGAGGTGACCACAATCGTTCGCCGAAGTAGCCCCGACGATCATCTTATGCTGTCAGGTTTGTGGCCGTAGAAATAGTTGGGTTGTAACTTATTGTTTGTTAATGGTTTACACAATTAATCCACCACCAATGGGTGGTCTTATTAGCATTTTATTGGGCTGTAAAACAGCTGTTAAAGGCAAGGGGAAAGTGGTCCGGTTTGTGATGAAGAAGGACGAGATAGTTAGTGTAGATTATGAGACTATCTTTCCGCAACACTAGCTAGCTACTACTTAAATGAAAGATGATAATGGTTCAATGATCTTTACTAGCTTGGGTGTTTTTGGAGAAAGTGGAAGAAAAAGAAATAAAAGGATAGATGATTTTTACTTTGTCCAATTCTATAAGACACTTAGCTTAGTCATTGATGGGAGAGTATACGAGCTTTTATGTTGAACTTAGTATACTAGTCATTTGATAGAAGAGCATAAGACGTAAACTGGATATTGGATTAACATTATCAATTATAAAACTCAATAATCTAGCTAGTACTACTATTTAATCTATCAAAATCAAGCACAAAGGTGTATCTATAATCTGATAAGACTCATGCTAGTACTTCCATATTTCTCAAACATACAAGTAGTACTTTTAAGTTTTATAATTGATAATGTTAATCCAATATCCAGTTTACGTCTTATGCTCTTCTATCAAATGACTAGTATACTAAGTTCAACATAAAAGCTCGTATACTCTCCCATCAATGACTAATATACTAGCTTAGCCTAAAAAGGGCATAACAATTTATCAAACCAGCTCAAGGTAAATAGATTCACACCAAAAAGACAAGTAAATCATTAATAATCAAAGTGTTTGTTTAATTTGTTATAAACAGGGTCACGTTTTTCATATATACTCATATCAATATTTACACTCATTTATACTAGTATATAATTTAATCAAGATCAATATAACAAACCATATATATAATCATGTATAAAACTCATATCTATAATCTGTCAATAGCATACTAGTATTAGTTTGTCTCAATTAAGTGTAATATCACATATACACATACACACATCTAACACTCTAGCTCTAAGTATAGTAATGAAGGTTACCTCAATGATCCACATACTTACGCCATTCGAATCCTTCAACCCGATTCACAACTCATAGAGACAGAATTGAAATCAAACAAATTCAAATCAGAACTTATACTTTTGAATACCCGGAACATAACATTTAAATCAAATTAATATCAAAACCAATTTGGGTTTAAGGACTTACTACAAACCAGTTAAAGAAGTGAAGATTGTGATAATATGACTCACGGTGGCCGTGGCGGAAGGTGAGGATCGAGATGACCAGCCATGGTCGCGTGATGATGGCGGCAAGAGCAACTCGATCAAAAGGAGAGTGAAAGAAAATAGTGGGTTAACAAAATAAACTTAAAACCCATAAATAAAAACGAAATTGAATTTGGGATTAGGAAGTTACCCAATTGATTAAACACAAGGAGTAAAAGAACAATGGTTGTGGAAGCTTTGGATCGCCGGAATTCATGGTGAATGAACCAGCCGTGGTTCGCACAACCAAATGGCAAGAAGAGAGAGAGTTTTGGATGGGTGTGAAAGGAAGCATCAATTGGTTTTTCACACTAGTAGAATGGAATTATCATTTTACTTTTGCTAAGTTTATAACAAGAAATGAAGGAATAGTGAAAGAAGATGGTGGTAGTGGAGAATGAAGTATTCTGATGATGGTGTTGAACGAAAAAGATGATGTGTTAGAGAAGAAGGACCAGTAACTTATAAAAGAGGAGAGAGAGAGAGAGAGAGAGAGAGAGAGAGAGAGAGGAATAAAATAGTGAGTGATTTTCTTTTAGGGACTAAAATATTAGAGAGAGAGAACAGTTTTGATAGTGGTTTAGGGGAGTCAGAGTAGAAAACCGGGAGCAAAATTTGATAGTTTTTAGTTTAGGGAATAAAATAAGGTAGTGAGAGAGGATGAGTTGTAGGGGTTTTTGGTGGACATGTGTCACACATAAAAGAGTTGTGACAATTGTCTTTTCTCTTTCTTTTCTTTTTTTTTTTTTAAATAAAATTCAAAAATCAATAAAATAATATATAATTAAATCATTTAATTATCTTCTAATAAATCATTATTAGTTTAATAAATCACTAGATTATTCTCTAAACATACTTAAAAATTTCGGGTTATTATACCTTGCCATTTGGAACTATAAACGTAAACAAGGGATGGAGGGAGTATCATCTATCTACTTGCACAAAGACATTCTAAACTTGTAAATTGTCAAATGTGTTCATGACTTGAAAATCGCTCTAAATATTTATTTATTTATTTTTTTTTTTTTTTTTTTTATCGAAAGGCCGCAGTACGGCACTAACTTTTATTCATCTTTTCCAAATCATCCAAACAATCTCAATAACATGACTCGGAAGACCATCATCCCACCTACGACTCTCTAACAGCCACGGTTGTGTATGAGCTAACTCATGGGCTACTCTATTACCATCCCTACCAATATGACACCAAAATACCGACTCAAACAAATGACAACAACTAAGAATATCTTCAATTACTAAATCAAAAGCACTACAACCCAATACCTTACTTCTAAGAGCATTAACTACTCTAAGACAATCAGTCTCTATGACCACCTTTTGGAAGCAATTAGAAAGAGCAAATTGGACCCCCAGTAGTGCGATACCCCAATATTTTCTATAATTATAATACCGATTTATAATTCATTTATAAATAGTTTCGGAGATTTAAATCGTATATTTATATAACGATTCGATTTATTCAAATAATGCCATAATAATATTAATTATTATTATGGAAATTTCGTAATTTATAATTATCAAATTTGAGGGATTTAATTAAATTGTTTTGCATATGAATAAGGTTCATTCATATTATTTTAATTATTTTTAATTAACATTTAATTGGTTTTAATTAGCAATTAAATCAGAAAATTATTCCTAAGCCTAGTAGGTTTTGACTTTCATTGACTGGGGACCTATATAAGCAAAGAGATGGGCTAATTTATCAGTTTACAAAACTGAACCAAAACCTTTCCTTCTCTCTTCTCTCTCTCTCTCTCTCACGGTTCTCTCTCCTCTCTCTCTCTCTCCTCCCATTGCTGCCGCCGTCAACCGCTGGAAAACCACCGCCGGTGAGACCCCCTTCTCTCTCTTTCTTTCTCTCTCTTTCTCCCTCTCTTTCGCACTCTGTTTTGCCCCCTCCACTATTTCGCGTGTTGTGGCATGCCGCACCACCGCTGCGCCACCAGGCCACGCCTGGGTGGTCGCCGGTGGGTGGCCGACGTTTCTGGAGCCACCCCGCGCCTCCTCTCTCGTTCAATCACTCTCTCTCCCTCACCCAAGAGTTCCTCTTTCTCTCTCTCCCAATTTCTCTCGTTTCTCTCTCCTCCGTCGCCGGTGCTCCAGCGAGCCACCGCCGACCATGGTGGTCGGTGGGTGGTGTTCTTGGTGATGGGCTAGGCCATGGGTCCCCATGCTTGAGTGATCGTGGCCTAGGCTCGAAAAAACAATTAGGGTTTTGTTTTATAATTTTGTTTTAATTGATTTCGTATTTTTCAGTATTTTGTCGATTAATGTTTTATTTTTCTGTACTCGTTTGGAATCCGAATCCGGATTTTCGAAAGTCTAGATTGATTGAAATAAATCAAGGAATTTAAATAAAATATTAGATTAATATTTTGCTACTGTTTAGATTTTCGTATTTACTGATTATGTCTCGATAATTGTATTTAATTAGGACCTAACGGACAAGCGTGATCGGGTCGTGATTTGCAAGCTTAATTACCTACTGCTTAGTGAGCATTTGTTAGGTAAGTGTTGAACCATGATTATTTTGATGATGACAAACTAAATTAAGTTTAATGAAATATAACACATGGTAGTTGAACTATTGATTTAATATATTGAAGTTACTAATATGTTTATGCAAGCTTGTAGATTAGTTCATATTGATAGGTTGAAGCATGAAGTTGCTACACAACAATGGAGATGACAATCAAGCTTGAAGACTTATGAAACTCTACATTTTAATGGTTATGTATATTAGAGCTCATTTGTTAAATTTCTTAAAGATGAAGTTAATTTGATTACTTAATTAGTTGGGCAAACTAAATAAATAATTTGAGAGAAACGTTCCTATATTGAGAAACGTGACTATGGAGTATTCCTTAGGTGAGACGTTACCTATTGGGAGACTACAGTTTACACGTACATTTACTATTTCCTAAAAGATTATTTATTTTGGTAAAAAATTATTATATTTACTAGATAATATTTTTACTTGAGAATATTTTGATCTTTTATATAGAAAAGATATCTCTTACATATGGGAGGATTTTATTTTCGAAATATTCAGATTTTATCATATACTATATAGTGACCAAAAATATTAGATATTTTCCCAATGGAAATTTGTCTATTATTTGGTAAAATATTATCTTGTTAGAAAAGATATTATTTGGTCAATATTGTGTTGAAAATCCTACCGGTTTGATATATATTTTTTGGGATATTATTTTTTGATATTTTTGAGCTCAAAAAGTATTATTTACAAAGATATTATTTATTTTCGGAAAACCTATTTGCCTATATAAAGGGGAGTTATCTATCATTTCAAGTTCGCGATTTTATAACCCCTAAGTGTTCATATTTTCATAGAGATATATTTTGAGAGAACACTAAAGTTTGCCTAAGTAATTAAAGGATCATATTAACAACTTCTAAAAGAGCTATATAATTAAATTGTACCTTAGGCTTTTGAGAGGTTGAGAGGTAAACAATGTTACTTAGAGTTAAGGATAGCTTGGATTAGTGTCCAAGGGGTTAGGCTTAGATCAGAGTAATTGGGTCTAAGTTCGTTTGGCTTGAATCAGAGTAATTGGGTTCGAGTTCGTGACTTCAATCAGAGTAAATTGGGTTGGAGTGAGTTGGGTTGAACCAAAGTCGGTTTGATCGAGTTGTACTACTTATTAATGAGAAGAAGTAGTCATTGAAAGTCCTTCGGGCCGTGGTTTTTCATCCTTTGTAGTTTCAAAGGGTTTTCCACCCAAATCGTGAGTGCTTTCATTATTGCTTCTATTTGTTTATTAGCTTTAACTAACGTTGTTCCTTATTTCAGTAAACGTTCCTTAAGTCAACGTTCCTTAAAGTTAGTAACAATCCTAAAAGTACAACAAGTGTTCTAAATAGTTTGAATTCCGCAAAAAGTTTAAGAACACAATTCACCCCCCCTCTTGTGTTCTACCATGCTAATAACAATTGGAATCAAAGCGGTTTTCTCTTAAGAACAGGTTAGCGTTTGGAGAGATATCGATCATGGACACGGTACCATAACACATACGGGAAGGTCAATCTACTGTCAGGCCACCTTAATTTGATGGTGAGAACTTTAGTTGGTGGAAAAATAAAATGCAAGGTAAGTTTAAAACTTGAAAAAGAATGGTCTGAACAAGATATCATAAAAGTAGAGAAAAATGTTAAAGTTATGCGTCTATTGCATTGTGCCTTGGGACCAAATGAGTTCAACAGAATTTCTGCTTGTACTACTGCTAAACAAATTTGGGATACTCTTAATATTACTCACGAAAGAACGAGCCAAGTTAAACAATCTAAAATTGATTTACTTGCTCAAAAATATGAAACTTTTGCTATGGTAGATGGTGAATTAATTAAAGACATGTTTACTCGTTTTACTACTATTATTAATGAACTAACTGCACTTGGTAGAGCATACAATGTAGAGGACCAAATCAGAAAGGTGTTAAGAAGTCTTTCACCTAGATGGGATATTAAAGTGACAGCAATTCAAGAATCAAAGGATCCATCGACATATTCCTTAGAACAGTTGATGGGATCGTTACTTACACATGAGATGTCACTTGACCAACGTTCCGATCAATCATCAAAGAAGAAAGGACTAGCACTTAAAGCCAAAGATGATGATGATGATAGTGATTCCGATCTAGATGTGGAGGAACTCGCAGTATTTGCTCGAAAATTCAAAAAGTTTTCAGGAACAAGAATTCTAAGAAAAACTACACGAAAGGTAAGAATCCTTCTTCTAGTAATAAATAAGTTTCTACTGATGGAAATTGTCATAAATGCAGAAAGCCAGGACATTGTATTAAGGATTATCCACTATGGGAAATCGAGAAGAAGGAGAAGAAAGCATCTTTCAGAAAGGAACTCAAAAAGACAATGGTTGCAATATGGGAAAATGAAGAAGATGAAGATGATGATGACGATGAGGAACGTGACCCTATAGAAGCAACTTTCGCAATGATGGCACAAACGGACTTTGAATCTGATAGCGATGAAGATGAAAGCCTCGAGGTAACATTCTCTAAAGTTAGAGATAAGTTGAATGATTTTTCAAAGAATAAGTCATGTAAAATTCTTGATATGTTTATGATTGATGCTCAAGAATACTATGTTAAATCGAGTCATGAACTTAAGGAACTTGAGCTTGTTAAGACTACTCTTGAAAAGGATAACTTAGATCTTAAATTTGAGAACATGGCCTTAAAGGAACAAAAAGAAAACCTAAGCAACAAGGCTAAAGAATTTGAGGAACAAGCTAGGAAATGTTCCCTTGAATTTTAAAAATAAAAGTTCAAGACTACTTTTGTTAAAGAATCCCAACCTTCTACTTTTGCTACGGACTATTCCCCTGACTTAGAGACTACTAAAAAGAAACTCAATGCTCTAAGAAAGGAAAACTTTACTCTTAGGAACAAATTGAATAAGTATGAAAAGGACGTTAGGAATATGGCTAAAGATAATGACAATTGGTTTACGGGACAACAATCTTTTAATTTGTTGATAAAGCAAGCTAGCAACTCGAACAAAAATGGCATAGGATTCGTGAACAAAAAGAAAAATGTTTGGTATAAGAAGTCCAAATATGTTGATCTACCAGAACATAGAATTTGCATGCATTGTGGTTTAACTGGACATTAGATTTATGATTGTTCCTTACGCAAACGATCCTATGAAAGAAACAATGCCATTGTGAGACAAGTATGGGTTAGAAAAGATTCATTGCATAATGTTACTAATCTAAAAGGACCCAAACTAGTTTGGGTTCCTAAAATCAGAAATTGATTAATATTGCAGGCTAAAGTGGGAGGTAGCAACCTATGGATTCCGGATAGTGGTTGCTCAAAACATATGACTGGAGACATCAATAATTTCCTCTCACTACAAGCCTTTGAAGGAGGTTCTGTGACTTTTGGAGACGACAAGAAAGGCCAAATTGTCGGTATAGGTAAAGTTGGTAAGTCACAAGCCCATGCTATTGAAAATGTATATTTGGTCAATGGTTTAAAATATAATTTACTTAGTATCTCCCAGCTCTGTGATAGGGATAACAAAGTTGAATTTAACGCTCGTTCTTGTAAAGCTGTGAAGGAAAGTATAGGTGAAACTATATTGCATGGGAAACGTTTCAATAATGTTTACAAGGCTGATTTACATGCAATTCCAGAAAATAGTTTAACTTGTATGAGTGTGAATGAGAATGATTCTTTGTTATGGCATAAGAGACTTGGACATGTTAATTTAAATTTGTTGAATAAGCTCCGTTCCCAAGAATTAGTCACTGGACTACATAGCTGTAAGTTTGAATTGGAACGAGTCTGTGATTCATGCGCAAAAGGTAAACATGTTCGATCTTCGTTTAAGTCGAAGAATATGGTAAGTACTTCTACACCTCTAGAATTGATTCATGTTGATTTATGTGGTCCAATGCGTATTACTAGTAGAGGTGGAAGTAAGTATGTTTTTGTTATTGTTGATGATTATTCGAGATTTACATGGACATTATTTCTTGCTTCGAAAGAAGATTGTTTTGATGAGTTTCTTATATTTATTAAAAGAGTTCAGAAACAGTCTAATCATCAATTATTGTCTATTAGATCTGACATGGTATTGAGTTTGAAAATTCTAAATTTATTAATTTTTGTAATGAGCATGGAGTAGATCATAATTTCTCGGCCCCCAGAATACCTCAACAAAATGATGTTGTGGAGAGAAAAAATAAAACCTTAGAAGACATGGCTAGAACAATGATTATTTCTAGTGGTCTTGCTAGGAATTTTTGGGCTGAAGCTGTTAGTACTGCATGTTATATTATGAATCGTGCCATGGTTAGACCTATATTAAAGAAAACTCCATATGAGTTGTTCAAAGGTCGAAAATCGAACATTGCATATTTTAGGACCTTTGGTGTTAATGTTATGTGCATAATAATGGTAAGAACAACCTTGGTAAGTTTGACCCTAGAAGCGATGAAGCTGTGTTTCTAGGATATTCATCCTATAGCAAAGCATATAAGGTGTACAATAAGAGAACAATGTACATGGAAGAAAGTATTCACATTATATTTGATGAAGTTGACGCCTTTGAAAAGAATGTGCAGACTTTGCAGGATGATGACTTTGAAATTGGTTTGGTAAGACCACAAGCCAATGTAGAGATTGTGGAAGGTAATGTTCTTGAAAATGTTTTGGAACCTCAATAAGAATTGAGGAACTGTAAGAACCCTTGCCTTTCCGGCGCCTAGAACGAAATATTCTTTGTTGAAATTAACGATTCTTAAATAATACATTATATGCGATTTCAAATTAATTATAATGGGGAATAACAATTTGCAAGTAATGAAGCCGCCACCAATTTTTAGGAAACAATTGGAAATCATCAAAAAGTGCACCCAATTCAATTGGGAATAGACTCATACCCAATGGGCTAAATATTGAGTTCGGGGGTGTATGTACGAAATAAACAAAATGAATCTCATCTAAATCGCCTGAATAAAACGGCCTATACTAAGCCTATCCATGTCAAATATTTATCTATGCTATATGGTTCCATACAAATCCGGTCGTCCAAGATCCTAAATTAACTAGGTGGGTTAAAGACAACCAAATTACCTATGTTATCGCTTTGCACAATTTATATCCAATTTGCATGCGTACTATTAACAAGCACTAATAAGAGATAAGAGCAATAATTTAACGCTCCGACCTACCGTACTTTGCTATACGCGCCAAGTATTGCATATGCACTTCAATAAATTTGTTAGTAACTTTAATAGAAGAACAATGCAAAAATACTAACTTTATGCTAAAATAAACCTAGGAGGTTGCTACATGCATGCACAAACGATAAAAAAAGATGCAAAACTTGCATAAACTAATAAAAAGATGCAAACTTTAAATAAACTAATCATGCATAATTATTTACAAGGATCTAAGCATGCAGAATTATTCAACCATAATCAAAAGCTAGATAAAACATGATTGTAAACAATAAATAAGAGATTTAATAAAGGATTTAGGCCCTCAGGATGGTTAACCTGGACGTTCTATTTGAACGGGACTAGTAGAATTTGAATTGCTCTTCAATTTTGGGTGCTAGGTTGGGTGCAATGGCTTGCTTGAGTCTTCAAAATCTGAATTCTCTATGATTTTGGGGGATTAGTGCTTTCAATTGCTCTAAAAAATACAAACTGACCAACCTCAGTCAAAAGAGGGTGAAAGGGGGTATTTATGGAGTTAGGGGACGGAATTAGGGGCTTAGGGCTGCAAACCCGGCGCCGAAACTCTGCCCAGCTGCCAGCCGGAAGGCAGCTGAGGCCCAGTGGCCGCAGCTGAGGCTCAGCTTCTGCAGCTAGGACTCAGCGGCCGCCGCTGTCACGCGTGTGCCGCCGGGTTGACAGCGTCAGCCGCTCGACCCAGAGGCGCGCGCGTGGCTAGGGTTTTTTTTGACCTTTTGTGCTCAGTAAATTACGAAATTGTCCTTGGGCTGACCCAGGGGGTCGGGATTGAGCGATTTTGACCCAAATCTTTAAGACGCGATATCTCTTGATCCGGGAACCTGATTGAGGTAAGGTCAAAGGCGTTGGAATCCTTATAACAAGGGCTATCCAAAGACTGAGGTTTTAAGAAATTTGGTATAGATTTCCGAGCAATGTCATTTTCTACTTACGTGCATATTATTCCATTACTATCATCATCGGGAGTTGCGGTGCCAGGGGATGAGAATTGATTAGGGTGTCTACAGAAGCCCTCACTTTGGCCGAGCTTGTGAAAGCGAAGGTCAAAGTATTTGCTCAAAATGCCTGCTGTGTTTTTTTGAAAATGCTTTATGTTAGAGAAAAGATAAAAAGGTAGAATCCTGACCGCCTGTGGTCAGGGTTACCTGCTTTGCGGGTGCCAACGAGATGCTAATTTTAATAGCCTCGTCGTCAAAGAGCGTTGTGTAGCTCTGCTTTGCGGGTGCCAACGTGATGCTAATTTTAATAGCCTCAACGTCAAAGAGCATTGCGTAGCTCTGCTTTGCGGGTGCCAACGTGACGCTAATTTTAATAGCCTCAACGTCAAAGAGCGTTGCGTAGCTCTGCTTTAGTAATGTCTGTGTCTTGGAAAATTGTGCCTGCGAAATATTGGATAAAGTACATGTGCCTGCGAAAAATAGAGAATATGCCTGTGCCTGCGAAAAAGATAATACCGGGTCCCTAGGATAAGAAACCGTGTTGCGGGGGCAAAAGAGTCATTTTGGGTGACGTGCCCGTATCTCCCGGGCTTCTAACAGTCAAGGAGTACAATCCCACGCGGAATTTGAGAGGCGGAAGAGAAAATGTGTTTAGCGGCCTCGCGCTGAGGGCTAGGCGGCCTTATCGGGCCCGCTCAGTGGCTCAACAAGCGTCGCAGAGGTGCTGAGGGTAGCCGCCCGGCCTGGCGACATAGCCGCCGGGGCCAGCGGCCCTAAACCGGGCCGCTGGGCCGGTTCAGAGGCACGGTTTTGGGTTTAATTGGGAGAGAGCCGAGTTTTGGGTCATTTCTTCCCCAAAATTTTGAGACTCTCTCTCTCTACCTCCATTGTTGCCCAATCTTCATTTCTTGCTCAAATTTGCTCAAATTTGCTCCTTTTTGCTTGCATTTACCTGCTTTTACATAATCTTTGCATAATTGGAAGTTTATTTGTGATTTCTCACAAATTTAGGGTGAATTTGAGAGTGGGTTTTTGAAACCCTTGGAGAGAGAAAAACCGAAATTCTCCATTTTTGCTTGTTTGTTCTTGCTAGCTTGTTCATCCTTCTTCCATGGCTCCGAAATTGGGAAAGAAGAGGAGTAGGAGGACTGAGGTGCAAGAGGAGGTCGAGGAAATCGACATCTTCACCACGGCTTTTCCATCTCATGTGAAGCCTTAAACGAGGAAGCCTAATGTGGCTTTTCCTCAAGATTGATACACCCGATCGGATAGGATGCTAGACATTGTTTGGGATCGATCGGAGTTGCTTTTCCGACCGGCGACTCATTTGAGCTCTCGGGCTTCCAAGTTAGTGGTAAGTCCTTAAACTATTGAATTCATAGTTTTATGCATTGAATTTAAGTTTATATGCTTGCCTTGAATAGAATTTGTATAGAATTTGTATGCAATTGTCAAGTTTGTAACGCATGTGATCTTGCGCGGCTTGAGCGAACTTAGAAACATGCCTAGGATTGAACATTTGGTTGAAATGTAAACCTAAGAGGTTGCAAACTTGAACATAGGAACCCGATGGAAATTTGAAAGCCCATGGAAACTATGGTTCTTCGATCAAGCTTTACAAAACCTTGCCCAAAGAGGTGCAAGATGCGGTTTCGTACGTGGGGTTCGGGCCCCTATTGAAGCGACGGACTCGGTTGAGCGAGTCAAGAGGTGTATTGTTCGGTTGTCTTTAGAGCGTTTTTGGGACACCGCCAATACGTTCCATTTCCCTAATGGGGAAATGATGATTACTCCTTCGGAATTTGCTATGTTGACCGGGGTATCTTGCGTGGGTACGCTCATTGTTTATGACGTTTCCATTTGGAAACGTAAGGCGGAGATGGTGGAGCTCTTAGGTCCTTGGGGGAACACTTGGGGTCACCACTATCGTTCTTATAGTGAGCTCTTTACTGCTTTAAAAGACCCGAGGTATAAGAGGAATACCTCGGTGGAGCAAAAGGCGAGGATGTTTATCGCCTACCTCCTTGCCACCACTATCTTTAGTGACAAGGGGGAGCGCATTCATGCCATCTACCTCCCGAGCCTGCTGGATTGGGAGAGAGTTAGAGAGTACAACTGGGGGTTGCCGGGCTACGCCAACCTCTTGAGATGCATGCGGTACGTCTGCCGCGTGAATGACGAGGGGTACAAGTAGTCGACTCTTCCTCCCGTGAGCTTATGCGGCTTTTGGAAGGTGTTGCAGGTGCGTTTTCTTTTTGTATTTGCTTTTCGTGATGTGCATGATGTAAGTGTGCGATGCTTAATTTCATGTTTTGATGTAGCCTTGGTTATTTGGGCATTTCCCGGACATGGCACCTACGGGCTGGGTCTTGGACTTCCCGGTTTGTAGGGCATGGCGTCATAGGGGTCCCGCGCCTCTGTATACTCTCAAACAGTATAGGGAGGCCCTCTTGCGCATGGAGTGGCACAAGGTAAAAATGAACGTAATATCTGCTTTTGTTATATGGATTGCATGGATTGTATTTCTTGGTGTGGAAATATCTTATGTTGCATGCTTGTGTAGATTGACTACTTACCTTGGGCGAAGTATCATGGGTCATCTCCGGACGCCATCCTAGCTTCTAGGACGGTGGACCGTCAGAGGATCCTGATTGCGGGTCCTTTCTCCTTCGAGTGGTATCTAGGGGAGCAGATCTTCCGTCAGGTTTATCCCGATCTGGAGGGTCCGAGGATTCCTTTGGATCCTCCCTCGACCATGTTCTTGGTGAGGTGCTTGTCTCGCGAGCAGGTTGCGGAGGCCATGGTGGGCTCGGATGCTATGCGGTATTTGAGGGAGCCCGCGGAGGACCTTGCGGGGCACTATGAGCAGTTCCGCCGTGATCACCTCAGGCCTTCATTTGTGGGCTTGAAGGTAAGAATTTATTCTTGATATTCTATGCCTTCCTTATCTTGTTGGATGCTAACTTACTTTGCTTTGTAGGAGCCTCGGGTTGATGACACCAAGGTGGATATCCCGGACATGCGGGTCCGAGGCCGGGATTATGGCGAGAAGGAGTGCTGGGGAGAAATCCCTATGACGGAGGACCTTGATGAGGACATTCAGGGTCTTCCTCTTCCCGTTGGGCATCCAGGGGTAATTTGTAATTTTACCAAAATGTACAATGCCTTATTGTATCATACGCTTGTACTAACTTTTCTTTATGCAGCTTGATCGTGAGTAGACTGAGAGGATCTTCAAGATGATGCATGCCATGAAGTCTTGGATATCCCGAGCTCTCTCGAAGGGTACTTGCTCAAGAGCTGATTTGGACAAGGTAAGTTTGATTTTGCATTTTCAAAGTTGCATGCTTTGAGAAATGTATCTTATATTTTGTGGGCTGCAGGTTGAGTACCGCTGGCCTCTTCCTCGCCGGTCATGACAGGTAGTGTTGTCAGATGATGAGGGTGTGAGCTCTCCTGAGCGTAGTCCTTCGCGCGAGAGGAGCCGTCGGAGGGAGAGTCCTAGGAGAGAGAGGGTGCCTGTACATCAGGCGGACCGTCATGGTGGGAGTAGGATGACTCCGTATGTGGAGCTTGCCCCTATGCCTATGCCGATGTATCCTTCTTATCCCGGGTATGCGGGGTATCCTTCGTATCGCGGTCTTTACTACCAGCCCCCAGTTCCTGCTTCTATGATGCCTACCACGCCTCCTCGTTCTTCGTGGGGGTATGATTCGAGTTATACCGGGGAAGGGAGTTCATACCGGGAGCCTGCCCGACATTCTTCCTTCGACCCTAGCCAGGTCGTGGTCTCAATTTTCAGTGATGAGGCGCGGAGGTCGGAGGACCACTTTGAGGTGCCCCGTACGGATGGTGATGCGGGTGATGATTTTTATGATAATGCATTTGTGTGAAATACATTCTGAACATTTGTATTGAACAAACATTCGGACTTTGCTTGTAAATATTGTTTGCTTATTTATTTTTCCCTGCACATAGTTAGGCTAATGCAAATGCACACGTAATCAAGCAAAAACGCCAATAATAGCCATTTAGCAAAGAATGGTACAACCAAAAAAAGAGTTAAAATTGGGTGTACCCTATCCCCCCTAAAAAAAGGAAAAAAGAAAGGGGTGAAAAAAATAAAATGAAAATATTAAGTAAAAAGGGATTGATAAAAAGGAAATAAATAAAAGAAAAGATGATAATCATCCAAAAAGAAATAAGGAAATTGTGGAGTTTCCATTAATATTAAAGAAATAATACAAAATAGAAATAATAATGAAAATAGGAAAAAGGGCCATATTTGAGTCCAAATCGGTTAAGGAAAGTGTCCAAAACCTGAAAAAAGGGACTTGTCTCGAGAAAAAGGGTTCGGCGGCCAAAGGGAAGGGTCCAGTTGCCAAAGGGAGGGGTCCGGCGGCACACGCGGAGCAGCGGCGGCGGAAAGAGGGGCCGCCAGTCCCCAAGGTAAGGGATAACCATGATGTGATGAGTGAGACTTATTATAAACGCGTTTTTATTTTATGTCTCTTGCATAGGTACCTCTTTGTTGGTGGAGGTAATAATGGTAAAACTAGTATACTTAGAATTGTTGAACAAATTCAAAACGATTTTACCCCTATGTCTCTTGTTCTTGGTGAAACCTTAATTTGCTTAGACCGCAAGAAACAAGAACCATCGTTTGGTGGATGGATGGGAAGCCCTCTTCTTCTTCAAGTGAGTGCTTGAATAATTTGCTTTGAATGATTTTGGTTAATAAAGTTTGAATCTTTGATGGATATTTAACATTATGTGTTTTACCCTTTTCTGTAGATATGGCTTCTTGAACATATGTGCTTCATTGAGAGGCCCGTTAATGCGCTCAAATATCAACCGAAGCAATTTCCCGCACGCCGGAGGGTATATTATGAATCCACCATTGATGAGTGGCGCGGGTACCTTAAAGCATGCCCCTTGCTATGATGGACCGTCAAGTGGTGGGGTCTAAAATCTGCAATCGAATGTAGCAAGGAAACGGGATATTACCAAATCCTTGTCCTTCATAATTCAACCTACATATTTCCTAGTCGTATTATGCGGCAATATGGGAAATGCCAAATTATCCCACAAAAGGATAGTGTTGCTCCTACCACGCGGGTCCTGACAATTAGTATGGTAAGATCATGGGAGTGTGCATGGGATCATCGTCCTAAGTGGACTATTCTTTATGTCAAGGCACCTACGACCATATCTTCGAACTATGAGGCTTGGATGGATTGCAAGACCGGGGAGGGTCGTCGTGCATGTAGGAAATCCGAACAAGACGATCTTAAGCCCCAATCGGTCAAAGCTAGCTTAAGACTCTCAAACCCTAATGACCCGAAGGGGAAGGGTAAGAAAAAGGGAGTTAAGCATGTGAGAGGCATCCTCAACCCAAAGGCCAGGAAAGCTTTGGAAAAGATTACTACCAAGCCGCATATGGAGCCCCAAATTCGGGCCAATGATCATGATGCGTATTCAAGCACACCTCTAATGGAGGTTGAAGAAGAAGAGCCCATAGTCCGAGAGAGATGGGCTCCGAAGGAACGCAAAGTGGAAGGCCCAAAAGCGGATGAGTTTATGGAGTATGCGGGCCCTACTACCGAAGCTACGGAGTAGTCCATTAAAGAAAATACTCTTTTGGAGCATGTGTTAGCTTAGGATTGCCTTTTATTTTGCTTTAAATTCAATAAGGGTGATGTGCCCCTTTTTAAACTTAGATTTAAATTTGTGCCTTATTATTTTGGAATTGCCAAGTCTTTGTAATGGACTTTATTATTATTTATGGAGACATGCTCACTTTGTTTTAATATTGCAACTTGATTATTATTATTATTATTATTATTATTATTATTATTATTATTATTATTATTATTATTATTATTATTATTATTATTATTATTATTATTATTATTATTATTATTTACCAACTTTTGAACGCGAAAATAATGAAGGGGTCGGGCCCAATTGCAATTGGGTTGTCCTACGTATCCTTTTAGGGGAATCAGGTCGCTCGTAGTTCTTATCCGTGCATTTTTTTAACATCAAATCCCGTTGTTTTTTTTTTTTGTTTTTTTTCTTTTCGGGATTACGTAGCCTTATGTGGGCCTCTCGAAAGTGATACATTGGGTGTCTTGCCTAAGCATAGAACCTCTTTAGTTGATCCATGTTTATCCATTGACTAAACTCAATCCCATCTAAGTCCGCCAATCTTGCAGCTCCAC
The DNA here is from genome assembly GCA_038025085.1 of Tetragonia tetragonoides. Classification (NCBI taxonomy): domain Eukaryota; kingdom Viridiplantae; phylum Streptophyta; class Magnoliopsida; order Caryophyllales; family Aizoaceae; genus Tetragonia; species Tetragonia tetragonoides. The sequence continues at coordinate 34,787,013 of CM076141.1, forward strand.
CAGTTAGAATCTTTGTAATGAGAAAAAGGCCTAACCAGTTGGGCCTAAACTTGCCTCTTGGGTCGGTGACATTGTCCCTTACTTCTTTAAGCACTAGATCTCCAACTTTGAGGTCTCTCATTTTGAGCCTTTGGTTAAAATGCTTTGTTAGCTTCTTTTGATAGATTCTCACATTGTGCAAAGCTTGCAACCTTTTTTCATCTAGTAAGACTAATTGGTCATAGCGGGCTTGGACCCAGTCCACTTCTGGAATTTGACTTTCCAAGACAATCCGTAGAAATGGGACCTCTAACTCAATCTGTAACACAACTTCCATTCCATAGACTAGGGAGTACGGTGTTGGTCCCGTCGATGCGCGAATAGATGTCCTATAACCCCAAAGTGCGAATGGCAACTTGTCGGGCCAATCGTAATAATTTTCGTACATTCTTTCGATGATCTTCTTAATATTCTTGTTAGCCGCTTCTATTGCCCCGTTTGTTTGCGGACTGTAAGGAGATGATTTTCGATGTTGGATCTTAAACTGGGCTAGAAGCTCGATTACTTCTTTCATGAAGTGTGACCCGTTATCGCTAATAATTTCTTGGGGAACCCCGTATCTAGCTATTATATTATTCTTGATGAATTTGACCACATGTTTTGCTTTTAGCTTTGCGTATGATTGCACCTCCACCCACTTAGTGAAGTAGTCAATTGCCACTAGGATGTATTCATGGCCCCCTTTGCCTGTTGGGGTTATCTTGCTAATGATATCTATTCCCCAAGCGGAGAAAGGCCAAGGTGAGGTGAAAGTATATAACGGGCTTGGTGGCATGTGTTGTAGATTTGCGTGTGTCTGACACTGTGTGTATCTTTTGACAAATTCACAACAGTCTTTCTCCATTGTGGTCCAATAAAACCAAGCCTTATTATCTTCCTGGATAACATCATACCGTTCATGTGCGGTCCACAGACTCCTCCATGTACGTCTCTTAAGACCTTATGAGCCATTTCAGTGCTTAAGCACAAAAGATTAATCTCGTTTGGGGTTTTCTTGTATATTTTCCCTTCTACCTCTATGAACTGGGCCGCGAGCCTTCTAAGCGCTTTTTGGGTTCTAGGACTAGAATCAGGAGGGTAAACCTGATGAACGAGTAGATTCTTTATATCGGTGTACCATTCATCTTCTTCGTCGTGGAACACTTCCAGAGCGTCGCAATACGAAGGTTCGGACCTTCTTTGCACACAAATGGGCATCATTCGAATGGTGTCGGGTATATTGATCATTCTTGCTAATTTGGCCAAGGCATCTGCAAATGTATTATCTTCTCGTGGAAGGTACGTAAAGTGTATTTGGTTGAAATACACTATGATTTTATCTAAGTATTCCTGGTAGAGTGCTAAGGATAAACTTTTGACTTTTCATGCTTTGGAGATTTGGTTGATTATAAGTGACGAGTCACCATAGACTCGAAGCGTCTTAATGCCAAGGCTTATGGCGGATTGCAATCCTATTATGCAAGCTTCATACTCCGCGCCATTGTTGGTGAGTTCGTGGTCTAACTTGACCGAAATAGGTGTATGTGCACCATCAGGGGACACTATTAGTACTCCCACTCCAAAAACCTTTTGGTTAGATGCTCCATCGAAATAAAGTTGCCAGGTCTCGGTATCTAAGGTCATAACCCCTTCGTCTGGGAAGTGGTATTCTTATTTGCGATCGAGCTCATCTATAGCTTGGTCAGCTAGGTATTCCGAGATAGTATGTCCTTTGATGGCCTTTTGGTGTTCAAATTTGAGGTTGAACTCTGATAGGAGGACTGTCCATCTGGCTATTCTACCATTTAGTATGGGCTTTTCGAATATGTACTTTAAAGGATTTTCACTTGATCTTATATGGATCGTATGCTGGAGCATGTAATGTCGTAGTTTCTTAGTCGTCGCGACCAAGGCTAGGCATGTTTTTTCTAGAGACGAATAGCGGGTCTCGTATTCTAGAAACTTCTTGCTAACATAGTAGATGGCCTTTTCTTCCTTGTTTATTTCTTGGGCTAACATGGCCCCCATTGACGTTTCTGTGACAATAAGGTAGAGGATTAGAGGCATGCCTGGAGTGGGCGGTACTAGCACGGGTGGTTCGGACAATAGGCCTTAATTTTGTCAAAGGCCTTTTGGCATTGTTCGTCCCATTCCGTTTTTACATCTTTTTTGAGCTTTTTGAAGATAGGCTCGCAGGTGATAGTTAACTTGTAAATGAACCTGCTAATGTATTGGATCCTCCCCAAGAAACCCTTGATTTCTTTTTCTGTTTTTGGTGGGGGCATATCTATTATGGCCTTGATCTTAGATGGATCAATCTCTATATCTCTGGTGCTTATGACGAATCCTAAAAGTTTAGCGGATGTAACTCCGAATGCGCACTTTTTGGGATTGAGCCTCATGTTGTACTTCCTAAAGCCTATCGAAGAACTTTTGAAGTGAGGGTACGTGCCCTTCTCTCTCTTTGGACTTTATGATCATGTCATCTACGTAAACTTCGGCCTCCTTATGCATCATATCGTGGAGCAGGGTTGTCGCGGTTCTTTTATATGTAGCCCCTGTGTTCTTAAACCAGAATGACATTACAGTATAGCAATAAGTGCCCCATTGTGTGATGAAAGTGGTTATCTCTTCATCCTCTTTGGCCATCAGGACCTGGTTATATCCTGCGTACCCGTCCATGAATGATAGGAGGGCATGTCCTGCGGTATTGTCTACTAGAACATCTATGTGGGGTAACGAAAAGTCATCTTTCGGGCTTACGTTGTTCAAGTCCCTAAAATCCATACACATTCGCACTCGTCTTTCCTTTTTTGGGACTGGGACGATGTTGGCTACCCAATCAGGGTAATCGGCCACTCTTATGAAGCCTGCATCAAGTTGTTTTTGGACCTCCTCTTTGATCTTGAGAGCCCATTCTGGTTTTATTCTCCTTAACTTTGGTTTGACTGGTTTGCAGCCGGGCTTTAATGGGATGGTATGTTGGGCAATGTTGCGGTCTATGCCGGGCATGTCCTTGTAGGACCAGGCGAAAACATCCGTATAATTCTTTAGGAGTGTTACGAATTGTTCGCGCTCATTAGAAGTTAAAGACAAGCCTATTTGCACGTGGCGAGGCTATCATTAGTTGCAATATTTATTGTCTCTGTTTCTTCGACTATTGAAGTCTTTTGTTCATGTTCAATTAATGCTTTAATGACTTCTTTTAGCAATTCCGTTATGAATTCTGAATTATTAGCAATAAGGCAATCCGAGTAAGCAAAATCGACACTCATAACATTAATAGAAGCGGACAATACATCAATGAGGTCATCACTAGTAACCTTAGTAGCAAAAGGAGTAGACTGGGGTGGACTACACTACACTTCTAGGATAACTGACTCGAAATCAGACTCGAACTCGGAATCAGACTCAGAATTAGAATTGGGCCTTTCTGAAGGACCATTGCGAATTGAGAACTTGTACTGGGCTCCCTTGACTGGATTCCACTTCGTCTCGTGCTTCCAGGTGGCGCGGTCGGGCCCGATCTGGGCGATCAGCTTGGTCCGGTTGAAGCCTTCATTAAAAAGCACAGTAAGGGGAAGTTTGTTTGTTGCCTCGTCGTATTAGCGACGTTCTTCGCCAAATAGTAGCCAAAGTCATTGGGTACCATGTCATTAGCCCAGTCTTTAGTGGATTGGTCCTCTTTGAGAGGTATTGGTGCATCTTCATTCATAGTGAAGCAATCTTGAAATGCTTTAAGGCCCGGAACTAGAACTTCGTTGGTCGTATAAGGTTCTGGGAATCCATAATAGGGATATGGATCGCCCTCTTGGAGGAATTGCCCATTGAGAGTTAAAGGATAAGGATCCATGTTATGAGGGATGGGCTTCTTGGCCGCGCGAGCTCTCTTTCTAGCCACTGCTTTGGATATGTAGGCTCGGATCTCTTGCCTTGTGGGCTTATAGCCTAGCCCAAATAGATCATTTTTGATCTTGGTGTTCCAGCAAGATTGAGCTACCTTAGGGTGAGGACCCAAACTGGTGCCTGGAAAGTGACCTTGCTTTCTAAGTAGAGCATTTACATTGAGCGTGGGCTCTATTGTTTCTATGAAGGCTATCTTCTTGAAGCCCCATAATTCTTCATCTTTCTCATTATGCTCTATCTTTAGGACTGAAGCTTTTTCTATCTGGGCCACCATATTGTCAGCACAGACTTCCAGCGTGGATCCTGCTAGGGATAGCTTTACCTTTTGGTGAAGGGTTGAGGCTACAGCATTTAGCCCATGCAACCAAGGTCTTCCTAAAAGTAGATTGAAGGTGGCTGGAATATCGATGACGTGAAATTGGACCATTTTCTCGATGGGCCCAATGTTAATATTCATTGAAAATGTTCCTAAGACGTTCCTTTTGGAATTGTTGTAAGCTCTTAGCCCTTCTGCGGAGTGCGCGAGGTTGTTGCAATCTATTTTGAGGTGTTCAGCAGTCCTTAAGGGCATACATTTACAGCAGAGCCATTATCAACCAAAGTCATTGGGACTTGTCTTTGTTGACAAATCACAGTCAGATAGAGAGCTTTGTTCTGGTGGATGCCTTCTGGTGGAAGATCCTTGTCAGAAAAGGTGACGGGTGTGGATGACTTTCCTTGGACCAGGAGATTAACCACATCCTCAGGAGTAGCATTTGGAGAAATGGTGGTTGCGTTCAAGGCTTCTAGTACATCCCTTCTATGAGTGATAGAAGTGGTCAACAATTGCCAAACAGATATGTCAGATTTTGTCCTTTGCAACTGTCTAAGGATATTGGTTCCATCATCTTCTTTAGGTGCCTCTCTTTGGGTTGGATCCCTATTGGGGATTGTTACAGGCTCTACGGGCAGGACTTGAGATGGATCCATGTAGATGTTTTCGGGCCTGAACTGGTGTCCTGATCTTGTGAGGTAATTCAGAGCTTTGTCATCTTCATCTTTCTCATCATCGGAGATGTCATACCAGGATTTGCCATTTGCTATGTCATGGACTTGGAGAGTTAGCACATTTTCAGGATCAGTATAATGACTATTATCCTCTTCATCACTATCCCAAAGGCCACAAATGTCTAGTGTGGGCCTTGGGCTTGGGTACGGTGGTATGACTTGCCCAATAGGAGTGATTAGATAGGATGGATCAAACCCTTCCTCTATGTCAATAGCAAAAGAATTCCCAAGGGGATTATTATTATTACTGGGCGGCGGTGCGTCCTTAGGCAATGGTATGGTGCCATTGTCGAACAGATCTTGGATTGTCTCCTTGAGAGTGTAGCACTTTTCGGTGTCGTGTCGACGACCTCTATGGTATTTGCAGAATGCAGACTCATTCCAATATGGCGATCTTTTCTCTACACGTGGATCGGGGGTAGGCTCAATCGGGTGCAAATAGTCTCCTTTGACTAACTTGTCTAGAGCTTTGACATAAGGCATCCCGAGGGGGGTAAACCTTCTTGGACGCCTGTCAGCAATGGCGTTCACTTCATTTCCTCTACTTGTGGAGGCATGATTGGTATTGGTGTATTTCTTATCCTTGTAACCACTTGTGTTGTTATTGTAAGTGACTTTGTTCTTCCCTCTTTGGAGTTGGTCATCTTCAATGGCCATGCCTACTTCAGTTAATTGGGCATAGGTGGTTATGGGTTGAAACTTCATGTGCTCGCGGTATTCAGATGCCAAATTTTGGACTAGCATTCTAATTTGATCCCTTTCAGATGGGCGATCAATCATTTCGGCAACCTTGGTCCTCCATCTCCTTACGAAGTTGGTGAATCCTTCTTTGTCACCTTGCTTGGTGATGTCCAATTCTCTCAATGTCATGGGAGGCAAGACATTATCAGCATATCTCTCCAGAAATAAGGTGGATAAGTCTTCCTACTTCTGCAGCTTTTGAGTGAGTAGTTTGAAGAACCAGGCCCTAACAGCATGGTCCAAAGTTTGGGGAAATAGATGAACATATAACTCTTTCTCAATGCCTCTAAGGCCCAATGCAGTGGTAAAAGCCCTAATGTGATCTTGTGGATCATCGGTCCCTTTGAATGTGGGAACTTCAGGCATGGAAAACTTAGTGGGAAATTTTCCCTTGATGTGGGGAGCATAGCCTTCAGAATTGATGATCATGTCATTAAAGACACGACTCTTGCCTAGAACGGACTCAAGCCTATTCAGCTTAGCTTGGAGTTCTTGGACCTCTTTAGTGGAGGGCTCAGTCTTATCCTCATTCGATTTGGGCTCATCTTCATCCCTAGTTGGGGGATCCAACTTGGCGACACGGGCTTCCATATCAATGAATCTAGCATTCATAGCGACCAATTGGGCTAAAAGGTCGTCCATCTTTTGGTCAACAGTTTTCTCAGAATCTCCAGACATGATGGACTTTGGTAAATTAGGTGGCGAGGTATGAGGTGACAATGGCGGTGTGCGAAGGTAATCGAGCCAAATCGGGCCCACGAACTATGCTTGCGGTGAAGGTTCGAATGACAACTTGCGGATCAATCTTTTGTAGGACTCGTCCCTCTCCCACTTCCTAGGACCGTGATCTTTACTCCTACCAATTCTGGACATAAAAAGGTCCGCTTAGAAAAATAAGAAACAAATGGAAAACTCCACAAAAGAAAGGTTTTATTTGAAAAACAAATGTGGGAAGAGAATCTAGTATTAATTCTCAACATGGTGATTTTTAGGAGAGACGCGATTTTATGTAAATAGCGTATTCTAGTCAATGATCTTTTCGACTCGATAGAATTAAAAGAAATATACTCTTGACTTGCATATGGGATATAATTCCCTAATTTAAGAAAGGAAAATATACTATTGACTTGCATATAGAATAAAGTAAGACTCTTTTTTATTTTGTGAAAGATCATTGAAGGGAATGTGTTATTTGCACGCATTCTAATTCATATGTAAAGGAACGTCTTCTTAATATGGTCACTAGCGTCATCAGAGTCATACGTGGATTCTATTTCCTAAAAAGAAAAGATCCTAGACTCTATTGTAAACCTGACAAAACGCACAAGCAAACAAAAGGGAATCCTTCCCTTAACTGGACTCAAGAAAATCCTAAGGGGGATCCAGTCCTAGTATTCTATGGAAACTAATCACATAGCAAGGAAACAATCAATCACAATATAGCAAGTAAATCAATTAGCACCTTGATATGGACTATGGGACTAAATGCAATAACTTGATACAATCTATGGTTGGATAAGGTAACCCACCGCCGGATGCGTTTCGTTATCTATGGGATGCATTGTAAAACTAAACGTACCGTTTTAGATATCTCGAATGGAGACATGTAAATGCCATGGGGTGGAACACGACTATGTGCAAAGGTTATTTGGACCTAGTGGGTCACCGGCCTAAGTTACAGACAATACTCCAAAGGGTAATTCATGTTTATGGTGTGGTGATGTCTTTCGACATCTTGTGATGATAACGCATGCAATATGAATGAAATGGATGCAAAGCAAAGAAAATAAACATATACGGTAATTGAACCAAATAGCTAAAATAAATTATTGACATGGATAGGTGTTCGAATTACACCCTCTTGTTAATTTTCCCCAGTGAAATCGTCACTGTAAGAACCCTCGCCTTTCCGGCGCCTAAAACGAAATATTCTTTGTTGGAATTAACGATTCTTAAATAATACGTCATATGCGATTTAAAATTAATTATAATGGGGAATAACAATTTGCAAGTAATGAAGCCGCCACCAATTTTTAGGAAACAATTGAAAACCATAAAAAAGTGCACCCAATTCCTATCGAGAATTGACTCATACCCAAGGGGCTAAATATTGAGTTCGGGGGGTATAGGTACGAAATAAACAAAACGAATCTCATCTGAATCACCCGAATTAAACAGCCTCTACTAAGCCTATCCATATCAAATATTTATCTATGCTATATGATTCCATCCAAATCCGGTCGTCCAAGATCCTAAATTAACTAGGTGGGTTAAAGATAACCAAATTACCTATGTTATCGCTTTGCACAATATATATCCAATTTGCATGCATACTATTAACAAGCAGTAATAAGAGATAAGAGCAATAGTTTAACGCTCCAACCTACCGTACTTTGTTAAACGCACCTAGTATTGCATATGCACATCAATAAACTTGTTAGTAACTTCAATAGAAGAACAATGCAAAAATACTAAATTTATGCTAAAATAAACCTAGGAGGTTGTTACATGCATGCACAAACGATAAAAAAGATGCAAACTTGCATAAGCTAATAAAAAGATGCAAACTTTAAATAAACTAATCATGCATAATTATTTACAAGGATCTAAGCATGCAGAATTATTCAACCATAATCAAAAGCTAGATAAAACATGATTGTAAAAAATAAATAAAAGATTTAATAAAGGATTTAGGCCCTCAGGATGGTTAACCTGGACATTCTATTCGAACGGGACTAGTAGAATTGGAATTGTTCTTCAATCTGGGTGTTAGGTTGGGTGCAATGGCTTGCTTGAGTCTTCAAAATCTGAATTCTCTATGATTTTGGGGGATTAGTGCTCTCAATTGCTCTCAAAAATATAAACTGACGAACCTCTGTCAAAAGAGGGTAAAAGGGAGTATTTATAGAGTTAGGGGACGGAATTAGAGGCGTAGGGCTGCAAACCCGGCGCCGAAACTCGGCCCAGCCAAAAAACAGGCCCAGCGGCCGCCCTGAGGGCCGCCGCTGTCACGCGTGTGCCGCCGAGTTGACAGCGTCTGCCGCTCGACCCGGAGGCGCGCGCGTGGCTAGGGTTTTTTGACTTTTTGTGCTCAGTAAATTACAAAATTGCCCTTGGGCTGACCTAGGGGGTCGGGATTGAGCGGTTTTGACCCAAAACTTTAAGACGCGATATCTCTTGATCCGGGAACCTGATTGAGGCAAGGTCAAAGGCGGTTGAATTCTTATAACAAGGGTTATCCAAAGACTGAGGTTTCAAGGAATTTGGTCTAGATTTCCGAGCAATGTCCTTTTCTACTTACGTCCATGTTATTCCATTACCATCATCATCGGGCGTTGCGGTGCCAGGGGATGAGAACCGATTAGGGTGTCTACAGGAACGTGCTTCAACACAACCTGAGGAACAACCCCGATTTGAACAAGGAACAATACCAACCCCAAGAAATTGGAAGCATAGAAGTTCACATCCCACAGATAATATAATCACTGATAATTCTAAGGGAGTTTTGACACGTTCTTCTATTCGTAATTTTTGTGCTTTTAATTCATTTATTTCTTTAATGGAACCTAGTGACTACTTGTCTGCATTGGAAGATCCCGATTGGATTGTTGCAATGCAAGATGAGTTAAATCAATTTGATAGAAATAAAGTGTGGCATTTAGAACCTGGACCTAACGATCATATAGTGATTGGAACAAAATGGGTCTTTAGGAACAAATTAGATGATGAAGGCAACATTGTAAAGAACAACGCTAGACTATTGGTCAAAGGTTACAACCAACAAGAAGGTATTGATTATGATGAGACCTTTGCACCAGTAGCCCGCCTTGAAGCTATTAGAACTTTAATTGCCTTTGCTGCTTACAAAAACTTCAACTTGTACCAAATGGATGTTAAAACTGCTTCTTTAAATGGGTACTTGAAAGAACAAGTCTTTGTGGAACAACCCCCCAGATTTTGAGAACAAGAAATTTTCCGATCACGTATTTAAACTTGATAAAGCTCTTTATGGTTTAAAACAAGCTCCGAGAGCTTGGTATGAAAGGCTTTCAAATTTTCTTTTAGAAAAAGGATTTAAATGTGGTGTGATCGATAAAACGTTGTTCTTGAAATTTGAAGGAAATGATCTTTTAGCTGTGCAAGTTTATGTTGACGATATCTTATTTGGTGCAACTAATGAGAAAATGTGTTCTAACTTTTGTGATTTGATACAAGGTGAATTTGAGATGAGTATGATGGGTGAACTAAGATTTTTCCTTGGTTTGCAAATCAAACAAGAAAAAGACGGCATCAAAATACATCAACAAAAGTATTTGAAAGAATTGCGCAAGAAATGCAAGATGGAAGATTCCAAAGCCTATGATACACCATTTTCAACCTCACAAAAAATGGATCTTGATGACAAAGGAACAAAGGTTGACGAAAAGGAATATCGAGGTATTATTGGATCTTTATTGTATTTAACTGCAAGTCATCCAGATATAATGTTTAGTGTATGCCTTTGTGCTAGATTTCAATCTTGCCCAAGGGAATCACACTTAAAATGTGCAAAATGTATACTTAGATACTTGAAAGGAACGCATGATTTATGTTTGTTTTATCCAAAATGTTCTAGTTTTGATTTAATTGGATATTCTGATTCTGACTATGTGGGTTACTTAGTTGATAGAAAAAGTACTTCTGATATGGCACAATTTTTGGGTTCATGTTTAATTTCATGGGCTTCTAAGAAACAGAATACATTTGCATTATCTACTGTTGAAGCAGAATATGTCGCAGCCGCAGCATGTTGTGCTCAAATTTCGTGGTTGAAACAACAATTAAGTGATTTTCATGTTGAATGTGATTGTGTGCCTATTTTGTGTGATAATACTAGTGCTATCAATATTTCTAAGAATCCTGTTAGTCACTCTAGAACAAAGCATATAGAAATTAGACATCATTTTCTGCGTGACTATGTTGAGAAAGGTTCGGTGAAATTAGAGTTTTGCAATACTGAAAATCAACTCGTAGAGATATTTACAAAACCTTTAAATAGAGAAAGATTTGAAAAAATCAGGCTTGAACTAGGCATGATTAGGATTAATTAGCTAGTATCACTCTTTAAAATCTCTCAATCATTGACTAGTTTAGACTTTCCAAGCCTATTTATTTACCCTTATACTTTTCGGCTATATACTTCACCATATGAGCAAGTATTTTCGTTTTGGAACAAAAAACTATTTGAGCTGATTTTTTTTTTTAATTTCTTTAGTAAATCGGAATTTAAAAAATAAAAAAAAAAATCCGAAAATTCTGGTGTATGTCGACTGAAAAAAAAAAAAGTGTGGAAAGGAGAGCCAAAAAAGTAATAGAGGGAGAATAAGTGGAAAAAGAAATATGTAAAGCTTATAGATATTATTCTACTATCTTTTGATTTTGGAAATTCTTGGAGAAAGGGAAAAATGAAATCTTTTTACTTACCTTATTATTTTAGGCGTGTAAATGAGATATAAACCCTAAAATCTTTTTGGGTACAAAGTATTGCAATTTGCTTTAAAGAAATTCAGCTTAAATATTTTCTTAAAAATTGATATATATATGGCCGAAATCCTTTACATACTTAGCCAACTTGATTTTTCTTATCATACCCAAAATGATTAAACACTTAGACACAATCCCCTAATTCCTTGTGCTCTGAGTTGTCCGAAATGTCTCCATGAAGATTGAAGTGTTCGATTATGAAGTAATGCTTATGTATGATGAAGAATGTTCCACTTTGGATACTGCTCGTTCCCTATCTATCTAAGGGAAGCATCTTCTAAGGGGGAACACATATACAAGTCCCTTAGGAACAACACAATGCTAACAATGAACAAGCAAAGAGGAAGCATGAATGGGAAACTTGTACGTTATTGGTAATATTTCTGTTCAAGGTAAAGTAGTTGAGTTACATGGCAAAGGGCAACTTAAAGCACAAGATCGCCGCCAAAATCGTCGCCACGATCAACTTATTAACCCTATTGGATAGAATGTCAAACCATATCGTTAGCTATTTATTCATGCATATCATTACATCCATCGGATTATTATTACTTATGCTTTGTGTGCTTAGATCATTAATGTAGACATAGCATCCATAGATTGGTGCTTAAGCTACTAGGAGTCATACTTAGGAACAAGTTTTTGCTAAGACTCATATTTATATTTTTGTTAGAAATATGTTCTACCTTATTTGACATAGTGACCTTTTCGATGATGTCAAAAGGTGGAAAAGTAATAGTGATGCCAGGTAATTAAGACTATTGTCTTGCTTGGTATTTGATTAAGTTTATTTAAGTTTGATCTATTTTAGCTTTGTTTTTATATATATTCGATGGTGGATGTAATTGCTATTACTATTAATGAAGCATTCATTTATATTATTTTGTGTCGTTTAGGGAAAACTAAATTTTTCAGTCTAAATTTTTTATTGTCTAATGTCTCTCTATATGTTTTCTTCTTATTATGTTACTACGGTTACTAAGCTTGTTGTGCAAGAAGAAACGAAAAACAGAGAAAGACAAGAGAAAGAAAAGAAAGCTGTAAAAAAAACAAAAAACAAAAAAAAGGACGTGAGCAGTGAGCACTGATTGAAATATCAAGGGGGAAGAATAAAACAAAGTGCTTATATTGTTATATATTTTATAATGATTCTTATATGTCCTAATGATTATTTTGATTGGTTATTATCTATGACATATAAATTGCATCACTAACATCTATTTCTTAATAGAATGTTACTATGGGTTTACCATCATTAAAAATGGGGAATTTGTTGAACCATGATTGTCTTGATGATGACAAACCAAATTAAGTTTAATGAAATATAACACATGGTAGTTGAACTATTGATTTAATATATTACTAATGTGTTTATGCAAGCTTGTAGATTAGTTCATATTGATAGGTTGAAGCATGAAGTTGCTACACAACAATGGAGATGACAATCAAGCTTGAAGACTTATGAAGCTCTACATTTTAATGGTTATGTTTATTAGAGATCATTTGTTAAAATTCTTAAAGATGAAGTTAATTTGATTACTTAATTAGTTGGGCAAACTAAATAAATGATTTGAGAGAAACGTTCTTATATTGAGAAACGTGACTATGGAGTATTCCTTAGGTGAGACGTTACCTATTGGGAGACTACAGTTTACACGTACATTTAGTATTTCCTAAAAGATTATTTATTTGGTAAAAATATTATATTTACTAGATAATATTTTTACTTGAGAATATTTTGATCTTTTATATAGAAAAGATATCTCTTACATATGGGAGGATTTTATTTTCGAAATATTCAGGTTTTATTATATACTATATAGTGACTGAAAATATTAGATATTTTCCCAATGGGAATTTGTCTATTATTTGGTAAAATATTATCTTGTTAGAAAAGATATTATTTGGTCAATATTGTGTTGAAAATCCTACCGGTTTGATATGTATATTTTGGGATATTTATTTTTGATATCTTTGAGCTCAAAAAGTATTATTTACAAAGATATTATTTTTAGGTGAATAAAAATCCGAATTTCAGTTTTATTTTTGGAAAACCTATTTGCCTATATAAAGGGGAGTTATCTATCATTTCAAGTTCGCGATTTTATAACCCCTAAGTATTCATATTTTCAGAGAGATATATTTTGAGAGAACACTAAAGTTTGCCTAAGTAATTAAAGGATCATATTAACAACTTCTAAAAGAGCTATAGAATTAAATTGTACCTTACGCTTTTGAGAGGTTGAGAGGTAAACAATATTCCTTAGAGTTAAGGATAGCTTGGATTAGTGTCCAAGGGGTTAGGCTTAGATCAGAGTAGTTGGGTCTAAGTTCGTTTGGCTTGAATCAGAGTAATTGGGTTCGAGTTCGTGACTTCAATTAGAGTAAATTGGGTTGGAGTGAGTTGGGTTGAACCAGAGTCGGTTTGATCGAGTTGTACTACTGATTAATGAGAAGAAGTAGTCACTGAAAGTCCTTCGGGCCATGATTTTTCATCCTTTGTAGTTTCAAAGGGTTTTCCACGTAAAATCGTGAGTGCTTTCATTAGTGCTTCTATTTGTTTATTAGCTTTAACTAACGTTGTTCCTTGTTTCAGTAAACGTTCCTTAAAGTTAGTAACAATCCTAAAAGTACAACAAGTGTTCTAAATAGTTTAAATTCCGCAAAAAGTTTAAGAACACAATTCACCCCCCTCTTGTGTTCTACCGTGCTAATAACAGTAAGCGATTGTGCCTACCTCTTTCCAAAACCCATAAAACGATTTTGACTTGTTATGTGCTAATTGCCTAATTGTTGTGAATTTAATATGCGAAGCATGATTAAATTATATCGTCGTTAATTATGAGAATTAGAAATATATTCTTCGCTGTAATTATGAAATATATTGAGTATGTTGAGATTATGAAGTTTCGTTAATTAATTAGTTCATATGCTAATTATTGAGCATGTATGGCGATGTTGAATTTCTAATATTATTATGATATAATATATGTGCTAATTGGAATGGGATATTATTGAGTGCTAATGAGCACCTATTATACTTTGTTAGATTATTTGTTGAAAGTGTAAATTTTGGATATCATGTTTTACTGCCAAAGTGCTGCCAAAATTTCGTTAGACATATATGAAGCATGATTATTCTTAATATGCATTAATGTCATTATCGTCATTATTATTATTCATTGTCATGAGCATGAAATGAAGTTGCAAGTCGTGGTCTCGTTGTACCACTAAGTCAACCAATGCAATTATGTGAATTGGATTGTAAATGAGAATAAGAATCCTAATGGATCCCTAGGAGTAGTCGAGCAATCAAGACTGTATCTAACTGATATAGTCTAGGGATACGTGATTCCCAAGTTACTTATGGACACCTCGTAGCGTGTTCGGGATGGATCATTCCCCATTGTTTAATTCTCTACGTATCGATTATTATGTTAGAGATAGTGTAAGTATACACTAGAGTAAGTCCATGGCATGCCAATATCAATCGATGAACAATATTGGTAATCGATGTTCTATTCGCTCTCTTATTACTCTAATTAAGGTGGTTTGTCTGTTTGTGTTCGAATGATCACTAAAGCAAGAATTGCATGTAATTGAATAATGAGTATGTGTGTGCTTGATTGTATGACTATTTGTGCATGCAAATGAATTTCAATGATTCTTCTAAAATCCAGGTAAGGTTTGCGAAAGTGTTTTTACTGGGTATGGACGACATTTATTCAGTTTATCTGAATTTTTTTTTTTTTTTTTTTGTTTCTTCTCTTTTCTTCTGTACCTTGTTTCCGTCACGGAAACCAAAGTGCAGGTGTTGTTGAGTGAGGACGTATAGCTTTGGAGGTTAATTGTAGGCTGGTTCTCTAGAATTGTTATTTCTTTTGGATTATGGGATTTTGGTTTGTGCCCTTGAAGGCAAAGTTGTAATAATACTTTAATGGACTTAAGTTCACTTGATAGACAACGCTGATATTAATGTTTAGTTTGTTTAGATGTTTCCTTTGATACCTAGCTTTTCTTTCTTCTTAGCATTTATTCCTTAGCGATAAATGTTGCAGTAACTACCCTCGGGTTTGGGACGATTCAGTGGTGTCGAGTCATGTATAGTGACGTCGATAGTTTTCAGGAAATCGTTGCGAATTCGGGGGTGTTACAATTAGTACGGCCTTTGCCTCAGCAACAACAGGTTCCCAAGTTTCAATAAAGCCCATTGACATACTTGCAGTTGCAGCCACAAAGCCCTCATGATTTCGACAAACAATACCAATCCCAGTGTCGACCTCACCAAGAATTCCAGCATCCACATTCACTTTGATCGTCCCTTCCATAGGAGCCTTCCACCTTGCTTTCGTCTTCATCTTCATTCCTCTTCTGTGAACAACATCCCTGGCAAGATCAGCTTTAATTCGTGCCACATACTCCACTATTTCACCAGGTAGTTGGACCTCATTAGCAAAAATACATTTATTCCATGCCCCCCAGATAGCCCATGCAATCAAGCAACACAACGCCACTAGTTCACGTGGCTTCGACTCACTAAGCACCTCCATCCACTCTTTAAAACTCACACCCAAGTTAGGACACAGTTCAGCAAGATCACATTCCTCCCATACAGCTACAGCAGTAGGAAAAAAGAACAAAGCATGCTCCACTGATTCCACACTCGCTGGACACAAAGAACACCCAGCAGGTGTTCCCTCCACACGCCTATGTAATCCTTCTTTAGATGGTAAAGCCGTTGAACATGCTCGCCAAATAAACACTTTCACTCTGGGTAAAACATCCATCTCCCACACTATTTTCCAACACTGTAAGTCACCCGAAGATGGTCCAGCCACATCAATCTCGTAACTAGAACGAAAAGCCTCATTGCAGGCACTCCTCACAGAGTAACTATCAGTCTTTTCCAGTCCCCACATCACATCATCCCGAGGATGACGAGAGCTCAATGGAATATCAAGGATTTTTTCAACCTCAAACGGGAGTAGCAAGTTCCTGAGTGCAGTAACATTCCAGGTCATAGACTCAGAATGGATGAGAGAGGTCACATGCATATCCTTATCATTAAACCCCCGCAGGGAGACAATCTTTGAACCCCCTTCACCAGCCAGCCATGGCTCACCCCAAACTTTTACATCCTCCCCATCTCCAATTCTCCACTTCATCCCTTTACGAATAATCCACCGAACCTCCCAAATACCCCGCCAAGTATAACTAGGATTAGCACCCCAATGAGCTGAAAGTAAATCAGTATGAGGATAATACCGAGCTTTAAACAACTGAGCTATCAAACTCCGCGGCTCCGTAAGCAGTCGCCGAACTTGTATACCCAAAAGGGCCCAATTGAACAGTTTAATCTCTCTAAAACCCAGGCCACCACGCTTCTTAGGACGACACAACTTATGCCATGCCACCCAATGGATCTTACGCTCTTGGTTTTTTTTTACCCCAAAAAATTTGGGAAACCAAAGAACGAAGCTCTTCACAAAAAGATGCCGGTATTTTAATCACACTCATCGCATAGGTCGGAATAGATTGGGCCATCGCCTTTATCATAACCTACCGACCTGCCTTAGATAACAACAATCATTTCCATCCTTGAAACCACTTCCACATCTATTCTCTGATTGAGGCATAGATAACTGTTTTAGACCGCCCCACAACAGTAGGAAGACCTAAGTATTTATCAAATACATCAACCTCGTTAATATTCAGCACCCTTGTCACCTCCCACGTCTTAGAGCGGACACATACCATCCGGCCCAAGAGCCTTGATCGGATGCATCTTGCTCAAAGCCGTCTTTACTTCCTCTTGCGTGTATTCCCTACGAAGCAACAAATTCATATCTTGCGTCACTTGCCCCTCAACATCCACTAGAGCCTCCTCGACTATACTCAGGTTAGACGACGCAAACAATTCCAAAAAATAATTCTGGGCGATTCTAGCCACCTCTGAGTCTCCCACTTTTTCAACACCATCAGCATCCACTAGAGACAAAATAATATTTATCTTTTTACTTTAGGAAGCTCAGCGATGGAAGAATTTTGTATTACGATCTCCCGCTTCCAACCAGAGCACTCTAGACCTTTGTCTCCAAACCATCTCCTCCTCCCTCACTAAAAATTCTATTTATCTCAAAAGTTGTTTTCTTACAGCCAATTGATGTTCATTAAGGGCCCCTCCATTTAACTTACGAAGCTTTTTCCTCTTTTTCCTCAACTCCTTAAAAGTCTGCCCATAAGTTGACTCACCCTAATGCTCAAGCTCTGCAGCACATGAGCTAATGCGTTCCATAGCTGAAACACCACCAGCTTCCCAAGAACCCCTCACAACATCTTCACAATCTTCATGGCTTGTCCACAATTGCTCAAACTAGAACAAACTAGCGCCAAAACGCCCTGCAGTATTCGTCTCATCCACTATCAGTTTGATAGGAGAATGATCCGAAATCTCCCGCTCTAAGTGGATTAACTTTGCTCTCGGATACAAATCGAGCCAATCATCCCTTGCAAGAGCTCTATCAAGGCGGGATTGAACATTATCATCTCCTTCTCTCCCATTGTCATATGTAAAAGGATGCCCTGCATATCGCACCTCATGCAAACCACACTTATCAACAGCATCTCTGAAATTTGCTCTGAATATTTTGTTGAGGCACTCGAATCATTTTCCCTTGTTTCTTCCTTCATTAGTGACAAATGTGTCTTTTACTTTCACTCAATTTTGATATGTTGTAATCAGCCAGAGGTCCTCAATTGATGCTTTTGCAGGTTGAGGTCTCAAAATTATTAAAATTGTAATTTTTTTTTTGAGGAGTCGTAAAATTGTAATTTGAAGAAGTACTTGGTTAATGTGAGACTCTCTCACAATGACACGGGGGACATTTAAAAAAATTGTCATTACAAACTACCAATTGCCGATTGCATGAGAGAAAAGAAAAAGGACAGTCGAAATACTAGATCGTTAATCACCGAGATTATTATTAAAAAAATATAATCATAAATATTATTATTAAATAAATAAAGAATTTAGATACAATAATCACTAGGTAGGAGAATAAAAATAAAAATTTTAAAAATAAATCTCTATATATTTGCCTAAAGTAAGTCGTTCGACTTAAAAACTGCACCAAATTCTCTATCGGACGCCGTTTTCTTTCATCTGCATTACCATTAAAACAACAAAACATCACTCCAACAACAGTTGGAACTTGGAATTCAGGCTTTCAATCGCAAGTACGAGTATCTTTTACCAATTCATTTTTCAAGTGTCTTGCCTTCAATTGTCTACTTATTTTATTTTAAATGTGATGAACTTCTAGAATTTATATCGTGAATTTAAATTAAAAATGATGTACACGGGGCAAAGTGACATCAACTAATCCTTTATTTTTACTTCTTTTTTTTGTGTTGGGTGAGGTAAACAACATGACCAAAGAGAAATGCAATTTATAACTCCTTACTAAAACAGGTCGTATCTGACGTCATCCATGCTTACATGGCGCAATATGGTGCAATTTTTTCCCGCCTAAATGTACCTCTACTGAAAAAAGCAAAGTTTCTGGTTTAAGCATGTTAATAGTGTGGTCCCTCAGTCAATCATCATTAAATGTTCTACGGCTGTCCATATTCACCATTTCTCCTTTTGTTGTCTCCTCCTCTCCCAAGAATAACTCTAGGTTTCTCTGCCAATATTATGTCAATAAATTAATAATAGCAACAGCTAGCAGCTCTCCAAGATATTGCGGATACCAATATATAGAAAAAGACAATTGTACTCATACTTTAATCCTGTGGGTACTTCAATAGACAACTTATATTTTCCAAGAACAACTTACAACATGTGGAAACTACATCATCATCACATATATATATATAGGAACAGGAAAGAAAGTATGCTGTCATTTGTTAAGTCACTCTTTCTCTTTCTCATGATATTATTCAAAACACTCTCACACTATCTTTTCAAGTTACAATCAAGTTGTACCTTTGTGACTCTGTGACTGTGAGTATTCTTGCGATATTATCCTTCTTCTAAATCTATCTATTAGCACTTTATTTTATTATATTTTTTTTGCATGTATTAAGATTATTTCCCTATCTGAACATATATTTTCACTTTCAACATATATCCAACAAATTATATTTATAGTTCTTATCTAAATGTTTGTTTGTATACAAGGTCTTATAATAAGTCTTGATAAACTAAGTAGGGAAATGGCCTTAAAGTACAATTACATTGATGAAATATCCCCACTCAAGGAAACTTGGAAAATCAAAATAAGAATTATTCGAGCGTGGAAAGTACCATGTTTTGACAAGCCTGATGAAGATTACAGCATTGAAATGGTGTTAATGGATGAAAAGGTACGTAAAATAAAATCACATATTTTATGTAATAGTATGTGTTGGTTTAGTAAATATTTAAATTTAAATTGAGCTAATTAATCATTGCAATTTGCTAACTATGTATAGGGTAACAAGATTCAGGCAACTGTGAAGAAGTGTTTCATCCGAAAATTTTCTCCAATGATAATTGAAGGTGAATTACGCATCATTACCAATTTTGGTGTTGGTCAAAATAGTGGAAAGTATAAACAAACGCATCATCCATACAAGATCAATTTCTTCTCCGCAACATCAGTTAGGAATTGTGAAGGTTTAAACATTCCATTATATGGATTTAATTTTGTGTCATTTGATGATATATTATCAAATGAACTGGACAACACATTCTTAATAGGTATGTATTATAGCTAATTTTTTATGACCGAACCAATTACTAATTGTCAGACACAAGTATCTTTGGTACTTTAGCAGAAATATATAGTACCTTTGTTATTGTTGTTCATTAACTTCTACATAATTTATTTTTAGATGTTGTCCACTAACAAAAACTTAAGTTGTATACAGATGTCATAGGAGAAGTTGTTGGTGTTGGCTCAATTAAAATTAGTGACAACAATGGCAGGCAATCTAAAAGGTTGAACATAGAAATGGAGGATTTAGGGTAAGTTTTCTTCTATATAACACATATAGATGAATGTAAATGGACTGGTTTCCATTTTTATTATAAATTGCACTATTTTTCTAATTAATATCAGGTTTTTTGGATGATTAATTAACTATGTTTCTTTCCCAATACATGACATTAGAAAGCAAATTATTTTTTATAATCTATACATGCACAAACGTCAATAGTTAGATTGGAAATTGGAAACCAAATCTTAACAATCTGAGCTACTACAACAGATTTACCTGAAAATCAAATTGAAAAAGCCACCATCATACAATGTCGTAGCCGTTTGTTGGGCAAGCAGTTGACGGATTTTACTTGCCTCTTGGTATTATGGAATACAGTTGAGAGAGGAATTTCAAATCCGAAAGATATCAATTTTCACATATCAAGTGGTGTACATTGCGGTGTTCATTTCATTTCAGTGGGGTTGAATTCACTTCAATAATTTTAGTTCTGTGCACTTGGAACACACCCAAGGGAAAATATTTGCACAAATAAAATAAATTCTCATTTAATTTGTCAGGCCAACGTGACATATAAAAGAAAAGGTCAAAAAGTTTTTTGTTTTTCTTTCTGTGAATAAAAAAATATTTACTTCAAAAAACCGTGCATAGCACGGGTATTAAACTAGTAAATACTAATCTCAATATGATAGTGTTCAAAAGGCAACAAAAATTCACGAACAGAAATGAACGAACAATGTTGGATTACGTAATTGCTGATAAGAAATGGAGGATGCACCACAGTGTTATACACATAATAAAGGAGGAGGGTCAAGGATTATAACTTGGGATTTAATGTATCTACGGGGCGTTTGTTTAGTGGAAATAAGAGGTAGGGATAGGGATTAGAAAATTAAAATTGTAAAATCTCATGTTTGGTGTCAGGGATGGGGAATAGAGAAGGAGTAGGGATGGGGATAAAAAGGCCTCTTATCCCACCTTTTTAATCCCATAGGGGGGCTGGTAATTGGAGGTGGATAAAGATTTTAATAGTCAAATTACTATCATGCCCATTAAAAATGACTGCAGATTTTGTCTCCTATTTTATTGTATTTTGGTAAATTAACTTTACAATTTCAATTTATTCCCTAATCTAATACCCACATAACAAACAGGGTAGTTGGATTAACTATACAAATTCCCTTTCCCCTCAACCCAAATCCCATCCCCATGGACCTTGCTAGCGGTACATGGTGTGAACAATACACAGATTTTTTCAGCGAATAGGATACTGACACGTGGCAAGTGAAAGTAGAATAAGCGGGATAACCTTGAGTGGTTTGGGGGGAGAATATTTGAGGTAGGGGGAAAAAACTAATGGTCCTGGCGCCCAAAACCAAATGACATTAGTTAAAAATAATTAGGGTAGTGTTTGGCGAAGACCCAAAAAACTCCGGCGAGACCAAAAAACTCCGGCGACTACTTTTCCGACCAGGAGACGAGGTTCGATTCATATATTTTGAGTGGTTGTAGCTGAGTATAACCATTTTCTTGACGGCGTTTGGAGCAGGCGGACGAATTTGGCGACGGTGGTTAAGTGGGAGGTGCATATTGATGGCCGATTACATTGATAATTTGGAGGAAGAGGAAGATCTTTTCAGGGTATGAAATAGTTATTTGCTTAATTAAATGATAGTTTATATGATTGTGGTAACTATTTTAAGCCGTTCTACCAATTCATTAATCATGATTGGGAATAATGGTAGGGTTCATGGAGTAGAAATCAATTTGGGGGTTTTCTGAAACTGAAATGCAAAATGCAATCGTATAGGACAAGTTTATTTATTTAGCAGCAAATGTAGACCTTAAGATATATGCATGGCCATTTGGTGTTGTTGGACACGTTGATTTAATTAGCAGCAAATGTATACCTTAACATGTATGCATGACCATTGTATTGTTGGACAAGTTGATTCAATTAGCAGCAAATGTAGAGTTTAAGATGTATGCATGGATATTGTGCCATTGTTTTGGTCTTTGTGTTGGTACATACAATGTTATGATATGTGATCTATTGACGTAAAGCAAAACATGGGCTCTTGAAAAATAACTTAAACATAGAAGCAGGTAATGGATTTTGAGACGACTGTCTGAGTGTTGAGGAACTAAATGAAGGGATTGAGGACATCAACTTAGAAGAGGTAAGTGTATATGTATGAAAAGGAACTGTATATTTTTTAATGGTAAAAGAATATTGGTAAATATTATTGTTATTTTTTTTATTGTTCTTATAACAGAGTGAAGATGAGACATCATTTGAAAATCTTGATACGTGTGATGGTGTAGATAGGGGTGAGGGTATACATAGTGTAGATGCTATGGATGTAGATGGTGTATATCCATACATGGGAAGTTTCATTGATCTAGATGATGATGACAAATTTGATTATGAAGAGGATGACAGAGATGAACTTGAATGAAACTCCACTCAGTGAAGAATCTATTATTGCTCCTAAGGCGAAGATGAGTTTTAGTGATGCAGGTAAGTTTGCTTCGTATTGCCATCACTATGCATACAAAGAAGGTTTTGAATTCCGCGTACGAAGCAATACAATTCCGCCAGAGTTCAAACAGCAGGGTGTTTGTAGACAGAAAATGGGCGATAAGGAACCTCGCCACCACATGATGAAGAGGATAAGGTTTCAATGAAAAATGTCTAGAAAGGAGCTCTTTAGATGTCCCGTATTTGTTGATGCGTGGTTAATGAAAAACAAAATGTTTGTGGTTTCAAAGAGTTTATTGGAACACAATCATGACCTTGACCCTGCAAACAGCAAGAGAATGTTAAATTTCAGATATATTGACGATATATAATGCAGAAGTGTATAGAACTGGATATGGCCGGTATTCCTATTGTTAAGATTTTCAACACCATCCTCATTGAGAGTGGAGGTGATCATGAGACTCTAACATTCAATAGGGATGATTTGCGTAACGCCATTAATGCTTGGCGTAGGCGCCAGATAATAGGCGGAGATGTTAATGCATTGAAAGAATTATTTGCAAATATGAAGGAACAGAATCCTAAATTCTACAACGCCATAGAGATCGATACTGAGGGGAAATTGAAGAATGTGTTCTGGTCAGATGCAAGGAGTAGGATAGCTGGGAGGTATTTTGGGGATGTAATAACCTTTGACACCACATTTTTGTGCAATAGGTACCGCATGCCATTCGCTCCTTTTGTTGGAGTTAACCAGCACGGATCTTCTGTCCTCCTAGCAGCCGGTTTAGTGACACATGAGAGTGCATAATCATTTATCTGGCTTTTCAACCAATGGGTGACGTGCATGGGCGAGGCTCCCAAGAGTATTCTTACTGATCAAGACAGAGCAATTGGGAAAGCAGTAGCAGAGGTTTTCAACAATGCGAATCACAAGCTATGTATTTGGCATATTATGCAAAATGCGACCAGGGCATTGGGGAAGCACAAAGATTATGACGAGATCCACGTGGTGATGAAAGCAGCAGTACATGACAGTATCAGCAGGTCTGAGTTTGAAGAAGCGTGGAATGAAATGGTAACCCGATTTTCATTGGAGGATAACAAATGGGTTAAGGAGGCATATCGAATAAAGGAGCGTTGGGTTCCAGTGTACTGGAGAGAAATTTTTTGGGCAGGAATGTCCTCTACGCAGCGGAGCGAGGGGATTAATGCATTCATTAAGGGGTTTGTGAGTTTAAGCATGGGATTGATGAGGTTTGTTAAGCAGTATGAGCAAGCATTGGAATCGAAGGTGGAGGAGGAGAAAAGATTGAACCGAGCGTCAAAGAGGCCAGTTCCATGTGAGAAGTCATTCTTGGTAGAGCGTGTATTTCATGGGATTTACACCAAGGATAAGTTCAACGAGATAATGGAGGAGGTGTCAATGCTTAAACACACCAATGTCGTTAAACATTCAGGTGCGGGAAGTATTGTCATATATCACGCTAATGAGAAGCTCGTAAAGCCTTGTTGGAAAGTTGATAGAAAACACTACACAGTGAGGTTGGATACGGATAAGGAAGAATTTAAATGCTCCTATCTGAATTTTGAGTTCAGAGGAATAATTTGCAAGCATATTATTAGTGCTGTTGACATAGAGGGGGTGGAGAAGATACTCGAGTGTAATGTTCTTGATAGATGGAGAAAGGATATTGTTAGGGAGTATGAAGGACTCCCCTTTCATCTAAACGATCCGAAAGGTGAAGAGGAAAGGCGGGATTTGCAAAGTGTTAGTCGGGTTACCCATTATATGAAGAATTTGGCCCTCACGAACAAAGAAACCTTGGGAGTGTTTAAAGAAGGCTCACATGAACTGTGCAAGAAGCTAGAAGCTGCTGCCGAAATTACCTCACCTTTTGAAAGCAGTGAAAGTCGATTCCAAGAACCTGGGGACAATGCATTTGGCCTTAGTAAACTCAGAGCGAGTACTGAAAATGTTCCACCTCCTGTGGATGGAGGCACTCGAGATCCTGACGTGCGTTATCGTCAGGGGAGGCACCCGACTGGGAGGCAAAGGAACCCTTGTGAGCCAAAACGGAAACCCGCTGGACATACGGCAAAGGGAAAAGTTGGGACCAAAAAATCTAAGAGAGTTGCCAACACTTGCAATATGAATGCTGAGGGAAATATTTGTGTGAGTAATCAAGGTTTTACTACCTTTATTGTTAAACTTTGACTAACTTTTTTGTTATTATATTTAGTTAAAAAATATTCATGTAGGTTTCGCAGGAAACCAGTTATGCACGGAGAAATGGCGGTTCATGTTCAAGGGAAGACACTGAGTTTGTCATATCAGGTAATGCACTCATACCTCGCAAAGAGTTTGTTCAGACGCCTTCAACATCCAACGGTGTACTTGGACATTCATTTGAGACACAACACGCACATAGCCAGATATTGTTCCATGGAGGAAGCATAGGAGGTTCACAAAGCTTGGGATATTCTGGTATGCCAACACCAATAAGGAATGAAGGTGCAAAGGGATCATCAATGTTGTGGCAACAAATGCGACAAGTTTCTCCGTCATTGACACCAAATTATTCGATGGACGGAAATGAACCTTATTTTTATGGGGGTGCCTCCTCCTTATCACAACAGGTTCCAATATTTCCAAGGCCCTTTGGTATATCGAATCCGAATGTAGTTTATGGGAGCACACCCCAACGCCCTATGAAGCTGATATCATGTCGTCCAGCAACGCCTAAACATAATGCCATGTATCCCCTTGATGACAAGTTTTAGGGTTTGTAGTTGTGTTAAGAGTACCATTTATTAGGGAATCATTTGATGAAAATGTCAAAAGTAGTAAAAGAATATGAAGGTTGTGAAGAACTTTGTTATTCCAAATTTGGAAACAGGATTTGGTTTAAATTTGGTTTGTAGAGGAAATGTTGAACCTTGATATCTGAAAGAGTTGTAAAACGGTTACCATATTTTTGTACTGTTATTGTGAGAGACACCATTTTCAAGAAATACCAGTAGCAAAATCCTAAAAATAATAAGGTGAAACTTTACCGTTGAATGATAAATTTATAGGTTGATTCGGATAGTCAAAAAAAAATTATATGTTTTGGCTCATTGTTTTTTTTTTCGATAGCAAGTTTAGTAACATGATACGAAACTTAATTAATACACAGCACAAAATTACAATTGTTTGTCCAGTAGGAAAATTACAGTTGTTTGTCCAGTAGGAAAATATTAAGTTCAGTAACACACAGCACAACATTACCATTGTTTGTCCAATAACAAAATATTAAGTTTAGTAACATGATACAAAATTTAAATTTAACTGTCATTGTAAATGAAAAGTTTCCTGATCACAATCCCAATCTGTCTTTCCCAAGTCACTCCTGAATCCTGATCCTTAAATGGAATTTCATGAAGAAGGATAATCTTCTGATCGCTCGTTTATGTCTCGGGCAATCAAAAATGTTGCTAGATTCGCCCTTACTTTTGCAATGTTTTTGTGAAAATTCTGTTGTACAAGTTAAAAAGACAATGAATAAAATCGATCATTTAATATATTTTCAAAATGTAATTGTAAATGAGCCAGTTTAAATTAATTGACTACCTTCGTGTCGAAGATGTTGTCAGACTCGCCAAAAGCATCCAATAGCCTCATCATAACGTGGATTCCCGAATCTTTCAGCTTTCCATCCTTTGGTAAACGATCTTTGTTAAGCATACTCATCCCTAATGCTTTAAGATCTATTGGCGGCTGTAACTTCTGGTAAAGTTGATCTAATGTATTAACCTTCATTTTAAACATATGGATTAGAAGAAAGAGATTGATTTATGTGTCAAACATAATAGCAGAAAGAGAGAGTATTTTTGCTAACCACCAAGGGTAGACCAAAATGATGTGCATTGTGGGTAAGATCCCTCTGTGCTGAATCGAAAATTGTTATCCGCTTCAATGTCCTGTCAATTACGTACAATGTCCACCGTCTGCAATGCTCCACTGGAACATAGATCTTTTTTATATCACTAAAAAAACATGAAAAAACATGGTGATCGTGAGTGAACATGATGTTAAGTACATGTTTGTCGCTATTTTATATATTTAAAAAAATAGATGAAAAACCATGGTCAGTAAACCTTATGTTCAGTATATCTTTCTCCCCTGTGTAACAAAACACTTGCTTGTTTAATTCCATCAAGGTTAAGTTTGTCGTTCTCTAACAAGGCAGCCATATCTATCAAAGTCTTTACCTTAGACTCATTGGGAGCTCCAATCACTTGTTGATGCTTTATTAGGAGAAGAATATAAAGAAACAAAAATATCAGGGTGCATGACAAACAAAACTTAATGATAGGTTTTTGTTTGAATATATATTGTTACATGGTAACTTACTAGCCATAATGGGGAGAGCACAAAAGCTTGCTGATAATCCTTGTGAAGCCTCTTAGTCACTCCATTCAAAGCCATGGCAAGAACTTCCACTATGTACATACATAGTTCAGATGCATACAATATTAAGATCCCATTAGTTGTGGCTGTTCAAACTTTAGATAAATTCACAAACAAGTACCATTGTCGAAACATTGCCGAACTTCTGGTGTGTAGATTGCAGGTTTTTTTGGAGGTTGTAACGGGTGATCTCAATGGTTCCAATCTTGATGAGAACCTCAGCATGCCTGAGAGTTAGACAGTGATGGTTAACATGCAAGTAATATTATGATAGCACAACATGTTTGAAGTCATGGAAGTATAATACTTGGTTTTGGAAGAGTTGGTGTCTTTCTTGGTGCTGTTGTCAACAACATTGTCATTGTTAGAACCATCCTCTACGTCTTCTCCACTTCCCTCAACTGATTCTATGTGGGAGTCAGCCAACAAAGACGATATACCCGCAGGAGTACCCTTGTCAACATCAGGCATTATCCTTGCCCTTGACCTTGTTACTCTACTTGTACCCTTGAATGAAAATAAATTTTGTGTACTCATCCATCATTCATCTATTTCAACTACAAACATTTCAAAATCAAAAGAGCATGAAAAGCATAACAGTCAATTGCTACCTGGGGAATTGCTTCCTTTTCTATTTTCTCTTGCTTTTTCTCTATGTTCACCTTAAGTACATGAGTAGGCTGCACAACAACCTGGCCAGGTGTATTCTTTTTTTCTCCCTTTTTATCTTGACTCTTACCCCTTTTCCATGGTTTGATGAAACCAGGCGGAAACACCTGACCATATATAACTTGGCATGAAGCTATGATTATCGAACATAATGTGGAATATATACTATATCACTTTCCCATGAACCTATAATTACTGAAGTTAATGTGCAATATATTGTATACCAATCAAATGTGCTTACCTTTTTCACTTTAGCTCTCCCATGTTCATCGGGTAGGTCATTATCGTATTCACCTTGCACAAAAGGTCCCTCATAAAGTGGGACCGCTGACTCCGTGTCCAGTGGGTATGCCTCACCATATACCACATTGTCCACAATCTGGCCAGTACAAGAGATATTTATAACATACTAAATTTCTCTACGTATTAGATGATTCATGAATAAATTAGTATCATAATTGATTTTACCTCTGCATGTCCAAACTTTCCATCCGGGCCTGTGTCAGCTTGAATAGCTTTGTCCACCTCCTGTTGATCCCAAGCCCAAATCGTAGGCTTGGTTGTGTTCCAGTTGATCCCATGACCCAGATTCAACCTGTCTAGGTATACCAACTAGAAAAAGGTAATTAATAGTTAGTATATGATCGAGTTAATTGTCGAATAAATCAGTAGACAAAGCATGGGACATAACTTACCAACAGAACCAATGCGGAACCCGACAAACCTCTCTCTTTGGACTTCTTCCCTTCACCATCCTCCTTGTTCTCCTCATCGTCGTCGTTATCCTCATCGTCTTCCTCATTGTCATCGTTATCGTCTGATACACCAGTATTGTTTGCCTTCTTATCCTTCCTTCCCTTTTGATTTATCATCCACTCCAACACATACTTTGCCCAGTCGTAATCGATCATTGTCTCTATGACATTATTCTTCAAAGCCTTGCAAAGTTTAGGGCTTATGAAGTTGCTTTAGGTTGTGCACACCACCATCCCAAGTGCATATAGTAAGAAATGCCTCAGAAACAGGCATCTGTTTTCTGTTTCATAAACAGCTAATTCTTTGACACACATGTCCGGGATGCCCCCTTTGTTTGCGTACTCAGCCAACATAATCTTCAACTCATTGTCTCTTACCGTAGCTAACGGAACCCTCTTCAAGTGAGGCCCATTAGGGATCCCGAACACCCAGCATATGGTAGCCTCGTCAATGACAATTGACTTTGGACCACCATGCTCATCCTCCTTCCTCAAAGTAAATATTTGAGTTTTATGGTTTAACCTTTCCATTAGCCAAGAACTGAGGTTCTTGTCTACACGAGTGATGGAGATATCTAGTAAGCTTTCCCATGCAGACCTTCTAACCCAACGTTTCTGTATGTCTTCGAGGTTATCAATGAATTCCTTAAACTCCTTTGCGTAGCATCTAACAGTTTGGTAGCCCTGCATGGGTGTCAAGAATTAGTGTTGGTATATTACCAGTACATAATGGTAGAAACTGTGTGATTACTATGAACTTACCATCTGCTTCCCTATTGAATTAGGCTTGAAGGGCCTTCCTCTCTTTCTCTTCCCTGCGTTTGTCTTATTTTCTGACTCTACTTTGTCTTGTGCAACGGATTTTTGAATTAGGCTTGAAGGGCCTTCCTCTCTTTCTCTTCCCTGCGTTTGTCTTATTTTCTGACTCTACTTTGTCTTGTGCAACGGATTTTGTTCCTTTAGCCTCTATATGTCTTGGCTGTTTTGGTTGTTTATCATATATGTTGATTATCCTTTTTTGTACAAAAAATACTCAATCAAACAACATCACAAATATTGACAGTTTACTAATACCTTTTTTTTTTTAAGGTAGATTAGCATTGGAGAGCTGATGACTTGATCGTTTTACTAATAAACTTTTGACATTGGACATGGAAATGTCACGTACCTGTTCCATTGGAGAGCATGGACCAAAAGGTGACTTTGACGCGTAAGCGGTACAAACATTAGTGCATAACAAATGACACCAAATTACCGGATGTTGTGGTTCTAATCCAGGAAGAACTAATAGCACCGGTACATCTACCATTGACGAAGGACAAATAACCTGATCTTCAAAATTTCTTGGTACAAAGCTCACCTACAAACCAAACCAAAGCCACACTAATTAACCCAACATCAATCGCAATATGAACAATCCCATAACATTGATGATCAGGTTTAACAGGTACCCCATCCATTGTGTGCCCTTGAACAATTAATGGCGTTTGATTCCTGCCCTTGTTCAACACATTTTACAGGCAAAGAAATTCCATCCTCAGCATTTGAGCCACACCTGTTAGCCTGGTTGAGAAGGGAAACATCAATATCATATTACAAAACTCAAAACCCCTAAACATGGTGAACACGGATATTTTGGACCAGAAGAACATGCATCCAGTAACAGAATCAGTATTCTTTGAATTTATCAGTTCCTCCCCAGACTTGTTCATCATTTTATCCCTTTCATCTGACTTCTATTGGTGTTACATACATTAGTCACATAATATCACAATCATAATCTAACATATATATATATATATATATATATATATATATATATATATATATATATATATATATATATATATATATATATATATATATATATATATATATATATATATATATATATATTTGTTTTTTATTCTTCGCTACTCCCTTACCTCATCACTCACATGTTCATGTTGTTGACCATAATTTGGGCCACTTGATAAGTCACTTGGCAAGGGATAATCATGACGTTGTTGTGTGTTTGACTTGGGCACCTCAGGGGGGTGTGGGCTGAATTTAGAGCCTTCACATGGCTGCTGTGGTTGTTTTACAATTTAGAGATACATAATATGACATCCCTATTGTTCAAAATCACAATATTATTCCCTTACCTCATTACCTGTCACCTGTTCAGGCTGTGCAGCATAAGTAGGTGCACCTGATCTGATGACATATTTTCCATGGGGTGTTGAACTTCTTGTGCGTCTGACTTGGGGACCTCAGCAATAGGAAGGTGTGAGGTTGAATTCTGATTTACATAGTGGCAAAATTAAATGTTTAGGAACTTCAGAAATTTACAGTGTCATGTTGACATACAGATATGTACGCACAAGTCATTGACTGACTAACCTCTTCAGGCTGTG
Organism: Tetragonia tetragonoides; assembly: GCA_038025085.1. Classification (NCBI taxonomy): domain Eukaryota; kingdom Viridiplantae; phylum Streptophyta; class Magnoliopsida; order Caryophyllales; family Aizoaceae; genus Tetragonia; species Tetragonia tetragonoides. Next base: position 34,817,985 of record CM076141.1, read on the forward strand.
CGGCATAAGTAGGTGCACCTGATGACATATTTTCCGTGGGGTGTTCACCTTCTTCTATGTCTGATTTGGGGACCTGAGGAATAGGAAGCTGTGAGGAACTTCGGAAGTGCATTGTGTTATGCTAAAATAGAGATTACGGACAATTAATTTACTCACTAACCTCTTCATCTTGTGCAGATAATTTAGTTTCCATGGGGTGTTGTCCTTCTTTTGTGCCCGAGTTGGGGACCTCCTCAGGAATAGGAGGCTGTGAGGTTGAAATCTGACTTACCTAGTGCAAAAAATATATGTTTAGGAACTTCAGAAGTGCAAACTCTCATGTTAACATAGAGATAATGCAGTCATATTTCATTTACTCACTAACCCCCACCCCACTAACAATGTAAGAATCCACTTCCTGTACTTCTGCCTGTTTGTTCACATTGACCCCCAAAGGAGCAAAGATTAGACCATTGTTCAAATTTCCAAATTAATGTTTCTATTATTACAAATTAGTAGTGTTGTAAGTATGCATATTTTTTGGTTGCTTGACTCCACATACATCAGTCAATTTCTGGCCACCCTCGGCCACATCCACCGCCTCCACCGCCACACTGCTAAATATTAAACCCTTGCTCTCCAAATTCTGCGGCTTCTCCATTGACTGTATAATATAGCTTCTCACCATATTCAGATAGTTAACAAATTAATCAAATAAATCTATGTACTCCACAAACAACACAAACAACATTTATTAACGTAAAACTGTCTCTTATCATTGGTAAAGCAGGTCATATATGTGAATGAGGTCAACACCTCTGACCTAAATTGTTCTTAATTGATCTGGTCTACAATAAACAAATTAGGAAACAAATCCAATCATTCAAAAAGTTTCCTCCCATACATGGAATCCATCAAATACTAAAAGTACTCCATGAAACTAAAAACTATTCACTTCATTAATTAAATTGAGTCCATAATTAAACAAATGTAGTCCAAGCAAGAGGTTGGCAAATTACATCTTCCGATGTACGGTATTCACATTTTCTACATCTGACCTTGAAGTTTCATTGTTATCTACTTATTTACTTTGGAACCCACAATTCTTAAGAATCTACTTATTTACTTTTGAAACCACAATTCTTAACAAACACCAGATACACAAACATTTATGCTCTCGATTTTTCCCAAATCGGCCATCAGATACGAATAATTGACAAAACAAAAAAGGGAACAACAGAAATCATTAACCACGCTTCAATCCTACCACAAACATGGAAAAGCCACCTAAAACCCCTTAAAAAACAATTGTTAGGAGCAAACCCTAACATGCCACTAACATCCCAGTTGGTACAGAAACCAAATTACATAGATAAACATGAAACGAAGATAGTTACCTAATTTGAAAATCAAAATTGCTGTGCCTGTTGTCCTGCTAAGTGCTAACGACGTGATTGATACTTGAGGTTCTTTAGAGTTGAGGAGGACGGTGGGAGAGCATGAAGAAGAGGGAGGGAATTTGATTTTTTTGGGGTGTTTGGGAGGAGAGCGCAATTGAGCTTTGCTGGGCGGAAAAGAAAAAGGGCGCTTAGGACGTCACGTGCAATCAGCGTGTGCAATGTGATGTGACGTTCATCTTCAATGCACTTAAAAGAATCTACCTTCTTTGCTCCTAATTTATAAGAATTATTATACACTATATGCTGTTCTTCACCTAACATTAAATGATTTCACGCAGTTATCAGTAAATGTATTCTATTTTATATAATTGAAATCTCTTTTGTTGCTGGTAATTATTAGGAAATCAATTGTATTCCAAATATAATATACTAGGTGGATGCCCGTGCGTTGCACGGACTGTCAATATAATAAAATTAATATAACATGATTATTAATCTCATTGAAAAATCAAAGTGTAATTGTCACTTTTTTAAAAAAATAATAGTAATAAATAGATAAATATTGATATAATCCATTTAATATAGTGAATCCTATATAGTAATATTATTAATACTTTATAGGGAGATCTTATATGATTTAAACTTTTATCACCAATTTCAATTAATTTTTTAATTAACTCACCTCATATGTTACATGATCCAAGATGTCATAGTTTCAAAGTATTTCAATACTTGATGTTGGTACGCCAATACTCTTATGTTGAAATAAGTGTACAATTAACCTTAGCTTCCTAATGTATGACCCTTCTTTTATGCTAAAATCAGGTTAAATGTGAAACGTATAAAGTTAAATGTGTAATGTATACATAACTACTTTTCAAAAAATAATGAAGTTTAGGACGTAAACCTTAGAATAACAAAACAAATTTTAGTGCTTGCTTGATTGTTTTTTCAAATTTGTATACATTAATATTTGTAGAGTTGAAGGGAACATAAATTGGAGCCCTCAAATAAGGGATCAGTCTATTATGTAAACTTATAAAAGTATACGTGATAAGGGTCAAGTTTCCTATTAAAGATTCGACCAAGAATCATTTTAGATTCATCGTTTATTTCTTTATTATCCCCATACTCTTTTTATTATATTATACATTGAGATTGCTTTTTACATTTCTATAACTAATACACGTATATTTTCTTTGTTTTTTTACATTGCTACTCTTTAGTTGTGTCAAGCTAATTGCTGTTTTAGTGAATGCATTCTACATATTATGCATCTTTTATATACTCATACTTTTTGTTTTTAATCGAGAAAACATACTACAAATGAGTCTCATTTTAAAGGATACTTCGTACTTTTTTCAATGGTGGAATAAATAAATTAAAATTTTTAAGCGGTGGAAGTAAAGTTATATGCTGGCTAAAATATAATAGTCTACTCTTTGACGATTTAGGAAAGTACAACTGTAGTATATATATATTTTTTACAAAAACCTCAAAGAGTCTACTCTTTAACGATTTAGGAAAGTACATTTTTAATATATATTCTATGCCAAAACCTGTATTTCTATTTTATATTTCTATTAAAATTTTATTAGAATGGTTTGCTTAGGTGGACACCTCCAATACTGTCAGAAAATGGCTCTAATATATAGATATTATTATTATGATTTGTTGTACTTCCCGTAACTTCTAATTTTCCACATCAGTTTTCATCATTGTAATACAATTGGTCTCAATTATAAGTTCTTTACTTATCAGCTAATTAGGTTTGTGTTTGGTCCCCTTAATTTGAATTATTATATTCGAAATTATGGTCCTTATGTTATATGATATGTAATCAGTTTAATAAGGAGCAATAGCTCCTAGTTAAAATATCTTAACTTATCAAATAATATGTTTTGTTGTGTTTGCTCCTAATTTACAACAATTATTTCATATTAGCTCATTTTATTTTCTCCTTATTAAATAGATTTGTATTCGGTTTCAATCTATGGCGTATTTTACATATGCATCTCCATTCAAATTTTAAAATTATTCGCAGCATTGCTCCTAATTAACAAATAAACTACTTAATTTATTTCTTGGTGCTCGAATTTAGTGACCGTTATGAAAGGGTTGTTGATGTTAACGGTCTTATTTTAGCTAGCTGTTGACTATAAATGTATTTCAAACCATACTCACCTCACTTATCTTTGAAAACCCTCACTCACAACCCTCATTTCCCATATCTGAAAGTGATGATGAGTGGAACACCAAACTCGTCTCCAACCTCTGGTTCTTCTTCTTCTTCAAATTCAAACATCCTTAATCGCAACTCACCCATGGGCCGTAAATACCTGCGATGGGAACAGGTATGTATGTAATTTATGTTAATTAATGTAAGTTCTAATGTTGCCAACCTGAGTTCAACTTCAAAACCTTTTATTTTCCAATATCTAACATTACCCAAATTTCTTCCCCATCGTCCAGAATTTGTACACATTTGCTGATTCGTACACCCGCAACCTTAAAGCTGATGAGAAGCTGTATGAAAACACATTATGTTTTTGTACACCAAGACGCAGAGTGATGTTAAAAACCTCTTTAACAGATGCGAACCCTGGAATAAGGTTCATAAAATGTCCCAAATTAAGGGTATGCATCTCTATATTCTCAATTAAGTATGTGGAACCTATTCATTATTCAGGAAGTGTCATAAATTTGATTATTTTGTTACCTGTTAAGGGTTTACGACTATTGCATTTAATTAGGATATTGTTGTGGTAAAATTTAACATTTTATGCCTAAGTTGATTGCGTTACTTGCAGGAACCAGGAGACTGTTGGTTTTTCGAGTGGGTTGATACAGGTATATGCCCAAGAGAACAACATCTAATCATTTTACTAAGGGATGCCTTAAGAGATGCTCAGTCCCAGCTAGTGGAACGTGGAGACTATGCAATTTCCGCTGCTTCTCATGATGAGAACCACCAACTAAAGGCCGTCAACGAGGATTTGAGCAACCAACTACACGCTGTGAAGGAGGAATTGACCAAGTGTGAGATGAATGGAATGGATTTCATTCAACAAATCATTGACCTACAAGCCAAGTTGCGCAAACAAAAACAAGTCACCAAAGGCCTCCTCGGACTACTCATATTACTTGGTGTTTTGTTTTTTAGCAAACTCATCTATTACTTAACCACTCATTGCAACTGTTAACAAGAATGTTCCATCAATGCTGTATAATGATGGACTGTCAATGCTAATATGTTATGTAGTTTGTTTATGTGCGTTAGTTTTAATATCATCTTTTAATATGTTCATTTTTGCATTTTGATCTATGTAATATGAGACTATAGTCACGAAGTGTTCTACAAATTTATTAAAATGGCGTCTTTTAATGGTTATTTATATATATTATTAATTGACATAGTAACTTATTAATAACTATGTTAATAAATACACATAGTAACTTAGTAATTATTCTATATATGCATATTTTTCAACAAAGTAATACAACTTAATAATAGTGACAATCCACATACTAACCCAAATGGATTTAAGGTTACAAAGCACCTAGTGAATGACATTGAAAATAGAATAAAAAAGTCTTCAAATAAGCCAAAGCACCAGTCAAAGTAAAAAAAAAAAAAAAAAGACTACCTAATTTACTAACCGAAAGGGGTGCTTGCGCCTTGCACCACGACCTTACCAACAGTGACAACAAACATGTTTGCTCCTAATCAATGACAAAACATAAGTTTTTGACCAATACCTAACACATAGTAGCAACTTTAAACTACATTAGTTACAATCCACATACTACCCAAAGTCATCATAAAAGCCAAATCACCAATATAGCTCAAAACACCACACAGCACTAACCAAAAAGGGGTGTTTGCACTACGTCCTCACCCAAAGTGACCACAAACATTTTTGCTCCTAATCAATGTCTCCGGCCCCTTTTGCCAATTACCTTCATTAGTCTTGCAAATACTCGTAGTTCATCCCTACTGATACACAGGGCACAAGGTGCACTACATTCCCTAACACAGTATATCTTAGTCCAAACGAACCACCTGTTGCTTGACCTAGGCCAATTTCCTGTGTAGTCAGCAATCATATCCATCACTTGGTCCACCCCAGCTTGCGTCAAAGCTGTGCAACAAAACCCCATCATGTAAATCCCGTTCCTTATAGTCTCATCATCTCCACTCAGTAACATAAGTAGGCTAGCCACATAACCCGCCATATAATGTCCTTTGAAGGCAATCTCAAATAAAATTATCTGACCCCTTTCGATGTTGTGCCAACGAAAATACAAGTGCTGTGAAATGAGTAGCAAAGAGTAGTAAATGATTAGCAAAAACTATGACTTAATTAATGTATAGGAAAGAAGCATATTGTTGGGAAATTATACCATCCCTAAGACGTACAAGGCGTCTGGGTTGTCAACCTCCACGCACCTCACTAGCAACACCCTCATTCTGCCCAAACGAAATGCAGTTTTAGGTACGTTGTTCCACCTAATTATTTTTAGGATCTCGGGTTCTTGGCCAATAATGTTCAATTCCTTACAGCTGCCCAATCCATGCTTAAACATGTCAATATTTGTCATACTTTCGATTATTTATATAGGTTTATTTATATATGTGCTACAACAAACACTAATTAGAAGCAAATCCATGGAAATCGTTAACATATGAAATTATACTTTCGATTTACAATCAATCGCAAAATAAAGTCTTACAAATCAACAATGTAGCTACATGCCCAATCCATGCGTAAACATGTCAATATTTGTCATACTTTCATGGCAAATTCTTATTATCACATGATTTATGCGTAATGGTCAACATCTCAATCACACTTACAACATGTTTACAACATTTATATAGGTTTATTTATATGTATACTACAAAACACATTAATTAGAAGCAATTCCATGGAAACAGTTAATAAATGAAATTATACTTTCGATTTAGCTACAGTTAATTAGAATCAATCGCATAATCAAGTGTCAGAAATCAACAATGTAGCTACATTCTTCAATTCCTCTTATATTTTAGATTCGTATGGAAATTGAAGTACGAAATTATCTGCAACTTCTGTACGTAATGCAATTGTGCTCAGATCTAATACAATCAAACAAATAGAAATCAAATAATATTAGGATATTCAGATAATGATCAACAACACATTCGTCCAAGGAAATTAAAAGTGCTAGTTTCTGAAAATTGTAATAAATCAACATAATTTGAAATTGCTAAAAAGTAGTGCGTACCTTAACCTAGCTTTCACTAGATCCTTGCACGAATCTACTGCTAAGTTTCCCATAATTTTACTGAGAATAGGTTCTGGAAGATTTGTTAGAGGAGTTATGCCCTCAGTAGCAGCGGGATGAACTACTCCAGTTGCTAATTCCATGGACATGGTGGAAGAGTTTTGTAGAATGAGGATGGAAAATTTTGGAGAATATGAGTAAATAAGTGTCACCAACTAAGGTAGTGGGAGTGGCTCTTAAGTAGATTTCAACCGGCTTCACTTTGTTTGTATAAATGCCTTTTCGTGTTGCCATAAAGTTAACTTTTAGGTTTTCGATAACATGTAATCATTTCAACATTTATACTTCCATTTCACTTTATAACTTATTACATTGGTAATTACAAATAATTAGAAGTGAAACACATTTTATTCGTAACGTATCTGTTTGTTATGATAAACCTCTATTACTGATATTGATTAGTAACAAATTTAGTACATATTCCAATAAATGATTAGGAAGCGCATATAGTTTAGCCGTTCACTTTTACTTTCCTATGACGAAATGTATGTTGCACACGATAAGAACTTCATACCATGAAATTTTCATTTAAGCACCACAACGTAACTGATGAACGTTAATCTTAAATCAGTACATGATTCAACCCCACAAAGTTGAACCAATATTAGAACACAAAAGTAAACTACCATAGTTTTATAATTCTACACCATATGCTTCAACTTCCACAATCACTAAGAAAACGATTACACACAACTTTTAAAAAAGTCAACTTCCCGTTGACTCCTACACAACGCGCAATGGGGACCTCTATCTTCAACTTCGACGCTGAAATTATCATGCTCATCCCATCCTCTGTCTGGATCATGCGCCATTACATTGTCACACAACAAAAATGGCCACGTATATTCGGGTAAGGGCGGTGGCGCCCATCTCAATAGGAAACAATACCTGTAAACCAATCGCAGGCATTGTACAATACCGATACCCCTAAGGTTTTGAGCCGCTGTCAACATCATATGCATTCCTCTTGTAACAGATGCGGGATCACCACTGCACATAAGAAGAACGGCTAACAAGTATGAAGCCATGCCGTGACCTCTTAAAACTGATCTTTCAAGGAACGTTAAACCATCGGTGTAACGTCTGCGAACAAAATATTTAATCTGCAAAGAATTGAATTTTTATGAACTCCGGAATACTCATCAAAAACATAAAACTATATACAGAGACATGTAGTAAGGAATAGGATCATTACCACTCCAACATAGAATAGAGCCGCAGGTTCCCTAACTCAGCACAATTCCTTAAAAATTCTCGAAGGCTCAAACGCATTGGGTAATATGGAGTCACATTGTCCACCGCGAAGGAGTCAAACGAGAATTCCCGGAGGATGTGGTCATCCCGCCCTAATTCATTAAAGAACCTCCAACTGATAGCGGATATTAGTAAGTAACGGTACCAACAAATGTCATTGTACATTATTTATTTTAAGCAAACTAAAGATTTCATTTCATTTCCAAACAATGTCTTAGGTACCTAATATAGCAATTAACAGAAAGTGATATTGATTCCCTTCCATTTGAAAATACTAAAAAAATTATAAAAAACAACCATTATAAATTAACTTATAAATCAACAGCAATTAATAATATTTCCTTCCCTTCCATTATCGTTTGGCTACAATATGGGATTCCATGAAAAGAATGAAATAAAACAATTAACAATTGTTAAACATTACAAACATGAACGTTAAACAGTGATTAGAATTTAGTGACTTGCATTATCAACTCTTAAACATGAAAACACCAAAATATATCAATTACCAATGACTAATATTCATTCCCTTCAATCCATTTTAATAACATATACATTAAAACAGGAATATATAGAACTTAATATGACAGTGACGAAATATTTAACTTAAAGTTTTAATAATGTTGAAAACTACTAAATATAGTAGTTTTCAGAGACTACTATTAGTCAATCCATTTCCACCATCATTTCCAAATGATTAAAACTCGAAATGATACCAATTAACTCAAATTAAAACTTAGTCCTTCCAAATTCCAAATTTATTTTTCTACAACTCTAAAACTAAAAAATATACAATTTAACAACAGTTAACACAAATTAACACTGAGTCCCTTCCAACTACTTTTCTACAACTTTAAAACAAAAAAAAAAAAAAATACAATTTAACAACGTTTAAAATATAATTACATCTAACCTTATGCGCATGTTGCCATAGTCTCGTATGGATGAAGATGCTACTCGGGACATAATATCGATAAACAAGACGCGAGGAATATCACTTAGAGTGAGGAAGAATGCTATTGTGAAGGAGGAGGAGGCTTCTTTTAGATTTGTTGCTCTGTTCAAAAGGAAGCACGAAATAAATTAAATCAGAAAGTGTTGATTTTTATTGAGGAAATGTCATAGCATTTATTTTAATAGGAACAACCCAAATTAAAGGGTTAGATAACCAACACAAAAAAAAAGATTTAAATTTTAAATTCATAAGTTAAGCAGTTCTGTACGTGTAAGTGGGTTAGTCGTATGGTTAATCATGCTTAGTTTGCAAACATTTAATGAAAATTAGAAACATAGCCCAACCCATTGAACATTGAACATACATTTAACTTCCACCACAATTACAAAATGGGAGCCAGTTTTTTTTCTTTAGGAGAAATAACTCATTTGTATTTCCCAAGCGGCACACTAATGAAAGTACGGGTATAAAGAATTTAAAATGACACATTTAATCATTAAACCTGTATAACTTAAGGATGTACCAATTAAAGTAATGGACATTTAGAAAGTTGTAATTATTTAATCTACAACACACTTATTTGACCACATATAACTGTTTTCATATTTCATATGAATATAATAATCAAAAATTATTATATTTTATGAAACTAGTATTTCAATTAAATGTAACATAATTTTATTTCATTACTTAAAGTTTACAAATTTTGAGTATTGAATGGTAAAATGTAATGTTATTTGTGGAGCGGAGGTACTACATGTAAACCACGTATTGGATTGATAGACTACTATAAGTTACAAATATATTACGCGACAAAGCTTAATTATTTAAAAATATATTACGCAACCGCCTTAAAAATGTTTAAAATAAGGTCGGGGCTAAGCTCCCTATTCGAACCTATGATGTGTTCATGATGAATAAAAGTAAATATATGTATGCTTAATTATTTACTAATGCCTTAACTTGTAATATTGATATTAGTCGCTACACTTAACAATGAAAAAACCTCAAGAAGATGATCACATTTGGTACTTGAAAATAAAGATAGAAGAATTGTATATCTACATAAAGATAGAAGATGAGCTTTGTGGTGGAAATTTTCAAACAAGCAAGTGTTCCCTTCGGATTCGGGTCTTATGTTTTATGAGACAACAAGGAGAGTCCTTGTACATATTTCAGTACATATTTCACTCAGTTTTAAGGTTTTCAATTGTAAAAGACCTATTTGACTCATAACAAAACAAAACATGTCAATTGATTTGACATATTGCACACCCTTCACTTGAGATATTTCCCAAACACTTAACCACTAATCATAGGACTTCAAGCTCACTAGATTTAAGAGCTACTGCAAGAGTGAAAAGAGGATATTCAGATATTATAAATACCGTTTTTACAATAAAACCTCTTATTCGCTTTGCTCATAAATTGGTATAATACATAACACCAAGGCCAGAAACTTTTTTTTCAGTATGTTCCACTCTCATTAAGTCTCAACATTTAGGAAAACATTGTAACCTTACTTGGTTATCTTAGAACCACGATAAAAGGTTATGTTACTCAATTGCCTAAATAAAGCTTTTGACCTACACATAGCTTGTGTATTTGCTGAAGGTCGAATGTTGGCTTGTGAAGTATTTGCAACTTGTAGGGAAGTTGTGTTCTTCACAAGTTCAGTCAAGTTGTGCATAACTGCTTCTATGATAGAGTTAGGTGGTCTCGTCAACTAAGTGTAAAGTTCTGATTTTAGGAAGTTAGGAATGTGCTTGTACAATGATTTGGCTCGGAAATAGAAAAAGTAGTTTTCAAATTCTACTACAGAGAGTCGGTACTGGTTTTTACACCCAAACAAGCCATGGGTGCTTTTCCATGTATAAAACGGCATGTGTTATTTATTGGTTATTTATCTAGGTTCCGCATTTCCATATATTGGTCCATATCTTCATTAACCGAAAACGAGCTGAAATTATCCAATAATATTGAAGCCCCCCTATTGTGTTTAGGATAGTGTATTTTACCACACTGGAAACGATCAACAATTCGACTAACTGGTCGACCTTTTTTTCTTTTTTTTGGGGAGTTCGTAGGTCTTCTCGATACGTACTTCAAATGCCTATCACGTTCACAAACTTGCTATGTGATAAGGTTTTTTGGCGTTCAGTAAACAAATTATTGAATAAAATCTTTAGATATTACAACCTTTACACGTGTCAACTTCTGCGGGTCAATTTGCAATTTGATGCCTCAAGGTTAAGTTACACCTACCATCCCTCATTTCATATCTAAGTTTGCTATGTGGATGGGTTTTCAATTACTTGTAATAAGAGTTTGTTTTAATAAATTTGACACAATGTCGTGGAAGGCAGTAATTCGTCACTGATTTAATATATTGTCACTGATTTAGTATATTGTCACTGATTTAATATAACCCACATACAACATACAACGTCGTTCTAGAACATTGAATAACAAGATATTTGTACATATTGAAGACAGATATTTTCATGTATTGAACGGACACAATAGTATGTCCAGTATTTGAAGATTAAAATTGTACTATTTACTTTCCTAAATAAGGGTGTCAGATTTTGTCTTATTACGAAATCCGTAATTGACACTATGATAGTTTTGACTAGTAGCTTCACAAATATATTGATGACAAACGGTTGGGTGTAAAACCATCTTTTGCAATAGGTAACATGGCAATGACACGTGTTACCTCGGGATGGACATGTACAATGATTTAGGCAGGAAAAATAATTGCGCTACTTGTCCTGTCCATATACCCTAACATAGCACAAATTATTTTAATTGGTGACAAAACCAAATTTTTTCTATTCGTCCTTATCATCCGTACTGTTAAGTTTTTGCATATAAATAGAACACGATATATGAGATATTCCCTCATTATATACACTGCCTACAGCTCAACCCTACAAAACAACCAACATTTTTTGATCTACAAAAATGGTGAAGACTAATGTCAAAACAAAGTCCGCTAAGCGTGAGGGAGTAAGTGAGTGCATAAAAAAACAGCACGTAAGGGATTTGTTGGATATCAGGATGTTCATGAGGGAATTAATGGATTGTGCTGGCCATCATCAGGTGCAGACTATCATCAACAACTGTGATCCGGAGAGTGACACGCTTAAGGTAATGAATGTGGAAGAGGTAAACCATTCATTCATCGAGGTAATTCCCGCTGAGAGCATGGATATTTTCACCAAATATGTTGTTCTTCCTGTTGCGGGTGATATAATTGTCAAGAAAGAGAGCATGAGGTCTCAAAGGCTCAAAGCAAATGAAGTGATGCAGTGAATGAAATTCGTGTTCTTATGATTGGACTACAAAGTATGGTCATTTTGGTTTCCAGATCCATGAAATACAATATTATGTATTAGTGAGTTAATTATGTTTGGTAGTAGTACTTGTTTATGTAACCTTCTCAATCTGGTTTCCTCCTAATTTGTGTTCTAAGTGTCGTGCCTATACTTAAAACATAAATTGGGCTAAGTTATATATGCTACTAATTAACTGTTTCTGAATGTCTTCAGCCACAATTTAACACGCAATTTATGTATGCTACTATTAAGGTGTAAATGAATGGTATGAAGTTTTTGTTGCCACTATTAACTAATTTCAATATTTTGTTCACTCATTATTGGAAAAGGTTGAGTTTTCATATCGTTTCACAATATTGACAAAAGCAACAACCTGTTGTACCACATGCCATGAATACAAGGACAATCAATACAAATGAGTGTTACCATGCCAAGGAAGTACTGCTCGTTGCAGTTCTTAACAGCCACACAATCCATCCACAACCTCTCCAATCCCCTAAAACAAGATGGATTCCTACGGATGTTGCTCCATTTCACTTTTTGGAAGACACTACTGTCCTCACCCATAATGTTCAGCTCTTTACAGTTGTATTAGAGGAAGTGTAGCAGAGCAACATGTCAAATTTTTAAATTGAGTGATACATATGTTTTAATTAGTATCAAATAGGTCACACAGTAAGAGGTAAATATTACTATTGCGGATTGACAAAGAAAAGGTAGTTTCAATGTCAATATATGTTACAATAACATTCAAATAAGTATGTCGCCTCATAAATTATGCAATACCCTATCACAGGAATTATGTATGTATGTATATATATGTATATATATATATATATATATATATATATATATATATATATATATATATATATATATATATATATATATATATATATATATATATATATATATATATATATTATATATATATATATATATACAAACATGTCTGAGTCAATTGCATGGCGGGGGAAAATTGAATGAACAATTTCGCATAAAGTAAATTAATTAAGGACAAATTGTTTACATACCTTGCAATCTGATCACATATATTACTAAATTTAATTAACAGTAACATCCCAGTAATGTATGGGAATACATTAATAATTGAAGGAGAGACCTTAAGCAAATGAAGCAAAATTGATTTGGGGAAATTTAATGAAGTATTTGGCTATTCATAGATATTAAAAAACCAAATTTTAGGGGAATAACGAAAAAGTGTTTACATACTTTCAATTGTTATCAAATTTCTTTTACATAATACTTAACAGTGAAACTCCACAAATGTATTCCAATTGAGATAATCTATTCCAGTGAAACTCAATTGCATTGACAATTATTTGGGGCAAATTTATGAACAAATTGCGAAACTATTAAATAATTAGGGACAAGGTATTTATTTCTTTCATCTCATCACATTTATTTCAAACACAACTTAAAAATAAAAACTACACTACTCTTTATGAATTGGGACATCATTTAAGCCATCATGGAATTCATAATAATTAGGGACTAAATTATGAATAGCTGCTTGCATCACATAATCGATGAAGATAAAGGAATTTTTAAATACAAATCTTTGCATTTTCCAACCTTAACTTCGTCATCACAAGATCCTTGCATGAATGAGCTGCTACTTTCTGCACAATCCTCATCAGTACATAGTCGTCGAGTGTGGTTAGTGAACGGATTTCGTCAACTCTCGTAGAATCCATGGAATTATTTGTATGAATAGCGTATAGAGTAAAATTGGAGAAGATAGGAATGAAAGTAGGATTTATGGATAAATATGTGAGATGCAATAAATTTGTGAACTTGTAAAACAAAACCCATCATTAATACTAATATTTAAACCAGGAAATATTTTTAATCTTCATTAATACATACGAAGAGACGCAAATGGGGCGGACACATTACTTGCAAAACATTAATTTTAGCTGCAATTATTGGATACCGGTTACACACATGGTACAATAATTATTATTGGTTCACATAACTCCATTTGAAACATACCAATAGTCAACTTAAATTTTACATCAGTATTTAATACAAATACAGTATAATTTATTATATAATATCACAACAACTTTTTGTGATCGCCAAAATGAGATAACTCATAATACATTTATTTTTTAAAATTATTTATATTCATTAATTTATTAAAGATGTTTAAACGTGTGCTATCACAGTTTGTAAATATTAGGAGCATAAAAACAATAATTTTAAGAAGTTCATATATATAGTAGCAAATATGAACCTGCGCCATAATAACAACTATATGTTATTGAAAAATAATTTCTGTATGAACAGATCAATATAATTGAAATTTAACCCATATTTATAATTGATAATTGGAAATAAAGTAAACATTCATAAAATGAAGCTAGAATAATTATTTTATAGCAACCATGACTTCAAACTAGATGACAATTGTTTGTAATTTAAGATAAATTAATTTACATATATATCGTAACCATTAATAATCTAAAGTCGTCATGGCGTATGCTGGTGTTGTCAAATTCTTTTGGCAGGGGCGAATCGTAGAAGAGTAGGGTATGAACCGAACTTTTTCACCAGCAAAAGTTATATCGCATATCCTATATTTTTTTCCCGCATCATCCCTTTCCAAACAGTAGCAATAAACTTGACGACCTGTTGCAAAGACTATGTTCTTTCCAACAACAGTGAAACTAATGGTGGGAAGAAGAGGTTCATTGGTTCCTATACTATGACCAACATCGACATTATTCAACTGCGACCAGGTTGTAGAGTTATCCTCATGTCCCATAACCCAAATCTTAAATAAGAAACTTGATGATGAAACGACAAGGCACAGGGACTCAAAACAAGAATTTCCACTACAAATCAAATTCCACCCAAAAAGTGCCATATTGGCATGCCAGACGTTATCCCGTGCTTCATCGGGCAATTGTATCATGGTGCCTTTCCCAGTACAAACATTGTAACAGAACATGTACGACCAATAATAGTTGGACTCTTGAATCATATAATCTCCACGGTCGGACAACAAATACAAACAATTGTTGATGCAGTAAACAGGGTTAAGGAAATCTAAACTTCGAATACCCATGACAATATCCGAAGCATGAACTACCCAAGTACCCGCTTCATCTAAAATATGAACATTCGCAGTATCTCTAAATGGATACTCACACCGATCATATACAAATAGCAGTAGCGTATAATCCAATGAAAAGGTATTGACTTGTTTACCTTCCTTGCACAACAAAACTACTTTGGGATCAACATCTTTATACCATTCAGCCACCTCCATTGGCAGTGGGATGGGCACCCAACTTCTCGTGACAGGATTACACATAACAAGTTCAGGTAAATGCCTGTAAGTTTTGGCCGGGAAAATCAGTAGTCCATTGGCAGACGTGAGAATTTTCCCAACTTTTTTGACCCAATTAAGAGAGGTGTTTGGAATCCCAGCAGAGGATGCATTTCCTTCTAATGTCACCAATTCCAGACCACTGAATTTCGCTGATTGAATGAAATCTTCTTCAATGAAGGATGAAACGTCAATTTTTTCATAGAGTTCATGCAGTGTTTGTGTATGAAACAAGGAAGATTTATATAGTTTAAACAAGGTTTGGCTACACAAGAGAGTTTGATAAGGGATTTAGCAGGAAGCCATGAGTAGATCTCGTACAATTCTCCATTAAAATCCATTCTTAATTTGTTATCTATGTATGGTGAATGAAATGGAATGGGGCTTAATTTTCATTTCATCCAAGGCTAATGAAAGGGTATTTAAAGGGGTAGTAGATATTTTCTAAAAACGGTTAGGATCTAATATGGATAAAATGTGTTATTAGTTTATTTAACTAGGAACAACCCCATTCAATGTACAATTTGATTAAGTGCTTTAGTCAAATGTTGGAAACGATTACCATCAAATTAAATAAACAACTTTTCTATTTACTAAATCTGACTGTAATTATTAATATATACCGACTAGGTAAATGTTTACCATCCCCTTTATGTATGTGAAACGTCAAAATGCACCATCCCCTTAATTGTAACTTCGAAAATAAGGATTATTTAACATTGCATTTATTTGTTTAGGAACATTGACTCAATTAAATCACGATAAAGTATAACCTAAAACGGTCCCGTCTGTTTAGCCATGCCAAACGACTATTCTATTCCGAAACTGACTGTGCTTAATTTTTACAACTGTTGGACTATGTTAATATTTAATTTAAAATTATTGTCATACAATAATGTAATCGTCACATTTTATTTGTAATCTGTTTCGATATAAGATAGCATATTAAAGTAACTGAAAAGAAATTCATTTATATATAATAGTCCTTGTTAGTAATTTATAGATTAATTAGATGTTAGGATTAGTTTTACACCAATTCTTGAATATTGAGGATTTCCCATTTTTATACCATATATCAAATTTTTAAATCAACATAACCAACCATTTTAGATTTGTAACGAAAAGACATGAGGCATGTTTTCATCCATCACTATAGGAAAATGGTAGCGTTTCACAAATATTTATTAATGTCTTATCGATTTGTCATTCCCTCAACCAAAAATACAACACATTTTTTTCTCTTCAATTTGAAATTAATCAGCTCAATATTTAAAACTCGATACAGTTTACTCTCAATTTTCCTCGTCACTTATTTTCAACTTTAACCCCACACTCCATTTTACCCCACTTTGAAATTTGAATTCCTTTATCCTCATCATCCCTTGAAATGGATATTTATAAGGGGGTTTGTTGAAAAATGAAAAGGAAAACAAGGTGAATTATGAGATTTTGGTTAGGGGGTTTGGGATTTTGTATTTTATGTGGAGTTCCTGTTTGTCATGTTATTCTTCGTCTATTTTCAGGTACCCATTTCTATAATAATCTTGATCGTCATCTATCTAAAGTGGTTTTACACTTCCTCATTGAGCACCTACATAGGTAATTTTTTATTCATTTACAACCGTACATTTGTACGGGCGTTCGTAAGAACACAAACTATGTTAATCAACTAATCAATATAATAAAGCTAAATACAATGCTATAATAAGACATGTGGACGACATGTTGTACGGACAAAATCAGGTTTATGGGAGAAATATTTGTTAATTATGGGAGAATTTATCGTCTACACACTAAATGCTCTACCCCGCTAATGTGTGCATCGTTGATTGTTGATATTTTATTTTTAAAGTTGAAATTAGATTATTTAAGTCTCAGTGTACAACCTTGTTTTTTTTTCCACATGATCCAGGTAAACTAGCCAACGGGTAAATAAAGCATTCTCCAAGTTTATGCCATTCAAAGTAATTAATGACACCACCACATGGACTACAACAGTACCATACGGCATGTTAATATCATTGATCGACCCACAATCAATTGCATGGCATTCAAGTTAAACAGGAGCTTCATGCCAACGCAGATTATGAGTACCTAACTTTCAAACATCTTACACTACCTATTCACACTAACCCTTACATTCTACAAAGAACGACTACATATTGACACTAACCCTTACATTGTACAAAGAACGCAGTACATGAAAATGTGTTCACTTCATTATATTCTTTCTCTTATGATGTCATATGCTAATAACAACTATTAGGAATATATATGACCTTAATGTTATGATTACCGATTCACACTGACTCTTACATTCTACAAATCCTCCTACTACAAGGAAATTGGTTTACTTCAATATATTCTTTCACTAATAATGTCACTCATTACAACTATTAGGAATATATATAACCGGATTGTTGTGCATTTCCATTATCTATTGTTGGGACAAATTATGTTATGTAACAACTAATTTGTATATTTTTCTGACATTTTTCACATTTACAATTACCAAAATAATTGTAAACGTCTCAACTAATGAATTTGATCCTACTGAGTTTTATCATAATTCCAAGACAATAATACGTAAACACCAAATCATAAACATAGAACCCTTTACCCTATACCCTTTACCCTCTACCCTTTACCATTTTTACCCTTTACCTGCAACCTGCAACCTGCAATTAAATGTTAATTGGGAACAAAACAAATTTAATTCATTACATGTTAAACCAAGTCACAGTTTCTTCTATGTTCTTAATTAAACATAAGCTCGACTATGGTAATAACATAACACTTACTACGCGCTATTTGGGGAAATCTTTTTGGGAGGGAAATTTAATATTTTGGGGGGTAATTATTTTAATTTTGGAGGGATACTCAAAACTTATATTGATATTTTGAGGGGGTGATTACCAAATACTTGGAGGGAATTATAAATTATAGAGGGAAAGTTGTAGGGTTACTCTTAAACTGCTGATCCAAAATGTTTTCCTATAAATAGAGAGGCTTCATATATGACTTTCAAGCACAAATAATCTCACCCACAATCTACAATCTTACACACATTCAATCCGTATACACTTGAAATGGTGAAGACCATAGAGGATCTCAAAGAGAGCCACGAAAATGATGTGAAAGACATAAGAGCTTTTATGTGGGAGGTCTTGAAATCACAAGGTCCTCACATGATTGAGGATATATTTGCTGAAGGGGGAAGTTGGATGAAAAATCTTCAACGATACTACGAGCAAGACTACAAATCATTGTCGTCTATGAATCCATTTGGGTTGAGGGTCATGGTCAATATGAACCGCAAGCGTAAGAAGAAAACGCTAGCAGCTCAGGCACTGAGGAAGAAAAAGCAACAGCAGAATCTTAAGCAACTTGGAATTCTTAAGAGGGGTAGCATTTGACAAATTTTATGTTCAATTCCTTGTCCCTCTATTACTGTTATGTACTTCTCCCTCTTAATTTATGTTTGTTTCTTCAATTGTATCGTTATCACCTGTGTTGAGAGATTTCACTTGCAATGAATGTGGATCTAGTTTCTTATGTGTGCAGTCCTCTGTATGTTATCTTTTACCAATGAACATGCTATAATAGGATGTTTTGTTAAGTACTAATTATATGTAGTTTGTCACCAGAACTGTTTTTTCATTCTTAAAATACTAATAGTATTTACCTTGCTAAATTTGTTCCCAATTAAGTGTATCACGTATTTTATTGTACTTAAAAAATATGCCATGAAAATCCGCCATTTTATGTTAATTACTTAAACAATCCTTTACATATAAGCATATTTCACAACCCCTTTTATTTTTGACCTAATTGGCTTCAAACTTCAAACTTTAGCCGCACACAAGTTTCTCTCACTCAATACTTTCTCTCACACTAAATACAAATTTGTATTTAGCTTGTTAAATTTGTTCCCAATTAACTGTATGACGTACTTATTAACAATTTTAGTATTTTTTTCGTGATTATTGACATTGTTCCCAATTAAGCATTTCACGTACTTAAAAAGCTCCGCCATTTTATGTTAATTACCTAAATAACCTTTTACAAATAACCATTTCACATATAAAACTTCACAACCCCTTTTTATTTTTGACCTAATTCACTTCAAACTTCAAACTTTAGCCGCACAAAAGTTTCTCTCACTCAGTACTTTCTCTCACTAAATACTTTCTCATAGATCTCTAACAACACACCCAACAACGAAAATGGCATGGAACAATAATCAACCAAAAATTATGATGGCTAAGTCTGTCTTCCGCGAGCTCTTCCCAAATTGTCTTCCTGAGTGGTACGAAAACCCACTGTCGTCCCACCTCCGACTCATAGTCGAGTTTAAGGTACAGGACAAAGAAGAGTTGTTGGAAGCCCCGAAGCCAGGTCAGCCGGAACTCGTCACTAACCAGACTAAGTACTTCCTCAAGGATATAGAGGATGAATCATATAGTGAAGGTAATCCAGATGTAATTCCGAGAATAATTCTTGACCCTAAAAGGGCAACCGACAACCTTCAAAATTTGTTCATGATTTCGGATCCTGAGGACGGCACCTTTCAGTCAGCACACTTGTTCAGCCTCGCGGACCTCATGCAAAGGACCTTTCTTCCCTTTACATTTGCATATTCATGGTGTTTACATCATTTAAGCAACGTTCATTAAAACTGTTAATTGACAAGTACTTCAATAAATTTACAATTAGTCTTTATTTATTTTTATTTCATAAGTAATTCAAGTTTTTTTCCTTCTTATGTTACCAAACGTTTGTTATGTTAGTACTTGAACTCGTATCTGTTACATGGTATATGTTTGTTTTTAATTAGTAGCAAACGGTTGTTTTGTTTCCATGTCAAATGCTCTACGTTTTTAAATCAGTAGCAAACGTTAGTTTTGTTAGTATTTGAAGTCCCATGTGTTACATGCTCTACGTGTTTTAATTAGTAGCAAATGTTTGTTATGTTTTTGCTTTAACTCCTATGTCTTACAGTCTTTTCTTTCAATACGATATATCTTTTTTACTAACAATAGTTGATAGTTGATGATTGTGCCAACCTTTTATAACCTTATTTTTGTAGTTTATATGATTGTCATCAACTATTTAATGTTCAAATTCCACATTTCATCAGTGCCAAATGTTGATTATGTTAGTTGAACTGCTACTCAATTCAGCTTAAACAAAAATATGGTTTATGCTTCATCCTGCGATTGCCACGACGTAATTATTTCCTGATTTTGTTGTTTGGTTGCTCTGGAAATTGTTTTCTGTTTATGCCTGCAATCAAAGGTTCCGCCCATGTGATCAGCTAGATGTTCCTCTTGAGGCCTTGCGTTCCATGAAACGTAGCGACACAGACATTTTGCCTCCTGGTTTGGAACCTATGGTTGACCGCCCAATGAATCTGAAACAATGTATCATGGGGTTCAAGCTGAAAAAAGACTGGTCACGAGCTCTGATGGATTTACTGCGTGGACTCGGAAGCAAAACAGGTGGAATTGAGGATGTGCACTGGGGAGTATGCGGATTATACAAGGAGGTTCAAAACATATGATTGCCAATTGGCTGTACAGGATCGGTTTTGGAGGGTCATGCCTGGGAACTATATCATCGATTCATGGGATGAGGACAGGCTAACAACGGAAGCTAAGATGCGAAGGTTACCTTGCCTTAAGATGCAGAGTAAATTTATAATCTGGAATGCTAGGGGTATTGGCAGACCCTCTTTCCGTTCAAATTTCATTTCGCTCTGTGAGCAGTTCAGGCCTAACCTCTTCATCATCACCGAAACTCGTCTTGGCCTTCGCAGTACCGAGGCCATTGTCCAAAACTTACCATTTGAAAACTGGGTTCTCGAGGAACCTGAGGGATTCGATGGGGGCGTGTTGATGTTACGGACAAATAAAATTGAATTCCACTTGATGAAGTGCACAGGAGGGCTATATACGCCATTGTCCAGGGAAGATTGGAAAAGGATACCTACGCTACGCAGGGTATGATTAACATGATTCTTTGCATTACTTTGCTTTTCTTTACAATACTTTGCTTTTCATAATCTTATTTTTTCATTTGTAGCATTGGTGACTTCCTATGACCTTACTGAATGACGATATTTAAGTGCTGCTCGTGGAGGACTTGATGAGGATGAACTGGTGAAATCCAATACAGGACCGGGACTGCTTTTGAGACAACGTTCTTTCATGAACAATATATTTTGACTACTCCTTAGTTTGTAATAAATCATGACAATTACATTGTTGGTTGGTTTTTTTTTTTAACAGTTTTCGTAACCTTCGTTTGTATGAACTTATGATGAAGAAACAACTAAATCACCCTCTTTTCTTTTTGTCAATTTGTGAAGACAAGAAAAATACAATTCTGTATCACCTATCTCCTATACATCAAAAGCTATTTCTTTGTAAAAAAAGGCTCAATTCCTACCGCCTTGCACCAATCTCTATTTCTGTATGTATCTTTGATTCTATCTATCTTGCTTAACTGTATACGTAACTCGTATTTAATTCTGGCAAAAACACTCTCATCATTAGCTTGTTCTTGCCTGAAAATCACGCGGTTCCTGGTAACCCAGATAAAGTAAAAGCAAGCTGTAACAACAGCTTTACTCATGGATTTGTGAGCAGAAGACCCTCTCACATGTTTCAGACCCCAAACCAACATCTCAGACCAGCAGGGGGGAGGAACCTTGAACTGAATAAAGTTACACACCTTCTACCATAGCTTCCTAGCAAACTGACATTGCAAGAATAAGTGCTCATGTGTCTCAGTGGTAGAGTTACACAGGCAGCATGTTGCATCTGTGATCACACCTCGTGCAACTAATCCATCTCTGGTAAGTAGCTTCTGTTGCATAAGTATCCAAGCAGTAAATGAGTGCTTAGGATAACAATTCATGCCCCAAATGAAACGAGCCCAAGGTTGCACAGGACCTTCAGGGTGAATGGCTTTGTAAGCTGCTTTGGAGAAAAAGGGAATTTATTTGTGAATTTATTTGCATGTTATTTTACACCATTTTTCACTTGCAATTTTCTGATACATCATTCAACTTTGCATGGTAAAAAAGATTTGCACAAATCGGTTTTCTACTTGCATTGTAATTGTACACACAAAGGTGCTCATAAGCGATTTCAATTTGCATTTCTCGGTTTAGCACTTGTCACGCATTTCCTTCGTTTCTTTCATTTCTTTCCAAAATTTTGTCAACTAAATTCACTAACCAATTTAGTAACTATCCCTTTTTATTACAACACGATAGTACAAAACACCCTTAACATTTTAAATTATTTATTGTAAATATAACACAATAGAAAAACAACACCAGTTCACGCGCCTCTTAAACACTTGAACAATAACAAGACTAAATACTCACTATGAAATACACAACGTAAATAAGTGTACAAAACTAACAAAATAAACAAATCAAATCAATTAAAGTAACTATAACCATATGGAAAAACCTCAC
The DNA here is from genome assembly GCA_038025085.1 of Tetragonia tetragonoides. Taxonomy (NCBI): domain Eukaryota; kingdom Viridiplantae; phylum Streptophyta; class Magnoliopsida; order Caryophyllales; family Aizoaceae; genus Tetragonia; species Tetragonia tetragonoides. Next base: position 34,841,089 of record CM076141.1, read on the forward strand.
CACTAACGACCCTAAAAATTTAATACCTTCAACAAACACAATACTCACTACTCGGAACTTATTCGCGTATACGAATTTCATATGGCCTTACGATGTCGTAACCTTTACGATGCCCTCTCCATTTCTAATTGGATATGGTGCATCATATATTACATTTTGTACAACCTGTAACAATATATATTACCACATATTTATTAAATTAGTAATAATTTCTTGTTCATAAAATAGACAAAATGAACTACTAAAGCTTACCTCTGCAGCACCGTATTCACCATCACCACCCTTATCAAGCTTCAATGCCTTCTCTAAATTTTCTTGAATCCCATGAATAGATTCTACACGTGTTTGTGCTCCATTTCAAAGTCTTCCCTGTGTTTATTCTATCCAAGTATATCAACTGCAAAATGCAACTATTGTTACGATATTAATCAAAAATGTTAATTACTTAACTTTTAAATATGTACTTACAGAAAGCAAAAGTGTGCATCCTCCAAATCCTTCAACACTCTTTTCAAGTTTCTCCCTATAAACAACCAACCAATCTAAAACATATCTCCCCCAGTTGTACTCCCCAGCTCTACTAGCGTGGTGCAACACTTTCAAGTGTAAAGAGCTGATGCCGCGCTTCTGTATGAGACATAGCAGTACTCCCAACGTGTATAATAGGAGGTGGGCTTTGAACATTGCACGGTCTTCACGCTCCTCACATGTTCTACTAAATACATCTCTCTCACTTATGTTTCCATATTTGCGATTCATGTATTCCTTCTTCAAACGCTTATATACATCATTTTTGCAAACAGAGGGCTTCTTATTGTACTTCAAAGCAGGGATTCCAAGGACCCAGCCAATGACATTATCGTCAATTAAAACCGACTCACCCTCCCTAATTTTCAGTTCCTTTGTACGAGGATCGAACCTGGTTGTTACCCAGAAACCAAATTTCTTGTCAATCTTCACTATTGACATCTTCAACAGGCTCTGGAACCCCATTTCTTTCACCCAACGACGTTGGGAAGTATCCACATGAGCGATCATTTTCAAATACATATGGACATTGCATCCCGTCACAGAACGCAACCTGTCCTACAAATTATAGGAAACACTTATCACTATAAAAGAACATTATTACAATTTTGTGTATCTTAAAAGTTATATTATAAACATACCGAATCTCGCAATATATTGTGCTCTGCGGCTTCATCCTTAACATCGACAAAATCAGCATCTACGTGTTCAGCATGTTCGAAATCCATTGCGTACACACGATGCTCATTTCTTACCATGCCATTCTCACCTAATTCTTGCTTTTCCAGCTCCCTTTTCACACCATTGAACTCTATTACGATCCTTTTCTTTTGCGCCAGATGCTCCACCCTTAAACCTCTTTTCGTAATAGGAGTTGCGCCGTCTACAGATACGTATGACGCCTCGTAGTAAGGAATATGTGACTCACTTGTATGCTCCAAATATAACCGTATAACAGCATCATTTCTAGCATTTTTGCATTCATTTTTGTACTCATACAGTGAATACAAATCGAATACCGGAAACATCCTACCGTTCAACAATGTCTCACTAGTGGTACCCCAAATCTTCCCAATTTTGTTATACGACTTATTATATGCTTAAGTCATTCCCATGTGAAATCACCAGATTTCTTGAATTCAAAACTCGACTCTTCCCCGTCGTAGTAACCAAGCGTTCGTCCTGAATTAAACTTTCCTCCGTGATTTAGTTTAACAACGAAGCTCCTTTCACGCGTACCCAACTACATTCAGACATCGAGTAATACATTGGTTTTATACTAAACTTAACATGTAAACTTTATAACTATAATAGTTACCCTTTACTTTAAGTATCCATGCAATTACCTCTACGACTTCACACGTCATTAATACTGTTTACATTTAATTAGGAGAAAATGTAATATCGTTTCATTTTGCTCAAATAGTAAATAAGGAACATACATATTAAATTAGGAGCTTCCACTTCCAACGATTTCAAACATGTCAAATTTATAAATTAGGAACTAAATCTATACTTTCTATTTATTTAGGAGCATCTTCTATGCAATACAGATACATCAATGACGGATAATTGTTATTGATGTTTCTTTTAAATTAGGAACATTACTATGTACTATCTAATTTTTTGGACAATTAATGCAATACACATACATCATTGACGGATATTTCTTTTTGTTTTTCCTATTAAATTAGGAACAATACACTATCTTCTTACTTCACATACCTGTGCGTTTTTGTCCGACTCCATTGCCGCCGATGAATGCTTCATCCGTCCATTTCCGTCAACATGAACCGGAGTATTTCCTGCGTATACGTTCCCTTCATTGTTGTCTTCTCGATCTCCACTCATACCGCCGCTTCTCAGTTTGTTTCGTTTGACAAGTGAAGGTCGAAATGTTGTTCCACCACACTCATCGACGGAGGCGAATGAATCAGATATTTCCAATTTGACGGATTTTATGGCTTCTTCGGGAGCTCAATTGTATTTGGGGATGGGGTAGGGGAAGGGGGGGACTGGGTCTTCTGTGAGATTCGCCTCACTGGGCTTCTCTTTTAGCTAGTTGGGGAAATGACTGCGGAAATTTTTATTTCCTCGCCGGAGTATTATTACCTCGCCGGAAAACAATGATTAGTATGATTCACTCAACTAATTACATTTTATCATTAACCATCCCTTAACCCTCATGATATTTTGAAATTTTGGGAATTTAGCTTTGAATTTCAAACGAAATGTTCCAACACTTTTGTTTTCCTTTTTTCCATTCTCGGCCAATGAGAGCCCGCCACGTCATTAATGAAATTCTGTATATGGTACACAGAGTGTACCGGTAGCATTTCCCCATCCCCATGTACCGGTAGCATTTCCCCATCCCCATAATTTCATAATCTCATTCCCATTTTCCAATCCCATTACTAGGGGATCAGTTTTAACCACTAGTCCAAGGTCCAAGAGTCCAAGACCCTTATTAGCTTTTAAGATGTTATTATATATGTACAACCCTAAATTATATATTTTTTTTTTATATTTTTTTATAGAATAAGTAAGTATATGAAGGATTTTTGAAAATGAAAATTGAATATGTGGATGAGAACGAATCAAAGAGTCCAATGACCACCTCAAAAAAGAGAGTCCAAAGAGAGAGAGAGAGAGAGAGACAGAGAAAGAGGAGTGGTGAAACTGAAAGATGGCTTCAATGGTAGGACTTGGGGCTGTTCTACCACTACCACCAGTGAGACTCTCACCGGAAACATCAACATCCTTCTCTAACAAATTCACAGCAACAACTTCATTATCATCTTCAGTCTCTCTCACACTCATTCGCTCTATTAATTACCATTCTGCCCCCAAGAGGTTCTCTGGTAAGTCCCCCCTCTCTCTCTCTTTCTCTTGGCTTAATAATAAACTGCTTCGTTTAATTGGGTTGATAATGTGTACAATTTTCTTTCCTGTGAATTCTTAAAACTGCTTGAATTGGTAGATAGTAATAGTATTGGCTTCTCTAGTGTTGATTGAATTTAACTACAAGTGATTGTCATTATCCTTATTGGGTGCCATTTGCCTTACGTTTTTGCAATCTGGGTAGTAGTTAAATCACAGTTCCTGAGATGATAATAATAGAAATGGGTAATCTATCTGAAAGTTTGAAGTATATTAATGATACAATCATTCCAATGTCGAAAACTGGAATTTGGTAATTAGAATCAGTTGGGTTATGACTGTTATGGGGTGTGGACAGCTCCAATGCAAGCTGTGGAAACTCCTAATTTGAGGAGTGGGTTATCACAAAAAACTTGTATAAGACCGTCCACAGTGGGACAAGGTGACTTGTGTGAAAAATAATGTTGCTTTGTGGACAAAAAGTAACCCTTGTTCTTCATAAAAGTCACCCCGTCCCACTGTGGGACGGTCTTATACAAGACTTACTGGTTGAGCCCCATCTAATGTAGTATCTCCAGCAAATTGCATTTCAAGTTGTATGACATCACTGTTGTGTTATAGACATTGCTGCTCTGTTGTGTTTTTGGCAGGCCATAACAAGTTATGGATGGGTACCAGGAGAAGGTCAAATTTGGTGAAGGCTGTAGCAGTCCCAGATTCTCCACCTGTGCCATCTTCATCTTCCCCAACCGACAATGCAGAACACCTCAAACACTTAGCAGAAAGCTACGGGTTCCAGCAAATCGGTGAACCACTTCCTGATGATGTTACGATGAGGGACATTGTCACTTCTCTTCCTAAGAGTGTAATTCTTCGTACTTTGTATCATTTGCTTATGTGGTTCCTTAGAAATGAAGAAAAGTGTGTTGAGTTTAGTTGGGACTCATTACTTGGAATCTAATAATGCTTAGGTGTTCGAGATTGATGACATGAAAGCGTTGGGATCGGTGTTAATCAGTGTAACATCATATGCATTTGGGATCTATATGATCTCAAAAGCTCCTTGGTACTTGCTTCCTCTTGCTTGGGCTTGGACAGGCACTGCCGTGACTGGGGTTAGTTCCTTTGTCAGCTCCCTTCTTTTTTTTTTTGGGTTCACTTTACTATCTATGTCACTCATCTAGGTGTTGCTCATTTATTTTTCCTTCCTTTTGATTTTCAGTTCTTTGTGATAGGACATGACTGTGCTCACAAATCCTTCTCAAGAAATAAGCTAGTGGAAGACATTGTTGGCACTATTGCATTTATGCCACTTATATATCCTTATGAGCCCTGGCGTTTCAAGCATGATCAGCATCATGCAAAAACAAATATGTAAGCATCCGTTGCGAACCTGAAAATTGAAGCTTTTTGTGAGCCCTAATAAGCTTTGCCCAACTTGTTTCTCTCACTACTTCCCTCCCCCCCCCCCCCCTCTCTACGTACATAAATATTGGGTTTTCTCCTTTTTCTGTCATTGGGTTCTTACCTTATTATTATTTTTAAGTATGACATGGACACTCCAATATAACTGAGAAAGTCCAGATTATGTGCAATATATACTTTGCTTGTTTATGGTAATACTGCTAGCTTACTCAATGTTGCAGCATAGGAGATAAGTGTAGTGAGACGTGGGACAATTAGCTTCCACGTTCAACAATGGACTCACCACTCATTTGCTTTCTTTTACCAGGTTGAAAGAAGATACAGCCTGGCAGCCAATCCTTAAAGAAAATATAGAGTCATCGCCGGCCTTGCGTAAAGCTTTGATATTTGGCTATGGCCCTTTTCGTCCTTGGATGTCTATAGCTCACTGGTATGACTGAGATGTACTCGTTTCCTGCATACGTATTTTACCAAGAGTCAGCTTGATTTTTAAAATTAAGTAATTGGACTTTTGTCTCCTTGTGAGCAGGTTAGTGTGGCATTTTGATTTAAAGAAGTACAGACAGAGTGAAGTCAAACGTGTCTTAGTAAGCTTGGCTGCTGTTTTTGCATTTATGGGTATCGGCTGGCCCCTGATAATGTATACAACTGGTATAGCAGGATGGATCAAATTTTGGCTAATGCCATGGTTGGGCTACCATTTCTGGGTAATATACTTTTTATCCTATGATCTGGCTATTTAATATGCTAAGTTAATGCAAGATGCATGAACAAAAAAGAAGAAAAAAGTTGCATGAGCCAATGTTTTCAGTATGTAATGGACAAACTCGAGTACTCTTCAATTATTTCATAGTTGACTGGATTTTTCTAGTGTACTGACTTTTGTGATGTTCCATTGTTGTATCCTTGCTCTGAACTGTAGATGAGTACTTTCACAATAGTCCACCATACAGCCCCTCATATTCCTTTCAAAGCTTCGAATGAATGGAATGCTGCTCAGGCCCAACTTAATGGAACAGTTCACTGTGACTACCCACGCTGGTAATGTATTTTGTGGTGTCCTTTATACTGGAAGTCAGTTGCCGTATCTGATTGTAACATCTTCCATTATTCTTTCCAGGATAGAGGTATTGTGCCATGATATTAATGTGCATATTCCTCACCACATCTCTCCAAAAATACCAAGTTACAATTTGCGAGCTGCTCATCAGTCTCTTGATGAAAACTGGGGAAGGGTATGTTTTCTAGTTGTTTTAGTTTAGTTTTTTTTTTTTCTTTCTAATTTGTCATTTGATTGAGGCGCTCTACTTATAAAATGCTCTGCTTATAATACTGGTCGGTAGTGTCTGGGGAACTCTTTCGTTCTGCTAATCACACTTGGGCAGCTTCAATTCCGTGCTTCGGCTACCACACTTTGTTAACTGTCTATGATTATCACTCTCTCAAACTGTCTTTGGCAAGATCTTTACTTTTTCCTTTGGGGGTGGTAGACTTGTAGTATCTGACACTGAAGATATTTTTGTGTGCTTGTGGCAGTACCTCAACAAGGCCAAGTGGAATTGGCGTCTAATGAGGAAGATAATGACAACATGCCATGTCTATGATAAAGATGAAAATTATGTCTCCTTTGAGGAAGTTACCCCTGAAGAGTCTCAGCCTATTTCATTCCTTAAAAGAGTAATGCCTGATTATGCTTGATACTGATGCCGCAACATTTGAGGCCATATATTTCTTTTCGTTTTCCTTTCTTCCTTTCCTACTTACACGGATTTGTTTCAAGGCTGCATAACCGCTGAGCCTTCCTGAGTTCTTTTGCTTCGTAGCTAATTTGATGACTGTTGTATCAAAGTTCTGGCTTGGTAGCGCACAGTCGCACATGTAGGCTCCGAGAAAGCAGGGAGCGTACCTAAGTAAAATACCTGGTGATAGTTGGTAGTCTTAGTACTCTACGTTGTTGTTGAGATTATGGTAAACTCCTTGTTGTGGACTAGTAGTGTATGGTTTTTGGAGTAGTAATGGTACTCAGCTTATTCAAATTGGCTTATTGGAAGATATATTAAAAAAAAAAAAATCATATTGGAAGGGCTCCCTTTTTCCCGGTTTCTCTAAATGTTGATGTTTACTTTACTTTGGCTGGCCTTGTTCGGCAAATAGTGGATAACGGATTGTATTAGTAGATTTGACCAGCGAATTCTATTAGCCAATTTGTATGAATGTGTTTGGTAAATTGGCGGATATGTTGTGATATACATTTGGATCTCAATCCTCTATCTCAAAACACTGAAATTTTAACGGATTCAAAATTAGAGATTTCACTACAATACGCTAATGTGATCCTCTATCAACCAAACACTCGAATTAGAGAATTGATTGGTAAATCCGCTAATTGGCCTGAAATTCGCTAATGGCTATCTAATCCGCTCTCAATCAAACAAGGCCAAAGTTTTGTCATGATCTACTTCTTTGAACATCTTGTTTAGTGTAGACGTCAACTAAATCAAGCGACCTATCGAGTTTAACAGACCACTCTTAATGTAACACCCCCGAATTCGCAACGATTTCTTGGGAGCTATCGACGTTGTTGTGCATGACTCGACACCACTGAACCGTCCTAGATCCGAGGGATGCTACTGCAACATTTATCGCTAAGGAGAAAATGCTAAGCAGAAAGAAAAGTTAGGTATCAAAGGAAGCAAACTAAACAAACTAAAACGAATTAAAACATTAATATTAGAGTTGTCTAATGAGTGAACTTAAGTCCATTAAAATATTATTACAACTTTGCCTTCTAGAGCACAAACCAAAAATCCCACAATCCAAAAGAATAAAGTCTAGAGAACAAGCCCAACATCTAATTTCCAAGGCTACACGTCCTCACTTAGCAACACCTGCATTTTGGTTTCCGTGACGGAAGGCTACACGTCCTCACTTTAGCAACACCTGCACTTTGGTTTCCGTGACGGAAACAAGGTACAGAAGAAAAGAGAAGAAACAAAAGAAAACAAAAATCAGATAAACTGAATAAACGTCGTCCATACCCAGTAAAAACACTTTCGCAACCTTACCTGGGTTTTAGAAGAATCTTTGAAATTCATTTGCATGCACAAGTAATCACACATTCAAGAACACGCATACTTAGTATTCAATTACATGCAATTCTTGCTTTAGTGATCATTCGAACACAAACAGACAATCCATCTTGATTAGAGTAATAAGAGAGCGAATAAAACAGCGATTACCCATACCGTTCATCGATTGATATTGACATGCCATGGACTTACTCTAGTGTATATTCACAGTATCTCTAACATAATAATCGATACGTAGAGAATTAAACAATGGGGAATGATCCATCCCGAACACGCTACGAGGTGTCCATAATAACTAACTTGGGAATCACGCATGCCTAGACTACATCAATTTTATATAGTCTCGATTGCTCGACTACTCCTAGGGATCCATTAGGAGTCTTATTCTCATTTACAATTCAATTCATATAACTTGCATTGGTTGACATAGTGGTACAACGAGACCACGACTCACTACTTCATTTTATGCTTATGACAATGAATAGTAATAACGATGATAATGACAATTATGCATGTGAGGAATTAACATGCTTTGATGAGTAAATATTGCAATCATGCTCACATATATGTCTAATGAAATTTTGGCAGCACTTCGGCAGTAAAACATGATATCCAAAATTTCGCATTCAACAAATACATCCAACAAAGTATAATAGGTGCTCATTAGCACTCAATAATAACCATTCCATCTGGCACATATAATATGGCATAATAGTACTAATAATCTCCACCACATAACTTATTCAATAATTAGCATATGAACTAATTAATTAACGAAACTTCATAAACTTGACATGCTCATTATAATTCATAATTAAAACGAAGAATATATTTCTAATTCTCATAATTAACGACGATATAGTTTATTCATGCTTCGCATATTAAATTCGCAACAATTAGGCATTTAGCACATAACAAGTCAAAACCTTTTTATGGGTTTTGGAAAGAGGTAGGCACAATCGCTTAGGTAGGCACAACAGATTACATAAAAAATGCTCAGTTAACAGTATGTAAGCTTCCAAATCACGACCATATCACGCTTGTCCGTTAGGTCCTAATTAAATACAATTACCGAGACATAATCAGTAAATACGAAAATCTAAAAAATGGAAAAATATTAATCTAATATTTTATTTAAATTTCTTGATTTATTTCAATCAATATAGGCTTTCGAAAATTCGGATTCGGGTTCCAAACGAGTATAGAGAAATAAAAATAATTAATTAAAAACTGCTGAAAATCGAGATAATTAAATTACGAAAATTGAAAATCGAAACCCTAACTTATTGTGCAAGTCACGACCACGGTCACCCATGGTCGGACCCATCAGCACCATCACCACGCACCGACCACCATGGCTGGCGATGGTGGCTCGCCGGCGACAGGCGATCAGAGGAGAGTGAAAGAGAGAGATTGCGAGAGAAAGAGTGAGAGAGAAAGAGAACGGGGGAGGAGAAGGGTTGGCGACGCGCGACAGCGAAACAGGGGAGAGAGAGAAACCAGAGCACGAGAGAGAGAAAGAAAGAGAGAGAGAGAGAGAAGGAGCTCACCGGCGGTGGCGTCCTGGCGGCTCTCCGGCGATTAGGAGGCCGAGCAAGGGAGAGAGAGAGAGAGAGAGAGAGAGAGAGAGAGAGAGAGAGAGAGAGAGAGAGAGAGAGAGAGAGAGAGAGTTTGTGAGGGTTTGGTTCAGTTTTGCAAACTGATGAAATTGCCCATCTTTTTGTTTATATAGGTCTTCAGTCAACCAAAGTCAATCCCGCTATGTTTGGGAATAATTTTCTGATTTAAATGCTAATTGAAACTAATTAAAACAATATGAATAACCCTTATTCATGCATAAAACAATTTAATTAAATCCCCCAATTTGATAATATAAATCACGAAATTCTCATAATAATAATAAATATTATTATGGCTTTAATTGAGTAAATCGGCTCATTGTATAAATATATGATTTAAATCTCCGAAACTATTTATAAATGAATTATAATTTGATAATATAAATAAAATATTGGGGTATCACACTTAAGTCTTAATGACTTTTAACATTGAGGTCAAGTCACGGGTTCGATCCCGGTTGCAGATTTAAACTTTAGAAACAACCATATGTTATTGCTAGCCTTTAACTAGTTTGATTTGGTTATAATGGGGTGAGGTGGGGGTAGGGGTTACCGAATACCCACCGAATATTGCACTACCCGAAATTGGAATTGATCGACTACTAGTTCTTAGGATTTGGAATTGAAATTGTTGCAATAATTCCTAGTTTTTAGGAATTAGAATTAGATCCACCGGGTACCCACCGTTTCTGGGTACCCAAATCCATATTAAATCCAAAATTATTATTTTTTATATCAAATCATCTTATATTTCAATAACAAAAAAAATCGATTATTTACACTAAGAAAAATTAGTTTCCAAAAATACACAAACTTAAAAACAAATATTACAATCAAAATATTTAACATTGTAAATCAAAATTTAAATAACGCATACAGTCATTTAATAACTAATATTATGAATACAATCATTAAATCATTTAAAATTACAAACAGTTTTTAAACCACCAAGGGGGCGTTTGGTTGGGGGTAATGATTAAAGGGGTAATGGAATAAATTTTTAGGCTAAAATAATAAGGTGAAGTGGTGATGAGGGTAATGATTAAGGGGGGTAATGGAGAAAATGAAGGAAAATGGGGGGAAAACCATTACCCTAGGGGAAGGTGGGTTTCAATTATCCCCTATATGGGGGTAATCATTACCCTCATTCTCACAAAATCTAACCCCCACTATCTCACATACCTCCCATTTTAGCCTATAAATTCATTCCATTACCCCCTGAATCATTACCTCCAACCAAACGGCCCATAATGTTACTAGAAAATCATCATTCTTTGTTTCCAACAAAAAAATTCAATCTTATAATTTTCTTATACTAGGTAACCAACCAGTTTCAGTTCCCAATGTCAAGATTTGGAACCATTTTAAGGAATTGAAATTGGAATTGGTTGATCCGTTTTTAGTTGCGGAACCACCGATTCCAAACCACTCCAGTTCTAATAATGAGTACCCAAATTTTCTTCTTACCCTAGGTGAGGGTTCGACTTGATGGTGTGACCATACAGTCCAGCTTTCTATTTATCCATTTCACCTATTTTTTGATATATGATATGATTGGAGATAACGAATATGCTTTTGGTGGAAGGAAAACACAATAAAATGAATCTTACACAAAAAAAGTACCGTACAATAAAAGTGATATTTCAAGATAAAAAAGTTATACTTCATGTATGAAACCGCCTCATAAAACAGTTATATTGACTATTTCGTATGCTAAAACCAATAGTTCCATCGTAGGCTAGTAATCGGTTAAAATTTATATGTTTTTGTTCTTTTATTCTTAAATATCATATTTTAATATTTATTTACGAGATTTATCATCGGATATGATCTTATGCGTTTATTGTAAACTATAAAATTCTAACTATTTATCACAAGTCAAACTCTCTTTTCCATTATCCGAAACTTTATTTATTTATTTTTTGAAAAAAGAAAACTTGTTTACATGACAATTTTACTTGGCGCGCTCTATGCTCTCGAAATATGCTAGTTTTAATATATAGACTTAGGCCCTGTTCTCTTCAACGGAATGGTGCGGGACGGTGAGGAACATAATGGAACGGAACGGCGCGACGCGGATAATTCAAAAAAATGTGAGACAAAATGAAGTACAGAATGCGGAACGGAACAGAACAGAACGGAATGGAACGAATTGAAACGGAACGGAATGCAGCATGAAATCGACGAAAAGAACAGGGCCTTAGGCTCCGTTCTTTTTAGTTGGAAAAAACCGACCTGACCAGAACTGGAAATGATTTTTTTAATTTGGTATTTGACCAACGAAACTCCTTCAAACATATTCAATATTGGACTCATTTGAAAGTAAGCTTTGAAACTTTCCAATGACATTGTTATCACAAATTCTTATATGAGGCCGCCTCAACGCTCACACCTCAAACAAGTCTGAAGTTATGTTGATTTCAGGTTTGGCTATGGATGTGGCCTCATACAATAGCCATTGTATGATAAAGTTATTTATAAACTGAACTAAATAAAACTGTATTTAAGTGAAATTAAGGCTCTATTCTCTTCAACGGAATGGTGCGGGACGATGAGGAACGGAACGGAACAGATTGAAACGGAACGGAACGGCGTGGCGCGGATAATTCAAAAAAATGTGAGACAAAATGAAGTACAGAATGCGGAACGGAACGACGCGGAACGGAACGGAACGGAACGGATTGGAACGGAACAGAACGGAACGGAATGTAGCATGGAAACGATGAAAAGAATAGGGCCTAAATTAGCAGAAATTTGTGTGTTTTTTTTTTGGACAAAGGAAAATGAATTAGTGCAGGTTTTTTCAACTGTTTTCCAGTTGTCCCCAGTTGCCCCCAATTATCCTCATATTAGACTTTCTAGTTGTCCTCAATTGTCCCAATTGTCCCCAATTATCCCCCAATTACCAGTTACCGATTTTCAGTTCAAAAAGGCTCTTAGCCCATGTTCTCTTCAATGGAGTGGTGCGAAACCGATGATGAACGAAATAGAACAGAACGAAACGGAACGGCGCGGATATTCGAACAAAATATGAGACAAAAATAAATACAGAATGCGGAACAGAATGACATAAAACAAAACGAAACGGAACGGAACAAAACGGAACATAATGAAACAGAATGAAATAGAACATAAGCAATATGGAAACCACGAAAAGAAGAGGATTAGTGGAGCGCACAAATGATAAAGCTAAGAACAGAACAGATCAGACCAAAGTCAAGACTCCAAACTCCAAACTCCAAACCAAAGGCAGAGATATCATATCGTAAAAAATGGCGACAATCGTAAGGGCTACATTACCACCGGTGAGACCGTCGCCGGAGACATCATCATTCTCTATCACTAACAAATTCACAGCAACTTCATCTTCATCTTCCTTTTTCCCACCCCCCTCAAATTTCTCTACCCCTACTCTCTCTCTTACCTTCTTCCGCTCTAACTACCATTCTCCCACCACCAAGAGGAGGTTCCCTTCCTTTCGCTGCCTCTCCGGTAATTCTCTCTCCTCTCTCTCTCTTCGCTGAATAATCAATTCAATTGGTCGATACTCGACACTAGATAGTACTAAAATTGCTTGAATTGGTAGATACGGAATATTATGTTCTGTACTGAATCTAGAGTTTATTTGCGTAATTCTAGGTTTCCCAATTTCTAATTTGTTCGATAATACTATTGGGTTTTTCTAGTCTTGATTGAATCTCTTAAGTTATTTTAATTTCATCATCCTTATTCGATGCCATACTTTTTTTATTTTTTTATTTTTTTTGGCAATCTGATAGTAGCATTATCCACCATTCCTGAGTTGATGGTTGTCTATCTGAAAGTAGTTTGACGTGTATTAATAATTGAGAATCACAAAATCAATTGTTTTAAGAATGGATTCTAATTTCTATGGGTGTGTTCTTTAGGGCTTAACTTAACTGAACTGAACTCAACATCACTTTATATGTGAGACAAAATGTATGTTTCTGAACTGAACGCCACTGAACTGAATTGAACACCATGAACTGAATTGAAAAGCACTAAACTGAATTGAACATCACCGAACTGAACTTAAAGAATCACTAAACTGACACTGAATTGAACGGAACAGAACTAAACTAATTAACTGAACTGACGGGGTAAGCTGTGAAGAACACACCATGTTTCTTGTCACTTGCTTAAAATTTAATTATCCTTTATTTTATGTTGTCTATTTGTACTAGAAATAATAGCAGAAATAGCCTCTTTTTTGTTTGTACAAGTAAGGTTGTGCAAGTGTTGAAAGGCACTGAGTTGATGGTTTGATTTGATTTACACGTATAAATAATTTGCTTAAATGGCGGAATTCTTAGAATATGAGTATTTAGCTATTCCTAGATAGCATGAACTATCGAGTTGAAGTATTACTTAAAAGATGCAAAAGTGCAATGATAGCAAGTGTTGAAGTTTCTAATCATAACCGCTTGTTTGATTCGTGCAGCTCTTACTCCAGAGTTGAAGAGTACAATAGACAAAGTCGTTACTTCGAACAAAGTGATTCTGTTTATGAAGGGAACCAAGGATTTTCCTCAATGTGGATTTTCCAATACCGTTGTACAGATATTGAGACAATCGAATGTGCCCTTTGAAACGATTAACATTCTCGAAAACGAGCTATTGCGTCAAGGTTTGAAGGAATATTCGAGCTGGCCCACTTTTCCTCAGCTTTATATCGATGGGGAGTTCTTTGGTGGATGTGATATCACTATGGGTGAGTATTTCATATATTTTTAAGAACCCTCATGCTTTCTGTTGATTCTCATGAATCTTAAATTTAGCTTTTTTTTTGTCTTTCTATGATAGTATGATCATTATGGTATCAGGCTATAAGCCATGAGGTTTGCTTGTGAAGTTAGCTTCCCTCCCTTCCTTCGCCAACACCCAAAAACACTCGTGAAAGCTATTGTTCCTCCCTGTCCCTGGTGCCCTTTATTTATTTATTTCTTGAATGTGGATTAGTTTGGGCTGTTTTGGTATTCTTACAATTGCTTGTCTGCCTGATGATATACTACCTGATCTCAAGGTTTGTTCGTTTTTGCATGAGAGGATAGTTTTTCACTCAACGGACAATTATGCTTTCTTTTCTTTTTTCAATCATGTGTGTGTGTGTGTGTGTGGAGAGAATGCACTACTACTTTTTAGGTAATTTATTCATGACAGGAGGTTGGGAAACAAATGAATATTCAAAACTGTAACTTCACTTAGATTGTTCTCATGTGAATAGGTTCCTATTTGCTTGGTGCTCTGTTGAATGAATTTTTTATAGATGTGATTGAATGGGGTCTTGCCCTAGCATCTGCCTGTCGGTTTTCAGTGTGAATGAAAGGAGTAACGAATAATAGTTTAACATAATTGGTAAAGAGGAAGAAAAATCTGTCAGAATCTCATCCGTTAGACTGCAAAGACCTGTTATAGGTGGTGTGCGTTTGCTTCAAACTTGTCTTGGCACCTTAGAAAAAGTTCAGTGGGGTACTTTTGCAGTCCAACCCTCCTTATCTACCGACGCCTAATGTGTTGCCCCTTATCTACATTAGTATCTTCCTTTGGTAGTCATACTAACTACTTATGCCGTTGATAAACTCCTTAAAAATTCATGTTTTACATTTCTATTAAAATGCATGTTTTACATTTCTATTGCTTTTCAAATATCTTTTGATCCAATTTGCTCCTTTCTTCAGAGGCTTTTAAAAGTGGGGAGCTGCAAGAACAACTAGAGAAGGCTATGTGCTCGTGATTCATTACGCACAAATAGTAATTGATTCTTAATTCTTGTATACTCCATTGGCACCGAAACATGTATATTGATTATCATCATCTGTAGCTTGGTAAGATCTGTTGTAAGAAGAATGAGGTGGTTTTTCTGAGAGCTTCTTGTCCATTCAGAACACTCCATATTATTGCTTCAACATTTTTGACTTTTGGTTATGCCTTGTGCATGCTACCCTAGTTTGAGGGTGATTTATAGCCATAAGTTTGAATTCAAGCATGCTAGGACCAAACAGTCCATTATAAACCCAAGGGATCCCCTTCCACCCTATCTACTAGTCCCTACTCCCTACGTCCCAGTGGCTCTATCAAACCTGAAAGAGTGCATTATGATTTATGCCCTTAATCAAGGGGTGCCTCGTTGCCATGAATTATATAGCATATTATTTGCATCCTTTAAACAACAATTGCCTACTCTATCCTTGAGTCTTGCCTAGTCAACGTACAAATTTCCCTGGGTGTTTTACTCGTCAAAAAGAGGGTGCAAGTGAATGGCAACAGACAACTTCAGAGAATGGGTTAGGTAGTCCGATCTCTTCTCGACTCAAACTTAACCATACGCATTGATGGCCTGCTTCAACCTGCTGCTTTCCAAGCTAAGATCTTGTGTGAGGCTAACTCAATGTAAAATGGGGTCACTCTTTAAAAATATGAGGTATCAATTATTTTGAAGAGTGATCCATGCTTCACTAAAAAGTGACCCCATCTCAGCAAAAGTTACAACAATACTATTTTATACAAGTTTTTTTTTTTTTTTGATAATGTACCGCTTAAGTGTAGTATTGTATTTGGCATATTAGAGCTTGCATCTCATCTTCACCAAGCAATCCTGTTTGTTATTGTGGGTGCCTACTTGATTGGTAACTGCATTGCTGGCTATGATCATCACTGCTAGACTTGTGATTGGTCCTTTTGCTAATACCTGTTCGTCAGATTCTGGTGTCTCTCTGTTTAGTTTTTTGTCCGACCGACAACGGAGAGAAACCGACGTGACAAATGAAAGAACGAGAACAGACGTTCTGAATCAAGGGCAACCAATTCAGCACATTGTAATGCCGACACTTAATAATAATAATTAGCGTACACTAATTACAATGTGCTCCTTACATTACAAACATCCATTTGCTAGCTCCCTCAAAACCCAAAAAAGATGGCTCCTGTGGCCTGTACAATGACAAAGAGACTCAATTTGTCAAATATAGAGGACTAGATCATGGGATACTTGAACCAATTGTGCTTCTTCTCACCAAGCCTATTGCACAGCGCTCTTAACCTCACTTGGGTCGGGTTATTAGATCTTGCAACCCGTACCATTTATGAGTTCTCTAACCCCAGAACTACACAAGGGATAAAATGAGAACATACCACTGTCAGATCTCCGAGAATCAAAATTTGGGACTTGATGCTGTTTGAATCCTCAAATTCATGTCAAAATTGGGGAGGCGATGCCGGACAAAGCTTTGAAGGCAGAAAAATGATGGGATCACTGCTTCATTTTGCACCCTAAAGAATTTTCTAATGGCTATATTCAGCAAAATTTTGATATGGCCAACGTCGGGATTAATTAACCTGGGTGTAAAAAAGCCAGGTTTCACAGAGTGCAGTTCCTCAGAAACTTGACAGGCCATTTCAAGTGAAATTTGGTGAATTACGATGACTATCTGCAAACTCTCGTACCAAACGTTTCAGTGTTCTCCCTCCTTTACCTTGCATATGTCCGTAATCAGTTTTCACCCCATTGCATGTTTTACTGTCAAGATAATCAGAGGCTGCAGCAGCCAAGGCCTTCAGCCAGCTTGGGATTAACGTGTCGGCTTCACCTTGCTTCAAATACTCAACAGGCAGACCATGCACCTGGTGATGAAAAGTAGTTAAGATAACATTCAAGAGATGAGGCACATCCAACATAATAATACCTTAATAAAATCCTTTATTTTCCTAAAATTGATTTTGAGTGGATCTTTGGAACTAGTTATACAGAATACAGCTCAGTTGAAAGGCCAGGAATAAACAGACAGCCTTTTGCCCTCCTCCTGTATTCCCTTTGGATGCAAATACCATATCTTATCAAGGCTTCACTAATCTGTTGCGCTAAATGCATAGAAATTTAGGACATTGTAAATGTGAAGTCACCTTACTAGTCTCATCATATACAGTTTAGTGACCTCTAGAATGAAGTCTCTGTAACCCACTCATCATTTATGAGTTCTCAAGGATTGTAATACTTAGCCAAGTGAACATACAGTTGGCAAAAGCATTAAACATGTTAACTATGACAAGCATTGGTGTTTATTAATGGTATTGATTGTTTACAGCCGTTACTATCTGCATTTAACCAATGTTTTTGACCTCCAGATAATAACAGCATTCATGATTAAAAAATCCGGCAAAAAAAGCGTTCTTTACAGCCCCAAGTTTCACATGCCTAATTGACAAAGGATTCTCAACATTCAATAGCTAAACATGCCAGTAACTTCCAAAAAGAACTCTGGATCTATTTTAGCTCTTAAACTTTTCCGGGGCCAGGTTGGTGAGGGTAAGGAGGCAGAGAATGACAGCCCCAAGTTATTTTTTATTTGCACACTTTCACATGCCTAATTTCTAATGGGTTCTCAACTTTGCATATCTAAACAAGCAAGTATCTTTTTAAAACAATCTGGGATATATTTTAGCTCTTCACATTTTGGGAAGGGGGGGGGGGGGGGGGCGGGGTAAGGAGGCAGAGGTAATGAATATGTAGGAAGAGGGAGATACCGCTGAATAAAGCCATCCATGCAGAGATTCCCACCGAAGAACTGCTGACCAAGACGTTCTCTCACTTAAGCAGCACACTGCAGCTAACTGCTGCAAGATCGTTGCAGACTTGTGAACCTATCACCAAAGAGAGTGCAAAATTTAAACACTTTGTGTAGCATATATGAACAAAATTGCACAAAATTTGAACAAAATTGGAATATGCTCACAACTTTCATGACTATCTACCTGGGCAACTATGACCCAGCAGCTACATTATGACTAGCCAGCTATTATTATTCTACTAAAGGGGGCAGAGTGGTGGTAATGAATCCTACAGTTTTCTTAGCCAAACTCTTACCCTTGACATTGCAGATGTTCCAAGCAGAGCATACAGCACATTGGAGACTAGTCCCTCGCCACTATTGGATACGACTTGAATAGCCACACCACTGAAGGCTCCTTCAGAGATATTTGCCACAGATTCCAACAAGGAGATCAAAGCAGCCTCCAAAAGACCTAATACACAACGGGGGAGAGAAAAAAGAGAGGGGGAATAGAGCTCAATAAAGGACAATAACCCTTCTGCACAAATAATTAAAATTACAAACAATTATTCAGACTATAAATTCATCAGTAATCACAAGTTCCACAACCAATTTGGAACTGTCACGAGACTCACAACTGACAAGCTTATTAATTGTTCCAAGTTTATTAACCCTTCACCTTAGTAGCAAACAAATGCTTACAACTGTAGAGACAAAAAAATTAGAATATTTGCTTGGTGACCTCACAATTGTGCAAGAAAATTTTATTCATTAGTGGAGACAAACTCTTAAAGGCCTTTCATATGACTGCTTATGTGAGACATGGCCAGATTGCCTATACATCAGCCCTTCCAGATATATACATTTATTTCACCCCATAAGACCAGGAGTCAAAATGCAAGATTATAATGCTGCTGCATATATCCATATAGCAAATTTGTAGCTATGCATTTGCAAGCAGAAAGGCAGGGGATATACAGTATTCATGTCTTTGGCCTACCAACAAAGTTACCTTTTAGCTTTTCTAGAGAGAGATATTTATCAGTGTAGAGCACAGCTTTCATGATTTTCCTTATAGCCTAGAGGTGGCAGAATCCACTATACAAGGCAGATTTTTAAAGGAAAGCAGAGCAAGCAAATTACACTTACAAGACATGTATGACATCGCTGCTAGAGCAGCACCACGATGCATGGCTGTGCAACATATAGCTGCCTTTTGTAGTGAGGCTTCTAGTAGGGGACCTGATGCAGCCATTACGTTCTGCATGACATGTTGAATATCAGAATAATAAAAATTGTGTCTGGCGAATTTAGACATCCAATAGAAACAGAGAGAAAGACACTGTGCCTTGGAGGATACACGAACAAAAGTAGATGTGAAACCAACATAGGCCTCCACCAAATCAGGCTCTTGATCGCATATATATGAAGAATTAAGAGCTGTCACAGATGCTGCATTGGTGAATCTCTCAAAAGTGCTGACGAATAGAGGTCCATATTCCTCCCTATGACCAAATTCTTCAATTACAACTGAAGCTGAAAAATTAAAGGAATGTCCTTCAGAAGGGTAACTCAAGGGGACAAGAATATAGGTTTGACATGGAAATAATATCTGAACAATTTTTAATCGCTGGCCTGGGCTGCAGATGTCTACTACCATAGCAGCAATTAAGAAAGGTCAATATGACAGCAACTGCTAACAACCCTTATTTCAAATAACAGCAATCCTAAACCTCTACATTACATAAAATATGGAGAAAAAGTGGACTGACCAAGGACTCTGCCTGCGAAATGTATGTTTAGATTAAAGAAAAGTGTTCTAACTTTTTTTAAGATAAGAAAAAAAATTATTAATCAAATGTTGAAAGAATACAATAAGCCTGCCAAAACAGCAGCACAGGGCAAGTTGTACTTTTTAAGAACATACAACACATTATGCCAGCTTCTCTGGAGCTCGGTTATCGAATAACTCGTAAAAGCACCCCCCGTCTTAGCCCATATAGAAGCTAAATAAGTCATTCTATCTCACATTATCTCAAGTGGCAATGACTAAGGACTCTGCGGAATGTTAAACCCCATAGCCAAGCTTGCAATCATCTTTGCTTGATCTTTACCTTGCTGACCGAGTAGCAAAACCCCTATTCTCTACATGGGGGTACTCAGTTGAATCCATAACCACTCAGAAAATATTTGACTTCAAAGGAAAATGGGTACTGCAGCGAACATTTTCAACCAAAGTGACTTGCTCTCAAGCTTAGTTCACCAATTTCCATGACCATATATAACAACAAAGCTCATAGAATTCCTTGTTATTACAACTTTTTCCCTCACAAAGGACCAACATCACAAATGGGTCATCTAAGATACTGAAGTTTCATTTCCTCTCATATAGGCCCTTGTTGGCCGGAAACTAGGAGACTACTTTACCCACTTCATGCATAAGAAATAAATTCTAACACATGAAAACTTCATGAACTTGACAAATTTTTGCTTTAAATTGTAATTTTAGAATACCATGAGGTATATTTGTGGCCAAACCACAAGAAGTTACACCATTGTGGCCTAATCCAAAACCCCATGGGAGAAACCTACTTCAATAAAAAAAAATGGCATTGCACAATTGTAGAATCCACAAACTATTGAAATTTTTTTGAGCCGGATAAATGGAGATATCTCTGAGTGATACCATGTCATGACTCATGAGTCCTATTGGGGTCCATAAATAATTTTTTTAAAAGAGATAGGTAAGATTTTTTGAAATGGTTAGCGGCAGTACTCTTAATAAAATGGTGCACACCAAGATAAAAGTAGGACTAAAAGGGTTCCTGCTTCAACAATGCCATAAGAACAAAGCTATATCTTTACAGATGACCTGAGAAAAATGTCTGACTACAATAGGTATGAAACTAATTAATGGAGCAGGAATATAGCCTGTCAAGCACGGCTGTACGAGCCTTGAGTTCCACTAATGCTCACGAATTTCTGAATGACGCTGTGACTCAGCTTGTTCGCTCGTTCGCACAGAGAGAGAGAGAGGTAATTTCAAAATGATCCACCTATTGCATATGATGGAGATGTAATTTCAAAATGATCCACCTATGCACATGATGGTGATATGAATTTCATATTTAAG
Source organism: Tetragonia tetragonoides (assembly GCA_038025085.1). Taxonomy (NCBI): domain Eukaryota; kingdom Viridiplantae; phylum Streptophyta; class Magnoliopsida; order Caryophyllales; family Aizoaceae; genus Tetragonia; species Tetragonia tetragonoides. Next base: position 34,862,330 of record CM076141.1, read on the forward strand.
TATGTAACCCATTCCTGCAAAAGGCTCTTTCTCTCTCTACTCCTAGTCTCTATTGACTAGTCTCCTTTTTCTTTTCTTTTTTTGTCTCCAATCAAAAGGGTACCAACTTCCATAAGCTTACCACAACATCCAAATACCAAGTTGAAGTTCATGATCAAAAGAAACAGAATTTCAAAGTATATATACATTTCTTTTGGGTAAGATGGTTTTCAAAATATTTTTCCCCAATAATCTGTTTTCTTCCAAGACTTTGCCACCATGGACAGGTTCCGTTTTACTGAGCAATAACATATGTCACAGAAAGTATGATCTAAAACTTAAACTCATCCTAACCAGGAGAAATACACACAAAGCTGAAGAGGCTGAACCATTAACATCACAGTCCCACTGTCCCATACTATAAGTTCCCTTCACGATAACATGCATATTAATAAACTTTGGCAAGTTACAATTTTTCCCTTCAATCATTAATAACACACTGCATATCTATTTACTTCAGGTAATGCTAAATTATTATTATTTATTTATTTACATAAAGCAGCTAATACAAAATTCTTAAATGAAAGCATTGGGAATAAATTACTCATCATTAATGGTAATTCTACTCGTCCTAAAAAATCTTCCCAGCCTTTGACTTCAATTTGCAAGCAAATTGCTGGTGCTTAGGGGTAAATATAGTTTCAAGCTTTTTACGTATGTTGATGAATGTTACGGAAAATTGAGAAATTGCAAAATAGTGGATGTAGTGGTGATTGCATTGAATAAACAAATAAGTTTAATGTTTGTTTGATTCCATTAAGGGTCCAAAATCTCGGTATCGATCGCGATTGGGGGAACGGTCGCAGCGGCGCGGAAGCGGACTGAATGACTGATACGAGTGACTTGTATTGGATCTCGGCCGTCGCGTCATGAATTTCACTATTAGCCAATTATCCATATCAACTGTATCGGCCATGTATCGGCCTTTTCGAGTACCCCTTTACATATCATAATATAGCGTATTGGCAACCTCAAAAACAGATACGCCACGTATTGGTTGAAATTTGATATCATGGTTCTGGTAGAAAGGCTAAACAGACAACTAACAAAATAACACATTCTTAATTACGAAGGTGGACATATAATTTAAGACAAGTATAAAAGGAATGCAGGACTTATAAACCCTGGGTGGGTAGCTCAACTGGTAAGAGATCTGAGATCTTTTCCAAAGGTCACTAGTTCGAGCCCCCTTAGGGCCACTGGAGATTTTCCTCGCCATTTTCAGGGGCCCAGAGGGATTAGTCGGGAAAAGCCCGGATACCCACATTATCTAATTAAAAAGGAATGCTAAACTTATAATATGGGATGGAGAGTAAATCATTTATACTAGTAAGTTCAATAATACCTGTTCTGATGTAACATTCATGACCTTGATACAACATGAAGTTTGTAGAAAGGCAGTCTAAAACCATGGGCAATAATGCTGAGAAGTGTTGCCCTGACAAGAGAAACAAAAGCCGCACTTTAGACAGTACTTAAGTCAAAATACAAACAGATACTTGCCATTTTCCCTGGCCTTGGGAGGTTGTTTTAGAGGGTGGCTTGGTAGTTCTATAAAATTAGAGATAACTACCTGATGAATGAATTGCTTGAGAAAGAGCCCGGCAAGCAGCTACTGACAAGTTTCCATTTTCCATGTGGTCTAATTTAAATAGTTTTTCAATCATGGGCCAGAATATGCTCAACAGTGCAAGAAGAGGGTCGTCTGAAGCAGAGCAACTGGACAAAGGTGTTGCTAGATGACCGAGCACAGTACCCATCCTGTTTAAATGAGTAGTGGTTAGGGGCAATTCAGTGCAGCACAACACTGTTCGATACATGAATGGTAATACGCCAAGAAGGTTTTTTGCATGAATTCAGAACAGTAAAATTGAAAAGATAATTGGCATTTGATAAAATACGTTATTAGCAATGATATTCTAATTGCATGAATTCAGAACAGTAAAATTGAAAAGATAATTGGCATTTGATAAAATACGTTATTAGCAATGATATTCTAAACACGGATAATTATTCATTCTTTCAGCACAAGTCTCAATATGAAGAAAGTTTATGAAATGCATCCAGAGGTCAGGAAGCCCCAGTGGTTACTGGTTAGACACTTCCAACATTCATACTACTCAATTTACTGAAGGCTCTCAGCAAAACATGATACTCCAACCTTCAAAGGTCAAGGACAAACCTGTGAAGTCCTCTGAATGCAGAATTCAAGATTTGTGTATATGCAGCTGGGTTCTGCCTCAAATCATGCTCTTTATCCTCATTAATCTGAATAATAATAATCAGGTTTCAGTTTAGTGTTAGCATCTAACTCAGGCAACTCAAAAAACTTATGAATCTCAAGCTAATATATTTTGAAATTGGAGAATGGACACATAGAAAGAAATTCAACTTAGTATGCGACAGACACCTCATTCTTCTCAACTATCAAACAAAAAATTATTATTGAATAGCTCATATCATCAAGGAGACATAAGAAAGAACAAGAAAGCTTACAAGTTTCCCAATAGCGTCATAACTAGAAGAAAGTAATCTGGTCAACAAATTGTTCTTTAGCTCATTATTAGGAAGACTTCCCACGACAAGAGCAATTGCGCCAACGACTTCTTCTTCATCCTCTGGAGGCAAGTGCTGCTTTTCCAGACCCTAAGGGAACAGGTTGAGGAGATGAAATTAATAGAATAGCAGTTAAGCTCATACAACATAACATCACTCATACAGGAATGTAGAATTTCAACAAGAGACCATGCAGTGAGTAAAGTGGGGCAAAGAATAGAAGTTAAAAAAAAAAAAAAAAAGGCACATGCAGTGGTTCCAGTGGATTATACTCAAAGTTCTGAGCAGTTACGATGGAGTATTTGCTATATTTACACCCAGTCCCTTATAGCACGCTCTCAACAAGTACTTTCAATGTTTAGTGTTTCATGGTGCTCTACTAACTTGCTCTATCCTCATATTACTATTATTTAATATCTGACTTGTGTTAGTTTCTAATATTTATAGTTAAACTTCTCAGTTCTCAGCACAAATGTATTTTCTTAGCAGTTATGTATTAACCCTCCTACAACTACTACTACCTATTAAAATGTTTTCTGGTGCTTTCAATATGGCCTCTCTAGCTTGACAGGTTAGGGGGTAAAGCTGTGTATATCTTGACTACCACGACCCCTTGAATGATGATTGAACATTGGACTGTTGTTGTATACTCACGTTGCTCTATGTCAGTGCACTTTTATAAATCCTATCTTGATCCAAGTAGCCTTATTGAGTAAACAACGCTGACTACAGCCTCAAAATTACTAGTAATCTCATTTTTCTCACAGGGACATAGTCCGGTAGTAGTATTAGTACATGTATAGTATATATAATTCACACTATTGATGGTAAAAGAAGCTAGTCAGTTGATCTTATATCTTGATTAGAATTAGCAATCAGGAATTTCATTGGTAGCAAGTGATAACATGTACTCCAACCTACCATCCATCAGGCCAAGTAGTGAAAAAAGGTGTCTAAATTGGTATTTTTGATAATTGGTGGTATCTCCATAAATTACACAATTTAACGTCACTAGAGCTATTTATTGAGCAACTAAACCTCTCCCTCAGACCTTGATGGCATTTAATTCAGTGTCGCTAAAGTTTATTCAATGAAATTTTGAGAATGCTCCAATTCTTTGCCCTTTTTACTGCTCCCTGCCTGGAAATAATAGTCACTTATATAGTATAATTTCACCTAGTAATGTGACTATTCATTCCGGACGAAGGAAGCATTTTAATAAGGTCTCGCCTTAGCTTTTTAAAGACCAGGTGTCTTAGGCAATTGCAGAAGCTTAATGCAAGAATTTGACATCAATAAACATCAACTCAAGATAAGTGATTTGGAAAAGTCAATTTTGCAGAACAATGAACCAAAGATATTCTAATCTACAAACATCAAGTTTAAGTTGTATTTCCTCTGCAAAAAAAAAAAAAGAAGGGGTGGTGTCAAGTTTTTGTCACTAAGAAACTTGAGTTATTTCTATTGTTTGAAATTACATATGTAGGTTAAAGCAATTTTATTCTTGAATGCTTAACATAATACTCCTATTTTCTTAGCATAGACAAGTTATTGCATTTATAATTCATTTATCTGGGTCAAAGTGGATCTAAGCAGCTCAACACATCAAGTTCCACTTAAAATATATGTGGCAAAACACAAAAAGTTAGATGAACAAGAATAGAGTTCTACTTTATGAGGAAATTATAATACTATTATCTGTGCATTCGCAGTTGGCAACAAACTACTTTAAACCATAGAAACTCACCTCTCCAATCCAGATTAAAATTTCTAAATTCGACGGCTCGAACATCATTGCAGAAGCATCTTCACACATTTTACGCAAGGCAGAGGCACATGCACTTCCAGATAGTGGCTGCGATATCCCTGTAGCAAGGAATAATCTGAAAACAGAGACTTAACAGTCAAAAAAAAAGAAAATAAAAGGGAAGAACATTTAATTAAAGATCTACTTGCCTCACTGGCATCCAGAAACATTCTATAAGTCTTTGTCATTTATTAAAACATGCAACACATGCCAAATCATGCACAGTGATTCAACCTTTCTGATTAGTGACATTTGTCAACAATACAATCAAGTCAAAATAAAAGCTCACAGCAGAGGTCTAGCACTAGTTTGAAGAGCAGATAGCCACTTCGAATAGGAACCAATAACATTAGCAAGCGATCTGTATACCTGTAACAGAGGAACCATGGGGTATAATGATAAATCTCTGTAAAAAAAACCTAAATCAGAAACTAGTAAATCACTTTAATAAATTACAAAAAGACAAGTGTACATACAATGCACAAGAAGCCTTTAGGTTCATTTGAAGTCCCATTGGATAAAATTGTCACCAAATGCATAATTATACAAAGGTCAAACTTTTGACCCTCCTGCACGACCACTTCGGCGACCTGGATTGCAAGAAAGAAAGAGAGAAGGCTACATTAAGAATTCGGTCTGGGTTAGACATCAAACACAGTGATAGCTAGACTCACTGCACTGAGTTAGCATACTTAAAGCAGGCTGAAATTTTTTTTTAGATAAGAAAAAGTTTTTATTAATCAATCAACTGAAAGAATACAAGAAGGAGGACAAGGAGTCCTCAAATGAATATAAAAATTATCTACAACTCCCCCCAATGAAGTTGAACAAAGGTAAGTGGAACACCCTTGAAGGCCCCAGCTGCCTTCGCCCAAAGCGAGGCCAAATAAACAATATGATCCCAAACACAGTCGACGGTCTTTCCTGAAGCGGAGAAGACCCTCGAATTCCGCTCTAGCAAAATACACTACAGAATGGCCATACAAGCACACCTCCGCCACAACTTACCCTCTCTCCCCCTCCCACCAGCAACAAATCTCATCTGCAAAAACTGGGCCACTGTAGTCGGACTAGCAAAAGGCTCACCCTTGGTTTTAAAAAGCGCGCCTCAAGCGCGCTTAAGCGTGAGGCGACCTCAGGCGCAGAACAGATCGCTTCACAATGTCAAAGAGCAGCGTTTTCCAGGAGGCGACCAAAAAGCGCGCCTCATGGCCGCCTCAAGCAGAAGCGCGCCTCAGCCAGAGGCGGCCGCTTTCTGAGCTGAGGCGCAAAACTGGCTGGGAAGAGAATGAAAAACCAAAAAAAATGTCACGTGACCTACTCAACGGCTCTAAAAACGCGAGGAACTCACAGCAAAGTACACAACAAAAAAATTAAGGAGAAATCGAAGAGAGAGAAAAAACGTGAGAAACCCTAGAACTGGAAAGGAAGAAGAGAACACTGCCGGCGACCTCGACACAGGCCGGTGACTTCTCCGGGAGAATCAACTCTGGCCGCGAACGCCCAAACACAAATCTCCTCTCTTCTCTCTTCGTTCTTCTCTCTCTTCGTTTTTTCTCGGTTCTCTCACTTCTCTTGGGCCCTTATTCTTTGCTCTAGAGATGCTGGTGAGATGCGTGTCTTTTGATTTTCCACGTGACCCATTTCTCTTTAGGCCAAGCTGTCTCTCAAGATTCCTTTATGCCAAACAGCTGTCCCACACTCTCTCTTATCTTTTACTGTACCAATGCCAGTACTGTATATTCTAGTTCCATCTCATTGAGTGATTGACCCACAACTTATTATTACTTTTCCCTCTTAAAATTATAAATTGTTACTTACTAGAGTATTTATTAAAAAACACATTTTCTGGTTTCCTTTTTAAGGAATATATTCAGAAAGTTAAATAAAATTTTAAAAAATGTTGTTTTAAGTAGAAAATATTATGTAAAAATATAGTTAAAAATTAGAAATATTTATTTAAAAATGTGCGCCTCGCATACATGAGGCTTGCGCTTTCGCCTTGCGCCTCGCGCCTCGGCGCCTCGACCCCCTTGCGCCTCAGTGCGCCTCGCGCTTTTTAAAACCAAGGGCTCACCCCCTGTCAACATGCCCCACAAGACCCTAGCAAACTCACACATCACAAACAGGTGCAAGCCGTTCTCACAGTCGTGACGGCACATAACACACACACTCGGAGACAAACACCAACCAGGCCTCCGCCGCTGTAACATGTCATGTGTATTCACCCTATCTAACACCAAAGTCCACACGAAGGCGCGCACCTTCAGAGGAATCTTCGACTTCCAGATATAAAGCAGGCTGAAATAAAGGCAGGAAAGCAGACAAATTACATTTACTCACCGCATTAAGTGCAAACATCTTGGCTTCTATTTCCTTCCACAGGATCGGCATGTTTCCTGACACCCAACCACCGAGGAAAACCTATAATGCCATCGGAAACAAAAAGTACACATATGTATCATACAATTAACCGAACATATTTAAGTGCCGCAATGAAAGAAAAAGTTTATTTCCTGTGTTATATACGTGTTGCATGTTAATTGTGTTGCTCGGAACATGTTTATTTTTTTAGATAAAGAGAAATTTTATTAAAACCAAAAGAGAATTATAACACAAGAGGACAAGGAATCCTCACAAAATAAAATTAAAAAACTCATTGAGTATGCCAATTTGCTTCGAACATGTTTATATTCTAAGTTTCTACAATGCGTTGCACCGAACATGTTAAGCATGTTAAATGTGATGCACCAAACACAATTAACTCTTTCTCATACACTTTTACATCTAGGATTCGACTTGCATAATTGCTACTAAGGGCTCGTTCTTTTCAACTGGTAACTAGGAGAAACTGGACAAAACTGGTGAAAACTGGAAAGTTTAACCAGTAAGTGGGGAAAACTGGTCAAACTGGGAGAAACTGAGAAAAACTGGGAGAAACTGAAAATTGTTTAATTTTCACTGTTATTTATTTTTATTATTATTATTATTATTATTATTATTATTATTATTATTATTATTATTATTATTATTATTATTATTATTATTATTATTATTATTATTAATTAATAATAATAATTAATAATATCATAATAATAATAATAATATCAATAATAAAAATAGTAATTATTTTTATTTTTGTTGTTAGTATTATTAATACTAAAATATTAATATTAATACTATTTTATTATTATTATTATTAATTAATAATAATTAATAATATCATAATAATAATAATAATATCAATAATAAAAATAGTGATTATTTTTATTTTTGTTGTTAGTATTATTAATATTAATATTAATATTAATACTATTTTATTATTATTATTATTATTATTATTATTATTATTATTATTATTAGTATTATTATTATTATTATTAAAACTGGGCAAAACTGTATTTTGTAACTGGTAACTGGTGAAAACTGGACAAAACTGGAAACCAGTTGAAAAGAACATGCCCTAACAGGTTCAAAATTCTGATCCACAAGAAAAATAAGCAAAGATGGGTCGTTGAAGGTGAATGCTTTTGTAATTTTGTTTCACTTTGCCAAATTAAGCTAGACATTATCAACCCTCCCCCTCCCCCCCAATCTTAATGGCACATTTTAACTGCATCTACTCCATGTAAAAACCTTTAAATTCTAGTTCTCCTCCACTTCCAACCCCTCCTGGGACTTACAGAGTGGGAAAAGAACATAGGAAAAAAAAATTGTCATAGCAAATATTGTGGCCAAAGGAAAAGGGAATTCATAGTATAAAGAAAAGATTTAATCCTCTTTTCTTTTTAAATCAAACCTAAATGACTAACTGAGTTCTAGCAACAGACACACACAACCTTACCCATTTATCCTTATGAAATCTGGCACTGAAATGGCATCAACTAGCCTTTTACTTCACAAAAATATTGGCTATTCTCAATGGACATCAAACTGAGAGTAGGATCCTCATTAAATTATATCGTTCAATTCAAAATTGCCATTTATATGGAGAATCTAACTAGTTGGTAAGGATTAGCTTCATTTAGTTATCCAAGCACACTACAAAGTGCACACTTAGGGCTCGTTTACTTGAATGTAATGGTGATTACAATGTAATACACCGTTTTATAGGGTAAATGTGGGTTGGAAAAGGAAGGAGGGGGAGGAGAAACATGGAAATAGTGAATTTTGATTACAACATCCATTGTAATCACAATTGTTCTACTTTAGAACATGTAAAGATTATTACATTTGAATGATGCAATCAAACTCCCAAAGCTCATATTTCTCCTCCCCCTCCTTCCTTTTCTACCTACATTTACTCTATAAAATGGTGGATTACATTGTAATCATCATTGCTTACAAGTAAACGTCACCTTACGCATAGCAGGTGTATACCGACATCTCAATTTGTTTTTTTGTTGTTTTTTCTTCTTTTGGGGCGGAAGTGTTTGGGGGTGGAGGAAGCACAAAGGCTGATAGGAATAAACCCTCAACCTCAAGGTTGGGAGACGATACTCCTAACAACTACAGCATCTCTTGATTCCTACATTTGAATTTGAAATTGGATCAGCATTATCACGTTTCCAACATTTGAAGCTCCTGAATTAGGAGGTACTATCCAAGATATCATAGAATGATAGCACGAAACAATGCCCTCTATGCAAGAGTTCTGAAAGAAGTGAATTTAGAGGAAATTCTACTCAACACTGCAACCAGCATCGCAGGTACTCTACTATCATCATTGCCAATGGAATTATTTCCTTTGGCCCAAAGACATGGTCTGGACGACCTCAGGCTGCTGTCAACCTGCTGTCCTACTTCTTGGGGAAATGGAGAATCCATTTTTTAGATAAAGAAAAAGTATGTATTAATCAAGTATCAAAAGTGCAGCAAAGGAGGACAAGTGGTCCTCCAACAAGAGTCTAGTTACATATTAGTCCAGCCCAGTTACGCTGGATCTAAGTAATAGAATGACTCCTAAATGCCCCTGTGGCTCTAGCCCATGATGACGCTAGGTAAGTGACTCTATCCCACACCAAATCAGCTGACATGGTCACCCCATTAAAGACCCGGGCATTCCTCTCTAACCAAAGGAACCAAAGAATAGCAAAGACCGCATTACGCCAAAGTAATCTTCTCTCCTTTCCCCTCCCAAACTCCAGGAATTGCACTTGGAAGAACTCCACCACACTAGAAGGACAAACACGTCTCTCCCACAACCAAACAGCCACCTCCAGATGGAGCGAGCGAAATCACATGTAAAGAACAAATGTAAAGCCGTCTTGCTGCTAGCCCAACAAAGAGCACAAACACATTCCCGGCCTCCTCATATGACGAAGATCATTAGTATTCACCCTATCCAACGCCAAGTCCACACAAAAGCCCACACCTTAAAAGGCACCTTGGCCTTCCATATAAAATCTGCTACGGTGAAATGGAGAATCCATATGAATGCTCTATACTATGGTCTTCCAGGGAGAACAGCGGAAAAAAAGCATATGAAGCACCTAGCATTACAAGCATTAAACAGGCAAGCTAGAGCATGTCCAGGGTAAGGGAGCTATCTTCCTTCTTTGCCATTTTGTCCCTCGTTGGGATGATGGCTTTTTGTTGGAGTATCAGTTCACATTCAAGGAAATAGACTACCTATAAGATGACAAGCTGAGCTGAGCCGAGCCAAGCCAAGCCAAGCCAAGCCAAGTAGTGGATGTTTGTGTTCATTTATTCTACTAAACGGACGAGCATTGACCAAGATCAAGCTTTGACCGACCTTAACAACCTGGGTTACTTAGGGGCTTCTTACTGGTCTTTATTATATAGGCAAGCTTGTTTATATACTAAGTAACTTAATGAATTATTATTGAGCTTGTTCAAGGACATAGCTTATTCCCACAATGATAGGTAGTACCAAAACAATTATCATGAACATAGAAAGTTTTTAGTCTTCGTATATTTGTTTTATGAACGAGCTTTGACAGAGTATTTTCACGAGTGTGTTGGTTCATTTACACTATCCAGTTTTCAGAAGAGTTGCAAGTTGCAAACATGAGCAAAAGAAAGAAACCAGGCAATCGACACACCTACAGGGATTAGAACAATGACATGTTACAATCATGAGCAAGCAAAAACACTTTCAAGTACCTATTGAATTATTATTTTTTAGATAAGATTCATGTACCTTTTGCATATATGTGACAGATCCCAAAAGGTGGCAAATTTCCACCAATAGTTCAGCCAAGCTCATCCTGAAATTTGCAAGACCATCAGGCAGCTCGCTGCTTCGTCCATCTCCATCATAAGTACAGTTATCAACCTGGAGATATAAATGAAAAATTAACTTCCCGATCCGAAGCAACAAGTACAAGTGAATAAAACATGCAACAAGGCTTGCCACAAAATGAAAAGACAAGCACTACCAATAAGGTTATCCCGCTCAATTCTACAGAACAAGATATTTAATTATGTTCAGTGTAAAACCATCCATGTCCTAAAGAGATTTCAGAAACAAAGGCAAAGCTGTAGATGCACTTAAGCACCAAAAGCAATAAAAGCCCAGAAAAATGCAAGTGTGCAACCATGTCCATTATTTTTTCTAGATATTGTGAGTGTCTGGAATTTTGCTGGATGGGCACACCCAAAACACCAAACAACCTACTCCGAAAATATCATGCCACATGAAACTCCAAAAATAGATGTACCATTGTCTCACTGCTAGCCCAGCAAAGTAAGCAAACATTTGTCGAAATGGCCAATCCCGGTGTTGGCACAAGTAATTTGCGTTTTTCTACTCAATGCCAATGTCCACAAATGCCTGTAGTGTTACCTTAAAAAGAACCTTTGCCTCCGATGGGAATTAGCAAAAGGGAAAGAAAGATGCAATGTTCCCAAACACCTAAGCAAGGACTTACAACAAAATATTTCCAAAGAATCACCAACCACCGCCTGGAATCAGAACCCCCTAAAAGCTGAACAGTCCCCAAGATGCCAAGCATCAAATCCATTCCAAATCAAATTTATTATAGCATATTTACTTGCATGCTGTTAGACTGTTAGCCCAAAACAACATATCTGATTATGTAATCCTATAACTATCAATCCATGAACATTATATGCAATTTCATTAGCCCACACTATAGTGCTTTCCATAGAAAAGCATGTACCAAGTAAACAAAGGCAGAAAGTAAAGCCTGAGCACACCAAGCAGTAGATTGTCAAGTAAAGGGAGGGGGGATTATTGCATTTTCTCCTTTTTCTATCATGCAGTCACCAAAGATAAATCAATTACACGAGCAGAAGGTAGGAAGGAAATCAAAACCTGAGTCCGCAGCAGCAGAGCATCAAGTAAAGCTGAAAATACAGGGAAGAACAGTTTTTCCACATGTTCCCTTCTTTTCCTATCATCCGCATCAAGGCCAAGTATATAGCTCCCAAGGCTACCCCTGAAATATAGTGAAGAGACCATGTTGCTCATTGATTTCACAGACCAGTCATCTTAAAAAATTGTGCATGTGCACCTCACTTAAGAATTACAATGCACTCTAGAAACACCGTCAAAGCTGCAAGATAACTACAAACACATCCTATGTACAATCCATGGTTCAAAACTTCCACAGAGATTGAAATAGTGCATACTAGTACTATACCAGAACTGCAATGTTGAATCCGCAATATCCCAGTCTTCACTAGGAAATGCCACGCATCTGCAACACTATGACCACGTTAGCAGTTCCAACAAACATAAGCTTCACATCACATATTTTCATTCTTAATTAAATTAACAGTAATTAATCAGAAATTCAATGACAGTGTGAGTACCCAAACTAACAACCTCCCACCCCAAGAATACATAAGTGCTCAAACTTCAACAAACCTGGAATGTGTACAAATTTGGAACAGAGAATAAATCTACATGTACCACTTATTCAAGTAGAAAACAGCATAAATAAAAATGATGGATAATAAACAGAAAGAGATAACGAATAGCACAGACAGCATACAAGTTTTATACTCAAAAATCTGTTAAGATTTCGTCAAGCTCTTGTACGAGCTTGTGACTTTGTGGGATAAGCTCTACATTAAAACAGACAAGCAGAAGAACAAACATCATGCTTGTACAAAAGAGAACACCATTGAACTTGGAAAACTCCTTTTCACCTCATGGGAAAACCACCAGACCATAATTAGTTATTATAAACACTCGAAGCACTAACATTGTCAATCTCTTCTAGCTAGGGTTTGAATGTTGTCCTCTCCATGCTTACACACCTTAGCCTTTCTCAGTGCAAGTTATTCGACGGACAAAAGCTACAAACCTCACCCAAAATAATCCTCACATATCTTCCTCTCAGACTCTACTTCCCACCTGGCTTCGTAATGACGAGACACATGCATCTATCTCAAAAAGATCTCCTCTACTTAAAGGCCTCAAAATAATCCTAGTGCCGTTAGACTAGCAGATCCAACACCATGACAAACAGGAAAGCACATACGAAAATACAATATTTTTACAGAACTTCTATTTTCCACCCATTAGTTTTGTGGAGATGTTCCTACAAGAATCTAACAATAACAAGTTAAGACAAGAGTAGACCTCAATAGTGCATCTGCCAACACCAATGCTTCAGGACTTCCTTCCGCGATCAAAGATGGTGCCTAGCAAAAACTGAAGGGTTAATTACAGATAGCTAGAATGTCTTGACATAAAAAATTTGTTCGTAATTGATATACAATGGCAGGAAAAATCAGAGATCATCATGTCCATGTAAAGATTTAAGGTGAGGTAACATATTGGCAACTTACAGCCTGACCAATTTCTGACATCAAGCATGCAAGTCCACTGACTATGTTCTCATCTCCATTGGCAAGAGCCGGAAGAAGCAGAGCATCCTTTAAATACTGAACTCTTGATAATAAAACCTGAGGTAGTTCCTAGAAAAACAAAGCAATACATCAGTCAATGAGATCACCAAAAATCGCTCAAAAAAGAAAAAGGGTCACCATAAGATCATCAAGAGCATGTAAAAGTTTCAAGTAATTAATTAATAAACTGCAACTGGGAACTTAAAGAGCCAAGTATACTAGAGGATGGCCAGGAATCCTCCAATAATGACAACAAAACAGTCGGCTCAAAAGAGCTTGCGAACCATACTATAAACTAACAAAGACACCTCTTGAAATGATCCTACAGCAGGCAGAAACATCATAAACACCACTCATTCGAAACCACATCCCTTTCAATTGCAGTAAACCTCCCCCGAAATTTAATCCATTCTTTTCCAGGCATAGGCATCTCTAGGGTGTATTAAAGAATACATGATTAGACGGTGCATGTAATCACAAAACTATGGGTTTGCCAAAAGTTATCTATCAGCTGGAACTTGGAAGTGAATAGGATCCAGAAACTTACAAGCTATTCCCAGAGGAAACCTCCAGGGTACAAAATCTTCAAAAAGGAAAGTTATAAATTTTCGTTTTGTTTTTACGTGCCCTCAAAATTTGTTAGTTCAATTTATGCTAAGCATCCATCATATCGCTAAGAACCAACTTGCACACTTCAGCAATCCATAATTGTTCACCCTGTATACCCTACAGTTTGTTTATTCGATCTCAATGTCTTTGTAGAATTGCTAATAGGATGGGGCCTAGGCAAATCCATGAAGGAGACTGCTTGTCTGCATAAGGTGTAATTATTTATTCCTCTTTATTAACACAGTTTTTTCTTCTCAAGGGAAAGAAGAAAAAAAACAGCTCCAGGCCATTTTACTTAAGATGAAAGAGAAAACTGCAAATTACAGATTCCAATGCATTAAGGTAGTCCTTTAATATGGTTAAGCTGAAGGGAACGACAAGTAACATTCACTAACACATGAGTATGCACTGTAAGACCATCATAATTTGGCTTCTACTTTGTGCACCTAACAGAAAAATGATAAGGAGATTGCCTTTTTAAAGCATAGAGTTTTCAACACCGAAGAACTCAGAACGGAATTTTTTGTTTTACTCAGATCCAGTTGAATTCAGAAACATCGGCCAGAGTGACTAGGCATAAACACAATTTCAAACCTACCTCATAACGACTCACAAGCTCAACAAGAACTTCAACAGCCAGATCAAAGGAGGATGAAACCTAGGTAAGAAAATAACTAACAAACCATCAGTAAAAACTTGAACCAATAGGTGTTAAGGGCGGGGGAGATGAGCACCACAATCAAATAGCCGCTAATGTAATACAAATCAAAAGCGATGACAGGATATACCTGCAAGGAATGGAACACAAAATTAAGAAGAGGATGAGACGGCAATGAACCAGCAGGAATCTCGTAGAAACATCCAGCCCGAACCTGAAAGTAGAAAACATACTTTGATTAACAGCTGAAAGAATCAGGATGTATAAAGATTGAAGCTATGTCTATTCAGTTGCCAACCAGACTGCAGAAGAGTGGAACTTGATCACGAAAACACAGCCTAGTAGCAAAGATAGTAATTGAAATACAGACATTTGAGGATCATCCAAGTCTTTTGTAAATAAGCAGTAATGGAGTGTTCAACACTAATCTTACCCAGCTGAGTAGGCAACGCAATATTTTCCTAATTCTTTCGTGGAGCTGGCTGGTATCTTCAAATCTTTTCTCTGATTGCTGCTGTAAGAACTCAAGAACCATTGGAGTATGCGAGAGAAGCTGCATTTCATCAATTCATAAGAGGCAGGACAAACAGCATGCAAAAAAGAAGGCATGCTATTCCAGGTTGAGGGACCACCTCTCTTGTATACTGGGATCTCCGTGCTGAGTTTGTGCCGCTATCATTACTTTGATCTTCAACTACTTCTTCTGGTAAAACTGTTAACATCTCTAAAACAGCAATGTTACCATTATCCTGTGTTTGCAAATTCTGTAGACTGAAGAAAAGTTGTTCAATCGGTTGCCTATGCTCTATGGTACGGAGTACAAGTGCAGATAGTGCCAGACAGATCTGAGTCAATAACTGCAAGGAAATATGGTGGGGGCAGAAAAGATTATGATCAAAATAGCAGCAGAGAAACATATAGACAAAAAAATATGGATGCTTCAGAAGCAGATATTTCAAGAATAGAGCCAATAAACAGTCCTTTCCTTGATGTAAATACAAGTAGGGGAAGAAGACAAGAAAAATGAAGAACCTGTGGAGGCCCTGAACTAAATCTTTTAGCAGCCAACAAAAGAGCATTCAACAAAGCATCCTTTGCTCCCGACTGCAAGTTGTAACCTTCATTGTGGATCTGCCAAAGGACATTACTATTTAAAATGATGTGATCAGGGAGTGACTTATACGAAATGAATCCAACACAAATTAAAAGGTTCTTCCCCCTTTTTTTTAGTAGAACCAATTCCGGCGTTTGGCATTCAGCGTGACTTTCAAAAAAGTGAATATAATTCACTTAGACATTGCCAACCAAAGTA
Organism: Tetragonia tetragonoides; assembly: GCA_038025085.1. NCBI lineage: Eukaryota > Viridiplantae > Streptophyta > Magnoliopsida > Caryophyllales > Aizoaceae > Tetragonia > Tetragonia tetragonoides. The sequence continues at coordinate 34,878,155 of CM076141.1, forward strand.
CCAGCATTCATTGAGCGCCAGGGGGGTCTGGAGGGCTATTAACCAAGTTGCCCAAACAAATGAGATATACGAGACATAATTTTCCAAGATAATTTTCATACATCCTGAGAACTGTGATTCAAGACTTCCAATTACCATATGTTACTAATATCCAAAAACCAAGACATGGCGACTGTCCTTATACTCAATCAGAAAGACCCCGCTTTATTTATCTTGAGTAAGAAAATTTATATAAGTGAAAAGGGGAAGCCATTACAAGCTAAGAGGACATGGAGTCCTCAAAATAAAAATCTAAATTACAAGTTGCCGCAGTGACGTTGCACGTCATTGAGGGCACCCCTCCAAAAGCCCCAAAGCCTTGGCCCTTAAAGAAGCCAAGTACAACACCTGATCCCAAACAAAATCAAGAGGCTTAGACCGCATCAAATCCGAGAACTTTGTTCCAACCAAACACACCAAAAGATAGCAAAGAAAGCACACCGCTACAACTTCTTACTCTCCTTGCCCCCTAGGCCAGAAGTCCAAACCTTTATAAGGTGAATAATAGTGGAAGGCAAGCACTTCCTCCCCAATACTTAACAAATGTCCCCAAAGACACTGTGTTAAATGGTAATGCAAGAATAAGTGCAAACAAGTCTCACTAGCCTCGTTACAGAGCGCACACACATCCGGAAAAATAGTTCAACCAGGCCTCCTTCGCTGAACCATATCATGAGTGCTAACCCAGAGTGGGTAGCTCACCCGGTAAGACCTCTGAGGTTTTCTCTAAAAGTCAAGGTTCAAGTCTCCTAAGAGCTACTGGAGGAGGTCCCATGGGATTAGTTAGGCGAACCCCGAACACCCATCCTATCTAAAGATATCATGAGTGTACCTTACTCAGTGCCTTAGTCTACACAAAAACACACTTTTAAGGGAGCCTTAGACTTCCAAATGAAATTAGCTAATGGAAAAGGGTGGTTATGTTAGGGGAGGCCAAGATGATGTAAGAAGGATTTACAAGAGAAGACCCCTGAAGGAGCTCCAATCCAAACCCGAGAGCCATTAGTGGAATCAAAAATGAATAGGCCAATTTATCTCACACATGCAATCTCATTTACTTATCTTCTTTCAGTGAACGTATACATCCTGGGCATTGTGCCAATGCCAATCATAACAGCATGGTTCGTTGTTCTATAGCAATGTAGTTTGCTCCTTGCCTCCTATCGACCCACATTGCGGAACAACAGTCCTCGGGTTGCAGATCTATGCATCATGAATCCAATACCTATCGCGCCAATACAAATTTACGTAATTTGATAATAGAAAAAAGGTATGGGTGATGAGAAAATTTCAGGAGCCAGGATGAAAGGACAGAGCACATTTGTCAAACTGTGATGTTAAGGCACCATAAAGGATCTGATGAACTGAAAGGTTATATCAGATCCTCAAAGCTTGCCAAAAAAGAATGTCTGTAATCTTCCTGTCCACGGCATCTCAAGGTTCCAACAAAGATAAAGAGTCACAGAGATACAAAGGAGGCTATTAAGAGATTTGATGGAACCTTGAGTGGCAGCTCAACTGAGATTTGTTCCAGAGGTCCCAAGGTCAAGTCTCCTCAAGGCCACTGGAAGTGATCATGGTTATTAACTTCGGGCCAATGGGATTAATCGGGCAAAAGCCCAGATACCCATGTGTTTAGATAAGAATAAAAATATAAAAAGAGAGAGAGAGAGAGAGAGAGAGAGAGAGAGAGAGACCTTATGAAAATCTAAAAGAACATTAAGTTACATCAGGATTCAAGGAAGAAAAAATAGTTCTACACCATCCACAAAAAAATTGATCAGAGAATTATTATTTTATATTTTTTATAGCTGACAGAATAAAAGAAAATGGTCAGAGATTGTGAATGCTAAAAAACCCAAAGACTCAACTCATCCCAAACTTCACCATGGAGAGAGAACGGTCGCCATCCAAATAGCACATATCAAACACATTTCTCATGATAACGTGAAACTTCTTTCCAAAGCCGTTATTCATACATGTCGTCTTAAAATTTTGAACTCAAAAGTGTCTATCTTATTCCTTTTCTAGTATAAAAGAAATTATAGGTTAAGATCCAATATGGGTATCCATTTTCCATTTGCTGCTTCAAGCTACAAGAAGTTGACAACTTCAGTCATGTTTCACTATTGGCAATATGTTAAGGAATATCACAAAAGGATTCAGAAACACAAATGTGGAGAAAGTGGACTGTGCCACTCTAACACACCTCACATGGTAAATGCAGCAGCAATATTTGACAACAGGCTTTACGGCATATCTATCTCCCTTGTTATGGGGGCTTAGTGATGAAGAGCTAGTTAATGATTGTTTGGCTCACTTTAGGAAGTTGCACTTCATAGGTACTTCTACTTCCCACATTCAAAACTGTGTAGGAAGTGCTCAAAATTGTTGGTTGACAACAGGATCTATAACTTAATGCAGCAAGTTCAACTTACCTAAGAAGACTAGATAAGAAACTTCCCCCAATTTGGGCGAAGTAGAACTTCCCCTTCCAGCAATTTTTCGTCAACTAAACAATTCAACAGTTTCCTACTTCTTATACTTTCTCTGAGTTTTCTTGTCCACCATATGACCACTTAGAGGTTAAAAAGTCATTTATTCATATAATCCTAAAAGGGTAATGGTTGGCTATAATGCCAATTCGTTTCCTTAGATGTCATGGGTCATTTTAGAAGTTAGAACCATTGGTGATTCACATAGCCTCACCCGCCTAGATATAGATTTCATAGAACTGGATCTCAAGCCATATTGTCATCTAATTCATACAGCTTAAACCACTATTCTCACCTTTATATCCATATGTGCTACATCACTTGTACTACTGTAAATTGAATGTGTGCTTTTCATCCATTTGAAGGCAAAACCGCTTTGTATTTTCGAAATGTTACCTCTTCAGCTGTGTGCTTGACCACCACAACAGAAACATTGAAGAACTTCATCATCGTAAAGGTACTGAACAGTAACTTTTTCATTTTTAGATAAAAGGGTACTGAACAGTAACTTTACCTTACTTTCTTTCTTTTGTTTCTTAGGAGGAGGGGGGAGTAAATGATATGGGTCATTCTAACGCAAATGCAATTCCGAAGAAGTGCATTTCCTCCCTTGTTTCTTAACCATAAACTTCACTATCAGACAAGTGGAAAACAAAAATCAAAAGTCTTCCAATTTTCAATATCTTAGCTGCAGCAAATTCCAAGGATCAAATCGAGAGTGTGTACAGACTCTCATGACCAACAACTATAGATGAACCGAAGGACCAACTATGGCAAAACTTAAACGATAGCATCAACAAAAGAACCAGAAAAGGCACCAAATTGACAGCACATGCAACCCAATTACCCCCCTCCCCCAAAGAAAATGAGGAACACAAAATGTAAGCTGCAATTCATGACAACAGTGAGTCAACCAAAACACAATCGAAAGCTACAGAAAAAGTAGTACTATCAAAAAGACACCAATTTGACCACCTATGTAACTGCCAACAATCAAAAAGAAGAAAACCCACAAAATTTACCCTACAGTCCATGATGACTCAAAAACACTTAACTTCCTATAAACATAATTGGAAAAAAAAAAAAAAAAAAAAAAAAAAAAAAAAAAAACATCCGAAAAAGGCACCAAATTGACAACCAAACCAAAAACCACAATTCCCTAAAACAGTGACTCAAAAACACAAACTTCCTTGAAACCCAATTGAAAGCAACAGCAACAGAACCATAAAAAGCCACCAAAGTAACAAACCCATGCATTTCCCAAAATAAAAATTAAATAAAATTAAATCAAAATTCAGGCTAGAAAGTACAAACCTTGCGTTTGAGAATCTGGGCAGCGAAGAATTCAACTTCATAATGGGAAAATTGAGGGTGGGATAAATTGAGGAGAGAAGTAGCAACTTCCCAAGCAGCATCAGATTGCTGGAACTGAATTAACCATTGATTAGCTGCTACCCTGTTACATGATTGTGAATCATGGTTTAAGACATTTATTGCTTGGGCTACTTGGATTTGCAATTCATCCATTTGGGTTTTTTGCTTTTGGCTTTTGTTTCTCTTTTGTTTTGTGTGATTGTGTCTCTCTCAATTCAAATAGTGCTAAGCTAGGGAGTAATAACTTAAGTAACTAACGACTAACGAAAGTTTTTCATGTTCTCCCTTGTTGTTGGGTTTCTTTCTTTCTCTGTCTGTAAGTGATGACAGAGGGAGAGAGAGAGAGAGATGGATGGAAGAGAGATAGAATGATGGGCGGAGAGGACGACGCCTGTAATTCCTTAGATTAATCCGACGGCTTTCATTGGTTCATTTTTCATTGTTTAGTTTCGAAGAGGGAGTGACCACTGACCAGTGCGATGTAGAGTGGGCTGAGAAAGTTTTTTTTTTTTTTTTTTTTTTTGGTTCTCCAAATTTAATTTATTTTATGAAGGTAAGAAGGGGTGTGAAACTAGAAGCGTTTCCTCTTAAAGCAACTCCTAGCTAGAGCTGTTAATGGGCGGGATGGCCCAGTAAGTCCGACCCGCTCGGCCCTAAAAAAGGCGGATCTGGATAAGGCGTCTTAGTGATTTTATAGGGAACCGGCCCAAGCCTGTTTGTCGACCCGTCCCATGAGCCAAAAAACATGTCAAGCCCGACCCGCGTCCGGCCCAGCCGCGCTATTGAACAACTCTACTCCTAGCCTATCAGCTAAACGGTTTAGTCAATTTCAATAGAAGGAGAGTAATCTCATTTGGTTTCGTCTCATGTAGTATTCTAAGATTCGTGAACCAGTTCAGTGCTTTTTCCTTCTCGGAATGTGTGATTGACTATAACAGGGTTGCACGCATTGAGGAATCGCCTAGCATTAATGATGATATTATGGATGGTCCAAGGGATGGCAATCTCTACGCGCATTGTCTGAATGACGATGAGATTGTCCCCTTCCACTTGAATACGTTTGAAATCTTTATTTATACCCGCTTTGATACCATTTCGCATAGATGATACTTCCGCTACAATGGTCGAGGCGAGTCCCAAATTATCGGCTCCCGCACAAAGGAGCTTTTCGATCATGTGGGTCCCTAAAAATGAACCAGCAATTGTGTTGCCATTTTTCCTGAACCCATCAAAGTTAATTTGACGTTGTAGTTGAGTTGGAGAGATGTCCACCTTACCATTTCCGTACATTTGTTAGTGGTAGCATTGGAGTGTAAGGAGCTAAGATCATCAGGGGTATTTATACTCATGCGCGTTTTTCATTCCTCGTAACAACTAACAACATAAAAGAACGTGTGTGTCGAGTTAGGGTTATCACCATTAAATACTCTCCCATTTCTTTCCCGCCAGTGACTTATATAAGATATACACATTTACAAATGTTATTACCATCCAAATAAAGGTTCATTCTAGTCGAGTAAAGCCAAGAAACTAAGTTAATTATAGGTCCATTTATATCCATCCATTCATTCTCCGTTTGGTTATTTCATTGTTGTCTCTTGATTGTAATTTGTCGAATTGGTGCCCAAATTATTTAAAAAATCAAGAGAGTATACCTTTATGTTATTTATAAGATCCTTATTTGTAAAATCTATGCATCCAAAAGTGACATTTTCTTTAAATATTCCACTAAATGGTGGATGAAATATGCTTTTTTTTTTTTTTAACTTGTATAATATTGTTGTTGGCCCTTTTTTTTTATAAGGACAAAAATGTCCCTTTATATATATATATATACCCCTATTTTAATTTTCTTCTCCATTCTATTTTCCTGTTAGTTTTTTTTCCTCTCATTACTTTTTTGTTCATTGATTGGGGAATAGGTGAAGAAGTGAGGGAACAGAATTTACAAACGGATAAGAAAGGATAAGAAATGAGATGCTCGTTGGGGACAACGGACAAGGTAGGTGGAGATAGAGTTCAAGCTGAAAGAGAGAGAAAATGAAGTAGATTCAGTTACCGAATTAGGAGAGGAGAGAGACATGAATAATAATGTAGTGAGTGGTTCATTCAAATGGTGTTTTATTTTCAATTTGTTGTTGCATAGGTTGGAACTCTTGAATGTACTTTTATGGAGTTAGTGGGATAGGGCTTTAGTCTGCTATTAATGAGCAAGCTTCAAGGAGAAATATGAGGAAAAACTAACAGCAATGTATTAGTTTGCCCGCAGACTTTAATATTTCAACAGTTGAAGGGTAGCAGCTAAATTTTCAAAAATGTTTTGGATACCACTGGAAATGTGTATAACCACGAGTGCACCAACTAGAAAAAGATTTTATTATTATTATTATTATTATTATTATTATTATTATTATTATTATTATTATTATTATTATTATTATTATTATTATTATTATTATTATTATTATTATTATTATTATTATTAAGGGTACAAAGGAGGCAGAAGATCTGATCAATATATTTATAAACAGTAGAAGTGAAACCCTTAATTTAATCATTAGGCCAATACCTCAATGATTGGGTATGGGTTGACAAATTTGGGTGAGCTCGAAAGTATGTTCTTAGAGGATCGCTTGGTAGTTCAACCAAAAAATTTCACTTGATTTTGCGACTTTTTTCGGTCTTAATATTGACAGAAAAATACGTTTTAATCTAATCAATAAGAAAATTTACTAGGAACTACTATGAGTGAGTAGGAATACCGTGTACCAAATATCGAATTCGGAACCGATTTGAAACCAATTTTTCCTGATATGGGAATCAGGTTGACAGATCCAAATTTAGTTCCCAATAACATGAAACGATACACCAACTAATTCCAATTTCCTTTCCTAACTTTTTGCAATCAAAACTGATTAGGTACCCGGCATAAAGCAATAATAATTTCAGATACCAGAAACCAAAGCAAAATTTCAAGGGCTATACAGTGTACTTATAGTATCTAATCCACACCAAGGATTGTATGTGAGTTGTGATTTGCGCAATTGATCTAGTGCCTATTGCCAAAGCATTTGTTATTTCTTTCCCTCTAGAGCTCATAAATTGTGGCAGCAAGTGCAACTTTTTTCTTCATTTGCTGTGGACTTTTCCCCTTAACTCTTGATTTGAATCACTAGAGTTCTTCTCTAAGGTGGTGTTTACTTGCTTGCAATCAAATGCAATGCAATGCAATCATTTTAAAGGGTAGATATGAGATGGAAAAGGAATGAGGGGAAGAAAGGAGATGAGAAAAGTGAAATTGATTACACCATTCAAAGTAATCATCATTACATGTGAAAAGTTGAGCAATTGTGATTACATTGAATCATGCAATCAACTCCACTTTCTCATCCCTCTCCTCCCACTCTTTTACTTTTTACCCCACATTTACTCTATAAAATGATTGCATTGTATTAGATTTGATTACAAGCAAGTAAATGAGCCCAGTGAAAAAGCTCTCCTATGTATTTCCAGCCAATTTAAGATGTTCTGCCAAACTTGCTCAGCTAGCGGGCATTGGAATTGCATGTTTCATAGTAGAGCTGATCATCGGGTCGGGCCGTCGGGTTTTCGGGTCAGAAATTCATGTCCATACCCCGGCTCTATCGGGTTTTGGGCTGGCCAGCGGGCTTTTCGGGCCAAATCGCGATATCGTAAATTTTCTATATTTGAAGCATAACTTTTGATCCCGATATGCGTTGGAGGTGATATTTTTTGGAATCCATATAACTTTTCGAGATCTACGCAACCATAACACCAAAATTGCAAAATTATATTTTTGAAAAAGCTTAAATTAAAATTACATCAAGAAAATTAATAGAAAAATATGAAAAAAATCAAAATAAATAAAATTTTGGCCATTCGGGTCGGGTTTGCGGGTTTGACCTTCACCCCAAACCCGTCCCAAATATGGGCGGGTTCAGGCTATGCCCGCAGGCCGGGTTTTTTTTGATTAGGTTTATTTCATAGGCATTATAGCGCAAAAAGCACCTATTGACAATATGCAGACCTCTAGTTAACAATTGATCAACGGTTGCAGCTTCCCATAGGCAGCAAGCCAGAATATGATCTTGTGTCGAGGCATAGACATAGGGCTCCATATTATATAGTTTTTTTCCAGTGGCATTTATCACTAACTGTTCTAAAACATTGTAAGTTTCATGAACAATATATTTACCAGCAACCATCCACTTCTCCATGTGAGTTTTTGCAGCAGAATTACTACCACTTTTTTCAATAAAATGTCTCTTGTTTGCAAGAGTTTTTTTCCAGAGCCATGCATCATTTTGCTTCACAGTGATATCCCAAATAGACAGGTGCTTTATATGATAGTAAGTAACCTATCTAGAAAAATGATTTGTAACATTTGGTTTTGAATTTGTTGTAATTTAGAAAATTAATATTTGTTGGTGTGATCTTATAATTGTTGTTTTCCACTATTAAAAAACGGAATTGCTTAATGTAAATCCAAAATTACTCAACATAAATATTTTTGTCACAATACTTCCTAAAATGCCCTTTATATCAAATGCAAATTCCTTCCCCTCATTCTCATTCCTCTCAAATCTCACTATTATCTTTGCCTCTTTTCATTGTTAAGACCCTAATTAATTTGATTGGGACAATAATTTCAACACAATTAATCATCACCATGGATTATATGAATGTGACAGTTTTTTTTTTTTTTTTTTTTTTTTACGATTCATTTTTTAGGTTTATATATGGGTAGTGATGAATGACAATTGGCTAGGTGGTTGTTGGGTTCAATGGCTCGGTGGTGTTTGGGTGGGTGTTGTTTAGGTGGGTCGATTGGCTGATGAGGAGAGCGAAAGATAGAGGCGGTGGTGTGGGCGTTGTTGAGTGAATCTCCCGCCCTCACCAGCGCCTTGTTAACGGCATCTCGATGTTCCACTTCCACCCAACCGCCCACCCACCCACCCACCCTCGGTGCCGACGCTCCAACCTTTGGAATATGAAGGGAAAATAAAAATAAAAATGGAAAGGCTGAAAATGCCTGGCTTGCAAGTTGCAACTGATGATATAAAAAGCATGGCATACAAGTATATACGCAGCACAATGGTATAGCTATAGGACTATTGTTGATGAACGAATGGTCAAGTACTGATAACCTAGTTAAAATTAATGCCAGCTGTTTAATTTATTTTCGGTGGACAGAGAAAGTAAAGGGAGAAGTAGAGAGAGAAAATGAGTGAGAAAATGACAAGGCTATTGTTGGAAAAAATATTTACATTAAGCAATTTTGGATTTACATTAAGCAATCCCCTTGAAAAATTACTTTGTAAATAAACTGAATTCAGATTTTAATATGGACCTAGCTACCTAAAAAATAGTGGGTACCTACCAAAGTAATTATTTTAAGAAAATTACTACATTTTTTTAAGAAAATGACTATACATTTTTTTTTTAATTCAACATATTCTTTGGGTTCTAAACCACATTAAGACACACAGTAATCATTTTGCACCTCGCGTAGTTTATTACTGTATTTACAAAAATATTTTGGGCAATAAATTACCGTAGATCTTATTTTGGACAGAAATCGAGTAAATTTATCAAAGAACATGATAAATAATCATTTTCAAATACAAAACTTTAAAAGGTGGAAAATTGCATAATTTTGTATATAAGAAGGTGGTTATCAACAAATTTCTTATCTTTATTATTACAAGTATTTAGGAATCACAATTTAATACATCATCAACGAAATTTAAGAAGAAACTTGATTCAAATCCGAACAAGTGAAAGTCTATCCAACACGTTAATAAGAACCTGAATTCAAAGCATACTCAAATTCGAGTGCGACTCAGAGGTTGCGAAGAGTCCAATATAAGTATTTGATTTTAATTAGGAAAAACTAAATTATATTTTCTTTGGTGCATATAACTTCTTTTTACATAAACTCAATCCTAATTGTAATTATTGTTATTATTATTATTATTGACATGAATAACCAAACATTTTGACCCATTTACAAAACTAATACCACATTGCACAAAAATAATCCCACATGTAACTTTAGCTAACGCTGTTGAGCTAAGTGAAGTATCAATATAACAGAGTTAGCATTCTGTTTGATCTAATTCAACATATTGTATTTAGTCAAATTTATTTTCCCTCCCTCATATTTTGTTCCCCTTTTTTTGCCATTACACCTCACGACTCAAGCCATCTATCCCGCCATCGTTGAATTGGAGCTCATCACACAAACCCTTTCAAAATCCCAAAATTCACCACCACCATCACCACCATCACCACCATCTCTTTCTTTGATCTCTTTCCAGTGTTGACGAGGAGGTTTCTAAACATTGCTACTTCAAACAACAACTTCCTCTGAAGTTAATTACCTCCACCATGTAAACTAAAATATTCTTAAGGGCAACTTTCATTTTTATTCTACAAACATTTCTCCATATATAAAAAGCTAACACCACTGAAATTTGAAGACTTCAAATTTCATCTTTTAAAAGCAAAGCAAATGTATCAAAACTTAGACCAATCAGCAAATGATATATTAACAACATCATCACAAATGACCAGTTTTAACTTTTAACAACATCCCATATCAATCCATTATGTTTATATGAGGCAAATAGCAACTCCCTATTAGGAACATAGAAATCACATTCCATATATACAATTTACATACAAACCAAAATATGCTACGGCCTACACTACATCTTCCGGTTTGACTACGCGATCAATTCGCCATAAGTAAAAGTGCAAGTAATACCACCCAAGGTTAGACGGTTAAAAACATTCTAAAAGCAAACTCATAAACAGGTATTCGTGGAGGGTAAATGCTGTGAATTTTGGGATGATGCAATTACATGTGACTGAATGACTGGGTGAAGAGCAGACTAAAGAGATTTAGGACTCGGGAGAGAGAAAACTCTTTCCAATTTGTATTTCTGTTTAGGAGAGAGAGAAAAGAGATTAAAAGTAAAATAAATTCTAGTTTTTCCAGTTTCTCACTACCTCGTCAGCAAGAAGTTAGTGGAATACTACTTCGTTGAAGTGCATCTTCATTTAAGGGCCGTTTGGTTGGGCAAAAAAGGAGGCCCAGTAACGGAATGGATAAGGTCATTCCATTACCGTGTGTTTGGTTGATTGGGCCTGGAATCCGAAATCCTCACTGAATGGTATCCAAACCCATCAAATGAAACCCATCTCCCCCCAAGGGTTTCAATTCCCTTTCTTTCCTGAAACAAAAAAGCGTCTCACTTCTCTCTCTTTCCTCTCTCTCCTCTCTCTGGACTGCGACTGCAACTCTCATGGCTCCTCTTTTCTCTCTCCCCTCTTTGAAGCTTCCATAGCTTCTTTTCTCTCTCTCATCTCTGCTTGGTCAGGTAATTTTTCTCTCTTTCTCTCTCTTTAAAATTTCGACCTAGGATTTTTAAATTATCTTTAATTTTTCTCTCTTTTCAATTTCAACTTAGGATTTTTGGCAAGCTTCAAATCTCCTTTTGCTCACTTTCTCTCTCAATCACCGATCTCAGGTACTTCCTTTCTCTTTCTCTCTTCAAATTTTGTGTTTGTTTGCTGGTATTTTGTAAATTTTGATATGAAATTGTTAACTTCTCATGTCCCCAATTGGTTTAACATATAATTAGTGCTATGATATGGGCTATAGATTTGAATAAACGATGGCCACTAATCATGTTTTGTTGCTGGTTGAATCACTTGAATGTTCTAGGTTACTTGAAATAGATCATTTCATTATGATTTTTTAGAGGAAAAAAATATTATAGAAGATGAAGAACAGCTTTGCATAGATGTACAGTAGTGATTATTATCATAGTGTAGCTAAATAGTACTGTTTTTTTTTTTCATTATTTATTTTATGTTTTCTCTATTTTTAATCTGTGATGCAATTTTTAGTTTCTAGAATTACATTAATGTGCTTTTGAAGTTAGGAAGTTTTGCTGAACTTTTGTTCATTTGGGTTTTATTAAATCATATTCAGAATGGCTTGTCTTGACCGTTCTTTAAGGAGGAAGAGGAGGTTTCAACAATTTCAGTTTATTATGATGATGGTTAATATGATGTGTATGCTTTATATTGTGTGGCAAATGATAAGTGTTAGTCTGATTAGGAGTGTTGAGTTAGAAGATAGAAAGAGGGCTAAGAAAAGATTGAGATGTGAAAACTTGCATAGGTTGATAAGAGAGAGTGACATTGCTTGTAAGAATGAACTCCGGGTCAATAGACACACATTTTCTCTGCTTTGTGAGCTGGTTAGAGACATAGGGGGGTTGAGGCCGACTCGAAATATGTCTTTGGAGGAGATAGTAGCTATGTTTTTGTATACATTGGCTCACCATAGGAAAAATAGGTCAATTGGACACTATTTTATTAGAAGTGGAGAAAGTGTAAGTCGCCAGTTCAATCTTTGTCTTGGAGTAGTTTTAAAGTTGCATGAACATTTGTTGAAAAAGCCAACTCCTATTAAAGATGACTCCGACGATGAAAGATGGAAATCTTTCAAGGTATCAATACCAATTTTTCCATTCCATACTGATTTTTTATAACTATTTTTTTTTTTCCATTCTATTACAAATGAATTTTTATTTTGTAGAATTGCTTAGGAGCCCTTGATGGTACATATATTAGTGTAACTGCCCCATCTGAGCATAGAGGGAAATATCGAACAAGAAAGGGGTCCATAGCTATGAATGTTTTAGGGGTTTGCTCCCCTGACATGGAGTTTATTTATGTTTTACCGGGGTGGGAGGGTTCTGCACACGATTCTCGTGTCCTCCGAAACGCACTTTCTAGACCACAAGATGCTTTGAAAGTTCCTCAAGGTAATGAATAAAATTTTCTTAAGACGAATACTTTAGCTTATAATAAGAAAATATTAGTAATTGATTTTATTTTTTTTGCCTCTTGTGAAGGTTGTTATTATTTTGTTGATGCTGGATACACTAATGGGAATGGGTTTCTTGCGCTCTATAGAGGTCAAAGATACCATCTTAAGGAATGGAGTGCTCAACGACCACAAAGTGCTGAGGAATATTTTAATATGAAGCATGCTAGAGCTAGGAATGTTATTGAGAGATGCTTTGGCTTGCTTAAAGGGAGATGGGGTATACTTAGAAGCCCTTCATTTTTCCCCCTTCGAACTCAAAGTCGTATTGTTATGGCTTGTTGTTTATGACACAACTTAATTAGAAGATTCATGCCTATGGATCTTATGGAGGAAGAAATTATAGATGAAGACCATGAAGAAGAAGATGAAAATGACGGTGATGTTGAGTTTATCACGAGTCTTGCAACCTCCAACCAGTGGACTAATTTTAGGAACACGTTAGCACAAGACATGTTTAATGGCTGGAGAGCAAGAGCTACATAATGATTTCAAGTGATCCAGTTTGTTAGGAGGTCCAAGCTGATTTTAGGAACACGTTAGCACAAGACATGTTTGAAGTAATGCCCTTACAGAACATAGAAAAGTTGCTCTGGTTGACTCTTGTTTATCTTAAGTACTGTACTCTTATGTTATTTTAGTAATAGAACATAGGGAAGGTCCATGGACTTTGGGAGCTGATTATGTAGTCTCATGAGCTAAGGACAGGACATTTTAATTCATTGCATGTTGTTTGGCAGTGATTAGCCATTTATCTGTTGTATTGTACTGCTAATTTATTATATTATATTCTATCTTGATTATTGGTTTGTATATATTCTATATACATCTTGTGCTTTGATAGGATGAAGGGTGATGTTGCTAGACTTAAGAAAGAGGATAGAGGTAGAGGCAAAAATAAGAAGTTTTGGAGTGCGCAAGAAGATGGCGTCTTAATTGATTCATTACATGAGTTGTCCTTGGATCCTAAATGGAAAAGTGAAAATGGCTTTAGAAGCGGTTACATGAAACGTCTAGAAGAGATGATTCATATAAGGCTTCCATCTTGTCTAAAGGTAGCTGACCCACACATCCAATCTCGCCTCAAGCATTGGTCGGACAAATATACAGCAACGGCTGAAATGTTGGGCCCCTCCGAATTCGGTTGGGATGACGAGAAGAAGATGCTGAAAGTTGACAAGGACGTCTTTGATGAATGGGCTGCGGTACTTCTCAATCCCTTTCTTTCTAATGTTGTTATCTTTTTTGATGTCTTCATGTAGTAATTGGGAATATGGGTTGTGAGTTGGTTCTTTTATATCTGATTTTTGAGAATGCTAAAGTTTTTGAGAACCGCTAGCTTTAAATTCATATGTCTAATCAGTATTCAGTGCTGAGAGAATACAAGTATGCTAGGTCAAAGTGTCAAATAACATGGGTCATGGGACCATGCATATGAATTATAAAAGACATGTTTGTCTCTGTCCTATACTAGCTAAGGCTGACAATTGAATTATAAAAGACATGTTTGTCTCTGTACTATCTAGAATCAGTTGTTTAACTACATGTGGTATTGGGTCAGAGTAAGGAAACTGGATAGCCAGTTCTGCTGTCAAAAAATCTACTGACTGGTCAGAGTAATTGTACTTGTAGTCACTGACTGGTTTTGTTGCACACTTTAGCTGATCTGTGGTGTTTGCTTCTAATTATGTTTTCTTTCGTATAGATTCACAAGAAAGCCAAGGGGTTATATGAGATGTCATTCCCTCACTATGAGGTACTTGCTAAAATTTATGGGAAGGGATAGAGCAACCGACGACTTTTGTGAAGGTTTCAATCAAGCGGTCAACAATTTCGATGTCGAGGATGCAAAGGAACCGACTATGATGGACAGCGATGATGACACTACAAGTGAAACTTCGGTAACTCGATCAGTGACTCAATCTATCAAGAAAGAGAAGCCCTCGGTTGACGGACAGCCTTATAAGAAAAGGAAAATTCAGGCCCCTCCAAGCAAGGGGAAGGCAATGGAAAGTGGGAGTTTGGTGGCTTCTGTTGACGCATTCTTCTAGATTTGGGGACATCTTTTTGGGGATAAGTGATCACACCATGTCAAAGGTAATGTTGCTAGCAGAAGAGAGGGAACAAAAGTTGGATGATAAGACTAACACAATCTTGGAGGAGGTCTTGAAGTTGGAGGGTCTTTCTCCTTCCGAAACGTTGAAAGTAGCAACTGTTCTTTCAAAAGAGGAGCATATACTTCGCATATTCCACCAAGCTTTCCCTGCTTTGAAGAAACAATGTGTACTTGACATTCTCAAAGATCTTCAAAAGTGATGTCTACCTTTCTAGAGTTTGATGTCTGTTATTTGTGTCTACTATGATACTAGTAGTAAGGAGTACCTTAACTATGGCTTGTTAATTTCAGTTTGGTGATATGTGGATTTTGTAGGTTGTGACCTGTTCCTTGCGTTATTATTCAATGTTCTTGGATTAAAAGAAGAAAAAAAAACCCAGATTTGTACTGTATATAGCCCCAATTTCGATCTCTCGTGATTTGTGTCGTGGCTTTTATTTTGTTTGGCATTAAGGGACGAGAGTCTGGACAGGATCCCTCCATACTTGGATGGTGGAAATTTTATTATAATTTTTAGAGTGTTAATATTTCTATTTTTACTTACATTTTATAATTTATTATATTTTTGAAGCATTATTATGATTTTTTTTTTCATTTGTTATAATTTATTTTAATTTTTAGATTGTTACTATATATTTTTATTCACACTTTACAATTTTAATAATTTTCTGAGGTATTATTACATTATTTTATAGTCATTTATAATATTTTATAATATATTTTTATAAAATATTATCTTAAATATTTTAGAAGTAAAATGATTCCATTTCATATTTGAACCAAACACCAAGTAAGGGAATCAAATATAAGTGATTTCATTTCAATCTTGAACCAAACAACTTACAAAAGTAATGGTTTCTATTACCATTCCTTCCTTCAATTGCAATCCATTCCATTACCTTTCCACAAGTTGAACCAAACGATCCCTTAGTTCATTAATGTATGTCCAAAAAAAAAATAGGATTACTAGCTTACTGCTCTATAAAGTGAAATGTGGATTATTTTGGTAAGATGGTAAGATCGACCAAATGTTGAATTATTCATGTCAATTTTTTCGTTATTATATGTTGGACCAAAGATCTCCACGCTCAATATTGGTTAAGGAAAGTATTTCAGTTTGAATATAAGTCTAGTTTATGTAAAGTATTGTTGAGCAAGTAAAACATATTATATTGTTAAGATATTATTTAGTAGTAGTTTCCTAATTGTGTTAGGAGTCAAGTTAGGTTAAAATAACCTATTTGTAGTCTAGTTGTGGCCTATATAAAGAGGTCATAGCAGAAGGTTAAAATATGGAAAGTGATTTTGGGGGGGGGGGGGGTTGTCCCCGACTCCATAAGTCTAGCCAGGTGCTCTGGGATGTGTTCCCATCACCAAGTCCAATATGTCAAGTGCCAAAGTATAGTAAAGTTTAGTCCGTGGTTTTTTATCCCTCAAGATCAAGGAGGGATTTTCCACGTATATCTTGTGTTCTTTACAATTATGCTTCCGCGTGCGTTATAGTCCAGCTAGAGTCTACGTAAAGTGAAAAGCCCAATAAATGGTATCAGAGCATGGTAGGATACTGCGAAGAAGAAGATACGATGAAGCATGTAGATGGTGAAGCAAAGAGGAAATATTTTTGAAAAGATCGAAGAGGTTGTGGGCTTGAGAGGAAGATTGTTGGAACAAGCCCCCAAAGGTACAAAAAGTCAAAGCCAAGTAATAGTTAGCAAAGTCCAAGTCTAGTCATGTTTATCAAAGTTCAAGCTTGTACGTCCAAGTGCAACGGTGCATGTCTAGCTAGCGTGAGTAGTCTGAGCACTATTCTTATTAGAGGAAAAGTATTTTCTATGGAGATCAGTCTTTTTCCTTGTAGGAAATTATGTCTACGGCCAAGTGATAAAAGTGTTCAGCAAAAGTAGTAGTTTAGTCAGCATTAAAGATTAGTGTGCCAAAGTCTTTGTAAGTGTATGTTGAAGTTTGCAAGAGGTTCAAGTTCGAGGGGAGGCAGCGTAAAGTTCATGCAATCAAGGTCGAAGCATTGATCAAGTTGAAGAGTATTGAGCGTGAAGGGAGGTTTGTTGGACCAAAGATCTCCACGCTCAATATTGGTTAAGGAAAGTATTTCAGTTAAAATATAAGTGTAGTTTATGTAAAGTATTGTTGAGCAAATAAAGCATATTATATTGTCAAGATATTATTTAGTAGTAGTTTCCTAATTGTGTTAGGAGTCAAGTTAGGTTAAAGTAACCTATTTGTAGTCTAGTTGTGGCCTATATAAAGAGGTCATAGGAGAAGGTAAAAATATGGAAAGTGATCGGGGGGGTTTGTCCCCGACTCCATAAGTCTAGCCAAGTGCTCCGGAATGTTCCCATCACCAAGTCCAGTATGTCAAGTGCCAAAGTATAGTAAAGTTTAGCCCGTCGTTTTTTATCCCTCAAGATCAAGGAGGGGTTTTCCACGTATATCTTGTGTTCTTTACAGTTATGCTTCCGCGTGCATTTTAGTCTAGCTAGAGTCTACGTAATGTGGT
The DNA here is from genome assembly GCA_038025085.1 of Tetragonia tetragonoides. Lineage (NCBI taxonomy): Eukaryota > Viridiplantae > Streptophyta > Magnoliopsida > Caryophyllales > Aizoaceae > Tetragonia > Tetragonia tetragonoides. The sequence goes on from CM076141.1 coordinate 34,895,620, forward strand.
CTCTAAGTAAAGTGAAAAGCCCAACATTATAATAACAGCAAGTCTTGTGTGAGACCAACTCACATAAATTTGGGGTCACTTTTCAAAAATGTAGGGATCACTTATGGTGAACAGTGACACTTGTTTCATTAAAAAATGATCCCCGTCTCGCCAAAAGTTATAAAAAAATTGTCTTTTATAAATTTTTGTGTTATTACAACTTACGAGTATTTTTTTTATTGACCCGGATGCCCAAATTTCCAAAACCAACCCCCGGACCCTGGCGATCGAAAAAAAAGAAGAAGAAAAAGAACCCCCTTTCTCTCCCTCCTTTCAAAAAAACAAAACAAAAAAAAAAAAAACTCACGAAACTCCGATTTCATTTTCCCCTTCCCCAAGATTTCACTTCCTTTCATTAGGGTTTAACAGTCCAACCCCCCCCCCCCTTTCTCTCCCTCATTTCATTCACCCCTTAAACCCTACACACTCTCTCTCCTCTCTCTGTTCATTTCCACCATGGGTAGCCAACAAGCCGTCTCTCTCCTCACAGGAATAGCTCGAGCTGCGATAGGTCTAGGTCTTGGTGGTACCCTTTTGAACTCATCTCTTTACACTGTTGATGGAGGTGAAAAGGCTGTTATTTTTGACCGTTTTAGGGGAGTTCTTGATGAAACTGTTGGTGAAGGAACACATTTCTTAGTCCCATGGCTTCAAAAGCCTTTCATTTTTGATATCAGAACTAGGCCTCATTCATTTGCATCTATTTCTGGTACTAAAGATCTTCAGATGGTGAATTTGACTTTAAGGGTTTTGTCTAAGCCTGATGAAGGGAGGTTGTCTACTATATTTCAGCATTTGGGTCTTGAATATGATGAGAAAGTTTTGCCTTCTATTGGTAATGAGGTTCTTAAGTCTGTTGTTGCTCAGTTTAATGCTGATCAGTTGCTTACTGAGCGTCCTAGGGTTTCTGCTCTTGTCAGGGACAGCTTGATTAAGAGGTAATTTTAAGAATTTTGTTTTGTGATTTGGGTTACTTTTGTTGTTTTATGATCTGGGTTCTTGTTTGTTTTGTGATTTGGGTTGTTCTTGTTGTTTTGTGATCTGGGTTATTGTTAATGTTGTTGTTTTTGTCTTCCGGTTACATTCAGTATGTTGTTGACTTCGGAAAGAAATTGCTTTAAGAGGTGAATTGCACGGAGTTGTAGGTGTTTGTTATTTCATCTTTGTATTTTGCCGTGTTATTCCGAGAATTCTATCATTTTAGCTGATAATCTACTTGTAAAACTTGCTTTTGATTATTAATTTATTATTATGCGTAGGCTAAATGTATTGAGATGGAGCACTTGTATACTTGTGTATGAGATTTTGCTACAATGAACCGTTGAGCGGATCCAGACCCCGCCCTAGGTGGGATGCTTACTGGGTTGTTGTTGTTGTTGTTGTTGTTGTTGAACCATTGAGGGGGATGTGGTTTTGGGACATAGTCTGATTGTTTTCTTTAGATTTGAGACCCATTATATGCTCAGAATTGATACACTGGTTGCAATATTTCGCAGTACCCTTGGTTGGGAGTTAGGTAACCATACTTAACTGAACTGATTTGGGTGTCAATGTACAATGAGTGGATCTGTATTATGAAATTTTTTACTCAACTGAGATGAATTTAGTTTAGCTTGCAGCTGTTAGGGGCAGAGCTAAAATAATCAATATTAAGCATAGCAGGGATTGTTCTTGTTATCATTATTGTTTTTCCTTTTTGGGTATATTCTGAAAGTACTTTTTCTGTAAGTCTTGACAACTAGGATTTTAACTGGTTGATTTGGGGTTGTTTTTGTGGTTGCTGAAGTTTGCGTTATTGGTGGGTTTGGATAGTAATGTACTGTGTGGGCTATATCTTCCGAGTACATTTTGGTCATTATGATCAGTTTGTTGTTCAATTTGTTGACACGGGAAATATATTGCTTTAAGAGGTGCATTGCAGGAAGTTTCGGGCTTTTCTTCTTCCGCTTTGGTATTTTCCCCTGAAATTTTTAGAATCTAGCATCTTAGCCGTAAATCTACTTGTGAATACCTGCCTTTTAGTATTATTATGTGTGGATATGGGCCAAATGTCAATGGTGCTAGCTCAAGAATAGTCATTTTCTTCTCTTGGAGTCATCAGGGGCAAAAATGTATTGAGAGGAAACTGTTGTTTGTAGAATTTTGCTACAAGGAAGGGCTGAGGTTGATATAATTGAGTTCTTTTGATCTGAAAACAATTCTAGCTGTCATAATCGATACCTTGGTTGCAGTTTTTAGCAGATGTGAATGAAATCAGTATTTGATTCGGAGTCAGTTTATGAAGTTCCGCAATGCCAATTAGTGTTCTTTTATGTACTTAAACTGCGACTGAATTAGATGTGAAGCACATTTTGTAATGAGTGGTCTGTATTGTGAAACATTTTATTCAACTGAAATGAATTTAATTTGGTTCCTCTGCTGTTATGTGCAGGGCTAAGGATTTCAATATTATATTGGATGATGTAGCAATCACTCACCTATCCTATGGAGCAGAGTTCTCAAAGGCTGTGGAGCAGAAGCAGGTGGCACAGCAGGAGGCAGAAAGATCTAAGTTTGTGGTGATGAAAGCTGAGCAGGAGAGACGGGCAGCAATTATCAGGGCAGAGGGAGAAAGTGAGGCTGCCAAGCTGATTTCAGATGCTACTGCAGCGGCAGGAATGGGCTTGATCGAGCTGAGGAAGATTGAAGCTCTAAAGGAGAATGCTGCAACAATGGCAAGGAGTGGTAATGTCATCTATGTTCCTAAGGGAAACCAACTTCTCATGGCCATGAACATGCCTGGTGGACGGTAAAAGCTAGGTGAGTTGGCTGTAGGTGATTAAGTTTGATGACATCCAGATAAATTTTTATAAACATTTTTTAATTTAACGTGGCTGACTTGGTTTTGGTCTTTATATCAATGTACTATGCTGTTGAGGTGTTTGTGTTTTTGTGATGAAGTGTGTGCTTATTGTTACGTTTTCAGAAGTTTTTGGTTATTTGTTTTTGTTTCCATCTGTTTTTGTTTGTGCAATCTATAAAGCTTTGGTCATTATTTGTACAGGCCCATGATGCTGACCACACACGTACACATTAGATAGGATTGTACCAATTGGCTAATCTTATATATCCATTTTAAGTAGGCCTAATGATTTTGGAAAACTGCAAATACTGTGATATTGCCTAAAAGGATGTGATTTATCAAGGGGAAGTTATCTATGACATATGTGGGCTATCTTGTGTCTGAATTCTCTGTCCTTTTTAGCTTAAGAGATAGTGCAATGAAAGTAGTTTATCATGTAAATAAACATCTTCATTAGGGGAACGTCAAAGCCTGTGGATGTAGAGCCTATAATTAGAGATAGTTGCCCCCTACCCTGCAAAGACCAAAGAAGGCTGATAACTAGATTTTAGGAGCTTGTGAATTTTTGTGCTTCACTTCTCTGATTGAGAATGCATTCGTCCTTGCCGAGTTTTTCTTTTTCCCCTTCTTAGTATGATCCTTAAATCTACTAAGTACATATGTATGAAGTTGGTATATAATATGATTGTTTTTTTTTTGCGCGAGTTTGACATAATTGAATGTTTCAGTGATGATCTTTGTGAATTTGTTTTTGTCATTATGTGTAGCCTTTGTCATTAGGTTGGTATGTGACGAAATGTATGTAATGGATTGCACAAATATTGGGAAAGATTCTCTCGGTAGTGTGATTAAGGGGGTTCTTGTCTTAGAAATGTGAATTCAAGTATTCCAGAAGGGTCGAGTCCCCTCAGGGCCACTGGAGGTTTTCCGGGTCGTTTACTTCAGGGCCCATGGGATTAGTCAAGCAAAGCTTGGACACCCATGCTATCTAAAAAAAGGTGAATTCTAGGGGCTTCACTTGGGTACCTTTTTTTAGCCAAGTTGATGATTATTGCATCAATTGGCTATCTGATATCTTCAGCTCTAGAAAGTTAACCTCAATTTCTTGATTTCATTTACACATTTTTTCTTATCTAAAAAAATATATTCAAATCTAGAAAGTGGAAACTAGTCGCTCCCCCCTCCCCCCTCAAACAAAAAGGAAGAAAGAAAGTAGAAACTAGGACCTGGCTTTCACTTGGTACCATTTTTAGCCTTGTAGATGATTATTGTTTCAAATGGCTTTTGGTATCTAATATCTTAGACAACTAGGGATGGCAATGGACTAAATCATCAGTTGGCTGTCTAATATCTTCCGTTCCAGAATTTTTTCCTCAATTTCTTGATTCTTATCTGAAAAATATCTTTAGTTCTAGAAACTTGAAAATAGTCTCAAAACAGAAAAAGGGTAGGAACTAGGACTATTGTTATGTGCAAATATTCTGATTTGTTGCTAAAAAAGGATGAAAATTGTAGCTTCTTTTCAAGATGTTAATGTGAAAGTTATCTGTGAGATTTATGAGTTTTCTTGTGTCTTGTTCTCTATCCTTTCTTGGAAGGTACTCATGCTGACATAGCTAGAGTTTACTGTAATGAACTGGTCTTTTATCTGAACTATTAGATAGAATATTATAGCTAGTTGGACTTAGTTTACGTCATTACTTGTATGGCCGTGGAAGCTTAAAGTATGATTTCTTATGACACTTACAGCATGAATGGTCATTGGGTTGTGTTTCTAAATGTCATTTGTCCAGGATGTCTTTGGAGTTGTATATTTCGATGTTTAAATAAGTACTTGGACATTCAATTCTGCATTTGAACAGTAGAAATTACCCGCCAGCAAGTTGAATTACTCGTAGTATACATGTTTTGATGTTCATATCTTTAAGAGGTCATCTTCATTGTGGCATGATCAGCTATTTATAAATTAAGGCTATTGAGTATTGATTTCCATTGTAGAATTTAACGTTGTCGCATGTGTTAGGAAATACATATCTGTGCAGTGGTGATCATAGTTCAACTGCATTATAGTTGGTCCTCATAAGTCATCATCCTGGTCTTGTCCCCTTCTTGTACCCCAGCCTCCTCACCCCCCACCACCCAAACCAAAAAATATTACTGAAACATGTGTATATGATGAGGGGAATGCCACATACAGAAAAGGCTGAGTAGACTGTTGGCCTTTTTGTGTGTTGTGTGCTTAAGGCACATCAGTAATGAATTATTCTTGTATGTTAATTTGCCCATGACTGTGCTGCGTAGTGCATTTACTTTTGGTTGTGTCCCCTTCTTGATATCAAGGGATGGTCCATCAAGTAGCTTCACCATGCACTAAACCAATCATGAATCTTTTTTAATGTTCTTATCTTGATTTATGCAGGTTTGAAGTTTTTGGAATGGTGACTTTTTAGGCAAAGCGAGATTTCAGTTACTGGAAAAGAGGATATGAAAATCTTTTAAATATAATTGGTATCAAACTTTTGTCTTTTTCGAGGGAATTGGCATCATACTTGGAAAGGTGTTCATGTTATGAATATTGAACAATCTGTGGATAATCTAGTTTGGGATGGCATGATGTAGATTGGCTTCTTATGCCCAGCTCGTCGTTCTGATTTCGCGTTAATCCGATAAAGTATCTTGCCTGTAGTTCGTCGATTTGATTGTGAAAGCCAAGCATGCATGGTTTAGCTTGAAGTACACATTAGTAGAGAAAACCAAACAATTGCAAAGCAAAGTTTGTCTACCCAACCAAGCAAGTAGCCAAGTACCTACCACTACCTGTTTTAAATGGGAAAGAGACTTTGTGATGAGACTTGTCTTCTAGGGCAGAAATGTTGCCCATCTCATGCATGATAATACCCCATCCTACTTTAAGCTTTCCACCATTCAAGTTGAAGACGATGCATTATAGAGCATATGATATGACAACACTACTAAGAGTTTCCACCAATCAATGTCTTATTTTCCCTTGAACATTAGTCTTGGCATTTACAGGATACATTGATAATCTTCGTCTTAGATTAACCTCTGGCAAATCCAGTTGATACTTTAACTAGAAGATTTGTTTGTCATTGTTCTTGGTGTTTATTGTTGGGTTTATTTTTTTTTGGGAAAAGGCAACTAACGAACCCACAGACCCGCCCTCGTGGTCCGTGCGGTTCGGGGGGAAAGGTGCTACCCAATGATCCAACCCTACAAGGAACCTTGCCCATTGGCAGAAAACCGTTGGGCTGAAGCATCTCTCTCATTAAACTTGAGGGAGTTAGGATTCAAACGCTTGACCTTTATCATGGAAGGTGGAAGGATAACCTTTGTGACTCTAACTCTTTGGTTGGAAAGTTAGACTTTTGTGGATGCTTACTTAGATTTTTTTTTTCTTTCCTTTTTTCATTATTTGTATGTTTAACTATAAACTTTTGTAGGAATCAAGAGATGGTCTAGTGGTTAAGAGTATCGTCCCTTAACAATGAGATTGAGTGTTCAATTACTTTCAAGGTTTTTGTGCCTCCATTAACACCAAAAAACTACAAAAAAATTGTGTATCAAAATATAAAAATAAATATAACCTTTTAATATAACATAGTAAAAAACTTACCATTATCGTATCTAAGATTTAAGTTGTCTAAATTATCCTAGTCTATTTCGATTTATATCCTTAGTCTCACAAAGGGTTTCATACGAATCATTTTAGTTGTCACGTACTTGACACGCTTATTATTGACATTGGATCTCAATCAGAAATCCAAAACAAAAAGTATACCTACGGAAAAAAAAGAACAAAAAATATCAATGAATGTAAACATTATTTTCACTTACCAATGATGTTCTGGCCTAATGGTTAAAAGTTAAAACTGAGGTATTGCGTGCATTATGTTCTAGATTCGAATCCCTCCCCTATATACACGTAATTTGTAATTATTTATACTTAAGCCACGTCATCATTATACATCAAAGTGGCCTTGAGAGACTTACGAGGACCAGAAAAGAACAAAATTCAAAATTTGTCCTCAAAACTCTTTTGGTTATCATCCATTCATCATGCATAATCATTTGAAGAGAAAGAGACACAATGATATGTGACTTGTAGCAAATAAAGGAAAAGTGGGAGCTGTTCAAGCACATGCACATCAGACCGCCAGACCCCATAGTTTATTTTCTACACGATAACACCTCAAAATGGAAAATGGAAAATGGAAAATGGAAAATTCTGTCACTGATAACTGCTATAACATAACGGATACAAATTACAATGCTCAAAAGAATGTGTGGATTGAAACAATGGAAGTGTTCTCTTAACACTATTTATTCTCGGCTTCTTAATCACCAATGGTAAAAGAATAAACTACAGCTCTAATACAATACAATACAGCACAATACAAAGGACAACTTCTAGTCACTGAACTAATAAGTTTCCTCACAGTGGGTTGAGTTGATAACTGCTGAACATTTCTGACTAAAGTTCCCTTCCAGACACCGGACCAAACTCAAAAATGGTGTTTCGCGGTAATAACTCTATTTGGAAGTTCTAGACATCAGCAAGGGCTATGAGCTGCTCGACAACACTTGGTTCTGCTAGAGTGCTTATGTCGCCAAGCTCGTCTAGTTGTCTCGAAGCAATCTTTCTGAGGATCCTCCTCATTATCTTACCACTCCTTGTTTTAGGGAGCCCAGGTGCCCAGTGAATTTTGTCAGGGGATGCAAAGGCTCCAATCTGATATTTTTACAAGGCATTCAATATTTATATAAATCCATGATAAACCCATAATTATAAACTGCAAGACGACTGCCATCTAATCATTTGTAGATTAACATTCACCAATTATAATTGGAGCATGGCAATGAAATGAATAAGAAAGGAAAGTTGCCACAATAACTGAAGAAAGATCAGAATAAGAGTCAGAAAATAACTTGGGAGCGGACAGCTTGGATAAGGCTTTTACGAAGCTCTTGACTGTAAGGAACACCCTCCACCAAGGTGACAAATGCATATATGCCCTGTCCTTTAACCTGATAAGAAAAAGACGATAAAGAGAGATAGAAGATTTGATGCACCAATCATTTTAGTGCAATTTAAAGTAAGAGTGGGAGGATAAAAAAACACAACACCTCATGCTCCACACCAACCACGGCCGCCTCAGCACATTGGGGATGTGAAACTAGGGCAGATTCCACTTCAGCTGTACCAATACGGTGACCACTGCATTGATTATGAGGACTAAAGAGTCAGTTCTTGATTCAAACAGTGTCAGAACAGTGCAAGAGTAAATTTGTGCATATACACAAAGGTTCAAGGCCCTTCCATCCTATTGACATAACACACATTGCCTAATCATGAGTGTGTGTGAAATTGGGCATACCTGACATTGATAACATCATCCACTCTTCCAGTGAGCCAATAGTAACCATCTTTGTCCCTGAGACACATAGAATGACATCAGCTAACACAAAAGAGGGTGATTAACAGCTAGGGAAGTTTGAGTGATAAACTCGAGCAATAAGCCGTTTCCACCTACTGGCATTGATTTATATATTCCATTTTCTATTGTTTTCATTTTTATGGATAATGGTATACCTGCTACAGCCGTCACCAGTAAAATAGTAGCCAGGGAATGGTTTGAAGTATGTAGTCTCATATCTTTCATGATCACCATATAGTGTACGGAAGGCTGAAGGCCATGAATGCTTGACACAGAGATATCCGCTACACTCACCTTTAAGCTCATTGCCCTTCTCGTCGACAATGACAGGCTGCAAGTAGAATGAGGCAAAATTAGGATGGCGAGAAGCAGTGTGAATGATGAGGCTAGCAGATGAATGGAAGCTAAATAAATGGATACTGAAGGCTTAACCTGAACTCCAAAGAAAGGATAAGTGGCAGAACCCGGCTTTTGCGCCCACGCACCTGGTATAGGAGAAATCTGCAAAGTGACTGGACCATAAGCCTAGAAATTGGCTACACGCAAAAGGAAGCAAGGTGTAAAAAAGTTGATATATCTACCATAAAGCCTCCAGTTTCAGTCTGCCACCAAGTATCAGATATAGGGCACCTGGATTCTCCAACAACATTGAAGTACCACCTGAAAGGGAGAAAACATCAGAAATTCAATCACAGAGCACCAGAATATCCATGACAAAGAAGGGTAAAAGTGGGAACCTCCATGCGCTGGGATTGATTGGCTCACCCACACTTCCTAGAACCCTTAAAGATTTGCGTGAATAACGAGTGACATACTGCATGATCAACGTATTAAAAGATAAGCGAATTGATATGGGTTTCCTGCCTTTTACAATTTAAACTGTTCAAAATACACTGTGAACTCGTATTTAAACCTCAAATAGAGTTTGAGACACCTCTTACCTCATCACTCTCACGCATGAGAGACCTGACCAGCGTAGGGGCGGTGTAGAATATAGTCACCTTGTACTTATCAACAATGTCCCAACTGCGCCCAGCATCTGGATAAGTTGGAGCCTGCAAGACATAGACAATCATTCAGACATGGGTTTTTCCAATAAGATACTCTAGACTGTAAGCAAATGAATTCTTGCAGATGCAGTACTCCAGAGATCATCGAAAATAGAGTTTCACAGATGTATAATTGCTTTTTCTTAAGCACACATCATAAGAAACAATAATCAATACTTTTTAAGCCTTTTTATGCTGAAGTATCAAAAGTTTTGACAAGCATTTCTGACAATCCGTTAGAATAGGCCACCTGACAGTTCCGCAAACAATTCTGGCAGCTAGTTGCTCCAAACAGTATTAAGCAGAGTTCAAACTATGTAACCTCGATACGAGCTACAGTAATGAAATGGTTTAAGACAAATTCACACATTTACTGATTTTGCTAGTGGAACCAATACATACTCAATTGCTTCAATACCAATAAAGCACAAGGGCAACGAAGTGTTTAGTTTATAATCGGCAGTGATCACCAAGCTTCGGTATCATTTCAACAGCCATCTCATTCTCAGGTAAAATGCTAAAAGGTTGAACAGGGAACCTTGTGGATTCCCATTTCCCAAGGAGCATGAGCTGAATGAAATCTCAATACATCCAGGCTAAGATTAAGATACTTTAAAGTACAGTCTGGAGTACAATGCAAGACATGCCTATGAATGGATGATGCTCAGATTTAAAGCACATAGATCATTTGTTGGGACATTCATATCACTGATTGAAGCAAATGAGGCGTAAGATAGTAGTGGAAGACTGGAAGGACTATCTTCTTATAACACAAACCACAAAGGGAGAAAAAAATTCTAAACCATCTGAAACTGCAAACAGTTCTAATTTGAATTAGCATATTTCGGCTGGAAACTAACTCAAAATTACAAATCTGCAAGGAAAACTGCCATGTAGGTTGACATGAACATATATAATTCCTCTTCAAAGAAAAAGTAAAAGAGGGAAGGTAATTACCCCTTCGAAAACAATGCAACTTGCTCCATTGAGCAAAGGCCCATATGCGACGTAACTGTGCCCGGTAATCCAACCACAGTCAGCTGTACACCTAAATCATGTACAAGGAAGTAAATCGTCAATCCTATAGTTACAAGTGACATAACGAGTACCCGTGATTGTAAGATACAACTAAAAATAAGCTCATTATTAAATAATAATGACGAGGAGGAAGAAGATACACACACACATGCACGCGCACGCGCACACACACGCACACGCACACACACACACACACACAAGAAGAACAGGATGTCTTAGATATCTTACCAGTAAATATCAGAGGGCTTATAGTCAAATGCATACTTAAATGTTGTCGCAGTGTATACCATGTATCCACCAGTTGTATGCACGACACCCTAAAAATGAGTGTGCATCATGAGAATTTATGCAGAAAAATAGATCATGCATAATAGATTCATGATAAAGAGCACTGATTAAAGATCAAGATCATTCTTGATTACCTTTGGCTTTCCCGTGCTTCCACTAGTATAAAGAAGGAATAGAGGATCTTCTGCATCGACCCATTCAACATCACAAGTAGGGGGGTATTTTGAAACAACATCCTGAAGTTAAAAAAAACCACTTAGTAAGATATACTTATCTGAAACTTAAAAATCACCAAGTGAGGTGCACAGTGATTGCCACATGACATTTTACTAAGTCACAAGAGGTGAAAAAACAGCTGTAATCTAATCTGAATGCTATGCTATAGCTGCACTGATTAGCAAAGTAGCAAGGTGCCACATAAAACACTCACTACAGTTCATAGATGGACTAGAGTACTAGACAGGATAGGAAAATCGAAGACTGTTAGACAATAATGACCAGAATCTTAGCGCCTACTAACCTGCCACCAAATATCCCTTCCTTCCGTCCAGTTGGTGCTCTCTCTCTTCAGGGCTGACTGGTTGTCATATGTTAGGCACGCATCTGTTCGAATGATAAATAAAAAAAATAAAAAAAAAAATACATACTCTGTAAATGCTCTTTATGCGAATTCAAGAAACAGTTTTAAGATAGCTGTATTTGATGTAAATGTTGCAAACAAGAAAGCACAGAGCAGAGCTCAGGAAAGCCAAAGAATTGACTTGAACACCCTAGCAATCAAAATTATAAATAGCTCCTGTGAGCCGTGAGCCCGTGACTCATCCAGGTATGCTCAGCTTCCTTGAAATGTTAAGCAACAAAAAGGGGAAGAAGCAGCTGTTTCTGTACTTATTACCTCTATAATATAACTTTCATGTTAAGAAATGGAAAACCAAACATAAACTAGTTAAATGAAAACCTATTTATTTTTATATAAACCCCAGAAACTTTGGCAGCAAACTGATCATGTACATTGTTTCCCTTTAATTTCATCTATAAGGCTACTAGAGAGAATAAACTTAATGGCCATCATGATTTCAATTTCACGTACCTAGCTTGGATATGATCTTATATATAATATCTTTCTAGTTGTCTAAATGCTGGCCAAACTCAATCTACAGAGTGGTGGCTAAATAGGGTGTTATGAGAAAGCTGGGGTTGGGTCCCTTTATGTGAAGCTCTTATAATTCTCTAGCAATTATTTATATACAAACATAACAACATAATAGTGGATCTTCCTTGTCCCACAGGACAAACAACATCAATATTGTCACACTTAATTTTCAGACCACATGAGATACACACTATGCAGCATAGATATTTTAGGCATTTAGGTGGTCCTACACTTAAGTTTGATGGCTGGTAGGCAACAAAAATTACAAGGCAAAAACTCAGGGAGGGGAAAAGAACTGGACACAAAAGAGTTACCAGTGTCTACCTACAGAAACACCGCTCTTAGCCGATTCAATGAGAGCAGCGTCCACTATGTCTTTGAGTCCAATAACCTTTGCTCCTCTGCGAACAGCATTGCAAGTCAGGACAACCTTTGGCTTACAATCCACAATTCTTTGGGCAAGAGACTCAGCGGAGAAACCAGCGAAGACAACCTACACAATATAACAGCGACCACGAGCAACCTAGTTGAGATTTTTGATTGGCAAATTTGTTAAATTGAAGCAGAATAAACAAAGTTCATCTTGCAATACCGAGTGAACAGCACCAATTCTAGCACAAGCCAGCATCGCCATAGGCAGCTCCATGAGCATAGGCAAATATATAACAACAGCATCACCCTTCTTAACACCAGCATCTTTCAAGTAATTTGCAAGCTGTTAACAAGATACACTTCAACCAAATTAAAACCCAAGTACCTAACTTAAATTTTCTTCATCATCCAGATCCAATGAGATCCAAACTAAACAGAAGACACAACTTTCACAATTACCTGGCAAACTTTCTCCAGAAGCTGGCTATAAGTCAAACTGTCATCAAAACCAAGGTCATTCCCTTCCCAATACAATGCAACCTTATCCCCATTACCGATCTCAACGTTCCTATCCAAACAATTGTAGCAAATGTTGGTGATCCCACCTTTGAACCACTGTCCAAAAAACAACAATGCCTCAGAATCAACATTGAATCAACTCCCAATTAGAACAGATCAAACTCATTTACATTAATGCTGATCTTTTTGCATTCTAAGTTTCAACCTTTAACTGATCAATGAGTAGACTAACCAAAATAACAAAATAGATTACTGACCTCAATGTTAACAGTACCCTTTGTCACATCCAAATTCTCAGAGTTAACTTGGTCCCCCCATTTCTGTTTCCAGTAAAATTCTGAAGCAATATCTGACCAAAACCCTGCTGGATCTTCCACTGACCTTTTATACATCTCCAAATACTATCAACCACCAAAACAAGTCAAAATACATAAAAATCAGCAAAACCCAAATTTCATAACTGCCCAATCAATGAATATCAACAAAAATAACCAACGAACAGATCACAATTTCCTACATTAGCCCAAAAAACAAAAAAATACCCAGATGACAAAATCAATACTTGAGTACAAAAACCAAACCTTAGCAGAGTTGGGAATGTTAGCCTGGCTGGAAAATTCCTCACTTGGAAAAATAACCTCATTTTCCTCAGAAGCAAGAGCTTCCCCAAGAATAACAGCATTTAAATGGGTTGTTTTTCCAGCACCTGATGGAAAAACAGGCAAAGACTCAACATGCCGGAGATGATTTTCCGTCGTCAAAGTCTTCATATTCCGGCGACCAGTGAGAAAATTGTGACGACCCTTTTCTTTAAATTGACAAAAAAACTGACCCAGATCAGCAAATCTGGTAGAATTATGCTGATAAACCGGTGACTTAATTTTTTGGCAACTATTGATACTTTTATTACTGGTATTTATAATTGTGCTACTGAGACCAGCACAGTTGGACAATGTTGAAGGTGGAGAGGAGAGAGAAAGCATCGTTTTTGAGGGGGGGAGGGTGCGTTCGGAATTGGAAATTTTAGAATTGTTTGACTAAAAAAGATTTTAACTTTCTTTTTTTAAGTATGAGACAGCCTATAAAAGCTGTGATCCTTTCAGGATGGGATCCCAAAGATCATTTTCAGATAATAATTTTATGGACCCTAGGCAAATTGTAGATCACATGAGAGAGGTACGTACTCTTATGTTGGAATTGATTAATACGGTTGAATTAAAAAAGTAAAATAAAATTTCTATCAAAAAAAAAAAGTAAAATAAAATTGGGATTTGCAAAGATTCTTAATTTATTAGGAAAAATAATTTGTCACCATATTTTAATACTTAGATGATGAGTAAGAGTAATACTTAAAAATGGGATTTTAGATAATAAAAAAAATAATTATGGGATTTGCAAATCTCAATTTGTTTGGAAAAATGGGGTTTACGAATTATATTAAAAAAAATAATAAAATACACCATGCAAGGAAGCATGGAGGCCAGGGTAAACAATGGAGGGAAGGGTGGAGAAAGGTGGAGAGAGGGGAATGCAAATGAGTACAATGGAGGATTGGTTCGTTTTTTGGTTAAAAAAATAAAAAGAAATGTGAAATGGCCAAATGAGGATAGATAAGCTTACAAATGGTGAGGTTTTTGGCCAACACTTGCACAACACTAGCAAAACACAAAGCCACAAAGGGATATGAATTCGTTGGCTTTGGACAATGAGAGCTTGTATATTTGGGGTCCCACTTGTTGGGACACTTTGTGAAAAGTTGTAGTTGTAACTTCTAAGTTGTAACGGCGTATCAAAAAAAGAAAAAGGTTTTCCCTATACATTGTCTCTCTTATACTAGAGTAGGTTTTTTTGTGCTATGTTGACGGGGTCAGTGTTTACACTAATTTATTTAATTGTTTAGTTAGTCGAATATGTTCACAGTTCCTTAGTCGTCATTTACTTGCACCCTCTTTAGTTTTAAAAAAAAAAATTCTTGTATTTTTTTGTGGGTTTGAGACGTGGGAGTCATGAGGAACTTTGTGGGTTTGAGACGTGGGAGTCATGAGGAACTTGAGTTTTGTCACTTCCTTGTTATTACCGTCGAATAGTATATTACGCTAGATTTGGGAATTCTACTGAAATGTGTCGGTTAGTGTATTTTATGTAGCATAGTTTATGGTTATAATATTCGAAGAGTCATCTTATCATCTTGTTGGCCATGCATGACCATGGAACAAAAATGAATGAGAAGATCGAGTTGGTTGAGTAATAACATTCTATGATGGTTTTGATATATTTGTTTACGCACATTAGTTGCTGTGAAGGTATCAAGGGTTATCACTTGATTCACTTCTCAAAATGTGCTGAAATAATTAATATTTGAAAGGGAGATATTAGGATTGGGACTAGAGATATTTTTTAATCTTGGAAATTTATTTTTTCTTTTGAGCAAGTCTTGTGTAAAATAAACTCACATAAATATGGCGTCATTATATTGAAATGTAGGGGTCACTTATTATAAGTTATGACTATGGTTTGACTAAAAGTGACTCCCGTCTCACCAACAGTTACAATAATAGCGTCTTATACAAGTTTTTGTGTTTTCTTTTTGGGTAGTTCTTCCCACTCAGATCAATACGGAAAATTAGCATGCATGTGTTCCACAAATGGTGTTCCGATCTCGGTTAACACGAGTCACGCCATGACACGAAACGCCTTTTAGACGGAACTACATGCAACAAGCACGGACACGAACAAGTTTGGGTTTGGATTTTAAAGATAAAGCGTGATTGGGCACAACAAAATTTAAATAACATTAAATTTTTTTTAATATGGCGTCACTGGTATGAGCACGATATAACCTACCTTTTGGATGAACCGACAGACACGTTAAGATATTGTTGCAAAGCACGAAGGCAGAGTATAAACACGATCCAAGCACGACACAAAACCATGTTTATAGTATACCCTTAAGTCATTTGAGAAAGTTCTTTTAAACAAATTTTGATTTGTATTTGCCTCATTTGTAAGTTAATCCACAACTTTATTGGCTTTCCACAGTTAGTGTAATTTGTGTAGCATTGTTTAACTGTATTATATTTATATTTATGTTATATAGGAGTAGGGTATCTTGCCATATCGTTCGCCATACAAGTTCAAGGAACAAAAATGAATTAGAAGAGTGGTAAGTGAGTAATAACATTTTTCTGGACAAAGAGATGAGGTTTTATTAATGAGCACAAGAAGTTACAATAGTCTCAAACATCTAGATCTACAATCTTCACTCCTACGGGTCTTACCTCAATACAACCGCTAAACAAAAATTAAACAAGATCCAAATGAATTGCCACGGCTAACAGGACATTATTGATTTTTTATTTTGACCATCAGCTTAAATTCTTTAAGTTCGAATCTCCGAGAACCTCTTTGCTCTTATAGAAGACTTTGCTACTATAGTTGAGCATGTGGAACAAAAAATCATTAGTTAGCCCTCGAACCACAAATCCCAAGTTGCCACCTTCAATTTATAGACGCTCATCCACATTTTATAGCCGAAAAAAATATTTAATTAACTTAGGGTCTGTTTTCCCCAGTTTATTTCTATTTATTTCTGTTAATTTCAACAAATTTCAACAAACTTCAACAAACTTCAGCAAACTTCAGCAAAGTTAAATGAAGTTCAACAAAGTTAAACAAACCCATATACAAACTAGTTATAAAAAACACTTGAATCAACAAGATTCAACAAAAATAAACAAAGTTCAACGAAGTTCAACAAAGTTAAATAAAGTTAAATAAAGTTCAACAAAGTTCAACGAAGTTCAACAAACATAATTTTTTTTTTTTTTTGGAATGTAAATATCATTTCATTACTTTCCAAAGGTTGTTTACAGTTTAAGCACAATTCCTCCAAAACTACCAAGAGACACATCTGACTGTCACTGGGATAAAACCCACGCATGAATCAGCTACAAGGGCATCATAGCTCATGCTCAACTTACCTTCTAAGAAGGGCATTTGAGCACAAGTCCACAATCACCTGCCTGCCAATTATGCTACAATATAGCCAGAAAAACCTCAACATACAAATACTCTAGCAATCTTTAACCATAACAGTTAAGTCTAGCTAGAAAAAATTCTCTTATTTTCATATCTCTTGCTGCTGCAGCTCTTCCATGCAATGTTAGAGTGATCTGCTTCATGACACTGTCAACCATGCTTGTCTTGTCCTGAAATATTCTCATGTTTCTTTCTTGCCAAATAGAGTATATTATAGCAGCTGCACAAGCTCTCATGACCTTAGCTCTCTTCTGTCTTCCTTTACAATTCTCACTGATTTGTATGAAGGCTCCTGGCCACTGCCACTGGATAGGGGCAATCTGCAGCCATTGAAAGATCCTATCCCATATTTGGATAGCAAACTGGCAGTAAAAGAACAGATGTTGGGATGTTTCCTCATTGTTTTTGCACAAACAGCACATACTTGGTCCTTGGATGCCTGTTTTGTACAAATTTTGCCAAATGGGTAATCTGTTCTTAACACTTAACCAAAATATGAATCAACACCTGGGGAGAGCTAGAGAATTTCATACTAGATTGGCCCAGGGTTGTTTCTGTATATCAGGTAACAAGAATCTGTAAGCTTCACTCACCTTGTACTTGTTATTGCTGGTGATGAACTGCTTCAACCCATCTCTCAGATTAAAAAGCTTTTGTATGACCCAGGAAGCTTGTTTAGGTTTTTGCATGACCCATATATCCCTACCCTTGATATAATAGGCATTTATCCATTTAATCCACAGCTTCTCAGGCTTATGTTGTATATCCCACAACAACTTCCCCATAGAAGCTTTGTTCCAAATCCTAAGATTGAAAACCCCCAAGCCACCAGCAGCAGCTGGCACACAGAGGTCCTCCCAAGCCACTAGGGCCCTGCGACTAGGATTGCATGATCCAGTCCATAAGTATCTCCTGCAAAGTTGTTCTATGTCATGAATCACCCCCATTGGGATGTGGAAGAACTGGGACCAGAAATTCTGAAGTGGGAAGAGCACAACCTTGATTAACTGTAATCTTCCAGCATAGGAAAGGTATTTTGATGTCCATGACTGGATTATTCTATCTGTCATTCTTTGCACTAAGGGGTCAAAGTGGCAGGCCTGGAGTCTCTTAGAAGTAAGAGGGACCCCTAAATACCTGAAGGGAAGAGATCCCTCCTGCATCCCCATCCTCTGAATAATGATCTCTTTCTCTGCATTTTGTATCCCTCCAAAATAAATTTCTGATTTGTTTTCATTAGCTTGCAAACCAGAGCATGCTGAAAAAGACATGAATTTCCTGAACATACTGTCAACAGACTTCACATCTCCATGGGAGAACATCAATAGGTCATCTGCAAAGATGCAGTGAACCAGAGAAAAGTTTTTGCACCTGGGATGATAGGTAAACTCTCTACTTGTGTGCAGCTCTCTGAGACATCTAGATAAGTAGTCCATTGCTATCACAAAGAGATAGGGAGATAGAGGGTCTCCTTGTCTCAGTCCCCTCTTTGCAAAGAAGGGTGCCAAAGGTGTCCCATTAAACAAAATAGAGTAGCTAACAAATTTCACATCTTGACCCATTTCACAAATTTCAGAGGAAACTGTAACCCCAGCAGGACTTGTTCAAGAAATACCCACTCCAAAGAGTCATAGGCCTTCCTTAAATCAATCGTTAGAGTGCACCTAGGGGAGATACCCTTCCTTCCATAATGCTTAATTATCTCATGGGCTAGTATGATATTATCACCAATAAATCTTCCCTTAACGAACGCAGATTGTTCCAGAAGAATTATATCATGCAATACAGTGCTAATCCTATTGGCTATTGCCTTAGACATTATCTTGTACAAGACATTGCAACAAGCTATAGGACGGTAATCACTCACATAAGTAGGATTTGCTTTTTGAGGAACAAGAGTAATAGAGGTACAGTTGAGTTCTCTGAGCATGTTACCTGAAAACAAAGTACTCTTAATTGCTTGAGTGATTTCTGTTCCAATAGTATCCCAAGACTTTTTGTAGAAAGCAGCAGTAAACCCATTGGGGACAGGAGCTTTATCATCTTCAATGCTCCAAAGAGTTTGTTTGATCTCCTTTTCTGAGAAGTCTGCACCTAGGTAGATCTGTTGTTCAGTAGATAATAAAGGTCCCATCTTCATAGTATCAGGATCAACAGAGGGGAGTTCATATGCACAAGAACCCATCATATCCATGAAAAATCTCTGGAACTCATCTTGCACCTGACTAGCAGCTGTGAGCTTCACATCACTTGAAGTATATATAGAAGTAATTCTGTTTCCTACTCTCCTGCTCTTGACACTAGCATGAAAAAATTTTGTATTATCATCTCCTGCCTTGATCCAAGCAAGCCTAGATTTTTGTCTCAAAAAGTGCTCCTCATTGTCTCTCAGTTGGTTTAGTGCATTGAGCTGTTGTCTCTCTCTATTGACAAGTTCAAGGTTGAACTTGTCTGAATCAAGCTGCTCTTGTGTTATTGCAAGGCTTTGATGTGCCTTGTTAATCTTCTCCTCTATGTGTGAGCAGTAGAGCTTAGAGTCTTTGATTGCTTTTTTGACATTTTTGTGCTTTTGAAGCACCCTAAACATCATGGATCATGAGCCTTCAAATCTCCAGCTCCTATTAATAATCTCTGTATACTCAGGGAGGGAAGTCCACAAATTAAAGAATCTGAAAGGTTTCCTGGTCGGTTGATCCTCAGGGACTATACAGATACTTGCAGCTGAGTGGTCTGAAATGTCTGGGGTCAAAAATTCAGCCTCAATGCTTGGAAATTTAGAGATCCATTCAAAATTCCCCATGACCCTGTCAATTTTGCTGTATACCCTATCCTGCACTTCATGTCTATTGCACCAAGTATACTCCATCCCTTTAGCTCTAAGATCCTGTAGATCAAGCTTATAGCACATGTCTTGTAATTCACTAGTACCAGAAAAGGAATCCCCATACTGTACTCTCTCAGATACAACAAGAGTGGCATTGAAATCACCACCAATTAACCAAGGTTCAGCAATATTCTGCCCTATATGCTTAATATCATGCCAGCAAACTTGTCTAGCATTTACATCATTTTTTGCATATATTACAGTTAAGAGAAATTGAATCCCAGAGTGGAATGTCAACCTCATATGAGCATATTGATCAGATGCAGCTAAAATATTTACATGTAATATATTAGCATCCCAAGCAATCCAAATCCTTCCATTTGGTGTCTCTCCATGGTTACACAGACGTAGCCAATTACTAAGCAAATTACTAGCAACTTTAGTGAATTTATTGATTTTAACTCTAGTCTCTAGCAAAACAATAAAACTAGGGTTTATTGATTTTAACTCTAGTCTCTAACAAACATAATTTTTCAGTAATAAATATAAACGTTTTTCAGTTGGGGAGAATAGACCCTAATTACTTTAATTTATGTTTAATAACGGTACATAGAAATGGGTTCAAGATATTGAAGATATTAGGAAAAATGGTTTAATAACTTATTTATGTTAAGTTATGTTTAATAGGTGTAGATAGAAATGGATCCAAAATGTGGCAACAATCATACCAAACTTTTCGAAATTTAAGAGAAAAATAGTATCCAAAATATGTCACTGTCACCCAGAATACTACATTAACACAACTAAAGTGTTGATCGAAAATATTGTATAGGTAACCTGTATTTTCAGGGCCACTTGGTGTTTACTATTTGTCCAGGTTATCTTTGTTACACAATCATTTAAAATCCCACTCAACGTTTCTTACTTCTTTAGAAGTAGCGGAAACAATGTCATGGTCGTTTCTTCCTTCAGTCTATAGTCTCCTGTTAGTATTTTAATTTGGTAACTTTTTTTTTTGATAGTTTTTTAATTTGGTAACTTTCTCCTGCAGAATGACCCCTATAAGAACTTTGAAGTACGGATGTGTGGACAATAACAGATGCATAGATGCATGATGGCTGTATTCAAGTTGGCTGTTGTAAATCATCAAAGGTCATAGAATTGATATGCTGCTCATTAATATGGTGCTGTTGTTGGTGAGCTACAACATTGTCATCTGCATGACATTCTGTTTACGCTTTTGAGTCATATCAGCAGTGGCAACCATCTTCTTGCGCTTGCTACGCAACATCATATAAATGTCATCGCTATCACTCTGAGAGATAGGAGTGTGCCGTTGTTTATACTCGTTAGAGATGTTGTGAAGCTGCACATTACTTTCGGTGTCATTGTTGCATTGAGCTCCAAATCAATGGTGTTGTAACACCCCCGAATTCGCAACGATTTCCTGGAAACTATCGACGTCGTTGTGCACGACTCGACACCGCTGAACCGTCCCGAATCCGCGGGGATGTCACTGCAACATTTATCACTAAGGAGTAAATGCTAAGCAGAAAGAAAGACAAGGCATCAAAAGGAGCTTACTAAGGAACTAAACAAACTAAACAGTTAATATCAGAGTTGTCTATATAGTGAGCTAAAAACCATTAAACCAAATTTATTACAACTTACCTTCAAAGGGCTAAATCAATAAAATCCCAACGATCTAAACTGAACAGAAACAGTTCTAAAAACCGACGCCAACTCTACCTTCCAAGCTGTACGTCCTCAATCAACTAAACCTGCACTTTGGTTTCCGTGACGGAAACAAAATACAGAAGAAAAGAAAAGAAACAAAAGAGAAATAAAAATCAGATAAACTGAATAAACGTCAGCCGTACCCAGTAGAAACATTTCGCAAACCTTACCTGAGGTTTTAGAAGAATCATTGAAATTCATTTGCATACGCACATAAGCATATAATCAAGCATACGCACAACGACATTCTTTCATATGCAATTCTTGTATAGTGATCATACGAAATACGACATAGACAATTCGTCTTGATTAGAGAGATGTAAGAGAGCGAATAGAACAGCGATTACCCATACTGTTCATCGAAGATACAATCACGCCATGGACTTAATGACTCTAGTGTGCACACTACCTCTAGTACAATGACACGAGCCTAGAGGACTTAATAAATGGGGAATGATCCGTCCCAGACACACTACGAGGTGTCCATAAGTAACTTGGGAATCACTCATCCCTTGAACTACACCATTAGGTGCAATCCCGATTGTTCGACTACTCCTAGGGATCCATTAGGAGTCTTACTCTCATTTAATTTAATTCACATAATTTGCATTGGTTGACATAAGTGGTACTACGAGACCACGACTTACTAATTCATTTCATGCTCTTGACAATGAATAGTAAATAACGACAATAATGATAATCCAATACGATGAGAATTAAACATGTTTTAATTCAATAACGACGATAATTCAATAAAGATGACAAGTAATGTCTAGCACAATTTCGGCAGCACTTCGGCAGGGTAATATGATATCCAAAAATTCACAAATCACCAGAGACATTCAACGATAATATATAGGTGCTCACTAGCACTCAGTAATACCCATACCAATTAGCATATAATTAATAGCATAATAATATTAATAGTTCGCTATTCAACAATTGTCCAATAATCATCATATGGACTAATTAATTCCCAAAAGATGCTAACATCAACATGCTAATTATAACTCATATTTACATCAGTGAATCATGCTTAATAACTTCATAATAACGACGATATAATTTAATCATGCTTTGCATATTAAATTCACAACAAATTCCCAATTACCACATAACACATCAAAATAGTTTTGATGGGCTTTGGAAGAAGGTAGGCATGAGCGCTTACCACTAATACGCTACCAACAGTAAGTATGCTCCCACCAATCGACAATAATCATGCTTGCTCGTTAGATCCTAATTAAAAATAATTGTCGAATTAATATTAATTAAATACGAAAATACAAACAGTAACTAAATCTCAATATGATATTTGAATTAAATTTCTTGATTTATTTCAACCAATCTAGGCTTTTGAAAATTCGAATTCCGATTCCGAATGAGTGCAGAAAAATAAAAATATTAAATCAAAAATACTGAAAATCGAATTAATAATTACGAAAAAATATAAAAATGAAACCCTAACTTCAAAACTAGGTCTAGGTCACGGGTACCCATGCATGGGACCATAACCTAAGCCATCACGACCACCACCACCCACTGGCCACCATGGCCGGTGGTGGTGGTCGCTGGTGCTCCAGCGAGGAGAGGAGAGAGAAAGAGAGAGTTTGCGAAGAGAGAGAGGGAGAGAACGAACGGGAGAGAAGGAGAGAGCAAGGGGGAGGGGGAGGCGACGCCGGCCACCTATCGTCGACCCCTCAGGCAGCGGCGTGAGGGCGTGGCGGTGGCGCGTGGTCGCGCGCCAGCGAACCCAGGGGAGAGAGAGAGGTCGCGGCGAGAGAGGGAGAAAGAGCGAGCGAAAGGGAGAGAGGGAAAGGGAGATTACCGCCGGCAGGAGGGTGGTGGTCCGGTGATCTGGGCGGCGGGAGAACGCCGGCGAAGTGCTGAGGGGAGAGAGAGCTCGGTGAGGGAGAGGGGAGAGGGGAGAGAGAGAGAGAGAGAGCACGGTGAGAGGAGAGAGAGTGCTTGTGAGGGTTTTTTTGCTCAGTTTGCAAAACTGATCAATTGTCTCACCCTTTCCCTTATATAGGCCCTCAGTCAACCCAAGTCAAATACTATTAGGTTTAGGAATTTATTTAATAATTTTCTGATTTAAATAACAAACTAAAACTATTTAAAACTATATGAATAATTCTTATTCATATATAAAACATTTTAAGTAAACTCCTCAAAATTAATAAATACAATTTATGAAAGTCCCATAATAGTAATTAATATTATTATGGCTTTAATTGAATAAATCGAGTCCTTAAATGAATATACGATTTAATCTCCGAAACTATTTGTAAATCATTTATAAATCAATATAATAATTATAGAAAATATTGGGTATCACATTCTACCCTCCTTAAAAGAAGTTTCGTCTCGAAACTTGAGACATGAAGTAATCACTTCCAAAAGCAAAACGAGTTTACCTATACGAAGGTATAAAACAATTTCTAGGACACTAACATATGCAAGATGAGCAAGTGCGATCGTGATTCTAAGTTGATTAGCATGCACCATGCAATGCTTGAACATGCAATTCGTGCAAAGCGATAAACAAAACACGCAAAAAGACGAAATTTCGAGGCATGACATTCTACCCTCCTTAAAAGGAGTTTCGTCCCGAAACTCAAGTGGGACTAGTACATTCTAGGAAGAGGTATGGATACTTCTCGCGCATCATGGATTCAGCTTCCCATGTTGCTTCCTCTTGACCTTGTCGAGACCAAACGACTTTGACGATCGGAATAGTCTTTGTTCGAGTTGAGCACTCTTTGCGATCCACTATCTTGATAGGACGCTCTTCATAAGTCAAACTTTCATCGAGCTCGATCGTTTCAGGTTGAACGACATGAGTTGGGTCATGTACGTATCGCTTCAACTGAGAGACATGAAACACACTGTGGACTTTTGCAAGTTCCACAGGTAAAGCTAATCGATAAGCAACCTCACCAATCCTTTCCAGAATCTCGTAAGGTCTAATATAACGAGGACTTAACTTTCCCTTACGACCAAAACGCATGACACCTTTGGTAGGAGATACTCGCAAAAGTACCTTGCTTCCTACCTCAAACTCTTCAGGTCTACGACCTCTATCTGCGTACGATTTCTGGCGATCTTGAGCACTACGCATCTTTGCTTGAATCACTTTGACCTCTTCGACGGTCTGCTGGATCATTTCTGGACCCAAAACTGCAGTTTCACTAATGTCGTTTCAACAAACTGGCGATCTACACTTCCTACCATACAATGCTTCATATGGTGCTCGTTCAATGCTTGAGTGATAGCTATTGTTGTAAGAAAACTCGATCAACGGAATGTGTGTATCCCACGAGCCTTGATATTCGAGAGCACACGCTCGAAGCATATCCTCCAAGGTCTGAATCGTTCTTTCCGTCTGACCATCAGTCGCAGGATGAAAAGCAGTACTGAACTTCAATTTGCTTCCAAAAGCTTCTTGCAATTTCTGCCAAGAATGAGATAGAAATCTCGAGTCTCTATCAGAAAGATATCCTCTGGAACACCATGAAGTCTCATGACTTGCTTGACGTAAGCATCCGCTAGCTTCTCCATTTTCCAAGTGTCGTTCATTGGGATGAATCTCGCAACTTTCGTCCAACGATCCACAACTACCTAAATGGCGTTGTTCTTCTTCTGTGTCAATGGTAAACCCATGACAAAGTCCATTGAAATTGAGTTCCATTTCCACGTAGGGACTTCAAGCGATTGTATCATTCCACCAGGTCTCTTGTGTTCGATCTTCACATTCTGTCACGTCAGACACTTAGCCACGAATTCAGCGACATCTTGTTTCATACCTTTCCACTAGAACATTTGGCGAAGGTCTTTGTAAAGCTTGTCTGCACCAGGATGTACAGAATAAGGTGTATTGTGAGCTTCACCCAGAATCTGACTCTTGATCTCCGGGTCATTCGGCACACAGACACGATCACGAAACCTCAAGACACCGTCTTGACCAATAGAAAAGTCCTCGGATCTACCCTCGTCCTTGTGGCGTAGAATTCGTTGAAGATCCTCATCTGTACTCTGTTTATCCTTGATCTCGTCGAGTAAGGTTGGTTGAACTGACATATATGCTAAGGTACATTGAACATCACCTTTCAGCACCATCTCCACATCTAGACTCTGCAAGTCACGAATGATCTCCCTAGGAAGTACTAAAGCAGTGTTCAATGTATGACGAGTCTTTCGTGATACTGTATGTCGATGTCGTACTTTGTCAATAACTCTAGCCATCTTCTTTGTCGCATATTCAATTCCTTTTGTGTGAATATGTACTTGAGACTCTTGTGGTCCGTAAACATCTTGACAGCAGAACCATAGAGATAATGTCTCCAAATCCTTAAGGCAAACACGACAGCAGCGAGCTCTAAGTCGTGAGTAGGGTAATTATCCTCGTGCTTCTTCAATTGTCTTGAGGCATAAGCCACTACCTTACCATGTTGCATCAAAACACAGTCTAAGCCATGCTTAGACGCGTCACTATAGACTTCGTACCCTTCAGTTTTCGATGGCAAAGTCAAAATCGGTGCGCTTGTAAGACGTTTCTTCAACTCTTGAAAAGCAGCTTCACACTTTTCCGACCACACGAACTTCGTCGTCTTTTTCATCAAGTTTGTCATAGGCTGCGCTATCTTGGAAAATCCTTCTACAAACCTACGATAGTAACCAACTAACCCAAGAAAACTTCTGACCTCGGTCACGCTCTTCAGTGCGGACCAGTCTATAATAGCTCTAATCTTTTCCTGGTCAACAGCAACTCCACTCTTAGACACCACATGTCCTAAGAAGGAAACAATTTCTAACTAAAACTCGCACTTCTACAGCTTGGCGTACAACTGATGTCGTCTCAAAATCTCAAAAATGGTTCGCAAGTGTTGCTCGTGCTCATCAGCGTTCTTCGAATAGACCAAAATATCGTCAATAAAGACAACAACGAACTGATCGAGATAAGGCTGGAACGTACGGTTCATCAAATCCATAAACTTCGCAGGTGCGTTCGTCAACCTAAAAGGCGTCATCATGAACTCGTAGTGTCCATACCTCGTCCTAAACGCGGTCTTTGCAATGTCAGGCCCGAAAATCCTGAGTTGATGGTATCCTGAACGTAGATCGATCTTGGAGAAAACAGTCGCTCCACGAAGTTGGTCAAATAGGTTGTCAATCCTCGGAAGTGGATAACGATTCTTGATTGTGATCTTGTTCAACTCTCGGTAGTCTATGCACAGTCTCATACTACCATCCTTCTTACGTACGAACAGAACAGGAGCACCCCAAGGCGATACACTCGGGCGTATGTATCCCTTCTCCAGTAGTTCCTCGAGTTGCGTTTTCAGTTCTTTCATCTCTGCAGGAGCCATACGATACGGAGCTTTCGAGATCGGAGCAGAACCTGGAGCTAAGTAAATCGTGAAGTCGATAATGCGTTGCGGAGGCATTCCTGGAAACTCGTCTGGAAAGAGGTCAGCGTACTCTGAAACAACTGGAATAGGTTTTGAAACTTCGGCTTCTCGACTTGTATCCACTACATGACATAGGTAAATTTCTTCACCTTTAGTCCTACACTCCTTTGCTTTCATGGTTGCCACTACCTTCAACTTTGGCTTAACCATGACTCCTTTGTAGGTAATCCTCCTACCCTTCGGTCTACGCAACGACACACGTTGTTCAAAGCGCTCAATCTTAGCCCTATACTTGGCTAACCAATCCATTCCCAAAATCACGTCAAAATCCTTCAAATCCATCTGAATCAAATCCGCAGGCAAATCGGAACCAGCTATCCTAATCGGACACTTTTCATACAACGCTTTACAATTAACAATCGTTCCATCTGGCATCCTCATATTTGCACTATACACAGAACTAGGCTCTAAACCTATCTTAGATGCAAAGCTCTTAGAAAGAACAAAGTGTGTTGCACCACTATCAAACAAAACAAAAGCAGGTTGAGAGTTAACGAGAAAAGTACCAGCGATCACATTCGGGTTCGCTTCAGCTTCATTGCGGTTCAGCACATAAACCCTTCCATTCACCCCCCTATTGTTGTTGCAGCGACTACAAGGCGTATTCCTCCTAGCTAAGATCGTAGCTCTATGACTATTCGAGTCGCGATTCCTGTTCCCGTTGTGGTTCTGACCACCTTGGTTGTTGTGATTGCCGTTGTTCGGCCTTGGCCTCTTATCTGCGCCACCTGACTGGGAAAAATTCCCTTCGTCACGTCTATGCTTTCCGAGCAACGAATCACGACAATCCACAACACGCTCTTGGTTCAAGGCTTTCTCGTAAGATCCTTGGAATGTCAGCGAGTTTCCCATAACATAACGCTGAATATCCCACTTCAGGCCATCTTCGAACCTCTCGACCCGTTCAGCTTCGGTCGTCACCAAGTTAGGTGCAAAAGCAGTAAGCTCGTTGAACTTTGTTGTGTACTCAGCCACAGATAGCTTTCCTTGATAGATGTTCTCGAATTCCCGTTGCTTCTGGCGACGGACAGCTCTTGGATAGAACCATTCACGAATAGACTCTTTGAACTCAGTCCACCCATATTCCTCAATGGTGAGTAGATCAGTGCCCACATCGCTCCACCACTTGTTAGCCTCACCCTTCAGGTAGTACGTAGCGGTGTTGACCTTCATGTTGTTGGGCCGATTAGTCGCCCTAAACAACTTCTCGAACTCTATTATCCGATTCTCCAACTTGGTGGGCTGAGAGCCACCCTCAAACGTCGGAGGCTTGAGTGCATCGAAATCCCTAAAGTTGCGCGTCTCAGGGTTCTGCGCGTTGTGATCTTGCTCTTGGCGCTCTAGCTGGCGCATGATGTTCTCGATCACGTTGGTAAGACCTACTTCTAGTTTCGCGAGTCAGTCGTTGGTTGCCATTATAACTAGTCTGAGACATAAAAGAGCAATGGTTGATCACCATTTCAGCAAAATTGGCACATTCGACCCAAATTGAGGTCTAATTGAGAGATATAGGTTATAATTGAAACCAATCTCTTGACATTTAGCAAATAGCATATAAGTTTCAATGATCGACCTTACATTCTAGGTCTAAGCAACATACTTGCTTTGAATGTTCTCATTTCCCATGCATAATAGTTCGATATGCAATAACAAAGTAGACACATTGGTCTCACACGATTGATAAGCAATGACATTCACAATTCACACATCGAGGCTCCATACTATTTTAGTAGGGCAATTAACAATGACATTTGATTGCATACAATACATGCTTAGCCTTTGGCTCACAATTGATTTGATGATGCTCAATAAAAACTTCGCCATAACTCCGACATGGATTTCCCATCATGTCTAGGCAATACGAGATAGCATTATGAAGCTATGAGTCAACCATGCAATTATGTGATAAAACGATCATATAGAACAAATTCTCAATGATGTCATATAATCAAATGAAATAGTCTTGCAATGAGACAAATTGCAAGTAAATAGTAGTCATAAATATTTGTTGCCTATGCAACTACACCAACATCAAAATTGACCACGTAAGGCCATCACAATAGCTAAAAGTTCAATAAAACTCAAGTAAAACTAATAAGGCAATTATCTAGTTCTACTTGACACTAGCACACATCTTCTTCGCGCTAGGGGACTCGTCATGATCGTCCTTCCTCCTAGGCTTCACCTCCTTGCAGGGCGTGTATGGATAAGCATATCCACCGAATTTCTGGGGCATGAAACGCTTCCTAAAATCATCTGTATGCTTGCGCTTCTTGGTCCAGCAGTACTCGCACATACCTTTCGGCGTAGGCACTAGCACGTGGTTCACCTTCCACTCGAACTCGGATAGGCATAACTCAGCTGCGACGCCTCTAAAGCAAAGAGACCATCTCGTACCTTCTCCGTACTTCTTCTCGTGCAAGTGACCGCTCTTGGAGACTACTTCGTCGTACTTCTCCTTGAGTCCCATTTAAGGATGGATGTTAGGCACACCAGCTAGCAGTAGCTCTACCCATAAGCCTTCATGTAGACTCTTGCGATTCTCGTACTGATAACGCTCAATCGTAGTGTAAGCACGTCGTATATAGATACGTATATCCTCCAGCTCAGCATCAGTAGCAAAGAACGGCTCTACAGGAGGAGACCAATTTGCAGCAGGAGTAGGTGCAGCAATAGGTGCAGGAGTAGGCGCGATGTTGTTGTCGCTCTCGGCACTAGTATCTTCCAATTCCGGCATGTCATCATGCTCTTCCGGCGCTGTATGTTCGGAGGGATCTTCCTCTTCCTCCACGCATGCAGCAGGTGCAACAATTGGGGCAGGTACAGGCGCGTCTATAGGCGCGGGAATTGGCGCGGGACATGCAGCCTCGTCGCGTGCGGCAATCGCGTGCGCGACGCGGTCTTGCGCGGATTCGCGGCCTACGTTCGCGTCGTTTCCTGTCGACTCGCTATCCGATGAAGCTACATATTCTGCAGATGGTGCACGATGGGCTAAGGCGCGTGCCCTTTGGTGTGCGGTCTTCATTCGCGCAGTCTTTCTTGTCCCTACCATCTACAGGTAGACAATCAAACAATGAGGACATCATAAATCACAAGCAAAGTGATTTCAAATAATTCCTATCTTCTAGGACTACTACGCTCAACGCCTTTAATTATATTTTATTTTTCCCAAAATGAAACTAATCTTTATTAATTCATTAATTAATCTTAAGCAACCTTTTTAAACCTAGGGCTCTGATACCATTTGTAACACCCCCGAATTCGCAACGATTTCCTGGGAACTATCGACGTCGTTGTGTACGACTCGACACCGCTGAACCGTCCTGAACCCGAGGGGATGTCATTGCAACATTTATCACTAAGGAGTAAATGCTAAGCAGAAAGAAAGACTAGGCATCAAAAGGAGCTTACTAAGGAACTAAACAAACTAAACAGTTAATATCAGAGTTGTCTATATAGTGAGCTAAAAACCATTAAACCAAATTTATTACAACTTGTCTTCAAAGGGCTAAATCCAATAAAATCCCAACGATCTAAACTGAATAGAAACAGTTCTAAAAACCGACGCCAACTCTACCTTTCAAGTTGTACGTCCTCAATCAACTAAACCTGCACTTTGGTTTCCCTGACGGAAACAAAATACAGAAGAAAAGAAAAGAAACAAAAATCAGATAAACTAAATAAACGTCATCCGTACCCAGTAAAAACATTTCGCAAACCTTACCTGAGGTTTTAGAAGAATCATTGAAATTCATTTGCATACGCACATAAGCATATAGTCAAGCATACGCATAACGACATTCTTTCATATGCAATTCTTGTATAGTGATCACACGAAATACGACATAGACAATTCGTCTTGATTAGAGAGATGTAAGAGAGCGAATAGAACAGCGATTACCCATACTGTTCATCGAAGATACAATCACGCCATGGACTTAATGACTCTAGTATGCACACTACCTCTAGTACAATTACACGAGCCTAGAGGACTTAATAAATGGGGAATGATCCGTACCAGACACACTACGAGGTGTCCATAAGTAACTTGGGAATCACTCATCCCTTGAACTACACCATTAGGTGCAATCCCGATTGCTCGACTACTCCTAGGGATCCAATAGGAGTCTTACTCTCATTTAATTCAATTCACATAATTTGCATTGGTTGACATAAGTGGTACTACGAGACCACGACTTACTAATTTATTTCATGCTCTTGACAATGAATAGTAAATAACGACAATAATGATAATCCAATACGATGAGAATTAAACATGCTTTAATTCAATAACGACGATAATTCAATAAAGATGACAAGTAATGTCTAGCACAATTTCGGCAGCACTTCAGCAGGGTAATATGATATCCAAAAATTCACAAATCACCAGAGACATTCAACGATAATATATAGGTGCTCACTAGCACTCAGTAATACCCATACCAATTAGCATATAATTCATAGCATAATAATATTAATAATTCGCTATTCAACAATTGTCCAATAATCATCATATGGATTAATTAATTCCCAAAACATGCTAACATGAACATGCTAATTAAATTCACAACAAATTCCCAATTAGCACATAACACATCAAAATAGTTTTTATGGGGCTTTAGAAGAAGGTAGGGATGAGCGCTTACCACTAATACGCTACCAATAGTAAGTATGCTCCAACCAATCGACAATAATCACACTTGCTCGTTAGGTCCTAATTAAAAACAATCACCGAATCAGTATTTATTAAATACAAAAATACAAACAGTAATGAAATCTCAATCTGATATTTGTATTAAATTTCTTGATTTATTTCAACCAATCTAGGCTTTTGAAAATTCGAATTCCGATTCCGAATGAGTGCAGAAAAATATAAATATTAAATCGAAAATACTGAAAATCGAATTAATAATTACGAAAAAATATAAAAACGAAACCCTAACTTCAAAACTAGGTCTAGGTCACGGGTACCCATGCAAGGGACCCATAACCTGACCATCACCCCCCCACCACCTACTGGCCACCTGCCGACGACCCCTTAGGCAGCGGCGTGAGGGTGTGACCCCTTAGGAGAGGAGAGAGAAAGAGAGAGTTTGCAAAGAGAGAGAGGGAGAGAACGAACGGGAGAGAAGGAGAGAGCAAGGGGGAGGGGGAGGCGACGCCGGCCACCTGTCGACGACCCCTTAGGCAGCGGCGTGAGGGTGTGGCGGTGGCGCGTGGTCGCGCGCCAGCGAACCCAGGGGAGAGAGAGAGGGAGAAAGAGCGAGCGAAAGGGAGAGAGAGGGAGAGGGAGATTACCGCCGGCAGGAGGGCGGTGGTCCGGTGATCTGGGCGGCAGGAGAACGCCGGCGAAGTGCTGAGGGGAAAGAGAGAGCTCGGTGAGGGAGAGGGGAGAGAGAGAGAGAGGACGGTGAGAGGAGAGAGAGTGCTTGTGAGGTTTTTTTGGCTCAGTTTGCAAAACTGATCAATTGTCTCACCCTTTTCCTTATATAGGCCCTCAGTCAACCCAAGTCAAATACTATTAGGTTTAGGAATTTATTTAATAATTTTCTGATTTAAATAACAAATTAAACTAATTTAAACTATTTAAAACTATATGAATAATTCTTATTCATATATAAAACATTTTAAGTAAACTCCTCAAAATTAATAAATACAATTTATGAAAGTCCCATAATAATAATTAATATTATTATGGCTTTAATTGAATAAATCGAATCCTTAAATGAATATACGATTTAATCTCCGAAACTATTTGTAAATCATTTATAAATTAATATAATAATTATAGAAAATATTGGGGTATCACAGGTGTGCAGTTGTTTATGTTCGTTAGTGGTATGACCAAGCTGCACATTATTACACTCAACAATATCTATTCCATTCTTGCATTGCTCCAAATCAGTTGTACATGCTTGTCCAAGGTGCAACCAAGCTGCACATACATTATTATGCTCAACACGTGTGATGCCATTGTTGTGTTGTTCCAAATCGGTGGTGTGTCGTTGTTCATGCTCGTTAGAAGTGCAACCAAGCTGCTCATTATTATGTTCAATTGTATCGGTGCAATTGTTGCGTTGCTCAGTGTTCTGCTCCTATTCATGCTTGTCAGAGGTGCGGCGAAACTCCGCATAAATATGCTCAACAGTCTCGGTGACATTGTTGCGTTGCTCCAAATCGGTGGTGTGCCGATGTTACGTTCATGCTCGTCAGAGGTGCTGCGAAGCTGCACATTACTATGCTCAATAGTATCAGTGTCATTGTCGCATTGCTCCATATTAGTTGGGTGTGGTTGTTCATGTTCGTTACAGTTACAACTTACAGGTGCAACAAATCTGCACATTATTATGCTCAACAGTCTCGATTTTATTGTTGGCGTTGCTTCAAATCAGTGGTGTGTCGATGCTCATGCTCGTGAAAGGTATTGTGAAGCTACACATTATTATGCTAAAAAATATAGGTGTCATTGTTGTGTTACTCCAAATCAGTGGTGTGCTGTGTTTTCTGCTCGTTAGAGGTGCGACAAAGCTGCACATTATTATTATGCTCAACAGTCTCGGTATCATTGTTGTGTTGCACCAAATTAGTGGTGTGCATCATGCTTCATAGAGGTGGTCCGAAGCTACACATTATAATGCTCAACAGTTTCGGTATCATTGTTACGTTAGTTCAAATCAGTGGTGTGCAGTTGTTCATGCTCGTCATGCATAGGTGCAGCCAAGTTGCACATTATTTTGCTCAACATTTTATCGATGTCATTGTTGCATTGCTCCAAATCGGCAGCGTGCCGTTGTTCATACTCTTCCTAGGTGCAGCCAAGCTGCACATTATTATGCACAACAATATCTGTGCCATTGTTGCATTGCTCCAAGTCAGTGGTGTGCTGTTGTTCAGTCCCGTCAAGGTGCGACCAAGCTGCACATTGTTATGCTCCATAGTATCGATAATATTGTTGTGTTGCTCCAAATTAGTGATGTTCCGCTTGTCCATACTCGTCAGAGGTGCGACCAAGCTGCACATTATTATGCTCCATAATATCTGTAACATTGTGTATCGCTGTTTGTGCTTGTCAGAGGTGCGGCGAAACTTCACATTATTATACTCAATAGTTTAGGTGTCATCGTTGCTCCAAATCAGTGGTGTGTTGATATTCACGTTTCACATAGGTGTTATGAAGCTGCACATTATTGCGCTCAAAAGTCTTTGTGTCATTGTTGCTTTGCTCCAAATCAGTGGTGTGCTGATGTTCATGCATGTTAGAAGTGTTGCAAAACTGCACATTATTATTATGCTCAACAGTCTCAATGTCGTTGTTGGCTTGTTGCGTTGCTCCAAATCAATGATGTGCCGCTATTCATCGGTGTCGCTGTTGTTGTTCCAAAACAGTGGTGTGCCGATGTTCATCGGTGTCGATGCCGGTGTCACGTTGTTCCAAATCAATGGTGTGCCAATGTTCATGCTCGTCAGAGGTGTTGCGAAGCTGCACATTATTATGCTGAACAGACCCTGTGCCATTGTTACGTTGCTACAAAATTTCAAGGTCACCGTTTATTCTCCTCCAAGGAAGTGCCCTCAATGTCCTGAGTCTCCAACTGGTCATTGTTATATGCACAGTCTTACGCGACCACTGGAGGGGCTGGCATATTTATTTGAGAAAATCGTCGAGTAACTCTACGAAGCAGCAATAGCTTCAAAGAATACGCGTTTGTTTTTCTCTCTCTTCCAATTAAATGATTGTCCCCGCTAGACTTATGTATTGATGTATCTCCCTCACTTCTTTCAATTTGGGACTTTATTCCTCACATACTTTATTAGATTATTTTTTCTTTTTGATGTATATAGAATTTGATGAGACAACCTAGAAAAACTTCGCTCCTTTGATCATTGTGGATTTTCCGAAATGAATTACGGTATTTTTTACTTGTATCATTCCAAGTGATTTATAGCATGAACTTGTAACTCAATTATTAGCAGAATTTGTGATGGACTAATAGTTTTCTACTTAGGTGGTGTTTGGTCTAACTTGTGAGAAATTTTTACCTTTTCTCCCTATTTTTCCTCACTAACCTCTCTCTTCAACTCCTACTCACCCCCATTTTCAGCTTCTAATAGTTCAAACATGCTCTTAGAAAAAATGTAAATTATTATGATTTCGGATGCTGATGGAAGAATAATACTTATGGATCTAGTTATAATAATTAACATGAGCGATACGAGTAATTTATTAATTGGTTTCTGATTCTGACCAAGTTGGAATTGGCTGAAAAGAGATTTGGAAATATGTAGTAGTGGTAGTCATTAACCTAAAGCATTAGCTTTAGCTCCCCAATAAGTAGAAGTCTTAGCTTAGATCAGAAATTTTCAACACTATGAAAAGTAAGCCGTGATTAATTAATACACCATGCACATCACGATTCACGAAGAGCATCTGAATAGTAGGGGTTGTATGAAAATTGAAATAGTTAAGTTGGGTAAGAATTATGGGGGATAGGTTGGATCTGACTTTTGCCAATTGGGTTTCCGCTCGTGTTATTCTTGATTCTGATTTAGGATCTAGTCGGAGTTGTTCCAGTAGTATGATATATTTGTTTATGTGAACTTTTAAGCTGTTCAGGTAGGTGGATATAAATTTCCGAATAAGTCTATGTTCTTTTCGTCGTTTTCATGCTGCATACCGTTTCATTCCGCACCGCACCATTATTTTCGTTCTGTTTTACACCGCACCGTAATTTCCGTTCCGTTCCGCACCACACAAGTTATATTTATTACTCCATTCCGTCCCGCGCAGCAATTTCCGTTCCGTTCCACACCGCGCAGCAATTTCCGTTCCGTTCCTCACCGTCCCGCATCATTCCGTTGACGTGAACAGGGCCTAAGTTTTGTGTGAGACCTATTCACTAAGATTTTTGTATGAGACCTATTGACTAGGATTTTTGTGTGAGACCTATTCACTAGGATCACTATTTAGAAATTTAGTGGTAAGGATTTTCTACTTTACTTTGTATGTCATCTCATGTCCCACTTATTTATACATTTGACACATCAGCTTTTAAATTTAATGCGGGGAAGAGATGCAAGGTTTGTGGCCACTCAATGGATCAACAAACCACCGACCCGTGATTGGATTTTACAAAATTGATGTAGAAGGTTCACCTATTGTTATTTTTCCGGTTAGGCGTTACAATAGCACCCTGTGTCTACCAGACTTGCACTTTTTGTGTGTTGGGGGGGGGGGGGGGGGGTGGTTCACCTCAAAAAAAAGAAAAAGTCATCTGCATTTACACCTGATACATAAATCAACAAACTTCAGCTTGCTATATCTCAAAAATTTTATTTGTAGCGAATTTGTAAAGATTCGCAGTAGTACATCCCTCCACTATTCCTGAGCATAACTCTATAGAACTCGTATGAACTCAACTTCTTCTTTTCCTTTAAAACAAAAATCACAAACACAACTTAACAACCCCAACAACAAGAAGTCACTTTGATCCCCCGATTGGCAAAGCTTTTCAGAGTTTAAAACATGGTATGATCATGCCACATTTTAGATGACTATAATTTCGCCTTCCCGAAATCACCAAGGGCTATCAGCTGATCCACAACACCTGGATCAGCCAGAGTACTTGTATCACCTAGCTGATCTAATTGTCTGGAGGCAATCTTCCTCAAAATCCTCCTCATTATCTTTCCACTTCTTGTTTTAGGTAGCCCGGGTGCCCAGTGTATCTTGTCAGGGGCTGCAAATGCTCCAATCTGACTGCGTACAGTTTGGACAAGGCCTTGACGAAGTTCATCACTGTAAGGAATGCCCTCCTTCAACGTAACGAATGCATATATGCCCTGCCCCTTGACCTCATGCTCAATACCAACCACGGCAGCCTCAGAACACTATGGATGCGAAACCAGGGCAGACTCCACTTCAGCTGTACCAATACGGTGACCACTGACGTTGATGCCATCATCCACTCTTCCAGTGATCCAGTAGTAACCATCTTTATCCCTGGTACACCCATCACCAGTGAAATAATAGCCAGGTAATGCTTTGAAATAGGCTGTCTCATATCTTTCATGATCGCCATATAGAGTGCGGAAGGCTGCAGGCCATGAGTTCTTTATACATAGTAATCCACTGCACTCACCTTCGAGTTCATTGCCTTTCTCATCCACGATGACAGGCTGTAATCAGAATCACGCAAAATGAGAATGACGAGAAGCAGTGTGAAAGATGAGGCCGAAAGATGATGGCAAACTATATGGATTCTGAAGGCATAACCTGAACTCCGAAGAAAGGATAAGTTGCAGAACCTGGCTTTTGGGGCCAGGCACCTGGTATAGGAGTAATCTGCAAGACAACACGGATAACAAATTATGCTTTACAAAACGTAATCCACGTGCAGATCTGTTGTCTTAGTGTGCCTAGTCATTGATCACAATAAACACGAGGTAATCTATAAGTAGAATGCTAGATATACCATCAAGCCTCCAGTTTCAGTCTGCCACCAAGTGTCAACTATAGGACACCTTGCTTCTCCAACAACATTATAGAACCACCTACAATGGAGAAACATCAAACATCAATCAAAGTAACTGGGTAATTTTATCACCAGACTTTGTAGATGAAATAGGGTCAAAGGTGGCGAACCTCCATGCGCTCGGATTGATTGGCTCACCCACACTTCCCAGTACCCTTAATGATTTGCGAGAGCGACGTGTAGCATACTGCATTATAAACAGATTACAATGAGCATCAGTAAGTGACGCCTATGACCTTTTCATAAGAGCCACCAATATGCAGAAACAAAAGGCCCAAGAAAAGCAGCAACATTGTTCCCTTTCACTGAAAGGGGGAGGCCAGGGAGGGAGTGGGGGTGGGGTGGGGTGGGTGGGGAATGAATAGAAGAGATCCTCATAAGCAGCAGTATAAAAGGATGCCATATTTAGTTGCATTCAATACTGCTCACAACTGCAAAATATTCCAGGCCAGGAGGGGGTGGGAGCAAAGCGATCAGGCAGTCACCAAACTTAACACCTTGGACTTTTATGTAGACCTCAAGAAGAACTTGAGATGGCTCTTACCTTATTATCCTCACGCATCAGAGATCTAATCAGTGTAGGGGCAGTGTAGAATATAGTCACTTTGTACTTATCGACAATGTCCCAACAGCGCCCAGCATCGGGATAAGTTGGAACCTGCAAGACAGTCACATAGACATTATTAGAAGCCATAGAGCCTAGACCAGCAATCATCCTGAACTTCTTATTTATTTTATTTATTTATTTTTCTTTCCTTTGCCTCCTTTTGAAAGGGCTCTATAGCTGCATAATTTCTTTTTCCTAAAGCGTACATATGAGAACATGAATGGTAATACACTGAAGCCTAATTCCTCCCTATTTTGGCTACGAATTAGACTTTACGAGCATTTCTAACATTTTCCTCCAGGAATCAGGATACTCATAGTTTTGCAAACAAATTTTTGCAGTTGCTGCCAACTATACTAAGAAGAGTTCAAACTGCAGTAGCTTAGAATCTATGATGATGAAATGATTCAGATAGAAAATGGTATGATGATTTTATACATCACATCAACTTTGACTAAGTGAAACCAACATATTCTTAGTTGCGAGTTTGCTATCAATAAACCACTGATAATGGCTCCATTGTCCGAACAGGAAATCCATCCACAAATCATAAACCATGAAAGCACTGCAACATTAAGTCAAAGGCTTGGTCAAAATATTGCCCCAGTAAGCTTCAGTCTACAAGTTAGAAAATAGGTATAATCTCACCATGAGGTGTAAAACCGTGAGAACTATTTTAGTGCATTTCATACTCTTACTCACTCCAGGCATTAAGTACAACTAGGTCAAACAGATTGAAGGATGTAAATCAATTGATGTCACAACACCAATAAACAAAGTAAAAGAGCATGTGCAGAACTGTGATGTAGCTTGGCTTGTTAGTAACAAGAGTTCATTGCAGAATCAAAGTAAAATAAGCATCAATTTGGACACTTTTCACAGCAGAGCCAATACAGACAATTCATCTGGAGGGCTGAGTCCTTTCCTTGATATCAAAAACAAAAATATACCTCAATGCTAAAAGCAGATTTAGACAAAGCAATGAAACTTCTGATGAGCAATGAAGCTTGTAATCCCCAGTGATCATGAGGCTGAATCAGACACTTAAAGTTTGACAGTCGGGCAACACAACACACACCAGGAAAAGGAGATATAATTCTCAAATAAGGAGCACCACACAAGATTCATTACAGCATTATTTATGAAGGATTGAAACAAATGAGACCAAAGCTTGGTTCCAACACATGGTATCAGAACCAGATGACCAAGAGGTCTGTGTTCGAATCCTGACAGCCCCCATTTCCTTTGTGGAATATTTCAGCACATGGTATGGGGAGGGCCTGTGCATTATCCACACTTCAAGCCCAATGGGCATTTGTGTGAGGGGGCGTGATAAGGGATATAACATTAGTTGGGCCTTCAACCATCAGCTTAAACTTTTGGTTGAGTTGGTTCCAACACATACTTGTGAAGGGCTAATTTCTAATAACTACTGACTGGAAAGTCGAAAGCAAGAACCATTTGAGTTTGGATACATATGGCTTTGTATTTGTCGTATGTATCAAAACACTTAGTAGCATGCTCTACTAAAATACTACTTAGAAATATGGATGTGCAAGGGAAAACTTCCACCTAGTGAATTTGGACGTAAGAAAATCTATCTAAAAAGACTATAGAATAAAAAATCTATCTAAAACGACTATAGAATAAGGACGATAATTACCCCTTCATGAACTACACAACTTGCCCCATTGAGCAAAGGTCCATACGTGATGTAACTGTGTCCAGTAATCCAACCACAATCAGCTGTACACCTAAGGCACATGGAAGGAGAAGTAAATTGGTATTCCTATATAAGCAACCAATATCAAAAGCCCTGAGATGATAGATGAAAATGAAACAGCTAAACAGAAATGATGAATGGAAAATATTTGATGAATGAAAGAACAGGAGAAGATACATGCATTAAATACATAGAGAAGAACAGAGTGTCCTAGAAATCTTACCAGTATGTATCAGAGGGCTTATAGTCAAATGCATACTTAAATGTTGTTGCAGCGTATACCATGTATCCCCCAGTTGTATGCACAACTCCCTAAAAATAATTGTGTAATTAAGAAAAAATGCACCAACGCTGATTATGTATGGAAGATATTAAGAAAAAATGCACTGACTAAGTTACTATGGTATCATGGTAATCCTTGATACCTTAGGTTTCCCTGTGCTTCCACTGGTATAGAGCAGGAATAGAGGATCTTCTGCATCAAGCCATTCAACATCACAAGTTGTGGGGTATTTTGGAACAACATCCTGAAGGGTAAGAAACGGAAACTTGATCCCAGAAACAATTGTCTTAAACTTGGAAAATTCACCCAGAAGTTAATTACACAATATTGGTATTTTCTATCTTTCTAGCTGATAACAAAGAAAAAGTATGTAAATCAATTTGAATGCTAGAATTACATGCTATAAATAGACTAAAAGACTGCAATGATCTGCAAACCCATAGGATGCTATACCAATTTGTGTCAACAAATCCCAGACCGAATCATAAAATAATGATGAAAGCCTACTAACCTGCCACCAAATATCTCTTCCGTTCTTCCACTTGGTATTTTGTCTCTTCAAAGCTGACGTTTTCATATGTTAGGCATACATCTGTTCAGTTGATAAAAAAATCCAACTTTTGTAAATATTCTTGCGCAATTTCAGGAAATATTTTTGAGACAACAACTACGTAAGTGCAGCTAACCACCAAACAAAGAGGCAGAGATAAAAGACACAAGGTTGACTAAAAGACCTTACAAAGCTACTGTTAATCATAGAAACGTCACATGATTCATCAACGTGGATCCATGATGAAATGCAATTTCTTGAAATGTTAAGCAACAAAATAGAAGCAGCAGTTATTTTTGTACATAGCAATATAACTTTTATGTTAAGGAATGAAAAACCAAAGACATTGAACAGTTGAAGTTATGGGAAAATTGTAGAAAGCTTGTCAAGACATATACCATTTACATTGCTTCTCTTTGGTTCCACTGAATCAGCCTACTAGAGGTCTATACATTAGTGTCTTTTCAAATGTCATATTAACTTATCTAGCATGGGCTTATGATATCTTTCCAGCTTAGCTAGTGTTTTTTCTCAATCATACAGAGTGATGGCAAAGCTGGCTTCTATAACAAAGGTTGGCTTAGATCATAATTTGCTGATCTTGCAGTTACTTGTAAATAAGAGCACTATAATGAAATTAGATTGTGAATGAACATTATCACACTACACAAGCAAGATCAATGTCATCTCATTAGTTCTGTCAGATTCTGAGGTATGCGATATCGAGAATAGATATTTGGGTTATCCAGACAAGGTTTTATTCGCAGTCTGTTTGCTGGGAAATCCAGCACCAGCAGGCAATTTAATGAAGAGTCTCTTAACTTCAATCATGGGGTTCGGGAATGCAATGCTGGGAGTAGCACATACCTACAGAAAACCCGTTCTTAGCTGCTTCAGCAAGAGCAGCGTCCACTATGTCTTTGAGACCAATAACCTTTGCTCCTCTGCGAACAGCATTGCAAGTGAGGACAACCTTTGGCTTGCAATCCACGATCCTTTGAGCAAGGGATTCAGAGGAAAAACCAGTAAAGACAACCTTTAACAAAAGATTTTATTATGAGCACAAGGAACCTATTGATTATTACAAAACCTTCTAACTTTGTTAAACACAAGCACAACAAACAAAGGAGATAGTATGCAATACCGAGTGAATAGCACCAATTCTAGCACAAGCCAGCATTGCCATGGGCAACTCCATGAGCATAGGCAAATATATGACAACAGCATCACCCATCTTAACACCAACATCTTTCAAGTAATTTGCAAGCTGTTGACCAGATACATTTCAACTAAATTAAAACCCAAGTACCAATATCTAACCTTAGGGCAAAATTATGCTCATTTTTCCAGCCAAAGTAAACAAAACAGCAAAATTTTCAAAGTTACCTGGCAAACTTTGTCAAGAAGCTGGCTGTAAGTTAAACTGCTATCAACACCCAGATCATTCTCTTCCCAATACAATGCCACTTTATTGCCATTTCCAATTTCAACATTTCTATCCAAGCAATTATAGCAAATGTTGGTGATCCCACCTTTGAACCACTGCCCAGAAACAAAAATGCAAGAAAATCAAAACCCAATCAAAATTATTCAAAGCCCTTTTTTTTACAAGAATTGGACCAAACCCATTTGATTTTTAACATGATTTCAAGTTTGAATCTTTAGTAAATAAGTGAGCAGATATGATGATAAATTAATGTATCACTTACCTCAATGTTGACTGTACCCTTTGTCACATCCAGATTTTCGTGGCAAACTTGGTTTCCCCATTTTTGTTTCCAGTAGAATTCTGAAGCAATATCGGACCAAAACCCTGCTGGGTCTTCTACTGACCTTTTATACATCTCCAAATACTACCCACCACCGCAAAATAATAAATAAAAAAAAAGGAAAAAGACACCACCATATTAGATAAATGACCCATCAGAACGAAAATTGATTTCGTTTGGATTTTTTTTTTTTTATAATAATTTCGTTTGGAACTTTTTTTTGATAATAATTTCTTTTGGATTATGATTCTAAACGATTCTAGTATAAACAAAATCCAAACTTTAATAGAGTTGAATTCCCACAAAACTCAATATGCACACCACTTGGTCAAGTTGTAATTTAGACTTTTAGTTTTTACTTGTGTAATTTACACTTTTAAACTTATTGAGAACTTTACTAGCATATCAGTTCTTTAGGATTTTAACCCTCTTAAAGAGGAGTAAAAATAAGGAAAAACAAAAAATGTAATACAGTTGAAAAAGAAATATTTTTTTTTTAATGACTAAAAATAATGAATTCTCTTCTTTGCTGAAATTCATGTTATTGTTATAACAGTAACACCACCTAGGAAAACTAAAAGTTTGTGCAATTATTTCATTTCATAGTACAATAAATAATCAAACCATAAAATCATTTACCAAAAAATCACAATAAATACACTTCATTTAAAAAAGTCAACTGGAGATGACAAGACTGACCTTGGCGGGGTTAGGTACGTTAGCCTGGCGGGAGAATTCACCGCTTGGGAAAACGACACCGTTTTGCTCATAAGGTAGAGGTTCTCCAAGAACCACCCCATTTGGCAGTGCTTGTACATGCCTTAGATGATTATCTGCCGTCAAACTCTTCATTTTCCGGCTACCGGTGGCGAAATTCCAGTGACCCTTTTCGAAAAAGCGAAAATAAAACTAACCCGACTCGAAAACCCAAACTGAAGATGCTAAAATGGGTTCTTTTTGCTAGCACTTTCACTGCTAGTGCTAATGATGATATATACATGTATCAGCATATGTCTAGCATAGTTAGTCAATGATGGAGGTCGAGAGAAAAGAGAAAACATTTTTTTTTATCTA
The DNA here is from genome assembly GCA_038025085.1 of Tetragonia tetragonoides. Taxonomy (NCBI): domain Eukaryota; kingdom Viridiplantae; phylum Streptophyta; class Magnoliopsida; order Caryophyllales; family Aizoaceae; genus Tetragonia; species Tetragonia tetragonoides. Next base: position 34,938,984 of record CM076141.1, read on the forward strand.
ATAAGAGCATGATTGGGGTAGTCTGATCATTGCATCTGATGAAAATAAACAAATGACGAGAGAAATTGAGATGGGGACTTGGGTTTAGTCTGTTGACTTTGGAAGGATGAAGTTGTAAATTTTTCCTCTCTTCTGAAATATTGTCTAGTAAGATTCTTAACTTTGTATGTAGAACTCCTAAATCTTACGATGTTTGGGATGAAGGGAGTAGATTTTTAACATTACGCTATCTTCACTTTAGCTACCTTGTACATATATAACCAATTAATCACAAAATTCACAACAATAACCAACGATGTATTGGTTTAATAGTTAAAACTGGATTGTTAGATACATAAGGTATCAAGTTCAATTCTCCCTCCTAAACTGACATTTGTACATCATTTCAACAAAAAAAGAATAAAAATAATGATGACAGTCACAATAGATTAGTACTAACTACTAAGGGTATTTCGTAATTACATAACCACAAAAACTTGTTCAAGACGATATTAATGTAATTTTTGGTGAGACGAAAATCACTTTTTAATAAAACAAGAGTTACTACTCATAATACGTAGTCCGTATATTTCTAAATAATAAACCTATTTTTCTGTGAGTTAGTCACACACAACTTAGAAAACTTGCTCTTACATAATAGGTGGTGTGGAAGATGATGAGTGATTATTGCTTGATGATTATTGGGATGATCGGCAGAGTTGGTAGCAGGGGAGCAGCCACGCAATTGAGAGTTGTTTTGGTGGCAAGAGGTTGATGATCAGAGTTATATATACAAGCATGATTCTTAAAGGAAAACTATTGTGTCCATTTGTTGGCTAACTGGGACTTGGGAGTTGTTGCATTGCTACACTTGGCTTGAACCTAGAGCATATGGTGATGAATTATCCTCTTTATTATGTTGGGCGTAAGCTGTAGGGGTATGGTATGTTTAATTAGAAGATATTTTAGGTGGTGTTTGGTTTAACTTGTGAGAAGTTTATACTTTTTCAGTTTTTTTTTCTGTATTTTCTCATAAACCTCCACTCCCTCTTCATTCCAATTTTCAACTTTTAAAAAGCTCAAAATACCTTTTGGGAGGCTCAAAAGTAGAAGCTCTAATTTGATGCTTTTACATTTGGAGCTTCTAGCTCTAGGGGGTCGTAAGGGGTGTTTTAAACATTTTAGAAGTTAAAAATGGGTGTAAGGAGGAGGTGGAGGGGGTGATTTGTGAGAAAAAATAGAGAAAAAAGTATATAAGCTATTCACAAGTTAGGCCAAACATGCTCTTAGTCATTCTTAGTCAGAGATGTATTTGGAGTTGTTATATAATGATTGGGTGCATGCTCTATACTCATCCTAAAAGGTTAGGGAGTTTTGTACTCCTCCTTCTGTTCCGGATAAATATGTGAATTGCTAAATACCGCCCCTTTTTACTAGGTACCGCCCCCCCCACTTTCCAATTTTACCCTCACCCACCCCTCTTCCTCACTCATCCACTCTCACTCATCCTCTCTTCCTCACTCATCCTCACCACCACACCATCACACCGGCAACCACCACCACCACCACCACCACCACCACCGCCACCACCACCATGTCAAGTGCTAGCGGCAGCGGCGGCAGAGGTTTCGACGGCGAGGGAGGCGGCGACCGAAGGCGCCGGGGGGTAACTTTTCGAAATTTTATTTTTTTTTTGTTTGAATTGAATTTTTTTTTTTTTTTTTTTGCGTCGAGCGTCTGCCGGTCGCGACTCACCCTTGGGTGAGTCGCCTGAGACCGGCGACTCGCCCAAGGGTGGTCGCCGGACGCAGACGACTCACCCTTGGGTTAGTCGAGATCGGCCGACGACTCACCCTTGGGCGAGTCGCCGGTCTCAGGCGACTCACCCAAGGGTGAGTCGCGATCGGCGGACGACTCACCCTTGGGTGAGTCGCCTGAGGCCGGACGACCGACACAAATTATTTATTATTATTATTATTATTATTATTATTATTATTATTATTATTATTATTATTATTATTATTATTATTATTATTATTATTATTATTATTATTATTATTATTATTATTTTTATTATTATCATTATTTATTGTTATTATTATTATTATTATTATTATTATTATTATTATTTATTGTTATTATTATTATTTATTGTTTATTGTTATTATTATTATTATTATTATTAATATTTATTGTTATTGTTATTATTATTTATCGTTATTATTATTATTATTATTATTATTATTATTATTATTGATTATTGTTTAATTAATTAAAAATGTGAAATGATAGATGAGAGGAGCCGGTAAATCGCTGCCTCGGTTATTTAGTGAACTAGCTGGTTCAGGACCGCGTCACACGAGGACGCGCGGGATTGATGCCTCTGTACGGAGACAGAGAGAGGCAGTTCGGATGAGGGAGATGACTGCTGAGCAAGACGATTACGCAACTAGCGAGTTCTACTCGGGTGACCAAGACGATGATGAGATTGGCGTCGAATTATCCTCAGATTGGCGCGTGGTGAAGGGCAGAGGCGGTAGGTTTGTTAGTACTGGGTCGTCCAGTACTGGCAAACGATCTAGAGCGGAGGACGACACTACGTGGCTTGTTACAGAGCCTGTGGAGGGTGGGCCGGCGGATGATAGCGTCATACCGAGCTTCCTGGGCCACGTAGCGTCTCGTGTGTGGAATGGAGAGACGAGGGGTCTCTTGAAGTGTCAGAACCGATGGAATGTCTGTCATCGGCTGAGTCAGTGGCGAGCGGAGATGTCGGCCGAGATGAGGGCCCGGATCGAGGGGACTGGGTTATCACACCTGGCAGACATTATGTTCAGACATATTGACTTCCCCCTGATATCTGCATTCGTGGAAAGGTGGCAGCCGGATACGAACTCGTTCCACATGCCGTTCGGAGAGATGACGATCATGTTGCATGATGTATGGCATATTCTTCGGATTCCTGTAGACGGACAGCTCGTTTTCAATGACGGACGGGATGGGCAGCTGCAGATGGCGGCCATGGAGGTTCTCGGGGTAAGCCGAGAGGAACTGATGTGTAGCCACTGGCAGGGCGGTGCGGTCCTCACGGAGTCGGTTTTTGAGCTTTGCCGTGAGCAAGTGGAGGACAACCAGGCGATAGCTTGGATGTGGTTACTTATTGGATCCACCTTGTTTGTCGACAAGAGTGGTAACCGTATTAGACCCTCCTGCGTGATGGAGGTGATGGACAACGGTGTCGATATGGTGCATGACTTCTCTTGGGGATCTGCTGCCCTCGCCTTCCTATATCGTCAGCTCGGTATAGCTAGTCGCGGGGATTCTCAGGGCATCTGCGGATGCCTAACTCTCCTCCAGGCATGGATATACGAGTACTTTCCCTGCTTCCGACCTCATCGGGAGCGGATGGTTGTCGGGGACGACGAGGCTCCCCGTGCGTCCGTATGGGGTGCCCTGGCTGAGGGCAAGGACGTGGTTCGACTGCACTCCTTACGTACACGCTTGGATCATCTGCGAGCGACAGAGGTACGTCATTTAGTTATCGGTGTTCATGATTTATTTCGTCGTTTGCTATGTTTTTTTACTTCACTGTAACTTTCAACATTTCTATGTAGGTGGTGTGGCTGCCGTACGGTTCTAACCCGGCAGTATCTGTACCGAGGACTGTATTCATGGGGTGGCTACAGTATCGGGATATTATCGAACCGTACATGCCTGGTCGTTGTTTACGACAAATCGGGTACGTACAGAGTATCCCGACCCCGATCTTTAGGCCAGTCAAAGCGATCAGGTCATGGAGCAGTCGTTCGTACAAGGTTGTCTTCCCCGAACGGATCTCATCTGATGCTTGGCGTATGTTCCCGGGATTTTACATTCTTAGTCTCCATGGGTTTCAGGCATCCACGTCAGATCCCACAGCATGTACGGATGACTACCTCGCATGGTACTACCATCACTCCCACCCTCGGCTGATAACTGACGCTGCAGCACCTGTGATTCCTCCACGATCCAACAGCGATTATGTAAGTGATTAACTAAAATATATATATTTTTACGTATTACATATCTCTGAACTCAGACTCATTGTTACTTTTTTTGCAGTGGGTGAATCATATAGCCGTCGGATTTGAGTCTTACATTACTTCGCTTCCTCCGGAGCAAGCGGAAGGTCCTCGATCATTTATGGACGAGTTTATGAGAGATTGGCGGGCTGCCAAATGATGTATTGACCCTAGATGAATTTGTTATATATTTATATAAGAGTTTCATTGTTATTGTTATTTATTTGTGTTATTGTAATTTGTTGTTTGTTATTTACATTTTTTGTGTTATTGTAATTTGTTGTTTGTTATTTACATTTTTTGTTTTATTGTAATTTGTTGTTTGTTATTTACATTTTTTGTTTTATTGTAATTTGTTGTTTTATTTACCTCCAATAATCACGACCACTCTCCACATGCAAAATATAACAATCACACAAAAATGTGACAATGATATAAGTATAACAATCACGCAAAACATTCAATTACGTCGACCTCGCTAAACGATCCCAATGTGCTCTTCGCGTAACATACATTTGCTCCCAACCAGCGACTCTATCAGAACGGTGGGTAAACCATGCTTCGCATATCGGAGGAACAGGGAAATCTGAGGCTAAATCCAGACGGATATAATGGGAATACGAATCACCTAAATGACACATGACAATTTCCCTACTTGGACGTGTAGCAGTCGAAGGTGCTTGGAACGGTAGCACTGTGTAACAAGAATATAACCCCCTTCCGCTGCCGTATCCGAATAACATAATCGCTGCATTGAAGAGGTTGGCAATCGGGAACAAATCCTCAATTACTGTCATCCAGTGATCATAGTTACACGCACCTCCGTCCCACATAATACGGTGGTAACCAGCGTCGACCCCTTCAATGTATAGGGTTTCGTACAATGCTCGGTTAGCTAAGAGTTCGTTTGCAATGCAAACTCTCGCCACTCGCCATTGCTCTTGGTCTCCGAAAATGTAGTCCGCAATGACACGGAAACCGCAATTACCATCCCCAAGCACATCGAGATATCCTTCAATGAAAGGTACGATGATTCCCGGAATTTTGTTAACATGATAGAATTCAGTGATATCTATTGCGTGTCCAGCTGCAAGACAATATAATAGAAAGTCAATAATAGTACTTATCAAAAAGTAACAACATTATGTACATGTTAATAAATTATGGGTTTTCATACCAGTACTGTTTACGAAGTTACTCGATGAGGATGAGCTACGACCACGCCCGCGGCTCGAACTGGATGACCTAGGGCGACCACGACCCCTCTGGGAGTACTCCCATGAACTAGGATCACGTCTGGTAGAAGAACTCCCTCTCGGTCGACCTCTGACTGTCGTGTTCGCTTCCGGCTCGACGTAACTCGCTTCCTCAGGATGAAGCTGCTCATTCATAAGGACAGATATGTTGCGCACAACTGCCCGGTCGCTTGCGTTAACCTCGTCGACCAGAGACTGAAAGTATCGATGATCCTCAGATGGATGCTCAGTCATGTCAAGCGTAGCTATCTCCACTGCATCACTAATAACGAGTGTTCGCCAAAATTCGTGGACACTATTCAAGCTAATTGGCGTGCCCGTATCCGTGACCGTTTTCAACTCACACGCACACGGGATCTGATGAGTGGATCTCAATACACAACCGCAACGATCAAATACTTGGTGACTCAATTCTCTCATCCTGTTCAGCTCAGCCCATAATATTTGTAAGCAGTAATGGGAAACATACCCGGTCAGATAGTTGAATGGGAAACCCGAGTACATCACACTTCTTCGTCTTCTGCCCTCTTCAAGTGTGTACTTGATCTCAGTTATTTGTGACTCGATTGACTTGTTGACCTTGTTCCAAACATTATCCAAAGCTCCAGTTGAGGAGTTCAACCACTATTTTAGCGCGGCATGTGCACTCTCCACCCTGCAAGTCGTAGTGTTGCCAAGGTGTAGCACCTTATTCGTCCACGCAGCCACAAACATCTCTTTGTATCTCAGCCAGGTCTCCTCTACATAGGATATCACGTGAGGGTAACTCCTCCAACTATCCTTCATCATACGCACTGCTCTATCGTAGGCAACTTCTGTGGAAGCTTCCATGATATTTTTCCACCTCCCGTTCTTGAACCTCTGCGCGACAAGCTTATCTTTTCCACAAAGTCTGTACACTTTGTCTTCAACGAATTTGTTAATGTGCCATGTACAGAGCAAATGGGCACTCTCGGGAAATATCTCTCTAATAGGTCTCATCAACCCTAGCTCACAATCGGTCACAATTGCTGTTGGGTGTACATCATTTCCAATAAGCATCCTCAACTTATCTAAGACTCACGCATAGCTTGCCTGAGTCTCATCCTTCATAATGGCATAAGCTATGAGGAAGTTCTTATTGGTTGGAGTCATCCCCACTATCTCAAGAAACGGCATCTTATACTTGTTTGTTTTGTACGTGGAATCTAAGCCAATCAACCAAGGAAAAGACCGAAGTAACTGAATTGATGTAGGGTGTGCCATGAACACGTGAGTTACCTCATTAGTAGGTGGGTCGGCTCTTGTCCAATGTACGTACTTATTCTCCACAGCTAAATGATGAAACTGACCAATGACATCTCTCTCTTCAAAATCAAGTTTCCTTATACGATCTCTGTGGTTGTACACATGCCGTCTAGTTGCATTGTCCTCGGGAAATTTTTCCTGAATAGCGGCCAAGATAGCACATGGCTTTGTTTGTGCCGAAGTCATGTCACGAACGAGTTTCTTTGACTCAGGACTAAGACCACTCATCTGACGATATCCCTCAGGATACACAGCAAAGTCATGGTTGTGCGTACCCCTAGTCCCAGGCAATGGGACAATCATCCAACTACTGGACCCATACACTTGCCGAGCTCTTAACTGGAACGTACATTTACAAGCCTTTGTTTTCGATTTCTTCCGAGCAGCAGTATCTAAGTCTCTTAATTCCCCTCTGTAGCGTTCACCTCGATTGCATTTTAACAATTTTACGCTTCCACTCTTCTTGTGTGACGAAATTATCAACTCAAACCCGATAGTAAGGGCAATTTGTTTTGCCCAATTAATTGCATCTGTATCACTATCAAATAACTCTTCAGTGACGAAATGCGTACTGTAATCAACACCATCACCACCGAACCGCTCCAAAGGAACCTAACGAAAACAACAAAAACAATGTTAGCTTAATCTTAAATTCAAACAATAAATAATAATAATAATAATAACAATAAATAATAATAATAACAATAACAATAAATAACAATAAATAATAATAATAATAATAATAATAATAATAATAAATAATAATAATTTTTTTTTTTTGTGTCTGTCGTCGTCTGCTACAGGCGACTCCCCAAGGGTGAGTCGTCTGCTGCAGGCGACGAAACCAAGCACGAGTCGTCCGCTACAGGCGACCACCCAAGGGTGAGTCGCCTGTAGCAGACGACCACCCAAGGGTGAGTCGCCTGTAGCAGACGACTCACCCTTGGGAAGTCGAGATCGACAGACGACTCCCCTTTGGGTGGGTCGCCTGTAGCAGACGACTCACCCAAGGGTGAGTCGTAAATCGCAGACGACTGTGCAAAAAAATGCGTAAAAAAAAAAATTTTACCTCCGCCACCGTCGACGGCACTTCCTGGTCGCCGGCAGACATCCGCGGGTTGCTTGAGTGAATGTTGATGAAGGTTGGGTATGAGAGTGGGTGGTAGAGTGGGAGAGAAGTGGTGTGAGAGTTAGAGAGGGAGCAAGGGAGAGGATGAGTGAAAAATTAAAAAAGGGCAAAATTGGAATTTTGGGGGGCGGTACCTAGTAATAAAGGGGCGGCATTTAGTAACTCCCATAAATATTTAGAGGGTTATTTTTACACAACATTTTAGGTAAGGAAAAGGATGAATAACTTTCCAATTTTGCCCTTATGAGAAATGTGTTACTTCATTTTGTGTCCTACTGAAAAGGGCCATTGTTTTCTAATTTGTCCTTGCTTTTGTCTGGCTATTCTTCCTCCTCTCTGGATATTCTTCCTCCTCTCACCATCACAAATTCACAACATGGACACAATTAACAAACGAATTCCATATTGTATTTATATGTCATTTTGTACAGTAGAGTGTGGGAGTTGAGTGGTGTATAAGGGTACTCTGGTAAACGTAATAGTACAGTTTTAAGAAATTGATATTGACAATTGATTTCACGACAAGAATTATGAACTATGTTTGGTTGTCACAAGAAATCACATACTTCATGTGAAGCGCAAAACTGGGAAAAGGATACAGCTACATTATGTGTGGAAAAATAATTTCACACAGGTCAATAGGAATAAAGATAAATAAATTATTATTTATAAAAGTATATAAAATCTTTTTGAAATAAATTTAAAATTTGAGAGTTTGAAATTTAAAATAGTGTTCTTGAAGGGATAAGTATTATTTTGCATTTTTTTTTCTTTGTTCACTTTCATAAATTTAGGACCTGGGGGAGGGGGGAAGCGTTCCCACGTCTTGTTTATAGCTAGTTAGTTAGTTTTCTTCTTTTTTTTTCTTTTTTTTTTTTTGTTCTTTATTTCCCACGTTTAGTTCATAGCTAATTTGTTCCTATTGCGGTGCTTTAAATTTGTACTTTCATTTTCACCACCAACAAAAAAAAAAATTAGTAGTTGATTAGTGCGCACCAAAAATATAAAAATTAGTAGTTGATTATTAAAAAGTCTACAATAATCGCTACTAAATTAATGAACTATATAGTTTTTTTTTTTGCTATTGAACTTTTTTTTTTGGTGAGTGCTAATGAACTATATAGTTAATTACTTAAATTATGTATGTTAGGCCACTAACCAAGCAACAACAATATACACTTCTTTACGTTAGACCATTCTTTTTTTCTTTTCTTTTTTTTTTTTCCCTTCTCGTTTCTAGTTATTTCAATTGTGTTTTCTCACAATCCCACCAACTATATATCACTAACAATTCATGATCAGACTAAGAATTCACGTTCTAAATGAAGATAGTAACAATGGCATGTAAATAAATCAATCCCATCAATTTCAAGTAACATAAATGGCAGAATTTAAGATAGACGATTGAAGTTAAATAATTGGCGAGTTCCAATTATTGCGATAGAAATGAACGACTAGTTTGTGTCGTCGTTTCCTTTTGTTTAAGTTAAAGAAAATGTTTAAGTAAAAGAAAGTGTGTTCAATGAGCCATAAACTATAACTGGTGTATTGGTAATGCAACTACTCATAAAGTGTGCCCTTTATGAGGAACATGGTTCAATCCCTTCAAGTTAGATTTTGCTTTAATATTTTTTTATTTGGTAATTCAAGTCTTCAACAGCTAGCTTTCTTTGAGGACTTCCTTCTTTTTTTTCTTCTTTTTAACTACAATTGCTTCTACATAATATATAATTTGCATCTTCAATAAGCATGTTTTTTTTTAATTCAGAATCAAAAGTGTGTAACAAATTAAGCTTATTCAAAAGTAATAAACGTTAATGAGCATTCTTATAATTTTAGTAACATTTAATAATAAAAAAAGACTTTTTTATTTTATAGAAATTGAAAAATAATTACTGAATGATATATTTTGGACTCTATTATTGATGGTTTTGCTTGGATGAAACATATGATATTAAGTAAAGATATTTTGTAAAATACTAAATTATTGTACTCAAATTTGTCTATTTACGCTTCGACTCTCAACTCATAAAATCCTAACTTCATCCACTGGCATATGCTATACTATCATGGAGAAAGGGTACATCTACACCATAATAAAATGTACGTATAACATATTCTATAACCAGGCCCTGTTTAAGGCATAAGCCTGAGGGGTTTTATGACATGGTGGTTTAAGTTGAAACGATATGATATGTTGACAATCAAATTATTCAACATTTACATTTTTTTTTGTTTTTTTGTTTCTTCATTAAATTAAACCATAGCGTATATAAGAGAATAAAACCAAATGAAGGATGTCGTCCATAAATTACCTCAAATAAATATCAAATTTTTTAAGAAAGTGGGTAGTTTATTACCAGACAATTGTGACGTACCAAGCTATTAGTTCAAGTTTTGAATAATGCACTACTTTAAGTTTTATTTTTTTTTTATAGTAAGAAAACAACTATTCTTAGACTCTGAGACCCTTTTTTCTTATTTTTTTTAATAAATTATTCCGAAAAATAGATGATATGAGAATAACACATTAACTTATATAAAGTCAAAATAATATTTGGTTCATGAGCATATATTATCGAATACTATATATTGAGTTAACATTACTATATATTGAGTTTCGCTCAACTAGGTTTAGCTCAAATCTACTCTATTTGTCTTAAATTTGCTCCGCTTGACTGTGTTTAGCTCATCTAAGCTTGGTGTGATTCGAATTAAAACTCACTACTAACAAGATAAAGTAAAGGAACCCGCATCAAAAAAGATAAAGTAAAGGAACGAACATGTTTGACTACAAGTGATCATTGTACATTTTATTAAACGAGTAAATAATAAGAATATCAAATTTCACACTCAAACTCTATGTTAAACGATTATACCCTAAACTAGGGCTGTAAACGAACTGAGCGTTAGCAAATAAGCTCGTTCATTAACTAAATGTACGAACATAAACACAATTCTGAAGCACGTTTATGTTCGTCAACAAGCTCGTTTATGTATGTTTAAAAGCCGTTTAAAGCACATTCAAACTCGATTATTTTGTTTTAGTATTTGATATACACAAAAACTTTTATAAGACGAACGTTTCGTAACATTTGGTTAGACGGGGATCACTTTTCAATTAAACAGAGGTCACTGCTCACTATAAGTGACCCTACATTTCACAAAGGAGACCCCAATTTTCTATGAGTTGGTCTCGTACAAGATTTGCTATTTAATATATTAGTAAAATAAATAATTTTATACATTTTAAAATAATATATATTTTAAAATTATATGTTCAGAACAAGATCGACCCGAGCTCGACTCGTTTATTGACAATGTAAAAATATTATTGTTAGGTTCGTTTTAAAAAGTACTTTTAGAAAATTATATTTTATGTATTTATTTAAATAGATAAATCTTACGGCCAAAGTACTACATTGTAGACCGTAAAAAATTAAATATTAAGATTTTTACTTGTAAATAATAATTCTTTGCCCATTAATTAGAGCTCAAACAAAAAAAAAATTGCTTGTAAAAAAAATAAATAAAAGAATAAGACTCTAAAGCCCATTAGAACTTAGGCCCTCAAACAATTAAAAGAGAAAAAGAAAGAAGTCTATTGGTAGTCCACTGCTCATTGGGTTCACCGTCAACAAGGCCATTCATAAAGAAATGTATAGTAGCTTAGAAGTTTATTTCCTTCAAAGTCTTATTATTGTTTTATGTTTGTTTAGTTGTTGATGATAATCAACGTTCAATCCTATCAGTCAAAGTCCTTCATGAAGTAAACAACATTTCTGTAAACGCTTTCCTTTATTTTTACCTCCTTATTTTTAGGGAAAATTTAACTACTATTTTTACTGTTTCTCTCTCATCCTCGGTATTTCCTTCTAAATGAAATTGTTTCCCTCCTACAATTTCCTGCTTTGTAAAATACTTCCTCCCTAAAAAAGATTCTGTCATTTGCCACGTGTCACACTTTTACTTGCTTGTAAGAAATTAAATTTTCACACAATGTGTGGCTTAATAAGGGTCCGCAAAACTGTCATGTTATTTGATTCAAAATTTTCTATTTCTTACAAAATGAGGGAAGTTGCTTACCTAATCTTCCTAGTTAGATAAGTGGAACTTCCTGTAAGAAGTACACTTCATGTATCACCAAAGGATCACAAATTCTGAATTTGGTTTAGGAAAATTTGATGAAAATAATCCGAAGTTTACTCCATTAGACAAACATAATCCCAAGATGAAAAATATATGTCATTAATCCGAATTAGACTTCACTCCTACAATATTGCTCCGGTGTCTAACGCTGTCAACTTCCGTTACAGCCTGTTTGGAAGTTTTGGGTGGGAAGGGAAGGGAATGAGGGGGAGGGGAAGGGAAGGGAAGGGAGGAGAATGAAAGTGAAGTATTTCACCTTGTTTGAGAGTTTAAGTAAGGGGAAGAGAGGGGATTGGAGGGGAACCGACTACTTTTACTTAAAAATTCCCCTTCCCCTTCATTCCCTCCAAATTTGGAGGGGAACAAAAATTGAATTAATGGAGGGGAAATGTTCCCTTTCATTCCCCTCCCTTCCCCTCTTAAAAAAAACTCACAAACAAGGAGAATTTATTATTTCCCCATCATTCTCATCCCTTTCCTCCATTCTCCAATTCCCAAACAGGCTCTTAGAGTTTGTTAATTAATGCAATAATTTTAATTTTTAAGTTAAATCTCAATAAGAAAACCACCAAAAACATACGCTAAACAGTATCCCAATCTCATTCTCTTCCCCTAACCATCTTCTCCCCCTTTTTCTCTCTCCTCCCAATCCCCATCCTCTAATTTCAACTCTTTCTCTCTCCTCTGTTACTCTTCCTTCCCCAACCATGTGGACCGTTGTATGCCTGTATTTGCTAAGAACGTCAACAAGAACAAAAAAACCCCAAATTTGATGATGAAAATGGGATCGATCGAAGAAACAGGAAAATGGTTTTAAGTTAGGATTGAGAATGAACAGAGCACAATACTTTCATGGATAATTGAATTTCTTGGTTTGGTGTTCCGTTGTTTGCACCTTTTTGGTGTGGCGTGCGTGTGGACATTTCATTTTTTGACAATTATGTTTCTGGGCATTGTGGGAGAAGGTTTGATTTTGTAGAGAATTGAGTTTATTTTTCTGGTGTATACTTACTATGGAGGAACGAAAATCATTAATGGCTTAAGGTTGAAGGTTAATCAACGGAGGCTGGAAGGGAAAGATAAAGAAGAGATTTAGCATTGAAGTGACTTTAATCTCAAACTTGGAAGGAATTGACAAATAACAGTAGTCACCTATTAGGACTCATGTCGTAGGATCTCAAATTATCATTGATGAAAAGGGAAGTGGAGGAATTTAATGAGTTAGAGAAAAATGGTCGAAAATGCGAGTTGACTATCCGTTATTACCGAGGGAAGAAGAAAGATGAAAGAGAAAACTGACGGTAGGGGAGGCCGCCGACGGGATTACTGGGTTAGAGGAACAAGGATGATGAAGGGGAGAGAGAAAGCTTCATTAGTTTTGGTTAATTAAGGGTTAATTTATTTTATTTTTTTTAAGTTTTACAGTGCCACTGGCGGAACTTGACGGAAGTCTCATTTGGCCTAGTGTTGTGGGATTAAAGTTCACTTTGGATTATTGATATTAATATTTGATCTTGGAATTATTATTGTTTGATGGATCAAATTTTGAATTATTTTTTATCAAATTTTCCTTGGATTTATCAATAAACTATGGCTATATGTAGTATGTACCTTGTAATCAAGAGGCATTTGCCTCAATGGTTATCCTCTCACCTTTTAATTTGGAGGTTCCAAGTTTAAGGCTTGGGATTCCCATATATTCATCACCACATGAATTTATGGGGGTTGACATCAACAATTGGGCCTGTGACATCAACAGCTAGGCCAAGGCCCAACTGGTATGGGTGAGTTGGGAGTGGAGGGTCATTTGTACACTCAGCTCTGAGCCAGTCCGAGATCGGCTAGCTTCTGGGCCCGAGATGGGCTGAGCTGGGTAGAGGCTAGATCTTACCATAAAAAAAAATGTAGTATGTACCTCGTATACTTTTATTTTGATCGAAATCAATCAACCTCTTAGGCCCTGTTCTTTTTGTTGTCTGTATGTTGCATTCTGTTCTTTGCCGTTCTAATCCAACTTCGTTTTTATTTTGTACTGCATTTTGTCTCATATTTTGTTTCATGATTCAAGTTGTTCCGTTCCGCCGTTCCTCACCGTTAAAAAAAATAGGGCTTTTAGTGATACAACAATCACTAACCAAGAGACTACAAGTACAACTTCAAATGGAATTGGTTCTTTTCGGGTAAAAAGAAGAAAAAGTCGAAAAATGTAGTATGTACCTCGTATACTTTTATTTTGATCGAAATCAATCAACCTCTTAGGCCCTGTTCTTTTTGTTGTCTGTATGTTGCATTATGTTCTTTGCCGTTCTAATCCACTTCGTTTTTATTTTGTACTGCATTTTGTCTCATATTTTATTTTATGATTCACGTTGTTCCGTTCCGCCGTTCCTCACCGTTAAAAAGAACAGGGCCTTTAGTGATACAACAATTACTAACCAAGAGACTACAAGTACAACTTCAAATGGGATTGGTTCTTTTTGGGTAAAAAGAAGAAAAAGTCGAAAATAGAAGTGAATTGCTAAATACCGCCCCTCTTTACCACCTACCGCCCCCCCAAATTCCAATATTACCCTCACTCACTCTCACTCACTCATCTTTCCTCTCTTCCTCACTCTCACTCATCCTTCCTCACTCACTCTCACTCATCCTCACCACCACACCATCATACCGGCAACCACTCACGGCACCACCACCACCAACAACAACAACAACAACGGAATGTCAGGGGCTAGCGGCAGCGGCGGAGGCTTCGACGGCGAGGGAGGCGGCGACCGACGGCATCGCGGGGGGGTAACTTTTCGAAATTTTTTTTTTTTTTTGTTTGAATTGAATTTTTTTTGCCTTGAATTGAATCGCGAACTTATGAATTGAAGTTGTGTTGAATTTTTTTTTTTTTTTGTGACGATCGTCTGCCGATCTCGACTCACCCTTAGGTGAGTCGTCTGCGACCGGCGACTCACCCAAGGGTGAGTCGTCTGCCGATCTCGACTCGCCCAAGGGTGAGTCGCCGGTCGCAGACGACTCACCCTTGGTGAGTCGAGATCGGCCGACGACTCACCCAAAGGTGAGTCGCCGGTCGCAGACGACTCACCCAAGGGTGAGTCGAGATCGGCCGACGACTCACCCAAAGGTGAGTCGCCGGTCGCAGACGACCGACAAAAAAAAAAAAAATTTATTATTATTATTTATTATTATTATTATTATTATTATTATTATTTATTATTATTATTATTTATTGTTATTATTATTATTATTATTATTATTATTATTATTATTTATTGTTATTATTATTATTATTATTATTATTATTATTTATCGTTATTATTATTATTATTATTGATTATTGTTTTATTAATTAAAAATGTGAAATGATAGATGGGAGGAGCCGGTAAATCGGTGCCGAGGTTATTTAGTGAACTAGCTGGTTCAGGACCGCGTCACACGAGGACGCGTGGGATTGATGCCTCTATACGGAGACAGAGAGAGGCAGTTCGGATGAGGGAGATGACTGCTGAGCAGGACGATTACGCAAGTAGCGAGTTCTACTCCGAGGATCAGTCCATGGACGATGATCAGATTGGCGTCGAATCATCCTCAGATTGGCGCGTGGTGAAGGGCAGAGGCGGTAGGTTTGTTAGTACTGGGTCGTCCAGTACTAGCAAACGATCTAGAGCGGAGGACGACACTACGTGGCTTGTTACAGAGCATGTGCCCGGTGGGCCGGCGGATGATAGCGTCATACCGAGCTTCCTGGGCCACGTAGCGTCTCGTATGTGGAATGGAGAGACGAGGGGTCTCTTGAAGTGTCAGAACCGATTCAGTGTCTGTCAGCGGCTGAGTCAGTGGCGAGCGGAGATGTCGGCCGAGATGAGGGCCCAGATCGAGGGGACTGGGTTATCACACCTGGCAGACATTATGTTCAGACATATTGACTTCCCCCTAATATCTGCATTCGTGGAAAGGTGGCAGCCGGATACGAACTCGTTCCACATGCCGTTCGGAGAGATGACGATCATGTTGCACGATGTATTGCATATTCTTCGGATTCCTGTAGACGGACAGCTCGTTTCCAATGAGGAACGGGATGGGCAGCTGCAGATGGCGGCCATGGAGGTTCTCGGAGTCACCCGAGATGAACTGATGTGTAGCCACTGGCAGGGCGGTGCGGTTCTCACGGAGTCGGTTTTTGAGCTTTGCCGTGAGCAAGTGGAGGACATCCAGGCGACAGCTTGGATGTGGTTACTTATTGGATCTACCTTGTTTGTCGATAAGAGTGGTAACCGTATTAGACCCTCCTGCGTGATGGAGGTGATGGACAACGGTTTCGAAACGGTGCATGACTTCTCTTGGGGATCTGCTGCCCTCGCCTTCCTATATCGTCAGCTCGGTATAGCTAGTCGTGGGGATTCTCAGGGCATCTGCGGATGCCTAACTCTCCTCCAGGCATGGATATACGAGTACTTTCCCTGCTTCCGACCTCATCGGGAGCGGATGGTTGCCGGGGACGACGAGGCTCCCCGTGCGTACGTATGGAGTGCCCAGGCTGAGGGCAAGGACGTGGTTCGACTGCACTCCTTACGTAGATGCTTGGATCATCTGCGAACGCCAGAGGTACGTCATTTAGTTATCGGTGTTCATGATTTATTTCGTCGTTTGCTATGTTTTTTTTTACTTCACCGTAACTTTCAACATTTCTACGTAGGTGGTGTGGCTGCCGTACGGTTCTAACCCGGCAGTATCTGTACCGAGGACTGTATTCATGGGGTGGCTATGGTATCGGGATATTATCGAACCGTACATGCCTGGTCGTTGTTTACGATAAATCGGGTACGTACAGAGTATCCCTTCCCCGATCTTTAGGCCAGACAAAGCGATCAGGTCATGGAGCAGTCGTTCGTACAAGGTTGTCTACCCCGAACGGATCTCATCTGATGCTTGGCGTATGTTTCCGGGATTTTACATTCTTGGTCTCCATGGGTTTCAGGCATCCACGTCAGATCCCACAGCATGTACGGATGACTACCTCGCATGGTACTACCTTCACTCCCACCCTCGGCTGATACGTGACGCTGCAGCACCTGTGATTCCTCCACGATCCAACAGCGATTATGTAAGTGATTAACTAAAATATATATTTTTTTACGTATTACATATCTCTGAACTCACACTCATTGTTACTTTTTTGCAGTGGGTGAATCGTCTAGCCGTCGCAGCTGAGTCTTTCATTAGTTTGATTCCTCCGGAGCAAGCGGAAGGTTCTCGATCGATTATGGACGAGTATATGAGAGATTGGCGGGCTGCCAAATGATGTATTGACCCTAGATGAATTTGTTATATATTTATATAAGAGTTTCATTGTTATTGTTATTTATTTATTTGTGTTATTGTAATTTGTTGTTTCTTATTTACATTTTTTGTTTTATTGTAATTTGTTGTTTTATTTACCTCCAATAATCACGACCACTCTCCACATGCAAAATATAACAATCACACAAAAATGTGACAATGATATAAGTATAACAATCACGCAAAACATTCAATTACGTCGACCTCGCTAAACGATCCCAATGTGCTCTTCGCCTAACATACATTTGCTCCCAACCAGCGACACTATCAGAATGGGAAGTAAACCATGCTTCGCATATCGGAGGAACAGGGAAATCTGAGGCTAAATCCAGACGGATATAATGCATGTACGAATCACCTAAATGACACATGACAATTTTCCTACTTGGACGTGTAGCAGTCGAAGGTGCTTGCAACGGTAGCACTGTGTAACAAGAATATAACCCCCTTCCGCTGCCGTATCCGAATAACATAATCGCTGCATTGAAGAGGTTGGCAATCGGGAACAAATCCTCAATTACTATCATCCAGTGATCATAGTTACACGCACCTCCGTCCCACATAATACGGCGGTAACCAGCGTCGACCCCTTCAACGTATAGGGTTTCGTACAATGCTCGGTTAGCTAAGAGTTTGTTTGCAATGCAAACTCTCCTCAATCGCCATTGCTCTTGGTCTCCGAAAACGTAGTCCGCAATGACACGGAAACCGCAATTACCATCCCCAAGCACATCGAGATATCCTTCAATGAAAGGTATGATGATTCCCGGAATTTTGTTAACATGATAGAATTCAGTGATATCTATTCCGTGTCCAGCTGCAAGACAATATAATAGAAAGTCATTAATAGTACTTATCAAAAAGTAATTAACAACATTATGTACATGTTAATAAACTATGGGTTTTCATACCAGTACTCCGCAAGACGTTACTCGATGTGGATGAGCTACGACCACGCCCGCGGCTCGAACTGGATGACCTAGGGCGACCACGACCCCTCTGGGAGTACTCCCATGAACTAGGATCACGTCTAGTAGAGGAACTCCCTCTCGGTCGACCTCTGACTGTCGTGTTCGCTTCCGGCTCGACGTAACTCGCTTCCTCAGGATGAAGCTGCTCATTCATAAGGACAGGTATGTTGCGCACAACTGCCCGGTCGCTTGAGTTAACCTCGTCGACCAGAGACTGAAAGTATCGATGGTCCTCAGATGGATGCTCAGTCATGTCAAGCGTAGCTATCTCCACTGCATCACTAATAACGAGTGTTCGCCAAAATTTGTGGACACTATTCAAGCTAATTGGCGTGCCCGTATCCGTGGCCGTTTTCAACTCACACGCACACGGGATCTGATGAGTGGATCTCAATACACAACCGCAACGATCAAATACTTGGTGACTCAATTCTCTCATCCTCTTCAGCTCATTTGATAATATTTGTAAGCAGTAATGGGAAACATACCCGGTCAGATAGTTGAATGGGAAACCCGAGTACATCACACTTCTTCGTCTTCTGCACTCTTCAAGTGTGTACTTGATCTCAGTTATTTGTGACTCGATTGACTTGTTGGCCTTGTTCCAAACATTGTCCAAAGCTCCAGTTGAGGAGTTCAACCACTGTTTTAGCGCGGCATGTGCACTCTCCACCCTGCAAGTCGTAGTGTTGCCAAGGTGTAGCACCTTATTCTTCCACGCAGCCACAAACATCTCTTTGTATCTCAGCCAGGTCTCCTCTACATAGGATATCACGTGAGGGTAATTCCTCCAACTAACCTTCATCGTACGCACTGCTCTATCGTACGCAGCTTCTGTGGAAGCTTCCATGATAATTTTCCACCTCCCGTTCTTGAACCTCTGCGTGACAAGCTTATCTTTTCCACAAAGTCTGTACACTTTGTCTTCAACGACTTTGTTAATGTGCCATGTACAGAGCAAATGGGCACTCTCGGGAAATATCTCTCTAATAGGTGTCATCAACCCTAGCTCACGATCGGTCACAATTGCTGTTGGGTGTACATCATTTCCAATAAGCATCCTCAACTTATCTAAGACCCACGCATAGCTTGCCTGAGTCTCATCCTTCATAATGGCATAAGCTATGAGGAAGTTCTTATTGGTTGGAGTCATCCCCACTATCTCAAGAAACGGCATCTTATACTTGTTTGTTTTGTACGTGGAATCTAAGCCAATCAACCAACAAAAAGACCGAAGTAACTGAATTGATGTAGGGTGTGCCATGAACACGTGAGTTACCTCATTAGTAGCTCGGTCGGCTCTTGTCCAATGTACGTACTTATTCTCCACAGCTAAATGATGAAACTGACCAATGACATCTCTCTCTTCAAAATCAAGTTTCCTTATACGATCTCTGTGGTTGTACACATGCCATCTAGTTGCATTGTCCTCGGGAAATTTTTCCTTAGTAGCGGCCAAGATAGCACATTGCTTTGTTTGTGCCGAAGTCATGTCACGAACGAGTTTCTTTGACCCAGGACTAAGACCACTCATCTGACGATATCCATCAGGAAACACAGCAAAGTCATGGTTGTGCGTACCCCTAATCCCAGGCAATGTGACAATCATCCAACTACTGGACCCATACACTTGCCGAGCTCTTAACTGGAACGTACATTTACAAGCCTTTGTTTTCGATTTCTTCCGAGCAGCAGTATCTAAGTCTCTTAATTCCCCTCTGTAGCGTTCACCTCGATTGCATCTTAACAGTTTTACGCTTCCATTCTTCTTGTGTGACGAAATTATCAACTCAAACCCGATAGTAAGGGCAATTTATTTTGCCCAATTAATTGCATCTGTATCACTATCAAATAACTCATCAGTGACGAAATGCGTACTGTAATCAACACCATCACCACCGAACCGCTCCAAAGGAACCTAACGAAAACAACGAAAACAATGTTAGCTTAATCCGTTTGGACCATGGAAGAAACAATATTAATAATAACAATAAATAATAATAATAATAATAATAATAATAATATTAATAATAATAATAACAATAATAATAATAATAATAATAATAATAATAATAATAATAATAATAATAATAACAATAAATAATAATAATAATAATAATAACAATAAATAATAATAATAATAATAATAAATAATAATAATAATAATAATAATAATAATAATAATAATAATTAATAATTAATTTTTTTTTTTGGTGTCGGTCGTCTGCCGATCTCGACTCACCCTTGGGTGAGTCGTCTGCGACCGACGACCCACCTAAGGGTGAGTCGTCTGTCGATCTCGACTCGCCCAAGGGTGAGTCGCCTGTAGCAGACGACTCACCCTTGGGGAGTCGACAGCGACAGACGACTCACCCTTGGGTCGGTCGTCGGTCGCAGACGACTCACTCAAGGGTGAGTCGAGATCGGCAGACGACCGTGCAAAAAACATGCGCAAAAAATTTTTTTACCTCCGCCACCGTCGACGGCACTTCCTCGTCGCCGGCAGACATCCGATGTTGATGAAGGTTGGCTATGAGAGTGGGTGTTAGAGAGGGAGAATTGGTGTGAGAGTTAGAGAGGGAGAGGATGAGTGCAAAATTTATAAAAGGGCAAAATTGGAATTTGGGGGGCGGTAGGTGGTAATTTAGGGGCGGTATTTAGTAACACCCAAATAGAAATATTGAAAGGCAATGGGCGAGAAGGGGTAAAGTGATGATGTGATAAGCGCTAAGTCTCTAAATAGTGTGGTTCTTAGGTAAGACTTAAGAGTACACAAAACGGAACAAATTTTTTGGACCAGAAAAAAGCATGAGACCTTGAGATGGCCCTCCTTGTGGCGTGTTTGGTTCAAAAAATTGATGATTGATGATTGTGATTGAATTGATGATGATAATGATTGTGATGACAACGAGAGCTTCAGCATTTTGGAACCCACGGATTGAAGAATTTGGATTCGAGTGTTGTTCATGATTTTTGATTTGTTTATTTTGGTGGTTGTTAATTATATGTTTTTGTTTGGTGGCTAATTATTTTATAGCCACCCAATGCAAAAGTGCACTACTGCTCTGATTTGGAATCAGTGGCTAATTTATTGGCCAATTCAGGAATCAAATTAAGTGGGTGTACTTTCTTATTATAGCTAAGACATTTCTTAAAAATATCATTTTATAGCGGAAAAGTTTTTTTTTTTCTTCCTTTTTTATAGCGGAAAAGTTAAAATAATAAAAAATTGCCAAAGTGGGTACCCACTTGGCATAGCCTTCATACCCCAGTGTTTGGAATCCTCCATCTTTTCTGCTACAAGGACTCTTATATGGACCCACAAATCATATGCATCTGTCAAGTAAATTTATCTTTGGTTGGCTGACAGATTTATACAGAGGAATAGACCAACCTGTAAACAATGATAGATGAGTATTTTAATCTTCCTAAGCTACATGGATGAGAAGTTCAAGCACTTGACACTGGATTATGAGAGTGGGATACTTACCACTTGTACTCCTACATCCCACTTTATCATCCTCGAAAGTAGAATTAATCATGGACGGGACGACGCGAAAAATCCAGCCCTCCCAAACCACATTTAGGGCGAGTATCTAACAGGTGGACTTGACCTGACCCATTTAGAATAAAAAGCGTGGACCAAGGACAACAAGAAAAGGCCCGTGGGCAGGCCTGTCGGGCCCATTTACTATTATTTATTTTAAAATTTATATTTGATTTGCAAGTTTTTTTTTTTTTTTTTTTTCCTTCTGCTTGTTAAGATTTATTGATTTGTAGTGTTTACCGTAAAAATTACATGAAGTACACAACAACAATAGATCAATATGATCCCTCGAATGGCAAAGCTTTTCAGAGTTCAAGACATTTTACGATCATGCCGCTGGCGAAGGATTACAAACCCACATTCTAAAATGACTATAGTTTGGCCTTCCCGAAATCAGCAAAGGCTATCAGCTGATCTACAACACCTGGATCTTCTAGAGTACTCGTATCACCGAGCTGATCTAACTGTCTCGAGGCAATCTTCCTCAAAATCCTCCTCATTATCTTTCCACTTCTTGTTTTAGGAAGCCCAGGCGCCCAATGAATCTTGTCAGGGGCTGCAAATGCTCCAATCTGATTCAAAGCATTTGGTATACAATGTAAATAAGTTCATGATTACAGATTGCATGAAATCTAATAATTTCTAAACTATACTATCTTTGGTCAGATCTTTGTTTCGGTAAATGAAAATTAAATTATTTAGCCAATCCAGCAAAAAAGCGTTTAGTCACGAGAGCATCATGAATAAACTGAACTCCCCACCTCTAGGAAGGGTTGAAGAAGGTTACTCATATAATTTGCTCGACTAAAAATGCGGCAAGAACTACATAAACTCCTAGAGACCAAGACTAGATAGTAGATACAATACAACTACCTTTGGTCAAATCCTGCTAGTCTGTTGAAAAGTACGCTAGTCATACAATCTAGACAGGTATTAAGAGTACCCTGGTCATATAAATTATACTCTCAATAGGTGAAATTAGCTGATCTCTTTAACTTTAGCAATTCAGAAAATGATATTGCTCCTTCTGAACAAGGAAAACCTTAAGCCAGCTGCGCTCAAGATCAATGCTTTAGAGAGGTATTAACTAGAAAGTTAGTTTGCATTGTCCAGAATCATAACACATCTGATATGACAAGCTTTCTCCACAACACACTTGTTCTGTTTTCTGTTCGGGTGTCTAGATTAAGTTGTCACCACTTTCTACTGTACTACTGTAGCCCCATTTTACTCCTCTCTTACTATTCCAATTGGAATCCACTAGAGCCTGCCCTTATTACCCGGGCGAAGGAATATGTCCGACATCGACAGAGAACACTTTCACATAGGCTAAGATGTTAAAATATATGCAAAATAAGGCAATCTCTGAAACACTATGATGGAAGTACCTTCTTTCCTGATAGATTTCAAAATTGGAATACTTCGAAACGAGAGACGGAAACTTTAATACTCCTATAATTGATTTCTGTCAAGCTAGTTAAGTGACGTATTCTCTGCTAGACATTTCTTTAAACTGTTGAGGACCACAAGCCTCAAAGCAACAACACTAGAATGGGGAACATAGTTTGGAAAAGACTTTGTATATGGTGAAATACAGTTTAATTGAAGACCTTCACTAGGATCCTTTTTGCCTTATACCATGAGCTATCTACCCTACATTCGTCAACTATTCTAACAATTTGGATTAAGTGAATGTCTGAAAAGGAGTGAGAACTAACCTGACTGCGTACAGTTTGGATAAGGCTTGGATGAAGTTCATCACTGTAAGGAATGCCCTCCTTCAAGGTAACAAATGCATATATGCCCTGCCCCTTGACCTGACAGGAAGATGTGAAATTTGGTTAACACAGAATGATGGAACATTTGATAGAAAACATACTCCAGCATGCAAGAAATGCTGTCACGAAGTAAGTAACAAGAGACTAAAATGCAATACCTCATGCTCAATACCAACCACGGCAGCCTCAGCACATTGAGGATGGGAAACTAGGGCAGACTCCACCTCAGCTGTACCAATACGGTGACCACTACAGTAAAATATAGACAGGCAATTGCAAAATTAAATAGTGAAAAAAGTAGAGTTCGCATCTATATTATTTGATATTCAGGTTCTCCCCAACCTATCGACATAAAACATAATCCTGATCACCACAAAACGTGATTTTGAGAGATACCTGACATTGATAACATCATCCACTCTTCCAGTGATCCAGTAGTAACCATCTTTATCCCTGGATCCATATACAATTACTTCAGCAAAACGAGGTGGAGAGATAAAGATCTATGAAAGATTGATTAATAACGAACTCAAGTAGTAGGCCACTTATAATAATTGGCATTGATTCAGAAAATAATTTTACAGATACGACTAGATTGAAAGCACTCTTGGATTTTGAAGAAAAGAATCTGTTAAAGGCCAGCATACCTGGTACACCCATCACCAGTGAAATAATAGCCAGGCAATGCCTTGAAATAGGCAGTCTCATATCTTTCATGATCGCCATATAAAGTGCGGAAGGCTCCAGGCCATGAGTTCTTTATGCATAGTAATCCACTGCACTCACCTAAGAGTTCATTGCCTTTCTCATCCACGATGACAGGCTGTAATCAGAATCATGCAAAATGAGAATGATGAAAAGAAGTTTGAAAGATGAGACGGAAAACTGAACAGAAGTGACAAACTCTATGGATTCTGAAGACATAACCTGAACTCCAAAGAAAGGATACGTTGCAGAACCTGGCTTTTGCGGCCAGGCACCTGGTATAGGAGTAATCTGCAAGACAACATGGACAACAAATGGCACTTAACAAAACATAGTCCACATGCAGATTTGTTGTCTTAGTGCGCCTAGTCATTGATAACGGCTAAACACAAAGCAATCTATAAGTCGAATGATGGATATACCATCAAGCCTCCAGTTTCAGTCTGCCACCAAGTGTCAACTATATGACACCTTGCTTCCCCAACAACATTATAGAACCACCTACAATGGGGAAACATAAAATATCAATCAAAGTAATAGGGAAATTTTATCACCACACTCTGTAAATGGAATAGGGTCAAGGGTAGCAAACCTCCATGCGCTCGGGTTGATTGGTTCACCCCCACATCCCAGTACCCTTAATGATTTGCGAGAACAACGCGTAACATACTGCATTATCAACAGACCACAAAGATTATCAGTAAGTGACGCCTATGACCTTTTCATAAGAGCCACCAATATGCAGAAATAAAAACCCCAATAAGTGCAGAACCAATTGTTCTCTATCACTGAAAGGGGGAACGGGATAATGAATAGAAGAGATCTTCATAAGCAGCAGTACGAAAGGATGCCACAGTAAGTTACGAGCAATGCTACTTACAAATGCAGAATATGCCAGACCAGGAGGGGGTGGGGGCAATGTGATCAGGTTATCACCAAACTTAACACCTTCGACTTGTATGTAGACATCAAGTAAAATTTGAGATGGCTCTTACCTTATTATCCTCACGCATGAGAGATCTAATCAGTGTAGGGGTGGTGTATAATATATTCACTTTGTACTTATCAACGATGTCCCAACAGCGCCCAGCATTGGGATAAGTTGGAACCTGCAAGACAATCACATAGACATGATTAGAATTTAGACGCTATAGAGCCTAAACCAGCAATCATTGTGAACAGTGTCCTACTCTTTTCTTTTTTTTTTATTATTCTTTTTCCATTCCCTCTTTCAAAAGAGTTCTATAGCTGCATAACTTCTTTTTCCTAAAGCATACGTATGAGAACATGACTAAATACTAGAGCTTATTTCCACCCCATTTTTGTCTACAAATTATAAACACTTTACGAGCATTTCTAGCATTCCTTCACGACACCTATTAGCTTTTGCAGACAAAATTTTGCAGTTGCTTCCAACTGTAATAAGCAGAGTTCAAACTGCAGTAGCTTAGAATCTGCGATGACGAAATGATTTAGATAGAGAACACTATGATGCTTTTGTAAATCACATCATATATTTGCACTACGTGAAACAAAACACATGCCTCAGTTGCTACCAATAAACAACTGATAATGGTTCCTTTTGTCAAAAGAGGAGATCCGTCCACAAATCATAAAGCATAAATGCACTGCAACATTAAGTCAAAGACTTGGCCAAAATATTGTCCAAGAAAGGTTCAGTCTACAAGTTAGAAAGTACGTATAATCTCATCATGAGGTGTAAATTCGTGTCAGATCGACAACTATCGTAACGCATTTCAAACTTTTACTCACCCCAGGCATTAAATACAACTAGGTCAAAAGATTGAAGGATGTTAATCAACTGATGTTGTAACAGTTAACACCAATAAACAACATAAAGGAGCTAGTGAAGACCACATGCAGAACTGTGATGTAGCTTGGCTTGTGATTAATAAGAGTTCATTGCAGAATCAAAGTACAATAAGCATCAATTAGTGGCCAATGGATACTCTTGAGACTTGAGAAGTGAAAGTCAACTTGGATTATGGTAAAGGTTGCAGCATGTGTAAATTTGTTGTAAAGAGTTTTCTCGCATGGAATCTGGACACTTTTCACAGCAGAGTTCATACAAACAATTCATCTGGAGGGCTGAGTCCTTACCTTAATATAAAAGCCAACAATATAACTCTATACCAAAATCACATTTAGACAAAGAGATGGAACTTCTGATGAGCGATGAAGCTTGTAATACGCCAATGATCACGAGGCTGAATAAAAACTTATTCATCGAAGCCAAAAAAAGATGTTTTAAAGTTTGACAGTGGGACAACGCAACACATGTCAGGATAAACAGATCTAATTCTCGAATAAGGAGCACCATACAAGATTAACTACAACATTATTTATGAAGGATTAAAACAAGATAGAACAAAAGATACTTGTGAAGGGCTAAACTTTAATGACTACACACTGCTAAGGAAAGTCTAAATTAAGAACCATTTCAGTTTGAAAACACATGGCTTTGTATTTGTCGTATAAAACAATATGCTTAGCATGCTCTACTAGAAAATTACTTGGGAATATAGATCTGCAAGGGAAAACTGTCATCTAGAGAATTTGGACATAAAATGTTTATATAAAAAGACTAAAGAATAAGGATGATAATTACCCCTTCAAGAATAACACAACTTGCTCCGTTGAGCAAAGGTCCATATGTGATGTAACTGTGTCCAGTAATCCAACCACAATCAGCTGTACACCTAAGGCACATGGAAGAAGAGGTTAATTGGTAATCTTATAAAAATTATCAAAAAATAAATAAAAATAAATGGTAATCTTATAAAAACAACCAATATCAAAGGCCCTGAGAAGATAGATGAAATGAAAACATCTAAAAAGGAATGATGAATGGAAAATATTTATATGCATAAAAATCTAAAGAACGGGTTGACCACAAATCTCACCAGTATGTATCAGAGGGCTTATAGTCAAATCCATACTTAAATGTTGTTGCTGTGTATACCATATATCCCCCAGTTGTATGCAGAACACCCTACAAATAGTTGTGCATTATGAGAGTTCGTAAAATACACCAACATAATCGACTATGTGTGGAAGATATTAAGAAAAAGTGCATTGATCAAGTTATGATGGTATATTGGTAATCGTTGATACCTTAGGTTTCCCTGTGCTTCCACTGGTATAAAGCAAAAATAGAGAATCTTCTGCATCAACCCATTCAACATCACAAGTAGTGGGGTATTTTGGAACAACATCCTGAAGGATCAGAAACGAAATTTTTTGACCCAGGAATAATGATCTTAAACTTGCAAAGTTCACCCACAAGTTAAATACACAATAGATTGCTATTTTCATCATACTAGCATCATACTAGCTGATAAGAAAGAAACAGTATGTAAACCAATTTGAATGCTAGAAGCACATGGTGTAGCACTTACAGATTAAAAGACTGCAATGATCTAAAACTCATAGGATGCTACATCATGTAGTACCCAGACCAAATTATAAAAATAATGATCAAAGCCTACTAACCTGCCACCAAATATCTCTTCCGTTCTTCCACTTGGTATTTTCTCTCTTCAAAACTGACTGGTTTTCATATGTTAGGCATACATCTGTTGAATTGATGAGAAATCCAACTTTTGTAAATACTCTTTCGCAAATTCAAGATATATTTTTGAGACAACAACTATGTAAATGTACCTAACCACCAACCAAACAGCAGAGATCAGGAAAGACACAAGGTTGACTAAAAACCTTAATAAGCTACTATTAATCATTGAAAGATCCCATGATTCATAAATGTGGATCCGTGATCAAATCCAATTTCTTGAAGAAGCAGTTGTTTCTGTCCGTAGCAAAATCTTTTTGGGAAAACTGAGCCATCAAAATCAAATTGCTGAAAGCTTGTCACGACATTTACCAATATGCATTATTTCTCTTTTGTTCCATTGAATCAGGCTACTAGAGGTAGATACATTATTGTCTATCATAATGTCATATTCACTTATCTCACATGGATTTATGATATCTTCCAGCTTAGCTAAGTGTCCATTAAACTCAATCATACAGAGTGATGCAAAGCTGGTTTCTGTAACAAAGGTTGGGTTTGACCATAACTTGTTGATCTTGCAGTTACTCGAAGCTAAGATCAGTACTACTGGTGGATAAAGATTAATAGAGTACACAAACAAGATCAATGTCATGTCATTAATTCTATCAAATTCTGAGGTATGCAATATAAATAAGAGATATTTTGGTCGTTTAGACGAGGTTTTATTCCCAGTTTATTGGCTGGGATATCTAGCAGCCAAATTCATGAAGAGTCCCTTGACTTCACTATTGGGGTTGGGGAATGCAAAGTTGCCGAGTAGGACGTACCTACGAAAAACCCGTCCTTTGTTGATTTGGCAAGAGCATCGTCCACTATGTCTTTGAGACCTATAACCTTTGCTCCTCTGCAAACAGCATTGCAAGTAAGGATGATCTTTGGCTTGCAATCCACAATTCTTTGGGCAAGGGACTCGGAGGAGAAACCAGCAAAGACAACCTTAAACAAAAGATTATGGCCACAAGGAACCTAGTTGAGTATTCCGAAAGCTTGTAACTTTGTTAACCATAAGCATCATAGAGACATAGACAAAGGAGATTGTATGCAATACCGAGTGAATAGCACCAATTCTAGCACAAGCCAGCATTGCCATGGGAAGCTCCATGAGCATAGGCAAATAAATAATAACAGCATCACCCTTCTTAACACCAACATCTTTCAAGTAATTTGCAAGCTGTTAACAATATGCATTTCAACCAAATTAAAACCCAAATACACATATCCAACCTTAGGGCAAAATTTTGCTCATTTTTCCAGCCAAAGTAAACAAAACAGCAAATTTTCAAAGTTACCTGGCAAACTTTGTCAAGAAGCTGGCTGTAGGTTAAATTGCCATCAACACCCAGATCATTCCCTTCCCAATACAATGCCACTTTATTGCCATTTCCAATTTCAACATTTCTATCCAAGCAATTATAGCAAATGTTGGTGATCCCACCTTTGAACCACTGCCCAGAAACAAAAATGCAAGAAAATCAAAACCCAATCAAAATTATTCAAAGCCCTTTTTTTGACAAGAAAGGACCAAACCCATTTGATTTCTAACATGATTTCAAGTTTGAATCTTTAGTAAATAAGTGAGCAGATATGATCACTTACCTCAATGTTAACTGTACCCTTCGTCACATCCAGATTTTCGTAGCAAACCTGGTTTCCCCATTTTTGTTTCCAGTAAAATTCTGAAGCAATATCGGACCAAAACCCTGCTGGGTCTTCCACCGACCTTTTATACATCTCCAAATACTATCCCCAACCAAAATATAAAAGGAAAAAGAAAAAAAAGGGAAAAAAGACACCATCAAATTAGAAATTCAACCCCAAATATAGTAGTCCAAATTCAAATAGAAATTTCTAAAGTTCAACCTCAATCCAATCCAAACTGAATATAATTGCAAAATATAAATATTATTTTTATTTAAAATTTAACTTTTTTTAAATAAGTTAAAATTTATCTTTTAATATTGTAAGTGATAGTTCAAATGTAAATTTTTTTATTCATAATATAACAATTGTCCAACGGAAACATCTTCTTATTTTACTTTTTTTTTTCATACATTAGTTTTTGTGATATAATTGAGTTAATTCATACTCGGACAATAAATCGAAGGAGTTGAAACTCTAACTTTTCCTAAATAATTTCTACCCAAAAAATTCTAACTAAATAGGGTTCTTAAGAGTTGTGCCATAATCTAGAATTAACAATAGTTAAGTTAAAGTTCATAATTAAAAATAAAACAAAACAAAATATAATAAGAAGAAAAAACGGTATTGTTTATAATTTTAAAACTTGACTAAATACATTTGGAGGCTTAGAGCTATGACAAAGTTAATTTATAAATGATGTAACTAGAATCATTTGGAAAACTAGCGTAAAAGAAAAAAAACTATTTTGAGAATAAAAATTATTGTCACAGAGTTTAAAACTACAAAAAAACAAAAAGCAGACTAAACAATCTTTTCAACAAAAACTACAGCTTGAAATTTGGAGCTTGTAGGTCGGTTTTTTCAACTCTCAACTACCAAATATTTTGTCAAGATTATTTTTAATTTGCAGTTACAGCTACAGCTAATTTTGTGAAACTATTCATACTAACTTTCAACTTGTACTAATTTCTTTCCTCTTTTAACATTTCACTCCTGTAGCTACACCTAATTTTGCGAACAAAGCCTAGGTATACAACCCTATCCCACAACATATCAATTACTAGTATAGAGATACTAGGAACAAAAAACACTAATATTCCTGTCCATCCAAATACAGTACATGACAACAAAAATACTCCCTCCGTTTTATAAAGATGTTTACATTTGTTTTTTCACGGACTCCAATGCACCACTTTAACCATAGATAATTGAATTATATGCATATATAAATTATAAAATTATAATTTTTCAAAAGTATTTTTTAAAATAAATCTAACAATAGCTTTTTTACATTTTAAATCTTTGTATTTTTCACTAATTCATGGTCAAAGTTTGTGAACTTTGACCTTAAAAAATAAAGTGTAAACATCTTGGTGAAACGGAGGGAGTATCATTCTTCCAAAGCAAAATCATCTTCTTCTCCCCTCCCCCCCCCTAATCTCACCCGAGTGATCTCTCTATAATAGTGTTTGACGCAACAAAATCTCCCCTGCATCAGAAATTTCCATACTCTCATGCTCGGTTAAACAATATGCGCGAGATATTGATGGCTTCTACAACAATTTCAGTCATTGTAGTTATTAGTTCCATTATGGAAATAGTGCTAGCGACACACAAGACTATTACGAGTATTTGACAGATATTTTGAATCTCAAAACATTTGTTGACAAATTTTTTTTTGTTGAGCATCGATGACTTTGATAAAATTTCACTATTTTCCCTGATTTGCCTTGGCTATCTAATAAATGAGTCAAAAGTATAATCATTCAAATAAATGAGTTTTTGAAATTTGAGTTGTGTGTTTATATAATTCTAGTACTATATGACATGACATGTTATTTTGGAACTCTTGTATTTGTGGAACATTTGTAGTATGTCCGTAAGTGAAAACTTGTCAGACTTGTACGTATTCGGACTTGATGGTAATTTTGAGTTTGGTCAGCAGATATCTCCCAACTATCTTTATAAAAGATTGTTACTTAGTATTCTCCCATTGTTTGAGTTTAAATTAGAACGGCGAGGGAAACATTGATTCTTCGAAGCATTATGGAGCCTGACATGGTCTACACTCCTCTGGCTTTTCTTCAAAGTATGTCCTTTGCAAAATTAATAATTTGTCAGGTTCATCCTTTTGTTTGGAATACTGACATACAGTTATGTTTTGAGTTGGCTTGATTATGATTCTGACACTAACTTGACAATAAACTTAGATGTCTGCCTTATATCGAGTATGAAGAGTTACGATACGTTTTACATATATTGCATATAAATTGCACGTGCAATATCTGTCATGTATGTAAGCTAAAATACTTCACACAATGAATCAACATAATTCTAAAATGATTTGGGTGATTCTCGTATTTTGCTAGCATGTGTTGCTTCATCTAACTCTACAACCATGATAACATTGTACAGAATAGTTCCAGTCAAAATCAATGGCATAGTTGCGCTTAGTAAACTCAAATCCCTTGACCATGCCAAGCACCGCCATGACAATGGTTTTGTGACTTTCTCATTAGTTGGAACTTATGATTTTCACATTCTTGGATAATTTGACTTAATATAAACTTATTCATTTCCATTTTTTGTTCTATTTTGCCTTATTTCATTAATCAGATTTTACATCTTTTTTAATTTTCAAAGTCACTACACAAAGATTCAATTAGGCACTTTAGTACAATAATTGAATGTCATCATTGATATTAGGAGTGACGCATTATGGGTTATTTGCAAGGGTGTGCCAATGGTCCTCCAACTAGTTTAGTGAAGGTTTGTAAACAACTTTTGAAATTTTGAGGTTTGATTTTGCCAATGGTTTGTTTGCGTCTTTTGTTAGACAACCTAAAACACATAAGTATTAAACATTATTTGGATTAACAATTTCAAAACATATACATCATAAGGAACAAAGCTGGCAAGACTTCTGAAATTCATCATTATACATTGAACTGACATGAGTAGAATACAAGTCCATCTAATATACTTGATGTTCTACATGTTAATTTGATAACTCATTTTAAGCCTTCTTAACTTGCAAATGTCATGAATGAACAACCAATGATCAAGTTTGAAACTAGATCACTATGAAACCAACAAAGAACTCATTTAACTAATTAATACTGATCTTAACAAACTAGACTAACCTTATTTATCCTATCTACCAGATAGAATATCCCATTTCCCTTTGTTTCTAAGTCTTGAAATTCATAAATATCATGATTTCAGGGTATAAATCAGTTCAAATTCAACACACAAAATCAATTCATAGACTTAAGAAAATCATTTGTCTAGGCACATAAAAATTGATCATACCTAATCTCTAATTTTAGGACATGCAGGGTCCAAAACTAAACTTCTTTGGAGTCGGAAAGATTTTTGATTAAAGAAACAAGCATTGTGAAACTGTCCAACGTTCAGTAAATTACAAGACAACTACTGTATACACATTATTAGCTCTTGAAATGGCTACAATTAAATGGACCAAACTCACTTGACCACACTGCCTAGACATAGCTTTGGCCATTTGGGCTATGACTCATTTGCTGTAAGCCCTCGAACAGGCTCCCCACTTTGGATATATAGGTTGGCTAACAATGCATGTTTGTAAATTTTGGATGGAATGAGAAGGAAGGGAAGGGAAGAGAATGAATTGAAAAATTTCAGCTTGTTTGGGAGTTTAAATAAAGAAAATGGAGAGAAACAAACTGATGCCACTTAAAAATTCACTTCTCCTTCGTTCTCCCGATTTGAGGGAGGACAAAAATTGAGTTAATGCCTTAATGGAGGGGAGGATGGAGGTAAATTGTTCCTTTTCATTCCCCTCCCTTCCCGTCTTTAAAAAAGCTAATAACAAATAAGGAGAATATTTTATTTTCCGCTTATTTTCCTCCCTTTCCCACCATTCTCTAACTCCCAAACATGCTATAGTAGGATTCCAAGTTGTCAACAAGTGTGCTTTGTGTGAGGCATCCCCTACATTTCATGATCATATCT
Organism: Tetragonia tetragonoides; assembly: GCA_038025085.1. Classification (NCBI taxonomy): domain Eukaryota; kingdom Viridiplantae; phylum Streptophyta; class Magnoliopsida; order Caryophyllales; family Aizoaceae; genus Tetragonia; species Tetragonia tetragonoides. The sequence continues at coordinate 34,972,418 of CM076141.1, forward strand.
TCTTCACTTCTTCAGGCAGCTGTTACCAAATGCTTTAGCTTTGGCGGTAGATCCCCTCCCATCTGGATGGCCAACATTCATATTTCATCATATCCCAATCAAGTGATTGTCTAAGCTTGTACCCAAGTATAAGGCTGGGTGACAATATTGGGTACCCGGCCAACATTGAAATCGGTTTAATGGATCCAATTCTGTTTTCTTAAAATAGGAATCGCTACCAATCAATTCAGTTCTGATTTCTAACTTTTCGGTATTTGAACCGATTAGGTACTCAATATAATAAAAAAAATCATAAACTTTTTTCATTGTTCTAAACAAACAATGATAATTTTCTAGTAATATTAGTGAACTAAAAAATTGATTTTGTAATTTTAGTGATTATATGATTGTAATTTGTAATATTATTGAGTTAATAAGTGTACATATTGTAAATTTTAATTATAATGTTAAGTATTTGGAATGTAATATTTGATTTTAAGTTTGTTGTATTTTTAAAAACTAAAGAATTTGGATTTTAATATGGATCCAGGTACCTGGGATCCAATGAGTACCCGATGTATCCAATTCCAACTCCTAAAATAGGAACCATAACAACCCGTTCCAATTTCAATTCCCAAAAATTAAAAATAGATAAATCCAACTTCAATTCCAAATAATGCATACCCAATAGGTAACAGTTGCGGTCACCCCTCCTCCAAGGCTCTCTCCTCTGCCCCTCCTTGTCATACTCCCAATCTTTTTCTTCTGCCCAGTCTTTTCCCCTTTAAACCTTCACATTTTTCTAGATTTGTTTTAGTTTTTGATTTTTTCTAAAAAAATAAAACTAAAAATAAAATAAAAACTAAGGCCTCGCTTGATATGGTTGTTTTATTTTTTACCGAATGAGGCGTTAGGTTGTGTTTAGTGGGTGATGCCCGATGGGAGATGATAACCTTTTAAATTCCTTCCATTCTACTTCAATTGAGTACTTGTACTATTCGCCACCGCCTTTCTTACCTTTAAAAAGAATAATACTCCTTATTTAAAAATTCAATATTTTTTTGGTGCAAATTAAAAATTCAATTAGATAACAAGACTAACCTTGGCGGGGTTAAGTCCGTTAGCTTGGCGGGAGAAATCCTCACTCGGAAAAACGACACCGTTTTGCTCATAAAGAAGTGGTTGTCCAATAACCACCCCATTTGGCAGTGCTTCCACATGCCGGAGATGATTCTCTGCTGTCAAACTCTTCATTTCCTCGCAACCGTAAGCGAAATTCCGAATACCTGTTTGAAATAGCCGGAAGTAAAAAAGTTGACCCGACTCAAAAACCCGAACCCGAACCCGAACGAAACGATGCTAAAACAGCAGGTTGTTTTTTTGGTTAGCATCTTCACTTCTACTTGCTAATGCTGATATATATACATAAGACTATAGTAGCATATGTCTATCAGAGTTGGTCAATTATGGAGGTCGAGAGGAAAAAAACGGCATATATAATTAAATGGTAGGAGCATGATTGGATTGACAAAATCACAAAATTATTGATCATAGCAGTGATTTGCTTTGTCTTTATTCCTTTGTTTAATAATCACCCAGCCCATGCTATCAAAAAAAAATAATCACCCAGCCCAAGAAATGCCATTGGCTTTGATTCTCTGATATGATTTTTTTCTTTTTGTGTGATTTATTGAGATTTGGATGAGAATAATAATGCTAAAATACTTGTAGATCGATCCTGAAGAGGTAGCATAGTTGGTTGTGAGGTTGAGTTTCATATTAAAGACTATGGTTTAAATCTCACTAAACCTTCTTAATTTGTTGAATATGTCTAAATCTTGTTGGCTTGCCTGGTGTGTGTGGTTTGCAGGCTATTGCATGCACTTGAGATTTGTGTAGTGCACACTCTAAGAGTAGTAGCTGCGGGTTCCCGTAACAACAAGAAAAAAGAAAAAAAAAAAAAAACACTCGTAGATCAGAGCACATGAGACGAGCACATGAGACGTACTAACTACTACTAAAAGTAATTTGTTTGCTTTCTCAACTGATGACAAATTTGGGGTAATTGTTTATTGGTTGAGGCCCCTCCAATAATTTTAGACGAGACATCTCCAAAAGTTTTTATTGAAAACCTCAATAAAAAAAAATACACCATGCATTATCTCATGAACCAAAGGAGGATAGAGAAAATGATGAGAAGGGGATTTTGGGGAGTGTCTTGACTTTAATTTGGTAAAATGGGGACTCAGTCTTAGTTCTATGTTGAAAGGAAAAAATCAAAATTGAGGTACTTAACTACTTTGGTTTGATGTACAGTAATATTTTATAGCCGGGATCGAAGTGTTGATTATGGCTATTTGATGTTGAACCAAACAATATTTTATAGCCGAATCAAGTTACAATGTTTCGTATTTAGTCATATACTAGAATGAACACTCTATCTCTTAAGGAACGGTTAAAGTCGTCTACGCGATTGACCTTCTCCATAAAGTCCCACAACAATATTCACGGAGGAGCTCCAAAGGAACCTAATCTTTTATTATTATTATTTTGTTAAAATGAAAATGCACGAAATAATATTTAAACTCCAATATAATAATATAAGTACTACTCTTTCCTGAGAAAAGAGATCTACATAGGGGTTGTTTGGGTCAAACACTTCACGGAAAATGAAATGGAATGGAATCCAACGAGAAATGAAAATCGTTAGTTTTAAAGGTTGTTTGGTTTAAACATGAAATGGAATCACTTGTAGACGTTGTAGTTAATTCACTTTTTTATTGTTTGGTCAAAATCAAATAGCCATAATCTAATACTTTCCTATCCAAAAAAATAATTTGACACTTTTTCCTTGGATTATCATAAATTAATCTTTACTTGGATAATTAAAGGAAATCAAATTAATAACAATTTGGTCAAATTTTAGCCAATGAAATAAGTAATGATAATTTCAATACAAATATAAAAAATTCTTTACGGCAACTTATTGGTTGTTACAATCGTAATTCAAGCTTCTATTTAGAAAACCTTAGGAGCGAGGGAATAAGTATTGAGGGCGCGTTCTATAGAGTTTATACGGTCAGTTCAGGTGTCAATTCAGTGATTTTCAGTTCAGTTCAATTTAATTCAGTAGTGCTGAGTTCAGAAACATATTTTTTGTCTCATATATCAAGTTGTGTTAAATTTAATAGTGATAATAAATTCAATTCAATGTTGTCCAGTTCAGTGGCGTTGAATTTAGTTCACTTAAGTTCTGGTAAAGCTTTAAAGAACGCAACCTGAGTTCCTTCTTACGACCGGTGTAGGTCATTTGAATTTAGTGGAACAATATTATTTTTCGAAGGACTGATCAAAACCTGAATCCCTCATAATGTCATTGGACACTTGATTAATAAGCTTTAATTGGAGAACTATCAAGAAAAAGAAAAAAGGCTCTATTTGGAGCCCAAGGACCGCAAGGAGTTGAGGATCAGGGAGCTAAAGCCATTTAGAGACATGGAGCTATGAATGCATGGTACCAATCGATACTTTTGGCAGATAACATGAACTACAACAATATATGCATTTGAATGAATTCCTTTATCTCGTGGAATTCAATCAAGGGAGAAAGAGGCCGGACAATGCTTGGTTTACCCATCGTGTAGACTACTCATGTGATATGCACTACAAACTAACAGGCTCGTTCCCAGCATGTTAGAGGCCCTAGGGCGAGATAAAATTAGGGCCCTAAAGAGTCAATAGCTTGTATTACAAAAAGAAAACACTGATAAAAGAAAATTGGTACCAGTGGAATAGTAGAACCAATATTTATTTTAACACCAAGGGTATGTTCTCCCAAACTTATTTCTGTTTATTTCAGCAAACTTCAGCAAACTTCAACAAACTTCAGCAAACTTCAACAAAATTAAATAAAGTTCAATAAAGTTAAACAAACCAATATACAAACTAGTTATAAAAAACACTTGAATCAACAAAATTCAACAAAAATAAACAAAGTTTAACGAAGTTCAACTAAGTTAGGGAGAACAGACCCTAAATAACACTTTTTAGTAGAACTTTAATCCATCTCTTTTAGGTCTCTTTTGATTCACTTGTATAAATTCATGAATTAATATTTTTGCCAAAATCAAAGTGGTGTACCGTATACAACAATAAACGTTGAATCTAAAGATGTTAGATACCTTGTTTAATTACAAAACTCTTTTCATAATAATTTTCAAAATTTCTACTTATGTATTTTTTTTTTTTTTTATAAAGGTAAGGAGATAGGAGATTAGAAGGCCCTCCCCTTGAGGGTTACTCCCATCACATCAGAAAAAAGGATATTTCTAAATTCAATAGTCGGGTAATTATCCCACGTGAAATTGTCATGATTAGAACTGCCAAACTTGGTCATCCAGTCTGTTGCTCTATTCGCCTCACGGTAGTGGTGTTGGATACGATATTGTGATGTTTGTTGAATAAGCAAACGAGTGTCCAATATCAGGCTAAAAATGATCCAAGGGATTTGACATTTTCCTTGGATAGCCTGAATGACGACTTTATTATCCTCCTCTATAACTATATTTGAATATCCCAATGATATGGCTTGTTGTAAACCATTTCTGAGTGTCGTGGCTTCAGCAACTAGTACAGAAACATTGCCTAAAAAACTACCTACTCTGAGCATTTTGCCAGTTGGATCACGGATTATATAGCTTGCTCCTGATCCAGAAACATTTTTGGCACCATCAAAATTGAGTTTTACAAAGGTGGTGGGGGTGGCCGGTTTCCAAACTACTAACATTGGCGAAGAGCGTTGGGGAACATGCATTTGATCATTGATTGTTTCGTGGTATGTGCTATATGGTGAGTCTAACTTATCTCTAATTATTCATTTTTGATAGGCTATTTATGCTTCAAGGATCGTGAAATGGACATTAGGTGTTAGGTTCTACTATGTATATATTGAGATATTAGTTGTATATTACTGTATATATGGTTGTAAATAGCTGTATTCTCTTAGTTTATTTCTTGCCTTATTTAGTTCCTATAATTTAGGAAGTTTGGTTGTATGCTTTGTATATATTGCCGTTCTTTGTGAATGAGAAAGTCAGGAAATTAATCTCACAAAATTCTTTATGGTATTAGAGCAGGAAAATTGAAAACCCTAGCTCATTTTTTTCTTGATCCCGGTGTTGTTTGCTCACCATGGGAGATGACAAGGGAGGAGACAAGGGCAAGAAACCTGTCATTCTTGATCCTACTTCTCCTTATTACCTACATCCTTCTGACCATCCTGGAATGAATGTATGTCCAGTGGTTTTGAAGGGAGACAATTATCAAGAATGGGAAAAAAGTATGCGCAACGCCTTTCGTGCGAAGCGTAAACTCGGATTCTTGGATGGATTAGTGACCAAGCCTGATGACAGTGCTAGTGAGATAGAGGATTGGTGGAGTGTTAACTCTATGCTAGTTGCGTGGGTGGTACAATCTATTGAGCCTACGCTTCGTTCTACGATTACATACTATGATACAGTGAAGGAACTCTGGGATGATATACGCCAGCGTTTCTCCATTGGCAATGGACCACGAATACGACAACTCACTTCTGAATTGGCACGATGTGAGCAGAATGGTCAGACTGTTGTGGCCTATTATGAGCATTTTATTAGTTTATGGAAGAAAATACACAACTTTTCTGAATATGTGAAATTGTTTACATCATATCCTATTTATAGAAAATACATATTATGAAGAGGCACCTTGAATAGGCACTTTAAATAGATACCTTGAATAGTCACCATAACTAACCTAACTAAATAACTACCATTTAAACATACCTTTTCACTTACATAATTAATAATTAATAATTATATAAAAGACTTAACTAAACTTCAATTATAAACTAACACTCCTCCTTAATTGAGTTTTGGTCTTACACCAAGTTTGCTCCTTAGATCTTCATATCTTTTGGTGCTAAGTGCTTTGGTAAGTAAATCAGCAAGTTGAATTTCGCCTTCGCAATACTTGAGTTTGATAAGACCTTTGTGCTCTGCTTCTCGAACAAAATGGTACTTAATTTCAATATGCTTTGTTCTTCGATGTTGCACCGGATTCTTCCCAATTGCAATTGCTGACTTGTTATCGCAATAAATCGAAACTCCTCCTTGAGAATTAAAGCCAATATCTTCCATAAGTCTTTGTAACCAAATTGCTTGATTTGTTGCTGCACAAACTGCAATATACTCTGCTTCTGCCGTTGATTGCGCCACTGTTTGTTGTTTGCTGGATTGCCAACAAAAGACGGCAGATCCTAAAGAGAAGACATATCCAGATGTGCTCTTCTTGTCTTCATTTGAACCTCCCCAATCACTATCTGAGTATCCGTGCAATTCTGGATTCTTGACACTTGAAAACTGAACTCCATAATGAGATGTACCATTAACATACCTTAGAACTCTCTTAGCTTCCTGATAATGCTTATTAAGCGGCTTTGACATGTATCGTGACAAATATAAACTTGCAAACATCAAGTCTGGTCTTGATGCACATAGATATAGCAATCCTCCAATAATACTTCGATATTTTGTTGGCTCACAATATTCTTCATTATCCTCAACATCCTTGCCGTGTGGTGTAAGTGGAGTCCTTACACTTTTGCATCCTTTCATGCCAAACTTCTCCATTAGTTTACATGCATATTTTTCTTGTGAAAGAAAAACTCCTTTATCACCCTGAATAATTTCCATGCCTAGAAAATAATTTAACATTCCCATATCTGTCATCTCAAACTCCATCTTCATATCTTCCTTTAACTTTTCAATGAGTTGAGTGTTGTTGCCGGTGATGATGATGTCATCTACATACAAGCTCACGATCAAAATATCTTTTGCTTTCTTCATTACATAGAGAGCTGCGTCATTCATACTTCTTTGAAAACCTTGTTGAAGAAAATATGAATCAATTCTCCCATACCAAGCCCGAGGTGCTTGCTTTAGACCATATAATGCTTTTCATAGCCTTAGGACTTTTTCTTCTTCACCTTTTGCGATGAATCCAGGAGGTTGTGTGACGTAAATCTCCTCCTCAAGTTCTCCATTTAGAAATGCAGACTTTACATCCATTTGATAAAGCTTCCACTTTATTTGTGCCGCAAAAGAGAGAATGGCTCGATTTGTGTCATGTCTTGAGATTGGTGCAAATGTCTCAAGATAATCAACACCGTATTCTTGAGAAAAACCTCTTGCGACTAACCTTGCTTTATGCTTGAATGGAACTCCATTTGCATCAGTTTTGATGCGATATATCCACTTCACACTAATAACATTTTTCTTTTCTGGTTTCTCCACAAGCGACCATGTTTTGTTTTTCTCTATCATCTTGATTTCTTCATTCATAGCATCTCGCCATTCCTTGATTCTACACGCATCATTGTAAGATTGTGGTTCTTTAGAGACAGCGAAACATGTTTCTGTTTCGTCAAGATCCACCATTGGTGCAGTTTGCATAATTTCAGCCATTGACTTGTATTTCTTTGGTGGTTCTGAAGATTCTTCTCCTCCTTGATTGTTATCTTGGTCATCAACTTGGGACAAAATAGGACTAGAGATAACTTGTTTTTGTTCTTCTTGTGTTTCAGAAATACTTACTGGAATACTGTAGTTCTTCTTGACTTCAACTTGTTTTTCCCAATCCCACATTTTTCCTTCGTCAAACGTCACATCTCTTGATATCTCCACTTTTTCCTTATCAAGTAGAAGTACTCTATATCCTTTAGATTTGCTGCTATAGCCAATGAAAATTCCTTGCTTGGTCTTTTCGTCTAGCTTACTTCTCTTCTCCTTTGGTACATGTATGAAACATATACTCCCAAAAACCCTCATGTGTTCAACTGTTGGCTTATTACCACTCCACTTCTCAATTGGTGTGACATCATCTTCTATTGCCCTTGTTGGCAAACAATTTTGTAAATAATTTGATGTATATAATGCCTCTGCCTATAACTTGTGAGGGAGACCTTGATCAGTAAGTAAGGTTCGTGCCATTTCTATCAAGGACCGATTCTTGCGTTCTGCAACGCCATTTTGTTGCGGAGAATATGGTACTGTCACTTGTCTCTCAATCCCATATTTATCACAAAACTCATTGAATTCACATGAAGTAAATTCACCACCACCATCAGATCGAAGCTTTTTGATCTTTTTCTCCGATTGTGTCTCCACCAAGGCTTTGAACTTTTTAAACTTTGAAAAAACTTCAGACTTGCTTCTAAGAAAGTATACCCAGCCCATGTGAGTATAGTCATCTACAATCAACAAGAAATACCTGCTTCCATTGAGAGAAGTAGTTTTCATTGGTCCACAAACATCGGTGTGAACAATCTCAAGTTTGTCCTTCGTCTTCGTTTGAGATTCCTTTGGAAACGCTTTTCGTGCTTGCTTTCCAAGTTTGCATACTCCACAAACTTCTTTGTTTACATGGAATTTTGGTAAACTATCTACCATCTTTGTTTTTTGCATTTGTTCCATCCTTGAATTTCCCACATGGCCTAATCTTCGATGCCATAACTTCATTTCTTCCTCTTCACGGGTCACCAATGCACTTTCTTGGGAAGAACTCCATGTGATTGGAAAGTGTTTGTTCACCATCTGTATATCAATGATCTTCTTTCCCGTCGAATCGAAGATTTTGCAACACTTGTTCTCAAATAAGACACTATATCCAATGGATATAATTTGCGGAATACTTAATAGATTCTTTTCCAACCCCGGAACCAAGAATACATTTCTTATCACTTTCTTTCCTCTGTCTGTGCAGACCGTGATGTCTCCTTTACCTGCAGTCATAACGACTTCTCCATTTCCAACTTTTATTGGAACATTGATGCTTCTATCAAGTCTTGTGAAATATCTTTCTTCTCTTGTCATATGATTTGTACATCCACTGTCGACCAACCACACATCTTCTTTAGTGATTATCGGTGCTTCTTCTGATGCACTAAACAACATATGATCTTTGATATCTTCATCTTCAAGACTCATATGTGCTCGTTCATATTTCTTTGAACGACACTCTCTTGCAAAATGTCCAACCTTACCGCAGTTGTAACATTCCTTTTTCTCATTTGAAATTTTGCTGTGATCCTTCTTCGGCTTCTTCCAGCAATCCGATTCTGTGTGATTTTCTTTCCTACAAAATCCACACCATTTTTTACCTTTGCCTTGATATCCATGGCTTTTATTGTTCTTTGGTTTGGAACCAAATTTTCCTTCTTTTGTTCGAACACTGAATGCTCCTTCCGTCACGTTTTCGCTCTCGCTGCGATCTTCCACACGTTTTTCGTGTGCCTTTAAAGTTCCAATCAACTCCGTTATTGACAATGAAGTCAAATCTTTGGTTTGCTCCATTACTGTGACAATGTTGTCAAATCGTACTGGAAGGGATATGAGAATTTTTTGGACTATTTGGTAGTCTGTCTTTGCTTCTCCATGTACCCTTAAAAGATTTCCCAAGTCAATTAACTTGTCTGTGAAGGATTTGATGTTGTCACTTTCGTTCATCTTCAAGTTTTCGTACTCTCTTCTCAATGATTGAAGTTTGATCAATCGTACTTGTGGAGTCCCTTGAAATTCGGATTGCAATGCATCCCACGCCTCCTTTGAAGTAGTTGCTGGTGCTATTCGCGAGAAGATTAGATCTGTCACGGACGTTTGCAGGATTTGCAGCGCCATCATATCCCGAGACAATGCTTCTTCCCACTGTTTTCCCAACTGCAACGCTTCAGGAGTTTTCTCACTTTGTGACGGTTCGTTTGGAACTCCTTTTTCCACCACCGTCCATAATTTTCTGGTTTTGAAGATGGTTGTCATCTTGATACGCCAGAAATCATATTTATCCCCATCAAAAATGGGAATCACTTGTTGTGATATTGCTTCCATGATCTCCAAAAAAATACCTTCTGTTCTCTCACAGTAAGATTACCTCTGCACTTCCTTTTTTTTTTCTTTTTTTTTTAAATACTGAGGCTTTGATAATGGATGACAGGGAAGTGCTTCAAAATTCTTCACTTGTTGTATGAGGGAGATTGTTGTATGTTGGGCAATGACTTTGCGGCGGATATTTTAAAGAGAGGCTCTGATACCATATTAGTTTATGGAAGAAAATACACAACTTTTCTGAATATGTGAAATTGTTTACATCATATCCTATTTATAGAAAATACATATTATGAAGAGGCACCTTAAAGAGGTACCTTGAATAGGCACTTTAAATAGATACCTTGAATAGTCACCATAACTAACCTAACTAAATAACTACCGTTTAAACATACCTTTTCACTTACATAATTAATAAATAATAATTATATAAAAGACTTAAGTAAACTTCAATTATAAACTAACACATTTGAAGAAAATTTGGGACGAACTTTCAACATATGTCAAGGCACGAGGATGCACATGTGGTAAGTGCACCTGCAACTGGGCCGCTGATTTGAGTCAGGAGCGAGAAGAGGGCCGAGTTCATCAATTTTTGCTCGGTTTGGACGATGACTTGTATGGGCCTTTGCGCACTAATCTCCTTGCTCAAGATCCCCTGCCTCCTGTGAATCGTGCATATGCTTTAGTAGTCTAAGAAGAACGTCACAAGACCATGACGAAAGGGCGTGATACTCGTAGTGACGGGGTCGCTTTTGCTGTTCATAAAGCCTCGTCAAGCCGTAATAGTTATGAGAGGACAATTTGTTCCAGTTGTGGAAGGAAAGGACATGAGGTTACCTCATGTATTAAGTTAATTGGATATCCTGAATGGTGGAATAATGGGCATGGTCAAAGTAAAGACACTAGCAAAGGGAAAGGAGGTACTACTACTGCTACCGCTTGCGCTAATGGACGTGGCAGGAGCTTTGGTGTTGCTCATGCTGCTCAATCAGCAACTAATCGTAATAGTTCTCAAATTGAATTAACTCCAGAAGACCGCAATGCTCTTGCTCCTGCACTCACTGATGAACAATGGTCTACTGTCCTGAATATGTTTAAATCTTTTAATACAAATACATCCACTTCTTCCACTGAACATCTCACTGGTAAGTCGTCTCCTCAATGGATTTTGGATACTGGTGCTTCCCACCATATGACTGGTAATAAAAGTTTACTACTTGATTTGCGTGATATTTTTCCATCCCTTGTTGTATTGCCTGATGGAAGACATGCTACTGCTGTTCAAGAGGGAACGGTAATTTTTAATGATCGATCATTTGGTTGTTCGGCGGGTTTTATATGTACCTCGTTTCACATGCAACTTGATCTCTTTTGGCCAATTGATTAAAGATTTACATTGTCTTATCACTTTAACTGAAAAAATATGTGTGATATAGGACCGCACTTCGAGGATGGTGACTGGGGTCGGTGAAGAAAGAAATGGGGTCTATTGGCTTCGCCCTGCGGCATCTGCTGGTAGATCATGCCACGCAAGTCAGGCTGACTCTTATCAAGTATGGCATCGACGACTTGGACATCCCTCTCGCCAAATAGTTTCGCTTCTTCCTGGAGTTACTAGTATTGATTGTCGTAAGAATAAAGATGAACCTTGTGATTTTTGCTTTCAAGCGAAACAAACTCGTGACTCATTTCCTATTAGTTCTAATAAAGCTATTGAGTTATTTGAGTTGCTTCATTGTGATGTTTGGGGTCCATACAGTATTCCTTCGTCTTGTGGTGCTTCCCATTTTTTAATTATTGTGGATGATTGTTCTAGATGTGTTTGGGTGCATTTGTGGCAGATAAAACAGAGGTTGGGAAATTATTTAAACAATTTTGTGCCATGGCTAAAACACAATTTAATAAGACGGTAAAGCGTGTTCGTAGTGATAATGGCACAGAGTTTAAATGCTTGGAAAAATATTTTGTTGAATAGCGTATTTTATTTGAAACCTCCTGTGTGGGTACTCCTCAACAAAATGGGCGAGTGGAGCGTAAACATCGCCACATTTTAAATGTTGTCAGGGCTCTTCGTTTTCAAGCTAACTTGCCTTTTGAATTTTGGGGGAAATGTATCCTTACTGCTGGGTATTTGATAAACCGCACCCCATCCTCCATTCTCAATGGAAAAACGCCCTATGAAATCATCTTTGGTCGTCCTCCCTCTTATACTCATTTTAGGACGTTTGGGTGTCTTTGTTTTGCATCCAAAATACCACGTGATAGAAACAAGTTTGTTGAGCGTAGTCGCAAGTGTATTTTTGTTGGGTACCCTCATGGCAAAAAGGCATGGAGGCTCTATGATCTTGAGACCGGGGATTTCTTTTCCTCCCGTGATGTTGTGTTTTATGAAAATCATTTTCCCTATGGTTTCAATTCTCCTTCTTTGCCTACTTCCCATGATCAAACACATCCTGCTGCTTATGATGATGATTTTTGGGCCTTAAACCGCAATCTACTCCACCCACTGAACTCTTTAATATTCCTATTACTCAAGCCGGTGACTTGGAAGTCAGGGGGAGTGATGTGGTGCATGTTAATGATGAGGTGTCCACAAGTAGTGAGGACATGGATAATGGAGTGACAAAAAATGAGTCTTCCACTATTTTGGATGAGACTACAGCAAATGTCCCACTTAGTGGGTCAAATGATGCTTGCCCCCCTACTGATGCTACAGGTTTCACAGAGAATGCCAATGTTGAAGGTGTTAGGCGTAGTCACAGAGAACGCCACTCATCAGTCCGTTTGAAGGATTATGTATGCCATACAGTGCGCCATTTAGACCCCTCATCTACTTCATCTTCTTCGTCTTCATCCTCAGGTACTCCTTATCCCATAGTTAATTATGTGACTTGCAATAATTTTTCCGCTTCCTACGCCCGCTTCTTGGCTGCTGTCACTGCTGGACATGAACCAACACGGCTTTCTGAGGCTGTAAGTGATCCCAACTGGCGTGAGGCAATGCGTAAAGAAATTGAGCCCCTTGAAAAAAATGGTACTTGGGACATTGAGGACTTGCCTCCCGGCAAGAAAGCTATTGGTTGTAAGTGGGTATACAAGATTAAATACAACTCTGACGGCACTATTGAGTGATATAAAGCTCGACTTGTTATTTTTGGTAACTGTCAGGTGGCCGGTATAGATTACAATGAAACTTTTGCACCTGTTGCTAAAATGGTTTCGGTAAGAGTTTTTTCTTGCTGTTGCAATTATTCGTGGTTGGGAACTCCATCAAATGGATGTTCACAATGCATTTTTGCACGGCGATCTTGATGAGGAGGTGTACATGACTCTACCTCCTGGGTTCTCATCTCACTTTCGTGGGAAGGTATGTCGCCTACGGAAATCCCTTTATGGTCTTCGTCAGGCTCCTCGTAACTGGTTTGCCAAACTTGCTTCTGCACTCAAGTCTTTTGGTTTTATTCAGTCGTATACTGATTATTCTTTGTTTTCTTTGGAGCGTAATGGTAATGTTCTTCATGTTCTGGTATATGTAGATGACTTAAGTATTGCGGGAAATAATTTTGAAGCCATTGCTAGTTTCAAAGCTTATATGAGTACTTGTTTCTACATGAAAGACTTGGGTGCCTTAAAATATTTTCTCGGTATTGAAATAGCCCGTGGTCCTGAAGGTTTATTCCTTTCACAGCGTAAGTATGCTCTTGACATCATATCTGAATCTGGTTTACCTGGTGCGAAGCCTTGTGAGTTTCCTATGGAACAAAATTATCAATTGGCCCTTAATACGGGCCCTGATTATGCTTGTCCCGATCACTATCGATGTCTTGTTGGCCGCTTGATTTATCTTACAATTACTCGTCCTAAGTTATACAATGTAGTTTATACTCTTGCTCAGTTTATGCAGCACCCGAAGGAAGCTTATTGGAATGCTGCTCTTCGAGTTGTCCGTTATTTGAAAAATAATCCCGGACAGGGTCTTGTTCTCCATCGTGACAGTGACTTGCATCTTAATGCTCATTGTGACTCCGATTGGGCTACTTGCCCATTGACCCGACGTTCCCTTACTGGCTATTTTATTATGTTGGGTGTATCTCCCATATCTTGCAAGACAAAGAAGCAACCAACTGTCTCCCGCTCCTCTGCTGAAGCGGAGTATCGTTCGATGGCGACTACAAGTTGTGAACTTACTTGGCTCAAGTCTTTACTTAAGTCTCTTGGTGTTCGTCATTCGCGACCTAAGCGTTTGTTCTGTGATAGTCAGGCAGCCTTACACATTTCTGCGAACACTTTCTTTCACGAACGCACCAAACATATTGAGGTGGACTGTCACTATGTTCGCGATCAAATTCAAGCAGGTCACATTACTACCTCTCATGTTCGTACCAATGAGCAGCTTGCTGATATTCTTACTAAGGCACTCGGGAAGCAACAATTTCAGTTTCTTCTTCGCAAGTTGGGTATTCGAGATCTTCATGCTCCAACTTGAGGGGGAGTATTGAGATATTAGCTATATATTACTGTATATATGGTTGTAATTAGCTGTATTCTCTTAGTTTATTTCCTGCCTTATTTAGTTCCTATAATTTAGGAAGTTTGGTTGTATGCTTTGTATATATTGCCGTTCTTTGTGAATGAGAAAGTCAGGAAATTAATCCCATAAATTTTTTTAGTATATAATAAAAAGTTTTACTACTAATTCCATATGCAAAATCACACCAGTCTTAAATGGTGATAACATGAAAGAAAGGTGACCTTTACTTGGTTGAGTTGCCAGAGATTCTACCTCGTTCCCTATGTGGCTTGAGTCCCCTGCTTCTGGTTCTTGAACAACCAATTTACCAATCAGTACGTTATCACGTTTAGCGTATAACAGAAGGAAAAAACGCTCGTGAAAAGTCAATCCATCGTCATTTTTCTTATGGTAAGTTTTTGTACAAAAGTTGACTTTATGTGATAATTTTTTGATAATTTTTCATTTAAGATAAAATAACATAATATTTTTTTAGAAACCAAAAAAAACCATTAGTTAGTCATGACTAAATAATCCGTTAGTTAACCCTAATTTTTTTTTTTGAGGAAGTCGACTCTATAATTATACTCCCTCCGTAGTAGAAAAATCTTAACATTTACTTTCTCACCGTTTTCATTGCACAACTTCGACTTTAAATAATTATATTTATATAACAGAAAAGCTAACCTATGCATGCTCTTAGAGCACAAGATTAGCATTCAATTTTGATTAAAATATTCTAAATTTATCACATTTGAAAGAATAAAAATGCCACATGTAATAAGCATTTAATGTTGCATTTTTTACTTGACAAACTTAAGGGTTGTTTAGTTCAAGAAAACAAGGGTTATTTTCAGGAAATTGTTTTCTAGTTTTCCGAAATGATGTTCAAAACACAAACTTTTCCAAATCATTTCATTGAAAACAACTTTCCCCATCTCAACTCTTAACAAAGAAAACTGAAAACACTTATTTGGATGTTCTCAAAATTTCCTTTGTAAAGTATGAAAATTGGGAAACATTATTTCAACCCATCCAACGATTCCAACCTCACCCTCCACCCAGACCTCCACCTTATGCCACCATATAACTACCACAGGCAGTGGCCAATGATCGCTGACCGACGGTGGAGGTGGGTGATAGAATGCACTAGCTTAGACACAAGAAGGGGGTTGAATTGAGTCTCCAATTTTTCGGCTAAATCTAATTTCTGGAAGGAATGGACCAACCTAAGGAACAGGGTTCCCTTAGCTTTTCCAATTTAGACAGTTTTATAGACGAAAAGCGTAAGAATTGTAGATCAAGGGAGACACAATGTCTTTAGCATGGAAACCATCCAAGGCTCAATTTGGATGTAAAACCACGACCTACTACTCCATAGGATTTGAACAACTACTTGTTGTATTACTCGAGCCAATCTCTCGTACAAGCCTAACTCTAAGCTTAAGTACAAACGCAGACCATACTCATGGTGCCAACAGCTCACAAACTTACTCAAGTTTTGAACTTTCTCTCACTAGCTAACTCTAGCTATGAATAGTCTCTCTTAAGACAAATACATGTGATTAACCTTTGAATGCTTCATGCTGAAGCTAATAAAAGGTTACAAAGATATCCTAGGCACCAACTCTTAATGAAGGAAGAAAAAATAATCAAAGGAACTTGGAATGAAGTTCTTTTGGAAAATGTATGAAAGCACGAGTTGGGTAGAGAAGAGAAGGAGGTTTATAAGGGTTTTAGAAATGCTTTTCTAAAATACTTTATGGCTTAACTCCTTGAAGAAAATAAGATGCTCATGCCCCATTTATATAGGGAGAGCCTCATGAAATTATCTGCCTTATTTTATCAAAGCAAGTACAAGTGAATCTTTAGGAAATGTAACCTTAATGTATGCTAAAGTATTCATGTGATTTAGGAACACTAGGTAGGCTGATTTGCTTCCATAAATCAGATATACTTTTGCAAACATGTGATCTTTTATGTGTTTTAACTTTTGCAAACACAAGGCTCAATAAAAAGATTCTTGAGATTCTTTTCTTAACCAAGTTAAACACTCAACCTTTTGAACATGAAAATCTGTGTTTGTGTGACTGAAAACAAAGCATGGAAGCTTTAACACGTTTTAGAAAAGGTTTGAGTAAAAGAAGGAAAACTTTTTGCTTTTGATAAAAACCCAACTCCTCTGTCAGAGGGAACGGCTGTATCGAAGGCTGTTCCCTCTGTTTCAGAATTTTCAATTTTGCTTTTGTTCCACAAAGGTTATTTCTAATCCTTTTGTATGAAATTGCTGGTGCATACATAAAGCCTAGAATGTAAAGAACTTGCTCTCTACTCTTCAAGTCTTCTTGCTTCATATTTCTACTTGGACAAGTCACTTTTTTTATGATGAGTTTCTACACATAACAACTTAATGAAGCACTATTAGTGTTAGTGTGTATAAGCATAATTATTTTTTTTAATCATCAAAATCTAGGTTTCAGCAAATTCCCCCTTTTTGATGATGACAAA
The DNA here is from genome assembly GCA_038025085.1 of Tetragonia tetragonoides. Taxonomy (NCBI): domain Eukaryota; kingdom Viridiplantae; phylum Streptophyta; class Magnoliopsida; order Caryophyllales; family Aizoaceae; genus Tetragonia; species Tetragonia tetragonoides. The sequence continues at coordinate 34,989,335 of CM076141.1, forward strand.
CTAATTGTGCTTATGCTTCAATAAGATCAGTGCGCTATCAACATGAGTTCAATTCAATACAAGACAATCATTCAAGAAGGACATAACAGGCCAATAAGATCACAACCAGCTCTTTAGTATAAACATGATAAGAGCTAACACGAGCATTGAACTTAACATGACTAGATAAGTTTAAGCACATACATAAACTTTCCCCTTTTGTCATAATCAAAAAGTGAATGCAATATAACACATGAAGCATCCACAAAGAACCATGGCTAAGTTATGCTACATCCGCACCAACTGGGGTACTATCATACAAGAAGACTACAAACAACTAACTCAAACCAAGAGTTTAGTGATATCGGCCATCCAAAAGCAATAAAGTAAGATAAGTTAGTTCAGCATATTATGGGCAAAATCAGATGGAAGGCAGGCACAAAGGATGAGTATTCAAAAAGGATAGCAAGCCAAGATAAGAGCGAGAAGCAGGCTTGATGACAGCAGGGGAACACCTAAGGGACCAGGCATAGAAGCAGGTCAGGGTTGGGTGGGAGGTTGAGCAGGAGGTAAGAGCTTGCCAAGAGCAGCCATAATCGCAGCATGTTGCCATTCCTAAGTAGCCTAAAGTTCCTCCAATTTAGAATCCACCTTATCCTCCAAAGCAAGCAAGGATTCCTCAAGAATCTCAAACCTCAGATTTGGATCATCAGAGGCGTGAGAGGAAGAGTGAGGATCCATGAACCCACATGACAGCAGGGTTTGGGAGTCCAGATAATCAGTAGTACGAATCCCTTGAAGAATAGTAAGAGGAATTCCAAAGTGTTGAAGAACCCTAGTCAGAAGGAAGCCATATGGAAGAAGATGGTTGGTTCTGTCCCCATTGGTACACCTCTGGATATGAGCCATAAATAGATCAGGGAGGTTGATGGGGATACCTTGCCCAATGAGATAGGTCAACGTGAGCTCTAAGTAAGTGGGCTCTCCCCTCTCCTCCTTAGGAAGAACACTACGCATGACAAAGGTGAAGATAAGTTTGTGGAGGGGTGTGAGGTCACTTTTACGCACCTTTAGTGAGCCTCTCAAGGTGGCATCAAAAGTTAGGGTTTGGGTAATGTGGAGGGGGGTATGTGGAGCATCAAGACAAGGGTACCCACCACTGAAATAGGTATCAAAACCCTTACAAGGCACACCAAAAAATTTTCCCAAGGTCACTTCATCAAACTCAAACTCATTGCCCCAGACCTGTCCATAAACAATACCATCCAACACTTCAAAATTTTCATAAAAATCCAAGACCTCCTTGGCTGCAAACTCATGAGACGGATCCACAAACAGAGAATACCAGTTTTCTTTTCTAATAGCATCCAAAAAGGCAGAGCATCCAGAACGAAGGCAAAGATCAGGGAGAAGAATTTTACAAGGCCTTATATGGATAGACGGATCTTTGGACTGAGACCTGGACAAGGAAGATTCACCTTCGACTTTGTGCTTTTTGGATGGTGGAGCTAGCTCAACAGGGAGGGAGGCTTCTTTGCGTTTTTTGGCTGATTTTGTGGTGGAAGATTTTTTGGTTGAGGGAACAGGTGACAGGGGTTGTTCCTTGGTGGAGGCTTTCTTTGAGGTTCCCTTCTTCTGCTTTGAAGTGGATTTGGACTCATCATCAAGAAGGACATTAGAGGGGGGAAGGAGCTCCACAACTTTGCTCCTAGTTACGCGAGTAGGAGTGGAAACAGGGAGTTCAAGAGGGGGGTTGTGGGAATGGGCTGAGATGAAGGAGAAGATTTATTCTTAGAGCCTTTGTCAGCAAGCTTGACTAATTTGCGTGAGCTGGAGCGAGGAGCCAATTGGCGTGGGGAAGACCTAGTCTTCATTCTGGGCTTACGGTTTTTGGCAAGAAAGATGATAGGGCCATCATCCTCATCGTGGGCTTCAGCATATGGGGCGGCTTCTGAGAGCTTGGGAGGGGAAGGAAAGATCCAAGAGGTTGAAGGGGAGAGGTAGGTTCCTCTCTGTCAGAGTCTAGCCCATCAACCCTTCCCATAATGTAGTCTGGGCCCGTGGGCTCAAGGAAGGGACCACGGTCAGGGGGGTGTTCCCTTCAGAAGCAGACTCAACCACAACGCCAGTAACTGGTTCCAAATCCTTAGTAGTGACTGCCTTCTCAGGAGCGGTGCCATCATTGTTAGGAGGAACAACCAAGGGCTCAGTCTCCTTATCTGTTTTCTCACATTCATCATCACCCTTATCATTATCCTTTTTCTCACAATTCTCATTGTCACTCACAAGCTGTCCTTTTTCGTTTTCTTCATTCTGTTTTTCTCCCTCATTCTCTTCTTTTTCGTTTTCTTCATTCTATTTTTCTGCCTCATTCTCTCCTTTTGCAGTTTCCTCTTTCTTTCTTCCAACAGTGACACCCAATTTCCTATTAACTCGTTCCCTCATCCCCCATCTTTTTCGTTTAGGTTTCTTAGGCAATTTTCGACCTAAATTCCCAGTTTTCTTAGCATCTAATTGTTTTAGAATTTGACCAATTTGTTTCACATTTTGCTGAATTTTCTCACATAAGGGTTTCTCAGGTAAATTGACCAAAAAAACTTGAGAAGGGTTTGAACTCTTACCATCATCACTTGCCACAAAGGGCTCATTCAAATCAAAGTGATCTTCTCCTTCCAGTGATTCTTCTTCCCCGTGAGGTGATGGCGGTTTTGGGTCCACAATGGAGAGATGAGAAGGTAGCCTCATGGCAGGTCTCCTCTTGGCTTTATATGATTGACCCTTGGGACCATATGCACCGGGTGATTTGTCGTGAAAGGTACGAGCATGATTTGGGGGTTTTGGGGCCATGGAGTAGGAGGGAAGAGAAATTCCTAGACACCGTAAAACTCGATTTTTCTGGTGATCCAACTCGGTGAAGAATTGATCTAGGTCAGGAACGGGAGTTGTAGTTTTGGGATTTTACTGTAGAAGGGAGTAACGAGAGAAGATTTGGGGGAGATGGAGATGTTTGAGGAGGAGAGGAAGTTGTAGGTGGTAGAGATTGTGGTGGAGAGATGGGTTTATTTAAAGAGGAGCTGAGAGGAGGTGGTGCATTTGAAGAATGCAACACGGTTCTTCGTATATTAACCATGGTGAAGTTGAGTGAAGGTGTTTTTGGGGGATGAAGTTGAGAGAGATGGTGGAGAAGCTGGAGGTTAATAGAGTGAGTGAGGAGAGAGAAAGAAAAAGGTGGTTGAGTGTATGGGGTGGTGTGATGGAAATGGGGAGTTGAGAAAGTGATGATGACTTAATAAAAGTCATTGAATAAAACCAACTCCCTGTCTTTAGAGACAATAACCACCCTTTGGTTAATAAGAATTATTGCTCCCTTTTTGAATTTGAATGTAACGTACAAGTGGGAGGTTGTGTTTAGCAGGAAAGGATTTTTACTTACTTACCCAGAAGTTTGACACGCAACAAGTTTAGCTGAGCAAGCAAGGATGATTTGAGGCTTTGCAAAAAGTTTTGATCTGATTTTAGAACAAATACCCATAAAGCTTTCACATAACTTGAATAGAAATCACTTAGAGGACAATAAGGGCAATATCACAAAACTTTAGTGAGTATTCATGTTTTATAGCTTGTATAACAAAGCTTGTTAAGCTTGAGAATGGACATAGCAAAATTTTCACCAGTGTATTTCATGGACTTGTCAAGAGTATATGCAAAATTAATCAACATCTTCCTTTGTTTTTTCTTTTTTTTTTTTTTTGTATACACATACATATATAATTTATTTTTTTTTGTTTTTAGTTTAGGGGGTTGAAAATGCATGTACCTAGACTATCTTTGTCATACCAAGCTCAAGTCGTATTTTTTCAAATCGTTCACGACTAAGAGCTTTGGTGAAAATGTCTGCAATTTGGTTCTCCGTTTTGCAAAAATTCATTGAAATTTGGCCCTTTTCCACATTATCCCTTAAGAAATGATGTCGTATATCAATATGCTTTGTGCGTTTATGTTGACATGGGTTTTTTGCAATACTTATGGCACTAGTATTATCACAAAAAATAGGCATGCAATTAGTGAGATGATACCAAAATCTCTAAGTTGTTGTTTAATCCAAAACAATTATGCACAACAAGACGCCACCGACACATATTCGGCCTCGGCCGTAGATAGTGCCACGGAGTTTTGTTTTCTTGAACCCCAAGAGATTAAACACGACCCTAGAAAGTGTGCCATACCCGACGTACTCTTTCTATCAACATGATAACCCGCATAATCCGCATCCGCGTAACCAATTAAATCACAATTTGTTCCAAAGGGATACCACAAGCACAAATTATCATTTCCACGCAAATATCTCAAGATACGTTTTACCGCTAGCATGAGTGACTCTCTAGGACAAGATTGAAAACGTGCACACAAACCGACACTAAACACAATATCGGGTCTACTAGCGGCTAAATAAAGAAGGGAGCCAATCATACCTCGGTAGGTTTTTTCATCAACCTTTTTACCTTTCTCATCCATTTCTAGTTTCGTTGCCATGGGGATTGGCGTGTGCATTGGCTTTGCTTTTTCCATTCCATACTTCTTTACAAGTTCCTTGAGGTATTTTTGTTGGTGGACCATAATTCCTTCACTTGTTTGCTTGATTTGAAGCCCTAAAAAGAAGTTGAGTTGTCCCATCATACTCATCTCAAACTCATTTGTCATGAATGTAGAAAATTCTTCACATAAATATTTGTTAGTGGCTCCAAAAATAATATCATCAACATAAATTTGCACAACCAACAAATGTTTATCTTTTACCTTGAGAAACAAGGTGTTGTCAACATTTCCTCTCTTAAAATCATTTTCCATTAAAAATTTAGATAAGAGTTCATACCATGCTCTAGGAGCTTGTTTCAATCCGTACAACGCCTTACCTAATTTAAAAACATGATTTGTTAATTCTTGATTTTCAAAACCAAGAGGTTGTTCAACAAAAACTTCCTCTTTTAAAAAGCCGTTTAAGAAGGCACTCTCAACGTCCATTTGAAAGAGGGTCATACCCATAAAAGCCGCAAAGGCAATAAGGATACGGATAGCCTCAATACGAGCTACCGGTGCAAAGGTTTCGTCATAGTCAATACCTCTAATTGCACTATTTAATTCTTATCTTAATATCATAGTATAAGTGCATGTATCTTCCATTAGTACTATTAGTATAGGTGCATGTATCTTCTGTTAGCACCGTATGTCTATTAGGAAATGTATTTAATAAATTACTATAAGAAAATTTTTTATTTGGAACTAAATATTTTTATATAAAATTGTGCATCACGCGGGACATGCGACTAGAATTAAACAAGAAAGTAATAAAGTTGATTTGAGTATAGAAATGGAGAGGTCCACATATCAGAAATTTCATAGCAAGATGTGACATAGGCGAAAAAATTATTTCAAGTATGTACATTGAAAATATTTTAGTTGTTATAAACACACAAACTGTGCATCGCACGGGAATGTAACTAGTTAAATATAATTTTTTAAAAAACGAATCTAACCATTGTATTTTTATATTGTAAATTCTTATATTTTTTCGTAAATCAATGGTCAAAGTTTTTTTTTTAATGTTAAGGTTTTTTCCGAAACGAAGGGAGTACATACTATTAGGCATTGTTCATTTCGTCATCTCCATGCCGCATTTTGTTTCGTTCCATTACACTTCGCATTGTAATTTCCATTTTATTCTGTTCCGTTCTGCGCTGGATCAATTCTGCATTTAATTCTGTCTCATATTTTGTATCATTATGTAATCCATCTGTTCCATTCCGCGCTGCCATTTTCATTCCATTTCGTTATGCATTTTCCGTTATGCTCTGCATTTTCTAGTTCCTCCCCGTACCGTACCACACCACTCCGTTGAAAAGAACGGGGCCTTAATACCATCTATTACATACAATATTAGGTGAACTAAGACAAAACAATAATAGAATCCTAAACATACATATGTTGATGGCACAACAAGTCACATAAGACACCATCATTAAGACCGTCCGACTATGAGATAATTGTTGATTTTCTTTAACTAAAGCATTACTTTTGGACTAAAATGTATCAGAAAAAAGTCAGATTTCATTTAAAAGTGTTTTTTTGTGACTGTCTTATCTTAAAACGATCTTACACCAAACTTTTTAGTTGAGTGTTCGATTACTATCCTTTTATCCGGCCATTGTGCCTCTACAATCTAAAAACGGAAAATACACTACAAATGTGTACTTTAGCCATGACCAAACAATAAAGTTGTATCGTCTAACCGTGAATTATACTCCTTGGCAATTCTTCCTAATGACCACGAGGTTGTCCCCTATCAATGCATGTATGATCTAATTTGTCTTGATTAGCCCAAATGGTTATTATTCCTTTCTTAACGAAGAAGTCATATAGGCAAGCCTGTTGCATGGCATTTTCAACAACTTGAGTCACCAATCACATTGCATGCTCTCTTGCAGTAAAAAAAATAATTAAAAAATGTGTTTAAAAAAGAAAAAAATATTGTGTGTCTTTCAGCGCAAATTTTCTGGTGTTACAGTAACACCAGGAACTGTATTACCCTCTCACAATCCCCTAAAAATAAGGGAGTAAGTTTAAATTATTTCGAATCCTAAACATACAGTGGCACAACTAGTCATATACGACACCATCGTTAAGACCGTCCGACTACGAGATAATTGTTGATTTTCTTTAACAAAAGCATTACGTTTGGACTAAAATGTATCAAAAAAAGTCAGATTTCAATTAATAAATGTTTTTTGTGACTGTCTTATCTTGAAACGATCTTACACAGAACTTTTTGGTTGAGTGTTCGATTCCTATCCGTTTATCCGACCATTGTGCCTCTACAATCTAAAAAAGAAAAATACATTACCAACGTGTACTTTAGCCATGACCAAACAATAAAGTTGTATCATCTAACCTGAATTACACTCCTTGGCATTTCTTCCTAAGAGCATCTCCAACCTAAGTATAAAACCCTTGCCAAATTTAAAATTGGTATGCCAAAATTTATAGCTCCACATTGGAGTGTATCTAGAGCCTTGTCAAATACATGACTTATACAAGCAATTGCCAAATATTTGGCAATGAAATTTGATTGCCAAATTGCTAGCCCCAATGCATATTAATTTAGGAGAGAGAAAAGATGTGTGGGTTTGGTGTAAATTTTGAGGAATGAGGATAGAGAAATTATAAATTAACATAGTCAAAATTGGCAACGCATTGGAGGGAGTCTTGCCAAATTTTCACAAGGGATGAGAAAGGAGAGATAAATAAATTTTGCATAAAATATATGCCAAAATTTGGATTGGGTTGGAGATGCTCTAATGACCACGGTCCACGAGGTTGTCAATGGAGAAAAGTTTGTTTACCCAGTGAGTAGATGTACCCAGATAAGTTGGACAAGAAAAGTAAAGAAAAATAGTGATGTGGAAAAATGAATCAAGAAATGGAAAAGAAAAATATTAAAGTTGTCAACTATTTCAACTTATTGAAAAGTGGACAATTATTGGGAAGTTGCCAATTAATTAAGAAAACCTGGAAAAAAAATAATTCAATTGTCATCCTCCCACTGCCATCTCGCCATTGAAATCGCCATTACTTCTGATTTTCTTCCACCATTGTTATAATTTATGAAGCTTTGACTCCTCAAAAAAATAAAATCAATTGCCATTGTCATCTTACTCATCTACATCTACTCGCCTTGCCAATGGAGGGAAAGTGAAGAGAGAGAAAAGAGAGGAAATGAAGAAAAAGAAAAAAGTAAGCCCAAAACCCATAGCTTCTAGACTACAGTTTCCAAATCTGTAAGCCTAAATCAAAGTTTTTTCAATAAAATCTCCTCTAATCATCCTCACATATCCATTTCCCAAGTTAATTCAACATTTTCGTGGTCCAATTTGACTGCAAATTGTCTTTTGCTTATGAACAAACCCTATAATTTGGCCCTTTGTTTTGATCAATAGGATGTTAAATTCTGTAGAAAATTGGTCATTTACCTCTCTGTAGTGCAAATTGGCTTATTCTCTCTCAAAGTCTCAGCCAAATCATATTCCAGCCCCATTGTCTACCTCTCTATAGTGGAATTACTGAGTAGTATTTTTTGGCTTAAAGAGTTGAAGAAGGAGGATAGGTGCCAGCAAAAGAGAGAAAGAAGAAGGAATGCAAACAGTCACACGTGATGTGTGCAACCTAAGATTTTTTTTTTTTTTTTCTTTTTCTTTTTCTTTCGCAATGAATATCTTGCACCATTTTCATGCTCTTTGCATAGTAAATTGGACTTTTATCTACCTTATAATTGTCTCAGCAATAAATATTTTAATCATAATAAAATGAAATTTCAGCTACTTATATTATCTGATTTGGAATATTAAAAGCTTACCTAAGCATTTTATTTAATTTATTTTTTATTCCACGTTACCCGGATAGTCTACCCACTAAGTAGATATAGCACTCTCCGTTGTCGATCCCCTTTCAATGCATCTATGATCTAATTTGTCTTGATTAGCCCAACCCAAATGGTTGTTATTCCGTTCTTAACGAAGAAGTCATATTTTTTTTTGCTCGTTAACGAAGAAGTCATATTTTTTTTTGCTGATCGTTAACGAAAAAGTCATATAGGCAAGGCTTTTGCATGTCATTTTCAACAACTTGAGTCAGCAATCACATTGCATGCTCTCTTGCAGTAAAAAAAACAATTAAAAAATGTTTTTAAAAAAGAAAAAAATATTGTGTGTCTTTCGGCGCAACAGGATATCTATTAGGCGATTAATTAGAGATATGGTTGCGTATATTTGGACTTGTCTAGACTCCGACCTTGACGGGATACAGGATACTTTTGTTGTTGAGTCAGCAATTACAATCACTGTACCTTGATTCTTTATATGTCGTTCGTTAATTTCCAAATTTTCCACTCTTATTCTTCCCAGAATCTTGTGGGTTTCAGATGATTTTCATATTTCTGAAGACCTTAAGCTTCACGATTAAATCAAATTAAATTCACAGCTCAATTTTTTCAAATGGATTCGACGAATTGGAAACCAACCCAAGCTGCTGATCAGCTACCTGCCATGGACGTTGGTGAAGATGAGGCTCGCCAAACAGATGTCAATAAGATGTGAGTTATTTCTTCTCTCTCTCTCCTTTTTTTGCATTTTTATTTTTGTGGGTATTGTGAATTCGTTTGTGTCGGGCTTTTCTCTTTGCTTAGAGACCACTTGATGCGGATTCTAACTAGACTATAATGCACGCGGAAGCATAACTGTAAAGAACACAAGATATACGTGGAAAACCCCTCCTTAACTTGAGGGATAAAAAACCATGGGCTAAACTTTACTATACTTTGACACTTGACATACTGGACTTGGTGATGGGAACATCCCAGAGCATCTAGCTAGACTAATGGAGTCGGGGACAAACCCCCCGATCACTCACATATGTTTACCTTCTCCTATGACCTCTTTATATAGGCCACAACTAGACTACAATTAGGTTACTTTAACCTAACTTGACTCCTAACATAGTTAGGAAACTACTACAAAATAATATCTAAACAATATTATATGCTTGACTTGCTCAACAATACTTTACATAAACTAGACTTATATTCTAATTAGAATACTTTCCTTAACCAATATTGAGCGTGGAGATCTTAGATCCAACAAACCTCCCCTCACGCTCAATACTCTTCAACTTGATTAATGCTTCAACCTTGCATAAACTTTGCGCTACCTCCCCTCGAGTTCGAACCTCTTGGAATCTTCAATACTTGCAAATACTTGACACACTAGTATTTTATGCTAACTAAACTACTACTTTTGCTGAAACACTTTTATCACTTGGCCATAGACACTAATTTCCTACAAGGACAAAGACTGATTTCCATAGAGAATACTTTTCCTCTAATAAGAATAGTGCTACTCGCTAGACACGTACAGTTGCACTTATGTATACAGGCTTGAACTTTGCTAACCATTGCTGAACGTGAACTTTGCTAACTATTGCTTGCCTTTGACTTTTTGCTTTTGGGGGATTGTTCTAATAATCTCCCCCCTAAGCCCACAACCTCTACGATCTTTTCAAAGCTTCTCCTTTTTGCTTCACTCTCTACATGCTTCATCATATATTCTTCTTCGCAGGATCTAATCATGCTCTGATACCATTTGTTGGGCTTTTCTCTTTGCTTAGAGACCACTTGATGCAGACTCTAACTAGACTATAATGCACGCGGAAGCATGACTGTAAAGAACAAAAGATATACGTGGAAAACCCCTCCTTAACTTGAGGGACAAAAAACCACGGGCTAAACTTTACTATACTTTGGCACTTGACATACTGGACTTGGTGATGGGAACATCCCAGAGCACCTAGCTAGACTAATGGAGTCGAGGACAAACCCCCCAATCACTCACATATTTTTACCTTCTCCTATGACCTCTTTATATAGGCCACAACTAGACTACAACTAGGTTACTTTAACCTAACTTGACTACTAACACAGTTAGGAAACTACTACAAAATAATATCTAAACAATATTATATGCTTGACTTGCTCAATAATACTTTACATAACTAGACTTATATTCTAACTAGAATATTTTCCTTAACCAATATTGAGCGTGGAGATCTTAGGTCCAACAGTTTGAAATTTTTTTGGGCTTTGATTATATTTGAAGATATGAATGGTCACATACATTAGAATCCCAATTTTAAATGCAAACTAGTACAGAAGTGATAAATAAATGTGATTTGACATGCAGAAATTTGTAACAAGTAAGCTATTCATGAATTGGCTATTATTATTATGATCAAAATGGTAACTTGCACCATGAACATGGTAGTTGGTTAAGTTGGTTCTTGAATCTTGGGCCTGTAAAGAACAGATGAGATGATTAATTTGGGTTGAGTAATGTAATAAAGACTGTGCGTCTGTTAAGTTTATTCAGCTCATTGACTGATGTTTAAAAAAAAAAAAAATTGTAAATTGTAGACTGGAGACATTGAAGAGGCATGTACCCTTTTCTGGCGAAGAAGGGTTGAATGAACTCAGGGAGATTGCAATAAAATTTGAGGAAAAGATATATAGTGCAGCTACAAACCAGGTATCTGGTTTATTTGATTACGTTACGTGGGTTCTTGACCTTTCATTTTTGTTACATTCTTGATTCTTCATTGATTTCACACATTATAAGTAGAGTTTTACAGTTGTTGTTATTGACTCTTGGGAGGATTTCTATTGAACCGTGTCATTTCTGTCTGATTACCTGCGGAAGATATCCTTAAAGATGCTTACAATGGAATCAAATAAACAGAATCCGCTCTCTAAAGCTTTGCCCTCCGATTCTGCCGGTAGTGGCATGAGCAGAAATCTACAAGACCGAGGTACTTATATTGAAGAAAGACATTGTTTGTTGTGCATATGGTGTATTAAGAAAATTTTAGAGGTTGTTACTTGTTAGGAAAATTTGCCAACTATTACCTTATAAAGTAACTAAAGTTCACTTGGTGTGAACTACTATCTTGTAGAGTATAAGAAATTTTACAAACTACTACCTTATATGACTTCAATGTTTGCCAACTGCTACCCCTCGACTGATTCCAACTAAACAAGCAGACAACTCGAGCGAATGCCCTTGCCTGAGGTAGATTTCCTGTTTCTTAGCTGAATTTAATTTTTTTTTCCCAAGCTTGATTGAATGTAATTTTGCAGGTGAACTTGAGCAAATGAATTTATTTATGAGAGTCCATCTCAAGCTGAGCAACCCATCGGTGGAGGGGATTGGCGAAGCCAATTGCAACCGGAAAGCCGCAAAAGGATTGTCAATAAAATGTGAGTGATCCAAACTTCCATTCCTACTAGAGGTACTTTTGTTGTACTTTTGATACTTGAGTAATACATACTTTCTCTTTATCTAAAAGAACATAAATATGTCTAGTTACAATGTTGTCAGTGTTTGTCTTCCTTAGTTCTTTCAGTCAACAAAATGATTGACCTTAAAATGCTTTGAGGAATATCTTGACTCATCTGTAGTTGAAGAGGCTTCTGTCAGTAGTGCTTCGAAATGAGGAAGCATGGTCATAAATGGCTAACTGACAATATTTGATACCTGCTTGGCTGCTATCCTGCCAACTGATCTCTTTATTAGTTGGAAGTTCTTCTGATTATAGGAATGTCTTGATTGTAAATCTCATCATCAAAACTATTGTATATCTTAACGATGGTTGTTGGAAGTGTTATCTTCTCCTTTGATACCGAGCTTCTCTTTCTCGAATAATATTGAAGAGAAGAGATGGTCAAACATGGCCTGTTATGACTATCCTGGATGCTAGTGCGACTTAATACAACTTTCAAGTATTGAAGGCTAGGTTTTTGTCACAAGGTCACTTTTCCAAGTCAAAATTGGGTAATATGCTATTGAATCATGATCTTTTGAAATGTAGAATGGACACTTTGAAGAGGCACATCCCATATTCTGGTGAGGAAGGGCTGCAGGAACTAAGAACTATTTCTGTAAGATTCGAGGAAAAGATATACACTACAGCTACAGGCCCGGTATCTAGTTCATTTGCTTGTATAGTAGTTTCTTCCTTGTAAATATAGTAGTTTTATAACACTTGTAATGAAGTTTTGGGAGACTACTTTGAACTCCAATTTCAGACTTGAGTACCTGCGGAAGATAACGTTAAAGATGCTTACACTGGAAAGACAATCTCAGAAATCCACAGGACGCAGGTACTTGCTAATGATAGGACTTGCAAATTTTTTGATGGTGCCTCTCTTGGGCACGCATTTAAGTAGTAATGATGCCTTATCTTCTCATTACATTCTGTGCATAGTAGCAGTTTGAGATACAACTTGCACTGTTTTACTACAAAAGATACTATTGAATTTATATGTTCCTATGAGAGTATAATGCAGTTAATGGCTCTACCCAATTGGGAGCCCTGGCGTATCATATATATAGAGAGAGTTTACAGAATCCAAAATAGATACAGTTTCCTAAAGGGATAAATATTTACATATTTAATATATTCCTCTATTACGCCCCCTCAAGCTGATCGAGGGGACGCACGAACAGATTGGACTTAAGAAAATGAAACTGCGGAGAGGGAAGAGCCTTCGTCAAAATGTCAGCAAGCTGAAATCTGGTGGGGATGTAACGAACAAGTAGATCACCATGAGCAACACGCTTGCGAACAAAATGATAATCAACTTTGACATGCTTGGAACGGTCATGAAGCACCGGATTAGCAGTCAAGTACGTAGCACTGATGTTATCACACATGAGACGAACAGGGTGACGAAGGACAATACCCAACTCAGTAAGCAGCTGACGAACCCAGGTGGTGTCCGCAACAGCATAAGCAATAGCCCAATATTCTACTTCAGTAGAGGATTTGAAAACTGTAGGTTGTTTCTTACTATGCTAGGAGACAAGATTATGGCCAAGGAAAATGGCATACCCAATTGTGGAACGAGAACTGTCAGGACATCCAGCCCAGTCTGCATTAGAATAAGCTACCACAATACTTGGAGAGGCCGACTTGCGGAAATACAAGTCATGATCACTGGTACCCTGCAAGTAACGAAATATACGTTGCACAGCACGAAGGTGAGTAGTACGAGGAGCATGCATAAATTGACAGACCAGGTTAACAGCATAAGCAATGTCTGGCCTTGTCATAGTCACATATTGCAAAGCACCGACCATACTCCTATAAGGCGAGGGATCAGCAAGTAACTCACCATCTTCGAGAGACAATGTAGTACGGGAAACCAGAGGGGTGCGCACAGGTTTAACAGTATGAAGGTGAAACTTGGTCAACAAGTCCTGAACATATTTTTGTTGGGTGAGAGATATACCTATAGGAGTGTGCACTACCTGAATACCAAGAAAGTAATGAAGGTCCCCAAGATCCTTCATAGCAAAAGTGGTGGAAAGTAAAGTAATGCGATTGTGGACTAAACTGGGGTCACTGCCAGTGAAAATAATGTCATCAACATACAGAAGTAAAATAATGACAGAAGCACCGGAACGACAGATAAACATAGATGAATCGGAAACGCTGCAAATGAAACCATGAGACAGAAGGAAGCTACTAAACCGCTGAAACCCTGGGTGCCTGCTTAAGACCGTAGATCGACTTCTTGAGCCGACATACATAATTCGGGAATTGGGGATTAACAAAACCAGGGAGTTGGGTCATATACACTTCCTCCTGCAAGAACCCATGAAGAAACGCATTTTTAACATCTAACTGACGAATAGGTCAGCCACATGTCACAGCAAGAGATAGGACAATTCTAATAGTACCAGGTTTAACAACAGGGCTAAAAGTCTCATGGTAATCAATACCGGATTTCTGACCATTCCCACAAGCAACCAATCGAGCTTTCAAACGTTCAACAGTCCCGTCAGACTTATATTTAGTCTTATAAACCCACTTACACCGAACTAAATTCTTTGTCTTGTCAAAAGGAACCAAGTCCCAAGTGTTGGTCGTAATAAACGCATTAAATTCCTTTACCATGGCCTTTTTTCCATCTGTCATCTTTAATTGCTTCTTTAAAATTACGAGGTTCAATGATTTTATGCACAGAGCTAAGAGATAACAGGACACGTGGTTTGACGATACCGGACTTAGAACGTGTGTGCATATATGTACCTTGCGTACTGACCACAGTGGGAACACTCGTCAACGGAGCAGCACTAAGAGATGTAGAACACTCTGTGCTAGATAAAGATGACGGGAAAGGGGCTGGAGATGACGCAGCCACCAACGGGGGAGAGGGAGACGACACAACAGGGTCACACTGCGGGACATGAGGAGATGGGAGGACGGGACTAGACAAAGAGGGAGACGGGGAAGGAGAAGACACGGGACAAGTAGAAGCAGAAGCAGGAGAAGACGAAGTAGCAATACACGGAGAGGCTTTCGTCAGGTCAGGGGTGGACGTGGAGGACGTCAGGTCAAGGGTGGACGCTGAACAGGGAAGATCCAAGGTGGACACAGAATGCGGCACAAGAAAAGCTTCAATGGGAGGCGAAGAACTCTGTATCATAGGGGAATGGGGACACAACGGAGCCACCGGGGATGCTAAGACAGCAGGTGCTACTACAGTGGCAGCAGGCTGCGAAGACGACTCAACAAGGGCCAAAGATTCAGACGTGACAGGGGACGACCAAGAGGACGGGAGGGACATGGGATCGGCATCATAGGACCTACACTACAAGAAAACCTATGTTTTGCAACGATAAAAGTCGTTGCAATAAATGAAAAGTCGTTGCAATAAATATTTATTGCAACGACTTTCTGGTCTGGACGTTGCAAAAGGTTATTGCAACGACATTTGTCGTTGCTTAATATATGTCGTTGTAATACGCCTCTTACTCATATGCCAAATGAAGAGCTACTGCAACAAAATTAGTCGTTGCAATAAATGTCACCTACTGTTTTTCGCAACGAACAAGGTCGTTGCAATAAATACTAATTTCTATAAAAAAAAATAATATAGGAATGTATAACAATGAAATTGTCCAAATTAATTCATTGTTCCTGTCAACTTCATGCTACTAACTCAAATAAGATACATATTAGTATCTCACACACTTACATTTGCAGTTAATGTCAATTGTATTAATGTAATTCATGCCCAAATATTTACATGATTACATAAGTTACATAACGTAAACATAGTCAACGAGCCTTACTTCAAATCTGCAAGTACCCCTAACTAAATAGCAAATCAGACCCCTGCACTGTGCATACCAGCACTCCACTTTTTTAATGCCATCTTCCTTGCTTTCCAGCTCTGTTAGTACCCTACAAACAAGAAGACCAGTAAAATATCAATAGCATGGAGTACTTGTGGTCTCAGCCTGAGTTTCACATTTCAAGTTGATCATGGATGATAGATTCTGATAATATCCATCGTAAGAAATTAAGAATAAATGTGAAAAACCAACTTAATCAGCTTTCTAAGCTGACAAGTATTTCAAGAACTCTCTTTGTATCCTACATGTTGCATTTTCATGATGGACCTGCAGAACTTGCTCAACATGTAGCTAATTATCCTGTTTCAAGCATTAGTAGATTATCTAGAGGCTGGATGCTACATTCTAGAGATGTTTGGTTTGCTCTTTAGACCTCCAACTACTATTATCTACTGTAGTGCTCAATAAAATCCAACAGTACAAAAAAGATATATCATGTCTTAATGAAAATTCAAAGCCACTTTGTAGTCCCTACATTTCAACTATATTTACAATAACATCTCTTGTTTTCCGTAAGGTCCCTACCTTATATGGTTGGTAACTTAGTGGTCTCCAATTATTTCAATAACCAGGTCTGAAATTCCAAAAGAGAAATGACATTCATAAAAGAACTAAAACCTTCCAAATAACCCAACTTCATCTCACAATCAAAACCTTAAATACCTAAACTTCAATTTGCAACTAGAGTAGTAAGCAAATACCTTCACGTGACGACTCATCATTCTTCTGTCAGAAAACAATCACCATGACAGAAGGAGGTATGAAGTATGGAACCACTGACCAGGCCTAGAAGTGGGAAGGAAATTGGAGGTTGCTAATCTCAGCTCTTATAAGCAATTAATCAAAATTTTATGTCAAAATCTTGACCTACAGAAAACATAAATTAAAATTCGAACACCAAAACCACCAAAAATCAACAAGTTATACTCAAATTTACCTAAAATTACCTGCAGCGACATGAGTACAATTTGCCAAGCATTGTCTTTGCCGTCGAACCTCCACCGTTTGGGTTTTTTTTGCTTCCCCTAATCAATACCTCAATTCTAGGGTTTAGATGCTGCAATTAAGCGCTACCTCAACTTGCAATAAGAACTCAGATATTTAGAACAAACAGTGGCCAGAATATACAAGATAAATGTATAAATCATACCTCAATTTCTGTCCAAAGACTAATTAAAACCCTCAAAACCACAACATAATGCAAAACTTAAAACCATTGAATTGATTCTCACTAACAGAAGAACTACTACCACAAATTAAAAAAATAAAA
Source organism: Tetragonia tetragonoides (assembly GCA_038025085.1). Classification (NCBI taxonomy): domain Eukaryota; kingdom Viridiplantae; phylum Streptophyta; class Magnoliopsida; order Caryophyllales; family Aizoaceae; genus Tetragonia; species Tetragonia tetragonoides. Next base: position 35,006,384 of record CM076141.1, read on the forward strand.
AATAAAATTCGCATCTTTGTGTAAACAGAAATCAAAATCACAAATGTTTTAATACACAATTTCAGATCCACAAAAAAATAGTGACTAAATTAAGTACCTGGGGTGCTTTGTCAACCATTCTTGAGCACAATTCTCACTGAAATAGAAAAAACAATTAATTGCTCACGGAACAAATTTTTGGTTAGGGTTAGGGTTTCTCCCAGAGAGAGAATGAGATGAGATGACGGTGGCTTGGATCGGAGAATGAGATAACGGTGGTGGGTGGCGCAACAACTCCCCCCACTGGTGCCTGCTTCGTTTCGTGGGTGGGTGGGTGGGTAAGAGCAGATCTGCATAGGGACGTTATGAAATCAGATTGGGGAAGAGGACCACCAGTCTTAGTGGAGAGAGAGAAAGATTGTGGTGAGTCCCTGTTGTCGAGATGCTGTAGAAACAAAGGGAAAGAGGAGAAGAGGGACGCGCCATTAAAGAGAATCTAGAGGAGAGAGAGGCGATAATGAAGAGAGGCTGAAATAAAAATGAAACTGAGCGTGTAAAGGTCTAGAAGAAGATTACAGTAAAACTGAGCGTGGGTGAGTACTTTGCATTAGCTATGTACGCGTACGCCTAGTCACTCTTCTTTTCATTTCATTTTTTTTTTTTTTTTTTATATTTTATCTCTTTTGCAAAGACACAACTCGTTGCTATTAAAACGGCTAATATTCCGCAACGACACAGCTCGTTGCTATAGATACGACAAATATTCAACAACGACACAGTTCGTTGCCGTATACATCAATTGTATTCAGCAACGACAATTGTCGTTGCAATAAATAACTATAAGTATTGCAACGACCTTTTTGGTTACAAAACATCAATCCTAAGTAGGGAAATAAAAATGTCATTATTGCAACAACCTTTAGCAACGAGTAAAAATTTGTCGTTGCGCAAAACATGTTTTGTAACGACAATTTTTTGTCGTTGTAAAGAGTAGTTGCAAAAAAAGGGTTTTCTTGTAGTGCTAACAGACGACGGAGCATGAACGACAAGGTCGGGGTAAGGATACTTGACTCATGAAATCTAACATGACGACTTACGAAAACTTTACCAGAGATAGGATCATAGCATCGATACCCTTTGTAATGGGGAGCATAGCCCAAGAAAACACATTGATGGGAACGAGGGTGTAACTTATTAGACGGCTGGGCCGTAAAATTACGAAAACATTCACACCCAAATACTCTAAGAAAATCATAGTCAGGCGGTTTATGAAATAATTTCTCAAACGGAGAAACACCACCTAAGACAGGAGAGGGAAGACGGTTTACCACATAAGCGGCAGTATAAGCCGCGTCAACCCAGAATTGAGCAGGCATGCGGGCCTCAACAAGTGAGGTGCGAACCATCTCAATAAGATGTCGATGTTTCCGTTCGGCAACTCCATTTTGAGTTTGCGTGTCAGGACATGATTTTCGAAAATAAATACCACAATCCAACAAGTGTTGTTTAAGAGGACTATTGTCAAATTCACGACCCCCATCACTTTGGTAGATTTTGATACGACAATTAAATAAGTTTTCAACCAACTTTTGAAAGTTCAAAAAATGACCAAAAACCTCAGACTTACGTTTCATGGGATAAATCCACGTAAACCTGGAAAAATCATCGATAAAAGAGACATAATATTTATAACCCATATTAGATAACACAGGAGATAGCCATGTATCAGAATGTATCAAATATAAAGGGGTATCATAACAATGATCTGCATCATGAAACGGTAAACGATGAGATTTGCCAATCTGACAAGCAATACAATTGTCCTCAAATTTAGAAACAAAAGGCAAAAGTTTAACACTCTGTAATCTACTAATAGTTCTACTACTAGTATGACCTAGTCTACGATGCCAAAGATCCCCGGACTCTCTAGTGGCGACAAACGCAGGGGTAGACTCAACAACAGCAACAGACGAACCAATAGGGTAGACATCACTCGAACTATTGCCCCAAAGGAGGACTGTCCCCGTCTTATTGTCCTTAACAGAAACAGAAGAAGCATTAAACTTAATCGCACAATCATTATCAACACATAAACGTTTCACATACAATAAATTATGTTTCAATTTAGGAACATGAAAAACAGATTTTAAGTTGAGCGGCCTGCCAGAGGTTTTTAATTGTGTTTGACCAACACCAGTTATGGACAATAAGGTACCATCTCCAACTTGAACACGATTCAATCCAGTGTAAGGTTTTATAGGAGAAATTATACCTTCTGACAGAGTCATGTGAGACGCAGCTGCAGAATCAGCATACCAAGTGGGATCAGTCATGTCACCAGTATGAAGAGCAGCGTAGGCAGGGGTCTTGCATAACGGTCAGGACAATTGGCCCCTCCATGGCCGGGAGAAAAACAAATTTGACACACAATATGGGGTTAGCAACATTGTTTCCCGAAGTAGATAAGTTACCTGCAGATAAGGAATTAGAAGAAGTATGGAGAATACTAGGCAACGAACTAGAGGACAAATAAACATTACCAACTGTACCCTAATTCGTGCGCTGCTGTTGCCCATTATTGTGAGCTTGTGTGTGACCACGGTTCTGGTTGCCATTGCCCTGAGTACCACGCCCTCCTCGGTTGTTGCGGCGATTATTATTGCGGCGATTATTATTGCGGCGATTACCTTGGTTCGAATTGGTAGGACGACCACGCTGACCCTGCTGATTGGAACCGCCCCCAGATGACGAAGAGGCACCTCCCAAACTAGGAACAACAGTGGATGCGAGAGGTTGGTGAGTAAACTCTGCAGCATCACTCGCATCCATACGCTTAAGAATGGTCTCATGAACTAGGAGACGCGTACCCAAGTCATCAAAATTGATGGTGTCCAGCATTTGAGATATAGTAGTAACAAACAAATGATATGAGCGATCAAGACCAAAGATTGTATTTTCAACCAATTCACCATCAGAAGCAGGGGTATTAATAGATGCCAAACAATCCGCAATAACCTTAATACGACGTAAATAAGAGTCCATGTCTTCAGTTTCACCCTTCTTCAAATTTGTTAAAGAACGTTTCGACTCAATAGATCGAGCCCTACTAGCATCATTAAAACGGGAAGCAAGACGAGACCATACTTCATATGAATACGATAAACCATGGACATCAACCATTACATTACGAGACAAGGTAGCAAGCAACCAAGTACGAATATGTTGATCAATTTGAAACCATGAAGAATAAGCAGGATTTTCATGACTTAAACCAAATTGATCATAAACTACATGAGGGGGTGGAAGGATCGTACCATCAACAAAGCCTAGAAGTCGTTGAGACGTCAAGAGGGAGCGGATTTGCGTGCTCCAGGTAAGAAAATCTTTGACTTTGTCGAGAAGAACGATTACCAAATTGGTAACATTAGGAGCAAACAGCCCATGAAAATAGGCGGCTCCACCACCAAAAGGAACACCCGAGGTAGGTTGACCCACGTGATGTTGCGGGAGGCTGGTGGCGAAAAACGCAGGGTCGACACCGGCAGAGGCGCCAGGTGGAAATAGACTCATGCTCGTCAACTGTGGAGCGAAGTACTGCGGTGGGACAGTTGGCTGAGGCGTCGGCCAGGACGCGGTGGTGAGCGACACCGATTGAGACACGCCAAACGACGGTGGAGGCGGAAAGCGGAAACCCGGTGGAGCAGAATTAGTGACTATATGGAAGAGGATGGAGAAAATTGGTCCAAGGAAAAGGGAATTGGATTGGTGATGGAAGCTGTCGACATAATTTGTGATGATTGGGGAGTTGCGACAGTCACGATCGATTGGGTTGGATGGGACTCAATTGGGGAAGAAGTTAGGGTTTCAGTCCCAATTGGGGAAGATTGGTGAGCTGAGACCGGTGGAGTCGACATAGTCACGATAAAAGATTTTGTTTTGTTTTTCCTTTTCTATGAGAGAGAAAATAAGAGGTTTAGGATCTCTGTTCTGATACCATATAAGAGTATAATGTAGTTAATGGCTCTATCCAACTGGGAGCTCTGGCGTATCATATATATAGAGAGAGTTTACAGAATCCAAAACAGATACAATTTCCTAATGGAATAAATATTTACATATTTAATATATTCCTCTATTAGTTCCATTTCATTGAGCACCAATCTGTCCTCCTGACTACCTTCATTCATGCTTAGACAATGGAGTTTTTGATGTTGATTGTGCTGAAGTCAGTGGAATGGTTGAGTTTAAAATACTCTTGGAATACATGGAATATTGCGCTATTGAATGTTCCTTGGAATACCTCGATGATCTTGTTAAAAAGTTGTGATACCTTTTTGTGTTGAGATGAGAAGTTGTGATATCTAAAAATGAGGATATGTGGTCGTAATGGTGATTAGATGACTTATTGGTGGACACCAACTCCTGTAGCAGCAGCTAGCTCTGAATTCAATTGATTCTGGTGCTATTCTTTTCCCCTAGTTTTTATGCTACGGGGTCTAGGATGGGCACTATGCGATGACCTTACTCGAATATAGCTCATTATCAAAAAACTGTGACATCCATATGAATGTTCAGAAATATTAGTGTTCATTAGTTTCTGCTGCCAGTGTCATTGTCACCCCTATAGTTTAGCTCATTATGAAAAATGCGCAATCACTTTCCACTCAAAAGAAGAAAAAAAACAAACGCAATGATTTCGGCTGATCTTTATGGTGAACCTATATTCCTCTTGGGGCTTTGATGGAGAAAGATAGTCAAACTCCGTGTGTGTTATTATTACCAGTCTGGACTGATACCATGGGGTAATACATGTAGTGAAGGCTGGGTTTGTGTTATGATTGAGTTTCCTTTCCTGGAAAGTATTGATTAATTTATATTTTAAGGAATCAACCATCATTTGTGATTGTTGAATGGAAACTTTGAACAGCTACACCCCTATTTCTGGCCAAACGATGCAGGTAGCTGAAAAAGCTGAAGAAAATATGCGTAGTGCAGCTATGAGCCAGGTATTTGTTCATTTTTATGATATCTGGCTTTTGCATTTTTCATTTCTGTACAATATCGTCATTTCTAGATGTTGTTTACAAGCTATTAGTTCTTAAGCAAATTTCTTACTGAATTTTAATCCAGGATGATCATCCTCGGAAGATAGATATCCTTAAACATGCTTTAAATGAAATCCTAATCTCAGAAGAAGCCGACTGATGCTTTGTCCTCCAGTCCAACTGATGTGAGCAGAATCATACAAGCCCAGGTAGATACTTCTAGTGAATACGCTTCTTCATCTGTGTGTTGTCAGATGAAGTGCTCTTTGCAAAAATTGTGTATGCAAAGTTGATAGCTAAAAAGATGTGCTAACATTAGTTGTTCCTGTTGACCGTACTAATTAAGCATTTTAGTTCTCTATCTTCATTGTCATATATATAAATGTTCTTTAAGAAGCAGACAGTTCATTTGTGATTATGAAAATGCTGCTACCTTAAAATCACTCTTCTTCTTTTCAGACTTCTGGGCTCTTATGCTTCTGGTCTCACCACTGCTTATAGATGGAGCCGTTATTCCCTCCAAATATTGTTATCAAGATGTTAGCTTTATTGTACAAAACCCTTTTTTTTGTTTTTTTGGGGGTTGGTTGGGTAGTTATTGGCATAATGTGCAGTTGTGTTTGATGAACTTTTGGTGCCTACGCATGAGAAATAGAGATTAAATGTAGGAACCAGTTGATTTAACTCAATGTGAAGTCATCTATAAACTTGTGGTTAGTAAGATATTTCCTTTATACATGGACTTCTCGCAACATATTCATTGAGTTAATTTTCAGAAGAAAAAGATTGATAAAAAGATAATCCAATTGTTAAGAGTTTTGTCCCTCAATCATGAACTAGGGGTTTCATTTCTATTTGTCTTTGTACCAACTTGTCGGGATTTAGGCAATAAGAATTGCTTAAGTGAGAATTTGAGAACAAATTTGGGCCATTAATTGCTCAGTTACAAAGATAGGTCATGCTTGTGAGCATGCATCGTATACGGTATATTCGTAGGGTGTTTTTGCAATCTTTTCATCTTTACTTTTCTTACATTTTCTCTCTCCTCACTCCCACCACAGCCAACGCCAAGGCCACCATTACGATCGTTTTCTACATTCCCTAACCTCCCTAACCTACTCTTTCATTTCTCTCCCTCTTCTCCTACTCACTTTGTTGCCAACCATTGCCTACTTATGCAATCGCCCCCCACTCCCTAAAGCCCTTCCAGATTTGCATTTATCAGCATTTTCTTTTTCCCACCTCCACAATTGCACTGGTGCCCTGCAACCCCAATTTTTGTATAAATTTTCTAGTGGTGCCCTGGTTTAGACGGTAGACCTCGTCAAATATACAATGGTCGACCGAATTAGGGAAGAAGGTCAGACCCGCTGACCAGACCCGAATGACTCGATCTTCTATTTAATATGAACCATTGCAATGTTTTCGTATTATTTTACTTGTAACTTCTTTTATACTTTTGAGAATTATGACAGATTTTGAAAGTTATGTGGATTTTAAAAAAAATAGCTCAAACGAATCAAGATTAAGAATCATAGTTAAATAATAGGTGGTGCTAAATGCAATAAGAAATTTACTAAATGCAACCATGTTTTGCCTCAAATTTCCAAAAATTACTCTAACATATATTGTAAGAGATACAACTTATTTAGTTTCTTTCTTTCCTTTATAATTGAAGATTCTCAAAATTCTCAAAAATCTCACAAATAAATCATAAAACAAATAAATTTTAATGGTATGTTTTTAATGGATCAAAATTGCGATAATCAATATACTTTAATCATGGATTATAATGATATCCCTATACCTATTGACCAAATTGAGGTAATGTTTCCAAGTTATCATTAATTTTTCAATGTGCTCTTTGAAATTTTATGTTTTCGTAGTTATAACATGTTTCATGAGTTTCACACGAAGTTCAATCATGAGCTTCATGAGAACTGCACAAAGCCCGTTTTTTTTGTGCTTCATGAGAACCTCATGGAGCTCCTTGTTTTGGTTCCTGAGCGTCTTACGAAACTTTTCAATTTGGTACGATTATCTGCTGGTGATCAACCTTAACACGTGAAGAGAGAGGTGAACAATGCAGCTGGGCATGGTATAAAGTGAAAAAAAGTTGGTCATCAATGGCCCGTTAAGAATTCACTGAGGATTCTTCTAAATGAAGAGAGAGAGAGAGAGAGAGAGAGAGAGAGAGAGAGAGAGAGAGAGCAACGATGTATGTATATCAACAATTTGAGGAGTGTCAATCAAGACTAACAATTAAACTTTCATCCGAAATCCAACTATCGAAGTAGTTTATAGGTGGGGACGAGTGTGGTCGCCATTTGTGCACCCCACAAGCCACAATTTATTATATATAAGTAGACCCAAATAGAGGGGAGAGAGAGGGAGAGGTCCACTCACGAATTTTTAGGTGTTTGAGATCACCCCGAAGATGGACCTTGGGACGCACGATGGGCACAACGTCATAAACAAATATTAATACAAAATTCAAAGCGATTTGTTTACACGTTATTCACTAAAAACAAATAGTAACCGCTACACAACTAAATATTCATCAATAAAAACAGAAAAACTAAAATTTTATTACAATTAACCCAGACCTTCATCACCTCCGTAAACGAAAATGCGTTATTACACAACTAAAAATTCATTGCATAAAAAATAATTTAACTTTTCTTTTTTAATATCCTTTAAAAACATTACCAAAAAGTTGAACGAGATCCCATGTCTCATTAACGACGTGATGACCATCTGTTTTTTTAAATAGGAGGTGCATGCTCACGTGTTTTATGGAGCACAATGATTCGCCTAACTGTGTGGAATTGAGGTTTAGGTAATAAAATTTGAGAGTAAACAGCATAATGTTATGTAACTAAAGTCTTTTTCTACGTTTTTTTTGGAAGTGGAGAGTGAACCTCATATTGCTAGGTATTTAGGCTTTTATAGGTGATCTAGTCTATTAAATAACTTTTGGAATTTGAAATAAAAGAACAAAGAACGAAAAAGAAAGTAAAGAGAAATTCTTATCAAAGAAATGATCGATACTTTCAGTATTTAGTCATCAATTAGCAGTTTCATCACCTTGAATGGCGAGTAGTTGATGTTTTTTTCGTAAGTCTCTTGATTTCTTGTTGTGGGTAGCCAACATTTCAAGATAATCTTTTAAAAATGATGCTAGCTGCAGCCTCACCCCCAGAAGCTGACATGTGTAATAAACTATCATTTTTAAAAATTAATTCACTTTCTCTCTCCTTTTGGAGTTCACTCTTCCCATCCTAGGGTTTTCTTTTGGGGTTTTTGGGGTTCATTCTTCCCGTTTTAGGGTTTTCTTTTTTATTTTGGGGGTTTTTGGGGTTCACCCTTCCCATCTTAGAGTTTTTCTTCTGGGTTTTTAGGGTTCACCATTCTCATCTTAGGGTTTTCATTTTGGGGGGTTCTGGGGTTCACCCTTCCTATATTAGTGTTTTTGTTGATTTGATCAACTAAGCTCAAGAACAAACAGAGAAAATGTTTTAGAGAGAGAAGTAAATTGAGAGGATTTTGAGATGAATTTTGATGAACTGATTTCATTGAATACAGAGAATGAATAGCAGAAGAGTTTATATACAGCAACTAATTGTCTAAACTAAGCCAAGCAGAAACAGAGCTAAGCAACAACCTTCTAACAGAAACTTCTAACAAACTTTTACTGTTCTAACAAACTATTTCTAACAAACTGAAAATTGGTTATAAATAAATTAAAAACTAATTATGTCTAACACCCCCCCGCAAGTTGGAGGGTGATAACATCCCCAACTTGGAAAGCAAATTGTGATGAGTAGGCCCTGAGAGACTCTTGGTGAAAATATCTGCCAATTGGTTTTGTGTGGGCACATAAGATAAACTGATCAGACCATCCTGCAACTTTTCCCTCACAAAATGGCAATCAAGATCAATATGTTTAGTGCGCTCGTGATAGACTGGGTTCCTGGCAATGTAGATAGCAGCCTGACTATCACATTTGAGAGGCACAGGAACAATAGCAGGCACTGTAAATTCATGTAACAATTTGGTAAGCCATGCAAGTTCTGCTGTAACCCTGCGCATTGACCTGTATTCAGCTTCTGCTGAGCTTAAAGAAACAGTTGCTTGCTTCTTGCTCTTCCATGAAATAGGACTACCACCTAGAAGGATAAAATATCCACTTACAGACCTCCTTGTGTTGGGACAGGAAGCCCAATCTGAGTCACAATAAGCTTCAAGAGTCAAATCAGTAGATGCATTGAGATAAATGCCTTTAGTATAGTCCTTGCTCAAATATCTTAGAGTATGCAGAGCTGCTTGCCAGTGAGGCTCCCTGGGATCCTGCATGAACTGACTTAAGAACTGAACTGCATAAGCAAGATCAGGCCTTGTATTTGTCAAGTAATTCAACTTTCCAACCAATTTCCTGTATAGACTAGGATCTGTAATAGGCTTGCCAGAATCAGGTCTCAATTTCAGGCTAGTTTCCAAAGGGCAATGTGCAGGAGCAGCATTTAGGTGATCAAACTCCTTTAATAATTCAGCTGCAAATTTTCTCTGTGTCATGATCACACCATGAGATTCTTGTATGATTTCTATTCCAAGGAAATAATTTAAAGAACCCAAATCCTTGATCTTGAATGTGGAATGCAGGAATGCTTTCAAATCATGCATTTCCTCCAAATGATTTCCAGTGAGCAAAATGTCATCCACATAAACTGCTATAAATATAATACTCTTGCCCATAGCCTTGTAAAAGAGAGAATAATCATTCTTGGACTGAATATAACCTCTTGATCTTAATGCTGTAGAAAGTTTAGCATGCCACTGTCTAGATGCTTGCTTAAGGCCATACAATGATTTCTTTAATTTCAGAACTTTGGTTGGATCAGATAGAATCAAGCCAGGGGGAGGTTTCATGTAAATATCTTCATCCAAATCCCCATGTAAAAATGCATTATTGACATCTAACTGATGCATAGGCCATTGCATCTTAACTGCAGTAGCAATAAGACTCCTTATGGTTGTCATTTTTACAACTGGAGAAAATGTTTCATGATAATCAATGCCAGCTTTTTGAGTACAACCTTTGATGACCAATCTTCCTTTGTATCTCTCAATAGTACCATCTGCATGCTTCTTAATTTTGTAAACCCACTTGCTAGAAATAGGTTTCTTACCCTTAGGTAACACAGCCTCTTCCCATGTGTCATTGGCTTCAAGAGCAGAAAACTCTTGTTGCATAGCATTCTGCCAGGCAGGTATAGCAGCAGCCTCTTCATAATTTGCAGGCTCATGTAGCTCATTAGTAGAGTTAGACAACTGCTGATTAGGTGATGAAATGGTGGAAAAACAAATATGATTTGGAATAGAAAATGATGAGGTTAATGTGTGAGGACAATCATGAATACAAGCAATATCAAAAGGAGAGGAATCCAGGGCTGCATGACTGCAAACATAATCATCAAGGTAGACAGGCTGTTGAATTGTTCTAACAGACCTTCTGAGAAGAGGAGCATGAGTAGAAGGTGAGGGAGTGGAAAGGAGAGAAGGAGAAGAGGGAACAGGAGATGGAGAGTAAGATGGAGATGGAGATGATGAGTGACTAGGAGAAGAAATGAGAGGAACTGACTGACTGGATGAAGATGAGAAATAATTAAAATCAAATGGTGTTTGAGTGGAAAAAGGGAGAAAAGAATTTGTGTGTTTGAGAGAAGGAAAAGATGTTTCTTGAAAAATAACATCTCTAGACATCTGAATTTTGTGAGTATCAAGATTATAGAGTTTGTAAGCTTTCTTTCCTAGAGGATAGCCTAGAAAAATACAAGGTGAGGCTCTTGGTTGAAATTTGTCACGACCCTGTCTAGGAGTGGATGCATAACATAAACAACCATTGAGGTGAGAATAGGAAGGAGGATGGCCAAATAAAAGCTCAAAAGGTGATTTATTGTGAAGAATTTTCATTGGAAACCTATTGATAAGATAGGTAGCTGTGAGGATGCAGTCACCCCAGAAAATGATAGGAAGCTTAGATTGAATAAAAAGAGCCCTAGCTGTTTTCAGGAGATGTTGGTGCTTTCTCTCAACTACTCCATTCTGTTGAGGAGTATCTCTAACACTGGTCTGATGAAGGATGCCTTTAGACTGAAAGTATGCAGTGGCTTCTCTACTGGATCCTAGCTCAAGAGCATTATCAGTCCTGAAGGTTTTAATTTTAGCATTAAACTGAGTGGAGATCATTTCAGTGAAGATCTGGAGAAGAGGAAAAGCATTACTCTTGGTTTTGAGAAGGTGAGTCCAAGTAGCTCTACTAAAATCCTCAACTATGGTAAGGAAGTAATGATAACCTCCATGAGTAGCTGTATGATAAGGTCCCCAAACATCAACATGAACAAGATCAAAAAGGTTGGAGGATTGTGTTTGACTGAGAGGGAAGGGTAACCTATGTTGTCTAGCTTTTGGACAAACATCACAACATCTAATAGTATCAATGGAATTATCAGGAAAAAATGAAAGTTGTTTGAGTTTGTATAAGGGCAAGTGACCCAATCTTTGGTGCCAAATATGACCATTTTCATTATTTCTAACAGAATTACACAAAGCTTCATGTACAAATGAAGAAGACATAGAAGCATCAACTGAATTGTGTACATTAATCAATTGAGAAGAGCTAGGAACATATTTATTTGTAGGAGAAAAACCAGCTAAATCACAAGCTTTGTCTAACTGAACAGAATTTCTATGACATTTATTTGCATGAGATGCAGAAGATTTGGATTGTGTTTGAGCTTGAGAAGCAGGAAAATGTTGCAGCAAATACAGCCCTGAGTGAACATCACCAAGTTCCACAGGCCTCTTCATTGAAGGGCCCTGAAAATAACATTTAGAATTAGTGAAAATGGCATAAGAGAAGGCCTGTTTGCATAATTTGCCTATTGAAAGCAAGTTATACTTGAATTGTGGAACATGAAGCACATTATGCAAGATGATATCAGGATGAATGCGCACAGAACCAATTTTATGCACATTAACAACATGACCATTTGGCAAAGTAACATGATATGCTTTAGGTAGGATTTGTGTTTGGATGAAAAGGTTTTCATTGTGGCACATATGATCACTGGCACCAGTGTCAATGATCCAAGTATAATCAGCAGCTGACCAACAACTACAACAAACACAATTACCAGAAAATATATGATGAGAACAAGCTTTTATACCTGAGCAATTAGCAGCTGTAAAGGCCTGGCCAGTAGGTCCTCCAGGGATAATATTGAGACCTCCAGAATAAGGATGATTGTTATGAGCTCCAGTTTGATCAGCAGATTTGTTACTGGCTTGTAGGTTACTCATCATAGCCATGAGTTGACTGAACTGAGCTTGAGAGATATTCTGATGATTATTACCAGAATTCAAGGATTGAGAACCTTGAGAAGCATTCTGACACCCATTCCCAGTGTTGGAAGAATTCCAATTCTGTGAAGCATTGTGCAAGACATCCTCTCCAGACTGAGAAGCATCATCATCGTGCTCATACATTGCATTGCCAGCAATTCTTTTATTTTTAGTAAACTTAAAATCCTTAGGAAAGCCTACAAGTCTGTAGCATTTACTCGCAATATGTCCTGGCTTCTTACAGTGATTGCATATAATTCTTTTGCCATCAAATTTTTGTTTCTGACCTTGATTATATTGAACATTTTGCTGAGTATCCTGACTATGATTTGATGCATACATCGATGCTGATTCATTGACAAATTGTGAAGAAGCATGAACTTCTCTTTGCTTCTCTTCTTGAGACAATAAGGCATAGGCCTGACTTATAGAAGGTAGAGGTTTCATCATTAGAATATTACCTCTAATGTGACTATAATCACTATTGAGTCCCATGAGAAATTGAATAAGGCGTTGATCTTCATTAAATTTTTGCAAAGCTTGTGCAGCACCGCAAGAACAGATAGGCAGTGAGGATAAAGTGTTTAATTCATCCCAATTTTTCTTCAATTTAGTAAAATATCCAGCAACATCATTTGTAACTTGGCCTGATAAACGAATATCTTTCTCCAATTGAAACAGCTTGGCACCACTGGCTTGACCATAACGATCTTCAAGTTCTTTCCAGATATCATGAGCTGAATCCGAATAAAGAACGCTTTCAACTATGTCTTGAGACAAGACATTCAAAATCCATGATGTGACCATATCATTGCATCTTCTCCAATGATTATACTTAGGATCTGTGGCACCAGGTTGAGAATTCGAATTGATGAAAATCAACTTGTTCTTTGCTGACAATGCTATTGACATTGATTTCTTCCATGAACCAAAACTCGAGCCATCAAAAGGTTTCGACACCAATAATAAACCAGGATGATCAGGAGGATGAAGAAATAGAGGATCTGAATGATCAAGAAAATTCAAACCAGAACTCGAACTAGAATTCGAACCAGAATCTTGAGTTGTCATTGCGGATAAGCGATTCGATCAAATATATTGACGTGAATTGATCGCAGGAAAAAGAATGAATACCTAAATCAAATTGAGCTGTGATTAATTGATGAAAACAAACCAATTAATCGAAGAACGAAATGAAATTGATTGCGATTATAAAGCTTGATTGTCGATGAAGCAAATCGAAGCAATCGAAGGTGAAATGAACTGATCAGAGGTGATTTAGGTATTCGATTTGAGCTTAGTTCAGCTCTGATACCATGTTGATTTGATCAACTAAGCTCAAGAACAAACAGAGAAAATGTTTTAGAGAGAGAAGTAAATTGAGAGGATTTTGAGATGAATTTTGATGAACTGATTTCATTGAATACAGAGAATGAATAGCAGAAGAGTTTATATACAGCAACTAATTGTCTAAACTAAGCCAAGCAGAAACAGAGCTAAGCAACAACCTTCTAACAGAAACTTCTAACAAACTTTTACTTTTCTAACAAACTATTTCTAACAAACTGAAAATTGGTTATAAATAAATTAAAAACTAGTTATGTCTAACAGTTTTCAGTTAATGGTGGTAGTCGCTGGATTTAATGGTGGTAGTCGCCAGTAATAATAATTGATCAAATTTCAGTTAAATAAACATGAATATTGAGGAGAGAGAGTGAATTTATTGTAAAAAGTCACAAATTTTGAGGAACTTTACACATGTTAACTTGTAAGAGTGAGGCTGCAATTTACAACCTCGGGATGAGACTGCAGCTAGCAGCTTTTATATATTTGACTTCTTCACTCATAAGGACAATTTTCCACTACAGGTTGAGTAAGACATAAGAATGAATCTTTGTCTTTTTGTTTTAATTTATTATTTATTTTACCTTTTCTATTATTCTAAAGAAGGCTTTGCGTAAGAGTAACTCTTGTAAGCTAACTTTTTTATCAGTTACAATCTATTGTAGAACTTTTATTGCAAACATTTTTTAAAGGAAAAGAATCTGAAAGCGATGAACTCACTTAATTATCTATGTTTTTATGATGAGGGCCTCTTTTGATTTTTTGGGAGTGAGTAAGAAGAATTGTCAGAAGTTCTTTTAAACCAATCTCTTTTGTCATTTTTGTATCCTTCCTCTCATGGAGTCTCGGTTGTTGGGGGCTCGTGCTGTACGATTACAACAATTTGGTTAGCTATCATCAAATTCTGCTCAAACTTCTTGTTATCGACGGATGATTTTGAGATTTTTAGAGATTTAAGGATAAAGCTCTATCTGACTCTATAAATATTCTATAGCATTTCTTTTGGCTTAGCCGCCACTGTGTTTATTAATTTTGATTCAATTAGAAATTGAAGGGGATGAATAAGAAGTCGTTGTTGATGCTCGTGGTTGATCGGTTGGATCAAATTTTTATCAGTCGATTTTTTATTATTATTGTCGATTGCTTTTCCTTCAAAAACCTTGGCACCATTGATAAGCTGGTTATTGATCTTGGTGACATGGGTTGTTGTATTGACGGTGGAGGTACCGGAATTTGTGTCGTTGGTTCACGTCGTAACTTGGTTTCTTAGTCGGATTGAAGAAATTGCACTTGTGGAAAGAAAGCATCATGTTACGAGATCTTACCGAGATTTCAGGCGTGACTTATGGAAAGTTCGGTTGCGCCTGAAATATGGCAAGTCATCATAGAGTTTGATATTGTTTAGGAGTGTTTCCATATACAAATTGTTTCCATATCCTAAAAGATATGTATAGATACTAGGGCTGTATATATATACTCGGTGATAATCAATACAAGGATCATCTTTTCTGCCTCAATCTTGTCATGGTATCAGAGCGTGAAAGATCCTTAAACAAACCCTAAACAAAAACTCAAAAAACCTTAAACCATAAACAATGGCCGTGGAAGATCCACCACCAAAAATTGACTCAAAATCCCCTTATTTCCTAGGTCCTCAAGTTCGACCTGGTGATTTTATTACTGCGGCCAGATTTAATGGCGAAAATTATGATGATTGGGCTGGTGAGATTGAGACGGCCCTTCAAGCTCGAAGAAAGTTTGGATTTTTAGATGGTACGATTGTATCTCCAATACCTCCTTACACACAAGATAATTGGAATACAATTCAAGCCATGTTGGTATCTTGGATTATGAATACCATCACAGTAGAAATGAAGAGTACCTTGTCCAAATATAAAGACGTCAGGCGTCTATGGGAGACGATTAAGTAGCGATTTGCTCTTACGAATGGACTATGCATACAGCAATTAAAAGCGGCCATCTCTGACTCTAAGCAAACCAAATCCATGTCAGTTGCTTCTTACTATGGAAAACTCACGACTCTATGGGAGGAATTGCATAACCATGAACCCTTGATTACTTGTTCTTGCTGTACAAAGTGCACCGCAGGCCTTGAACATGAGCGTTGCCGTGCAAAGGGCATGCTTCATGAATTTCTGATGGGTTTATATACCCCATCTTATGGTCCTTTGCGATCAAATATTCTTGCTCAAGATCCTCTGCCCTCTCTCAGTCGTGCCTACCAGCTTGTTATTCAAGATGAACGAGTCAAAACGTCTTCGGCTCTGTCTGAGGAGCAGTCCGACGTTGTTGGATTTTCTGTGCGAACTAGTGGGCGCACACGAGGCAAAATAGAGAAACCTGATAAATCACGTCTATCCTGCACCTACTGTAAGAAGACAGGCCACAAAGTAACTAATAGCTTCGAAATTCATGGATATTCAGAATGGTGGGAGGATCGTGTGAAGTCTGACAGCGGATCATGTATGACCAAACTGATGATTGGTTGTAAGCAACAATCAACGACCTCTTCTTCTTCTTTTGTGATAGGATGTGGTCGGGGGGGGTCCGTGCCAATGCTACAGTTGTTTCAGAACCCACTGGAACACCATCTGCAGAATTATTTTTCGTTGATCAATGGAAGGCGCTTGCAAGCATCTTTGGTAATATGTCTGTTTTCGGTAATCGTTTGAATGGTAAGATTAATGGTCACTCTTGGATTATTGATACATGTGCATCTAATCATGTTACTGGTAATCTTTCTCTATTGGTCGATGTGAAAGACATCCTATGTCTCATTGGTCTCCCTGATGGAAAGAAAGTGGTTGCAACAAAGGAGGGATCAGTATGATTGTCGGATGCTATGACTCTCACTCATGTTCTTTATGTCCCTCTCTTAAATTGCAGCTTATTGTCCGTTTCACAATTGTGTGATGATTTGGATAGTATTGTCATTTTTAATCGATATGTGTGTGCTATACAGGACCAAACGAGGAAGCTGATTGGAACGGGAAGTAAGCAAGATGGACTCTACTACTTCAAGGGACCACATACAGCGCATGCAGTCACTATGGACGCGGATGCTTCTTCTTTGGCTCTTTGGCATGCTAGGATGGGGCATCCTTCAGAAAAAGTAGAAAAGTTACTCCCTCCCGTTTGTAACTCTAAAGGTAGTTTGAATAAAGCCTGTGAAGTGTGTTTTAGAGCTAAACATCCCAGAGACAAATTCCCTTTGAGTGAGAATAAAGCCAGTCGAATTTTTGAACTAATTCATATTGATTTGTGGGGCGGCTATCGTCATACATCTTCTTGTGGTGCTAGATATTTTTTGACTATTGTGGATGATTTTTCTCGGGCTGTGTGGGTTTATTTGATGGATGATAAAACATAGGTCTTTTCTAAATTTATGTCCTTTGTTGCTATGGTTGAGCGACAATTCTCTCAAACCATAAAAATTGTTCGGAGTGATAATGGAACGGAGTTTCGGTGTTTGCTTGGTTATTTTACTCCTTGTGGTATCTTATTTCAAACCTCATGCACTGGGACACCACAACAAAATGGGAGAGTTAAAAGGAAACACAAACACATACTAAATGTTGCCCGCGCCTTGCGCTTCCAAGCCGATTTGCCTATTTATTTTTGGGGGGAGAGTGTTTTGACTG
Source organism: Tetragonia tetragonoides (assembly GCA_038025085.1). Taxonomy (NCBI): domain Eukaryota; kingdom Viridiplantae; phylum Streptophyta; class Magnoliopsida; order Caryophyllales; family Aizoaceae; genus Tetragonia; species Tetragonia tetragonoides. The sequence continues at coordinate 35,023,818 of CM076141.1, forward strand.
CTGCCCATTTAATCAATAGAACTCCTTCCACTGTCCTTGACAATCACACTCCTTTTGAAAAATTGTTTGGTTATTCACCATCTTATGATGCCATTCGAGTGTTTGGGTCACTATGTTTTGCCCACAACCAAAAGACAAAGGGGAATAAATTTGCGAGTCGTAGCCGTAAATGCATATTTGTTGGGTATCCTTTTGGTCAAAAGGGATGGAGGCTTTATGATCTTGATAAACATGAGTTCTTTGTGTCAAGAGACGTAAAATTCTTTGAAGAGATTTTTCCCTTTGTTGACACGGAAACTAGCAACATTAGGCCAACGGATCACTTTGATATGGATATGGATATTGATTTAGACTTTGCGGAATTTTTGGATGACTCCACTGTTGCTACTATTCCTAATACCAGGGATCCAACTGATGAGAGTGTAGATGTGCCTCTTATCCCCAATGAACCTAATTCCTCTGCCACTGTCAACACTGGGTCTGACCAAACCACAAGTCAGGAGAGCCCAACAGAATTAGAACACTTTAGTGTTGTAGACGACTCTGTCCACACTGGGTCTGACCATACTGAAGAACAGGCAGGCTTAAATGATCAGGGTTCCGAGGAAGTTTTGGGTCGTGGAAAGTGCACTAAAACTCCTTCAGTGCTCCTCGAAGATTTTGTTACTCACAACGTGGTTAAAGAGAGTCCATCGAACACTGCTACTTTCCCTCCACAGCATACCTCAGGTACTCCTTTTCCTATAGCACACTATATTAATTGTGACAGTTTTTCAATGCCATATCGCAAGTTTCTTGCAGCTGTTATTACAGGATATGAACCTCGGTCTTTTAAGGAGGCCTTGAAAGATGATGGGTGGAAGAAGGCTATGCAAGAGGAAATTAAAGCCTTAGAGGATAATGGTACTTGGACTCTCGAACCGCTTCCACCTGGCAAGCGTGCACTAGGAAATCAATGGGTTTATAAGAGGAAATACCTCTCCGATGGAGATCTTGAGCGGTTAAAAGCTCGCTTGGTTATTTTTGGAAATCATCAAATCGAAGGCTTGGATTACTCTGAGACCTTTGCTCCCGTTGCCAAAATGGCAACCATTCGTGCCTTCTTAGCTTTTGCCGCTTCCAAGAATTGGGAACTTCACCAAATGGATGTCCATAATGCCTTTCTCCATGGTGATCTTGATGAAGAAGTTTATATGAAATTGCCTCCTGGCTTCACGTCAGCGGATTGAAATTTGGTATGTCGTCTTCGCAAATCTTTATATGGCTTAAAACAGGCACCCCGTTGTTGGTTTGCAAAACTGGTAACTGCTTTGAAAGGATATGGCTTTCTTCAGTCTTACTCCGATTACTCCTTGTTTACTTACACTAAAGATGGCGTGCAACTCAATGATTTAATTATTTCTGGCAATAATTCTGTTGCTTTAAGTACTTTCAAGGCCTATTTAAGACCTTGGTCAACTTAAATATTTTCTGGGTATTGAGGTAACTCGGAGTACAGCTGACTTACTTCTTTGTCAAAGAAAGTATACTCTTGACATTATTACTGAGGTCGGCCTTTTGGGGGCAAAACCAGCAGATACTCATATTAAGCAAAATCACAAGTTAGGCCATGCCATTGGTGCCAAACTTGATGATCCGGAAAACTATCGGCGCCTTGTAGGTCGTCTTGTGTATTTATCTGTCACACGACCTGACTTGGCATATTCGGTTCATCTTTTATCTCAATTTATGCAAGATCCTCACCAAGAGCATTGGGAGGCCGCTCTACGGGTTGTGCGTTATTTGAAGGGAACTCCAGGTCAAGGTATTTTATTGCAAGCTGACAGTGACTTATCTTTAAATGGATGGTGTGACTCGGATTGGGCTGCATGCCCCCTCACACGGCAATCCTTAACGGGTTGGCTGGTGTTTCTTGGTCAATCACCTATCTCATGGAAAACAAAGAAGCAAACTACTGTCTCAAAGCAGAATATCGCTCCATGGCTGCCATCACTTGTGAGCTAAAGTGGTTGAAAGGTTTGTTATTAAGTTTGGGTGTTCATCATCCCAAAGCTATACCATTGTTTTGTGATAGCCAATCGGCTTTACATATTGCACGCAATCCTGTTTATCAAGAACGCACGAAGCATATTGAAGTTGATTGTCACTTTGTTCGTGATGCTATTACCGAAGGTCTAATTGCTCCATCGTATGTTCCTACGACAGTGCAATTGACTGACTTATTTACAAAGGCTCTCGGTAGGAAGCAGTTTGATCTATTACTCATCAAGTTGGGCATCGTGAACCCCCACGCTCCAACTTGAGAGGGGGTGTTACGAGATCGTACCGAGATTTCCGGCGTGACTTATGGAAAGTTCGGTTGCACCTGAAATATGACAATTCATCATAGAGTTTGATATTGTTTAGGATTGTTTCCATATACAAATTGTTTCCATATCCTAAAAGATATTTATAAATACTAGGGCTGTATATATATACTCAATGATAATCAATAGAGGGATCATCTTTTCTGCTTCAATCTTGTCACATCAACATATTCTTTTACAAATTGGTTTTATGGGTTTTTTTTACTCATTCTTATTTGTTTGGTTTGAGGTTTCGTACTCATGGCCAAATATAGCCGATTTCCTTGCTTTTTCAATAAAAAGAAAAAAAGTAAAGAGAAAACGAAATGCATTTTTATACGAGGAAAATAATTATTTCTGCTTTGTGTATACATGATCACATTAAATTACAAAGATTTTCCATGACAATAAAGGACTAACCTTTCCTAACCAATCATCACAATCCATTTGTGTGTCCAGATGACCAATTTTGAACCAACAAACCATATTTGTGTCTCGTCCCTAGCCAAAGACATTTGACTTCAGACTACCTTGATTTTTCTAGTCTACAAAACAAGCTTGAGTATTGAAATTTTTATAAATGATTTTCAATTTAAAAAAAAAGAACACCAAAAAGTAGTCAATTAACATTTCACACATCACATGGGTAATGTACCCAGTGGGTAAACTAATTTTTTTTTTCCAAAGAGGCCAGGTTGGAATATTCGTAAATGGAAAATCATTGGGGAGCGGATCTTCCTCACGGAGCTTAGGGACTCGTCTATGATACTCACGTACATGCACTAGAAGTTAGTAAAAAATCTGGTCTTTAGTATTCCTAGATGACTACTCCATGGAGCAGAATTAAGGATGTGTTTTTTCCCACTTACTTAATATAATTAGTTCAAAAATAGGGTTTTGAATAAGTTTACATTGAAGTTTCTTTATCTTTTTAGTTACTTTTTTTTTTTTTTGAGATTCAACAGTCGGGCGGGGGGATTATCCATTAATGAAATCAAGCTCCGCTAAGGCAATAATGCCTTGCGGGAAATTATAGGACCATAGTTCCTCAACCCCATTTCGAGAACGCAATCTCGCAGCAAGATGCGCCACCGTGTTCCCCACCCTTTTAACATGAGAAAACAAATTACAATTGCAACCTAAGCTTAACATCACAATATCATCTAAAAGTAAATCTGCAATAGCTAAACCCATACTTCTATTTCTAAGCCTAAAGATTAAACAGAGAGCATCAGATTCCAACACCAAAGATGACAAATCCAGTCTCTTTGCAATTTGCAGACCGAACCTCGCAGCTTCAATTTCTGCTAACTCTGCTCCCCATCTTGATTTTGTTCGTTTCGTGGCCATTGCAACAATTTCCCCTTCTGCATTCCTGATCACCATGCCCAAGCCAATCACGCCATCACACATAACATTAGCATCACAGTTTAGTTTTAGGGTCCCTGCAGGAGGTGGTAACCACTGACTAAGTGATATGGGAGTTGTCACTGGTCTGGGATCAAAAACCTGTTGAGCATACGTTCTGCAGTCACGTACCATTCTCAGGAAACCCACCACCAGTGAGTCCCAGTTAGGAACGTTCCCTTTAATCACGACTTCATTTCTCCCAGTCCAAACAACCCATGCCATGGCATTAGAATACATAACTCTTCCTTGTTCAATTGTCGAGCAAACCATAAGAACAAATCAGGGAAATTCAAGTTGGGAGCCTCAGCAAGCAGGTTTGCAAAATAGCTTCTATTCCATACCCCCAACACACTAGGGCAATCAAAGATGGCATGTCTTAAGGTCTTAGTTGCCCCACCACATGAGGCGCATATGCTGCTCTGCCTCAGGTGACGACGAACCAGCAAATCAAACACTGCAAGGCAGCCTGCACATGCCCACCATAAGAAATGTTTAAGCTTTGGTGGTGCCTCCATTGACCAAACAACCTTCCACAGCTCAAAAACTTCAGGACCATGTGAGCTCAGCCAACCCTGTCTATGGCTAATTTTACCCAGCCAATAGGCAGACTTAACAGTGAACATCCCATTTTTTGTTGGCCACCAGTGCAGTTTATCGCTTGGCAATCTCGAGCTTAGAGGTATTTCCATGATCTCTTGCGCCTCCTCTTCAACAAACACCTCGTAGACTTTTTGTTCATCCCATTTCGCATTTATAACATCAATCAAATCACCAACTCGCAATTGAAGGTTAGAATCAGCTTTGGGAGTAGGTACACAAGCCGAAGTACTACCAGGCAATGGATCAGATTCGGAGCGGATTATGCTAAATCTAAATCCGCTCCGAATACTAAACGGATTCTCAAATCACCTCCGAATCCGAATAACGTCCGATTAGGGAGGATCCAAATCCGGAACTATTCGGAGTCGGTAACCTCTGAATCCGATCCAAATTCGATCCGTTTACTCAACTTATTTTCCAATTTTGTTTTTAAATGTGAACATATATATATATATATAATATACTAAATAACTAATTGGTAATTCAATAAGAATAAATATGGTAAATATATTAAGAATTAAGATACAAACAAAGATGAACATCTATACTTAATTTAAATATACTAAGAATTTAATGTTTTTTACTTTAAAATATTAAAAATAATCTGTTCGGAGCAGATTCGAAGTCGGATCGGATCCTGACAGATTTTACCTAGCATCCTAATCCGCTCCGAGTCCGTTTCGGAGCCGAGGCCTTATAATCGGGTTCGGAGTCGGATTTTTTTGTTTCAGATTTGGCTCATATTTTTTCATTCTAAATGAATCAGACTCGAATCGGGTTCAAACTCAATTGCCATCTCTAAATTCTTACGGTATTCTCCTTCGTGCCTCCACCCCCAAAATCTAATGTATTGCGCACGCGCACACACTAGTAATTAGTAAAGTAAGTAGTAACGGAAAAAGAGGGACTTGTAGCAATTTGGCACCCCAAGGTTTGGGGTTAGCTTAGTTGCAAATTGCACCAATCCTTTATTTTCAACAAGATTAAGATGATTTTGGGTAATGAAATTCATAATTTTAGGTCATTTTCACTAAACATGATTGTTTTAAATAAAAATAAATAATTTGAGTAAAATGGGAATCAAGATTAATATTGATTGAAAAAGGGACAATTTGTAACTAAGGATGTGTTGCCTTTCCATTTACTGGAACTTAACTAGTCAGGTCAGATTAATAGACGTCATTTATTCAATCAGATCAGATCAGTAGACGCCAGTTAGCCAATTAGATTAGTTCAATAGACGTCACTTATCCAATCAGATCAGAATAGTGAACGCCACCTACCTGATTAGATCATATTAGACTATTAGTTAAAAACCACACCATAAGTACAAAAATAGGGATTGCATTTTCCCAAGTTTGGAATAGTAGTAGTAATACAGTACTCTATAGTAATTCAAACTTTTAGGGTGTGAAATGCTACATAAACTCTAAAAAGAAACGCAAATTTTTGTGTAAACTCAAATATAAGTGGAAACCCAATCCTTTTGTTCTAGAATGAAGTTTAAAGTCTCCAAACTCATTTTTATCATAGGATTGAGCAAACTACTACCGTAAATATGGTTTGATATCTGGAAAAAGACACATCTTGAATACTCCTATGTTTTTTTTTTTGATCTTAAAGAAGAAAAAAAGGTTTATTTAATAATCCGGTGAAATAGCACAAGCCATAGAATATCGCGACAGAATATCAATCCACCTAAATCCCACCCACACTTTTAAATTTTAATAAATCCCACCCAACTTAAGTGAACATTTTACCCTTTTACCCTTATTATAATTTTATTCTCTTCTCTTTCTCTCTCTCCTCTTTCCTTCCTTCGCTCTTCCTCTCTCCTCATCCACCACCACCATCACCACCACCAGTGGCGGATGCAGAAATCAAGTCAAGTGGGTTCACTTTCTTATAATATATAGAACAATTATTATATTTTGTATTATAAAAAAAACTTATAAAGGATATTTTTACAAAATAAAATTCAAGTGGGTTCAATGGCATCCACTCCCTTGAGAGTGGATCCGCCACTGACCACCACTACCACCAGTCCACTACCATCCCCCCTCTCTATCTTCTCTTTGCTTACTTCATTCTTTCTCCCTCCTCATTCACCACCACCACCACCATGCACCCACCCAAAGTTCAAAAACACGTTCTCACAAGGAAAAAAGGTGTTGCGTATTAATGGCAACAACGATAACACTTTTTTAATGGCGGTCTGCCTAGGCTACGCAGTGCGACCGCGTTGCGGAGCTGCACAGTAGCGTTGCACAGAGTTGCACTGCGCAGTCGCGTTGCGCAAAGCCGCACTATTATTAGTTTTTGCGGCTTTCTTCAGCATACAAATGTCAGCATTACTAATTATTGGTGGTGTTCTTGGTGGTTGTGGTGGTGGATTAGAAGTGAGAAGGAGTGAATGAAGGAGAGAGAGGAGAGAAAAAGGGAGAGAGTTAAATTAAAATACTCCATAAGAATAAGTAGGCCTGGCAAAAACTAACCCGACCCGATAACCCGACCCGAACCTAACCCGAAAAAGCGGGTTAGGGTTGGGATTTTCGACCCAAAACATTAAATGGGTCGACCTGATTGACCCGAAAACTTAAATGGGTTAGGTTAAGGTTGAAAATTTCAACCTGCTCAACCCGAAAATATTAAATGGGTCAGGTCACAGATCAGGTCGACCTGATTTTTATCGGGTTCGGGTCGACCTGATCCGTTTAACCCATCTAAGTTAGAGATAAAAGCTTGGCCCACAAGTGAAATGGAAAAAAAAAAAACTGACCCAAAACTTAGCCCAAGCCCAAGCCCAAAATAGAGATAAAAGAGGGAAAAAAAAACCCTACCCCTCATTTTATTTTGCCGTCATTTTATTTCTCTCTCTTCCTCACTCTCTCTCATTCTCTCATATTCTGGATTCTTCTTCTTCCTCTTCGCCTCTTCCTCTCTCCATCTCTCGATCTCACTGTCTCTCTCATTCTCTCTCATTCTCTATCTTCCTCATCTTCAAGCTCTTCCTCACTCACTCTGTCTCACTCTCTCTCACTCTCAGTCTCACTCTCTCACTCTCTCGATCTCTCGATCTCACTCTCTCGATCTCTCGATCTCACTCTCTCGATCTCTCGATCTCACTCTCTCGATCTCACTCTCTCGATCTCTCGATCTCACTCTCTCGATCTCTCGATCTCTCGATCTCACTGTCTCGACTTCTCTCATTCTTTGTTTTCAAGTTGTGCACCTTATATCTTTGCTGTTGGGTTGGAATTGGAGTACCTTGTATTCAAGTAAGTTAAAGTATATTCTTATAGTGGTTTTGTTTAGATTAATGGTTTATTCATGTTTAAGTTTTAAACTTTTAATTCAGTCGAATCTTCATCTCTTTTTCTCTTTTTCTCACCCTAACTTTCGAATCTCTCATCTCTTCATCTCTTTTTCTCTTTTTCTCACTTCATTTATGTTTTCTATCTTTTTTTTTTTTTTACAGATTTAATCAAGTTATACCTCACAAATTCCAAACAAGACAGTTAGTTTTCTCTTTTTCTCACTTCATCTATGTCTTCTGATTATATTTTTAATTCGTTTAATTTAAGATTTCTGATTTAGGGTTTCATCTTTTAGATTTTAGGGTTTCGGATTTTTAATTAAAATGTTTAGGGTTTTATTTTTACCTATTATTATTTAGGGTTCAGTGTTTCGTTTTTTAGGGTTTAGAGTTTTGTTTTTTATGTTTTAATATTTATGTTCTTATTTCATAAATTTTAAGGTTAGGGTTTCTGATTTACTCATTATGTTCTTATTTGTTTATTGTAGCAGTGCTGAGTGCTGATGAGTGTTGCTGAGTTGCTGTCTTGAGCTTCTGTTTGTGCTCTAAACTGCTGTCTTGATAAACTTGTAATTTGTAATTTGTAAACTTGTAACTCTGTCATGACTGTCAGGCTAGGTACTGCCAAAGTGCTTGTAATTTGTAAACTTGGATTTTTTTGGTCATGACAGTGTCACTGTTAGCATGCTTTGAGAGTTTGAGGTGCTTTGAGCACTTGAGGTCTTGAGGAGGTGGCGAGGTGCTGCCAAAGTGCCAACAAGCATTTTTATGAATCATTTTACAGTGACTTTTTGAATGAAGTATGAACTATGAAGTGTGCAAAAATAAATCAGGTTACGCAGGTCATTTTCAGGTCGACCTGATCTGTAACAGATCAGGTTAGGGTCAGATTTTTTGACCTGTTTATTAAACAGATCAGGTTAGGGTCGAGTTTTCTGACCTGTTTAGTAATCAGGTCAGTGGGGTTCAACCCGAACCCGATCCGACCTGATCTGTTTGCCAGGCCTAACTTTGAATAAGAGGATAAAATACCCATTTAAATTGGATGGAATTCAATAAATGATAGATAGAGATTTAATAATGCCCTAGAATATTGCCCTTTCCCTTCGCCCCTGAAAAATCACACTCCAACCCCAAACACCAAAACTGAGCAACACCAACTCCAAAAACACCAGCATCACCACCACCAAAAATCTCCCAAAACCCCATATCAATAGAGAGAGAAATCAAAAACCCTGGAAAATGGGTGCAAGCAGCGACCGAATCAACAACAACAACAACAACACAATCACAAACTCAGACGAACAACACCAACAACATAAGCAGCAACAACAACAACAACAACAACAACAACAAAGATCAGAGATCTACACATACGAAGCACCATGGCACATCTACGCAATGAATTGGAGTGTCCGTCGTGACAAAAAATACCGTTTAGCAATCGCTAGTTTACTCGAACACCATCACAACCGTGTTGAAATTGTTCAACTTGACGATTCAACTGGCGAAATCAAATCAGACCCATCTCTCTCCTTTGACCATCCATACCCACCTACAAAAGCCATCTTCATCCCTGATAAAGACTCTTCTAAACCCGATCTCCTCGCTACTAGCTCCGATTTTCTCCGCCTTTGGCACATCAATAATAACAATGATAATAATCATAACAACAATAACTCCAATGTTGAATTGAAGTCGCTGTTGAATGGGAATAAGAACTCGGAGTTCTGTGGACCGATAACGTCGTTCGATTGGAACGAAGCGGAGCCGAAGAGGATTGGGACATCGTCGATTGATACGACGTGTACGATTTGGGATATAGAGAGAGAAACTGTTGATACCCAATTGATAGCACATGATAAAGAGGTTTATGATATTGCTTGGGGTGGTGCTGGGGTTTTTGCTTCGGTTTCAGCAGATGGGTCAGTTAGGGTTTTCGATTTAAGGGATAAAGAACACTCGACGATTATTTATGAAAGTAGTGAACCTGATAGTCCATTAGTTAGATTAGGGTGGAATAAACAGGATCCAAGGTATATGGCTACAATTATAATGGATAGTGCCAAAGTTGTTGTTTTGGATATTAGGTTTCCTACTTTGCCTGTTGTGGAATTACAAAGACATCAAGGGAGTGTTAATGCTGTTGCTTGGGCTCCTCATAGTAGTTGTCATATTTGTAGTGCTGGTGATGATATGCAAGCTTTGATTTGGGATTTGTCGTCCATGGGGCAGCCTGTTGAAGGTGGGTTGGATCCGATTTTGGCGTATACGGCTGGGGCTGAGATTGAGCAGCTTCAATGGTCGAGTTCGCAGCCTGATTGGGTTGCTATTGCGTTTGCTAATAAGTTGCAGATTTTGAGGGTTTGATGGTGGTTGGATTTGGAATGTGATATGGGGTGCAATTTCGGGTACTCTCCTTGTCTTTCTCTTTTGTTATGGTTTAGTGTGACAAGAATTGTAATTTGTAGGTTTAATTTAACATTTGTAGTCATTGTTTGGGATTAGTTAATGTGGAAAGATGTTGGTCTTATTTATGAAAGGAGGAATTGGTACTTAATGGCTGTTCTTACTGAATTGAATTGTTTGATGTTTTTTTGCTTAATTTGTATTTTATATGTTTGTGGTCTAATTGATCAGTGCTATAATCTGAATTCTAAGTCATTTAATTTATCTGTGTGTGCAAATTGTTGCCAGCTATAATTTGCTTAGTGTGACGTACTACCAAATGGGGGGAGGGGGGGGGATGATAGAAAGATTTGCGCTTGGACTGGATAAAATTACTTAGAGAACTATGTCAACAGTAATATCTTGTGTAATGAAGTTATTCTAGTGCCATATCTTAAAGATTATGTACGAAGATGAGAATAAGTGGAATCAAAAGGATGGGGAAAAGACAGTGTGTTTGTGTGTATCTGTCCACATTTTTGCCATTTAGTTAGTGGAACAACAAGGTTTAGTCTGATTATGAAAGGAGGAATACTGGCTCTAATTGATGTTGGATCACTTTGCCGTTCTTATTATGGTATGCTTGGTAGTTCATTCGTGACTTCGTGTTTTGTGTTATAGTCAATCAAGGCCTAAGTGATCAGTTCTAACATCTTTGCTTCCAGTATGTTTAGTGATTAGTTGTTCCTGCTGTTTATTGCTAGTTTGACATGAAGGAATGAATCTGTGGGAATGGTGATTTTAAAAAATACTTCACTCTTGAACTTGGAAGCTGAGCTAGATGTGTTGCAAAACAGATTGTTGTCCCATGTCCTTATTACCCTAGAGGAAGGTGGGAATTTGCTCAGTCTGTCTGTGTGCCTGTGTGTGATGAGCTTTGGACAGCCTAAACTCATACTGTTATGTTGACGTTGATGGATTTTCGTGTTCTGATCTTAGCTGCAATACTGGTTGGTAGCTATGATTGATATGTGTGTGTGTGTGCGTGTGTGTAATAGATAAAGGGGACAAAGGGCTATTGGCTGGTTAACACTAATAATACAAACCTTCAGTGCCCGAAGCAAAAATGAATCAGTGGTCATACGGAAAGTAGTTATGATGAAGATCATAATTTATGTAGGAATATAAGCGGGAAAAGAAAACACCCATTCATAGATCAGACTGACGGCTATTTTCTTTGTGCATGTAGTATGTGTTGCACTGTTATATGCTCTGGTACTCTCATGCATCTAGCAGTGGCTGCACTGGCTCTGATTTTTTCAGGTTACCAAACTGCTTCTTGTGAGTGTGACTATGGCTTCTGTGATAATGTGGCTCTACTCTGTAAAGGAGGGAGTCACTGTTTTCTTATTGAGAAACTGCTTTTGTAGTAGCAAAATGTGATTGTTCTATTTTCCTGTTGTTGCTCATACCTTGTGCCTGTTGAAGTATGGTTGGCATGTAAACTAGTATGGCTTATCATCACATTTATTTGATACCTAAATTTTGGGTTGTTTGTTGCAAAATTGTTTGTTGCTATAGTGACCCTTTTGTTAACAAATGCGAAGTTAGCATCCAACAAGGCATAAAAAGATGCAACTCATTTTACTCTTTGTCATAGGATTAGCGCTTGTTTGTTCGCACTTTTGGAAGCTGTATCTCTGTTTACGAAACAAAATAACGGTTTTTGAGCCTGTTTCTTTTCACTTACTAAAATATTCTCTATTTTTGATATATAAGAAGAGCTGTATTTGAGCATGTTTGTTTACTCTTCTATACTCTCTTTCTAAACTGAATGAACTGTTGAGTTTTTGTTGCAAAATATATACTTGGATTACTTGTAGAATTATAAAGCTTTCACTTGTATTTTATTTGTTTATCTTTCTTTTTTTTTTTTTTTTTTTTTTTTGAAATATAGGTATTGTTCTTTTCTGAGATAGTGATTATGTAGATAGTTTGCTAAGGTACAACAGACTTGGGCAGGGCAATGCCACTATTGGAAACTGTTACGGGTTTGTTTAGTTACTTTAGTATATTGATGAATGTATGAAGTTGATAAAGATGCTGAAGAAAAAGAAGTTATGCTAAAATGCAATTGTTATTTTTACTTAGTTATATGTATAGGAAGTACTGAATGATTGGTCAATTCAAGGTTGCCAGCATCTTTGTTATGAGAGGAAAGATGCCTTGGACAGCATAAAAGTCGTATATGGGATAAGACATTGCCAATCGGAAAACATATACGAGTTTGTGCATGAGGCAAAATATGATTTTTATGGACTACAGAAAGTGTCAAAAATCTTTTTCTGGTTGCACTGTACGAGTTCCTGATATTTTCTTCATGTTTAGTTGGACTCAGAAGTAGGGCGATCTGTGGCTGTACTGTACTACGTACAACATTGGTGATCCAATTTGGCTGATGTTCCCACATTGTGTTTTTTTTTTTTTTTTTTTTTCAATTTATTGAAACATTAGAAAAGGATGACTATTACAGCCTTGTAAGTTTAAGATGTTAGATGTGGGTGTCTGACACTTTGGCCGGCAGGGTGATGCCCATGTTTCAGCAAACAGTCATCACTCGGTAAATGGGGAGGTGTGTTTTCCGACCACCAATGTAGTACAGCCATAGATTAGTGATTTTTGACAATGTGTTATACATTGGTAATCTGTGGATGTAGCTCTGACAATGTAGTACAGCCAATGTGTCAGACATTTGGCATGGGCAATGTGTTAGAAATTGGTTGTACTATTAAAAAAAATAGGGTGATTTGTGACAAAATTTGGCTGTACTACTCAGAAAAAGGGTGATCTGTGGCTGTACTACACTGAGGATCTCTCAGAAGTAGAGTGATTGTCATCCTGTTTTGTGATGTAGTTTGGTTTGCTCTGTGCAAAGATACTCTAGCAGGAGTCCTCTAGCAGACCCATAGTGGTAGGGTCTGGTGAATTTCAAAAATATTTAGGGTGTGTCTGCTCAATTAAGAGTTTTAGCTTCTCCCCCTCAAGGCAAAGAAAGATTTGCACATTGCACTAAGGTCCCGTTTGGTTCGTTATTTTTCTGGCTCAGTAATGGAATCAAGTAACAGACTCCTTTTGAAGCTGTTTGGTTGAACCATACAGAGTAATCCACTCTGTTTCCTTCGGTAAACAAATCCTCCAAAATGAATCCCAGCTCCCTCCCAAGGTAACAGTTTCGTTACCTTCCAGTATCAACAATTACCCTCACCATCCCTCCTCTTCCCTTCGTCAATCTTCTCCGCTTTATCTATTTCCACGTGGACCCCCCTCTCCACCTGCAGATGGGTGGTTGTGCGACGACTGCGGCGGCAACAATTTCTTTTCTTCGATGTTTTTTTTTTTAATGTGAAATCTGGTGCAAAATATCTGATTAGTCGATCACTTCATCACCTTCATGCATAATTTAGCTTCAAATATTTAATTATTTCTGGAATTGTAAACCACAGGGGAAAGGCCAAAAAAAGGAAGAGAGAGAGAGAAGGTACGTGGCTTGGTAGTTGGTAGGCATAAATTCTCGTAATTTTGTGATTAATTTTTAGTTTTGTTTGATTATTATTTTTTTCCAGCCTTTTAATTTCAAATATTTATCCTTTAAAAATAAAATAACAAACACAAAAACTTGTTTAAAACGGTTTTATCATAAGGTTTGGTAAGACAATGGTCACTATTTAGGGGGTGTTTGTTTAGAGTCTAAGGATGAGAATGAAATGGAGTGGTCTCAGGTTACTCGATACACGTGTTTGGTTGGAACTTTTTGGATTTGAAACCTCATACCTCTTGGAATCAAGTTGCCTCCAAAATTACACCACTTGATACCCCTCCTCTACTCCCGGTTTCAAGTTTCATACCTCAGGTATCAATTTTTTTTTTTCCTTTCTTTATTTTCTTTTTCATTTAATTCAGCACTTTTCAACTTCCCCCTCCACGCACGCTATCCCCATTATTGGAACCTCAAATTACCACCAACCGCACACCACCTTTTCTGCTTCCACCAATCACCTTCTAAATCACCACCCACAGAAACACTAGAAGAGAGAGACGCCACCACCGACCAGCCACTATTCGCCGCCATGAGCCCATGACAAAACACCATCTGCCCACAAATTTTTTTGACGATCTATGATTAGCGGCATCAATCTGTAGCACCGGCCGTCAGTCATGTGAGAGAGAGACCATGGTTGAGTCATGGGTGTTGAATTGGATGTATTTGGATGGGGATTGCAATGAAGGTCAAGGGCCATGGCCGGGGTTAGGAGAGAAAAATAAATAGAAAATGTGTGGCTGATAAATTGAGTGGGGTGGAATTGTTTTTTTTTTGTTTTGTTATCTTTCTATTACATATTTTATCATTTAAGTTTGAAAAAAAAAATTATAATATATGATTTGATTCCAGAATTTGAGTGAACCAAACACTAAAATGGATATCAAATTCATGCCTTAAGTGAAACAAACACATGTTATCAGGTTTGGAGTTCCCATTCGATACTCTTAGGTATCAAGTTTCATACTCATACCATTCCACCTTGCTGAACCAAACATGCCCTTAGTAAAACAAGGGTTACAACTCATAATAAGTAACCTCTACATTTCTAAATAGTAACAGCATTTTCTTGTGAGTTGATCTTACACAAGACTTGCTCAATAACAAATATGTTATAAATGATCAATCATAAAATCAGCTTTTCTAAATCATAACAAATATGTTTTATTATTATAGTCATTTATAATATTTTTTAATATTTTTTTTTATAAAATATTATCTTAAATATTTTGGGAGGTGAAATGATTCCATTCCATATTTGAACCAAACACCAAATAAGAGAATCAAACATACGTGATTCCATTCCAATCTTAAACCAAGCAACTTACAAAAGTAATGATTTCTATTACCATTCCTTCCTTCAATCGTAAACCATTCCTTCCTTCAATCGTAAACCATTCCTTCCTTCAATCGTAAACCATTCCATTCCCTTTCCACTAGTTGAACCAAACGGGCCTTAAACTTACATGGAGAATTATGGCAACATGAGTAACTCTTCTAATGAACTTATTTCTGGTTCTCAATCCTTATGACCATGGAGGAAAAGATAGTCACTGTGTGTGCGACTTTGCGTCTGTATACATTGTTGCCATGTAGTTATTGTGGAAAAATGCATGATGAATTCATGGATGGAGGGTTATTGGCACTTGTTCTTGTTAGACTACTTTGCGGTTTACTTTGATATGTGTATTAGCTGAATCTTTTTTTGTGTTATAGTGTCAAATTGAGGCCTAAGTGATCAGATTTAGCATCTGTGTTTGCTTTGCTATGTTTAATGCTTAATTGTTCTTTCTGTTTATGGCTCGTTTGAGACGAGGCAATGAATTAGTGGGAACGCTAATAAATAAAAAGGTCACTCTTGAACAGTTGAACTCGGAGTCTTTATTACCCTGGAGGTAGGTGGAAATGAGCATCTATCAAATGATGAAAGAAAAGCATGCTCACTTGCTCAGTCTGTGTCGGTGTGAGTGTGAGTGTGAGTGTGAGTGTGAGTGTGAGTGTGAGTGTGAGTGTGAAGTGTGAGCTTTGGATAACCTGAATAGGCTGAATTGATACTGTCGATGGATTTTGATATTCTGATCTTAGCTGGGTTTGACACTGATTGGTAACTACTACTTCTGTGCTAACATTTACTTTTACACGGTCTTCAATGCACTACTTTGACCATAAATATTTGTGTTTATCTGAATACATAAACTATAAAAAATAGTTTTTCCAAAAGTAATAATTAAAACGAATCCAACGATAGTATTTTTACACTATAAATCCTTATATTCTTTCAGAAATCAATTGTTCAAGTTTGTAAAGTCTGACCTTCAAAAAGCAAATGTTATCATTTTTTCGAAACGGGTGAAGTATTATTGATTTGCGTGCTTGTGATGTTGAAAGGGAACAAAAGACAATTGGCTAGTTAACCGTTAGCACTACTAATAGCTCTAGTTCTTCAGGTTTCTGGATTGCTTCTTGTGAGTGTGACCATGGCCTCTGTTATTAAGTGGTAAAATTTAAGTTCTTTGCAGGGGAGTCACTGTTTCTTATTGACAAAATGCTTGTGATTGTTCTTGTTTCCTGATGTTACTCATACCTTGTGTTTGTTAAAGTCTGGTAGGCATTTAAACTAGTATGGCTTATCAGTAAATTGAAGTTTGTGCTCAAGGAAAAAGATCATTTGTATGGAGTATGGAGATTGTCAGATATCCTATTCTGGTTGCTCCCTGATCTTCTCTTCATGTTTGTGGCTCAGAAGTCAGAAATACGGTGACCTGTGGCTGTAAGAGGGGAGGTGTGTTTTTCGATCACCAATGTAGTACAGGCTGTACAGCCACATATTGGTGATATTTGACAATGTGTTAGACGAGTTCAGATCCTCCGCTGTTACAGTAGAGGATAAATTTCTTTTCTCTTTATGTCTCTCTTCTAACCCCCTAAACTCCCCTGCAATTCAAGAGCGCAAAAAAGAGAAAGATTAATTTTAGGGTGAGATTGCAAGGACTGCACCTCTGCTGTTCTTAAAGGAATAGCAGAGGATTCTCACACGTGTTAGACATGGGTGATCTGGGGCTGTAGATCTGACAATGTAGCACAGGCTGTATATCCAATGAAGTAATGTGTTGGACACGTACATTATTGTCAATGTGTTAGAAATTTGGCTTTCCTACTCAGAAATAGGATGATCTGAGTTAGGATCCTCTTATTTCCTAAATGATGGAGGTGAGAAATGACAACTCTTTGTAATCAAATTTTGAATTAAATGAATTCGAAGAGGTCAAAATGAGAGAGGTAAATCTAACTTTCCATTTAGAAAATTAAAGCAAAAGAAATGAAGAGGACCCCGGTTGATGTCTTCATATTTTGTGACGTTTGGTTTGCTATGTGCAAGATACTCTAGTAGACGCAGTCTGGTGGTTTCAAAAATATTTGCTCAATTTAGAGTTCTTTTAGCTTCTAACATCAAAATATTAAATGAAAAGAAGAATTGGAACGGGTGATCAAATAGTAAGAGATCAAAAGACAATGCAATAAAAAGGAACACGCTATTTTCATAATCAAAGCATTAATTATTTTAATTTAAACATTAGGCAAGTAGTTCACCAGGAAAAGATTACAATAAAGAAATGCATGTGAGGTATTACAATTTTTTTTTCCTTTCTTAGTTTGGCCTTTGTGAGGTATTCGACTATTGGTGGGAGTGTAGGAGAGGATCTCATTTCTTTCAATTTATAAACCAAATACATGTATACTATATAATAATTAATTTTCTCTAAATTTTTTTTAATTTGATGTTGGGGAAACGAGGGAGAAACAAAATGAAACCAAGTAACAAGCAAATCGAGGTGAGATCCGTCCTCTCAAAAACAATTTGAAAAAAAATCAAAAGTGATCTAAATCCGAATAAAATAACAATTCAAAAACCCATGTGGTGATTAATAAACAAGTGAATAATTTATTTAATTTTTTGGGTGAAAAATAAGTTAGAGGTTAATGAGAACAAGGACAAGTCAAATTAGGTTGGTTATTTTACCTTTCATAGTCTTTACTCCTTAGCCCTATTCTTTTCGTTGTTTCTATGTTGCATTTCGCTCAGTTTTGCACTGTACCGTAATTTTCATTCTGTTCCGTTCTGCACCGTACTGTAATTTCCATTCCGTTCCGCACTACACAAGTTATATTTATTATTCTATTCCGTCTCGCGCTGCAATTTTCGCTCCGTTCCGCACCGTTCTACAATTTCCGTTCCGTTCTTCACCGTCTCGCATCATTCCGTTGATGAGAACAGGAACTTAGTCGTTACTCCTTATGCACGTGGTCCAACAATTCAAATTTTTTTTATTAAAAGAATTTCTATAATAAAAAATTGTCAAGAGGCAGTGGCCGGCAAGTAGAGATTTGTTATTATTGTCATTGTCATCCTGATTGCAGTTGTATATTCTGGTTGCTTGCTTTCATGTATAAAATGGCTTTACAAGGAGTTCTTATTCCCACATTTACTGTCACACCCACAACGGCCTCAACACATACAAGTAATTCATCTCCATCATTTCAAATTGTTTTTAGGGCATTTGATATTTTCGAATTGTTGCCTTATATTCAAATTAAATGCATTTTTTCAATTCAGTTTTAGTTTTGTTATTTGACTTCATATTTGGAACTTACCAAAAAAAAAGTATTTTCAGGGTATTTCCCATTTACAAGTAGTTCATATTTTTATGGATAAAAATAATAACTCCGTTTATATTTGACTTCATGTTTCTCACATCATTACTCACTCTAACAGACTTAAAGAAAACTCGTATACGGTACAAGCCACAAGTAAGTGACATTCGTCTCCGTTTCCTAATGTTATTTTAGGGTATCTCCGTTTTTCTTTTGATATTTTATTTTCAAGTAATTCTTGTGTAAGACAACTCACAGAAAAATAGGGTAAATATTTAAAAATATAGGGGTCACTTATGGTGAGTAGTGACCCTATTGTTTCACTAAAAAGTGACCTCCGTACCATCAGAAGTTACGAAAAGATCGTTTTATAGAAGTTTTTGTATTTTTTGAAGGTATTTTTCATTTGATATTGTCAATCACAAAAACTCGTATGATCAAGTCTTGTGTAAAACCGACTCATAAAAAACGGGGGACCTCTAATTAAAAATATAAATGTCACTTATTATGATACCTGACCCTAGTTCCACTAAAAACTGACCATCAACTTACCAAAAATTACAATAAGACCGTTTTAAACAAGTTTTTGTGTTTGTTCATTGAGCAAATATTATTGTGTGAGACGGCTAAAACCATCTCACACTAAACGGGGTCATTTTAAATATGTAGGGATCATTTATTATGGACATTAACCCTTTTTCACTATATAGTTACTTGTGACCATCCGTTAAACCATCTTACACAAGTGATTTTTATAATTAATTTCCGCACACAAGTTAAATACTTATCATGTTAAATTATAATGAAATCAAAACAACGTGGAAAAAATAAGTATAATAGTTTATTAAATCTTCAATGGGCCTACCGCCTGCAGGCCCACACATGAAGGAGAGTAGATTGCATATAAACTCAGTGAGGTTCCATCCTAAAACCAATTTGTGTTAGGTGGAGAACCCACTAACTTATATGCTAGTTTCCTCTCTTCCATTCTTTCGATGTGGGACACTCACATGTGGATTATTCTCTTAATATAGTTTGAATTTGACCTCATTATATTCTTTGTAAGGAAATTTGCTGAATACATTTAATAAGTTTAATAATTTGTGTTGATACACTTATTAACTTTTTTTTTTGTACTATTACACCTAATAAAAATAAACATTGATGTTGAACACTACAAATGAGTTTTTTTCTACAAATTTTTGATTCAAGTAGATCGATATACTCCCCACATATTTTGCACATGCCTATTTTATTCTCCCCACTCCCTTTCCCTTGTACAGTATTTTTTGGGTGTTACTAAATACCGCCCCCTTTTTACTAGCTACCGCCCCCCCAATTTCCAATTTTACCCTCACCCCTTTTCCTCACTCACTCTCACTCATCCCCTCTTCCTCACTCACTCTCCCTCATCCTCTCTTCCTCACTCACTCTCACTCATCCTCACCACCACACCATCACACCGGCAACCACCACCACTCACGGCACAACCACCACCGGTAAATTTTTTTTTGCGCATTTTTTTTGCACAGTCGTCTGAAATTTTCGACTCACCCTTGGGTGAGTCGAAAATTTCAGACGACTGTGCAAAAAAAAATTATTATTATTTATTATTATTATTATTATTATTATTATTATTATTTATTGTTATTATTATTATTATTATTATTATTTATTGTTATTATTATTAATATTATTATTATTATTATTATTACTGATTATTGTTTAATTAATTAAAAATGTGAAATGGTAGAGGGGAGGAGCCGGTAAATCGGTGCCGAGCTAGTTCACATTTTTAATTAATTAAACAATAATCAGTAATAATAATAATAATAATAATATTAATAATAATAACAATAAATAATAATAATAATAATAATAACAATAAATAATAATAATAATAATAAATAATAATAATAATTTTTTTTTTGCACAGTCGTCTGAAATTTTCGACTCACCCTTGGGTGAGTCGTCTGCTAGAGGCGACTAACCCTTGGGTGAGTCGGAAATTTCAGACGACTCACCCAAGGGTTAGTCGCCTCTAGCAGACGACTCACCCAAGGGTGAGTCGAAAATTTCAGACGACTGTGCAAAAAAAATGCGCAAAAAAAAATTTACCGGTGGTGGTTGTGCCGTGAGTGGTGGTGGTTGCCGGTGTGATGGTGTGGTGGTGAGGATGAGTGAGAGTGAGTGAGGAAGAGAGGATGAGTGAGAGTGAGTGAGGAAGAGAGGATGAGTGAGAGTGAGTGAGAGTGAGTGAGGAAAAGAGGGGAGGGTAAAATTGGAAATTGGGGGGGCGGTAGCTAGTAAAAAGGGGCGGTATTTAGCAATTCACTATTTTTTTTATCTCCACAAACCTTTAGCTTAGATTTAGAACAATCCCCAAAGTATGCAATTAAGCATAGTTTAGTCAAAAAAACTCAAAACAACAGCACACAAAATTCTGCAGTATACGACAGCAGTCCAATGATAATAAAATCCACTGCCAACAATAAGATCTGAGACTGCAAAGCAGATCCAGAATTTACAAGTTGAGTATGAACAATTAGTCAATTATGAAAATAATAACACAAAATAAAAAAAATCCAATTTCAACATAAAAAATTTCAATCAACATCAAACATACTTGAACATTTTACAAAATATATATAAAGACAAAAAAAACAAAAGCTAATATTTTTTATCAAACTGAACGTATAACAGGCCGGGAACAATATTTTGATTTGTGTGGACTATATAATACTCCTAGTATAATACCGTAAGAGAGAGTAGGGAAAATGTAGTACTGTAATTTAACCATTGATCTTTTATTTGACAGTAATTGACACGAAGAGAAATATAGTGGGCCCTTCTGTACTATCCTTTAACAAAGTCACTGGAGAGAGACTGGAAGGAGAGGGATGGGCTTTTAAATCTTTGGGCCTGCCTATTCCATAATAAATAATTAGTTTTCTTTTGGATGGGTATTGGCGGATCCAAAATTTTAAAATTGGGTATGCACAATTATAAATCTCAATCAATTTGCACCAAAAATAGAAACAGAAGCATTTATAAGTAGTGACAATCCCCAAATTTCTCTCTAAATAATGGGAAAAATATGTACATAAAAGTGGAATTGGTCTCTCTTTTTTTTTTTTTTTTTTTTTTTTTTTTTTTTTTTTAACTCTCTCAAACTCCCAAACACCACGATGATTCTAGCCATAACCTTAACAACCACCAGTCCACCACCACGTCACCAGTCACCATCGTGTGCCGCCATCGCCGCGCTTACCAAAATTCACCTTCACACCATAAGACCACCTCGAGCACCATGACCCACACCTAGTCCTAGACCTGGCAGACGAGCCATTTTGGTCAAGTTTGGGTCGGGTTATTTCGATTTGGACTGATTCGGGTTATCTCCATTCTCGGTTCGGGCTCGGGTCGATTCGGGTATATTTGGGCTCGGGTCTGATTCAGTTCATGTTGTATCGGGTCGGTTGTGGGTCGAGTCAATACGGGTCGGGCCATCTCGATTCATGTTTGGATTGATTCGGTTATATTTTGGTTCAGGTTGACTTGGTTTATGTTGTTTCAATGCAAGTCGGATTGGATCGGGTAGATTCGAGTCACAAGGAAAAGAAAGTCGATAATACTTCAAAAAAAAAAATCGTAATTGAAAGTTGAAACAACAAAGAAAGATGTTGCACTTTGTAAACATCAAATATTTAACGATAATCATTCTTATTAATATGCGGATATTAAAGTAGGACCATGATATGTAGGGGTGACTCTAATATGACACATTGGGGTTGAGTTTATAATTTAAAGGACTAACTCATATAATATTATATATGTAATAATGTATTTTTGGAGCTTCACCTTGGCATTAAAGTGTATATATAGTGAACTTGAGGTGCTTTAGCCTTCACTTGCAGTGTCTATGTTGAATTGGGGTTGGTGAGAGAGATTTGTTGAAGTGGGGTTGAGCTCAATTGCAGTTCAACATGCTTAGGTTTATTGTCAGGTGGATGGGAGATAAATTGGAGTAAATAATGATTGGGGATAAAAAAGTGAAAGGGGAGGGGGAAAAATAAAAAAGGCATGTGCAGTGATAGCAAATAAGTCAACTTGAATAAAACATTAGCCAAAAAAATAAATTAGGTGTGCCCAACAACATTAGTGTTTTTTTTATTAAGGATAACACTACAATTTTTTTTTTTTTAAATTGCTAAACTTATTAGGTGTATTCCATCAAATTTTTCTTATAATAATAATAACAATAATAATATATAGTTCATTTTAGGGCAGATTCCTGTCAATTTTATTCATATTTATTTGGGTAAACAATAATAGATCAAGACCCTTATATATATTATTTCACATGTTTTTCATGGGTCACTAATAGGTTGCAAAAGGGAAGTTTTGAGCCACGCCGCCAATACTATCAAGTAACCATGCAAGTCAAGATTCTTAGCAGAAAGCTGATAAAACCAACTCTAGCAACTCCGCACAACAATAACATCTATAAAATTTCAAGTATGGATGTGATAAACAGGCCCCTGAACGTCGCAACAATCTTATACTACTCATTCAATGAAAACATTATTATTAATATTGAAGCCTTGAAGAGTTCATTGTCTAGAGTATTGCCTCGATTTTATCCGTTCGCAGGGAGATATGTCAAAGAGCAAAAACTTGTCGATTGTAGCGACCAGGGTGCTGAATTTGTTGAAGCTGAAGTCGAAGACTATCAACTTGGCCAAGTCATGAACAATATTCGCGGGGAAGGCTTGAAATTTACTAATAATAAGCTCGATGATCTTATTCCTTATAAACTTAATGCTGCAGATGAGCCAGATGACCCTATTTTGCCTATCCAAGCTACGAAATTTCGATGTGGCGGGTTAGCCATCGGTGTGTTGATTTCACACCGAATAGTGGAGGCTTATTGCATGGGTATGTTCTTATCTGCATGGGCAGAAGAAGCCATGTTGTTTGAAGGACGAAAAGAAGGATCAATTACTATCAAACCTGATTTCAACTCGCCATTGTACTTTCCTTTAGAGAATATGCCCTCACTAGATATCCAAGTGATAACAGGCAATACCCAAAACGATTCTCCAAACAATTCTATTGTGTTCAAATGGGTCGTTTTTGACGTGAATGCGATTGCATCCCTTAGAAATCGGGTGAGCCACTTCAACAACAACAGGTTAGTGGGTTCGTTCAATTCAATATAATTACATTGTCTTTATTTTAGGATGATGTTATTGCCAGGTCGAAAAGTACTAATGTCAGGCCATTAAGTTTTTGAGTTGACAAATTTGCCCTTCATATTAAAAAGGCAAGGTTCATATTTTCTTCCCACTATCTTTAATTGCCTTATTTATAAATAGAATTACGAAAAGATATTAAGATTAGAATCCTACAACTCTACCAATTTAGCAACAGAATTGAGATTTTTTTTTTTTTTTTTTTTTTTTTTTTTTTTTTTTTTGCAAACTTCCCATACATTCTTTTTCCATATACTTGCTAAGTAGCTGTAGCTTGATTTTTCCAATCAAGTAGTTAAAAAAAGAAGAAACTAACTAAACTCTTTTTTATTAATTTTTTTTCCAAACGTAGATTACTAAAGGATGTATATGCAACATTCTTATTAATTACTAAGAATCACGTACATGTAAGAGTGTTTGTAATTTTGGCAAGAGTTTTATATGGCTATTTATTATGCATGATTCAATTCTTAAGTACTCAATATGTAATATATGGCAAGTGTAGACAAAAACAATATTATAAAGAGAGAGAATATGAGTCTTTTCTTATTAATATGAAGGACAAATTTGTCAACTCAAAAAAATTAATGGCCTGACATTAGTATATGTTGACTTGGCAATAACAGCGGCCTTGTTTTATAATACACCAATTATAATTTAATTTGTATTGTAGTACTATCTTCATTCACTTTCATTTGTGCGATGAGTGAAAGCATATATATATATATATATATATATATATATATATATATATATATATATATATATATATATATATATATATATATATATATATATATATATATATATATATATATATATATATATATATATATACTCTCTCCGTTTTATATTGATATTTATGTTTCTAAATGATGACATAATTATAAATACCAATACAATTTCACTTTATTTACTTTCTTCCTTTTAAGCCCTTAGTGCAAGCTAAGCCACCATTTTTGTTGCGTATTTTGAATTCAAATATTTGGAGGCGAGAAAGGGATATGGGTAGGATATATAAATAATATCATGTAGATCCAAAATTTGCCACTTTAACAAAGGTAAAGATAAATGAACAACAGACTGGCCAATATATAAGGAAGTATGTAAAGATGGATATGGAATGGAGATAGTACGTAACACTGCTTATAATAACGTAACATTTTGAAATAATGCAGATCAAGCAACAATAATGATACTTGTAATTCAAACAAAAGACCGCCGTCTAGGGTGGTGGTGGTGACCTCTTTCCTATCAGAGGTTTTAATGCGTGTCAACCGGAGAAGACATGGTGGACGAGCTCAGACATGCAAGATATCGCAAGCAATCAACATACGGGAAAGGACTGATCCTCCTGTTTTTACCAAATATTCTTGCCGTAACGCGTGAGATCATTGAGTTGACACCCCAAAAGACCAAAGACACTATTATTACATACGAGGATCTTGTCCCAATATTGTAAGATGTTCATTAACAACAACCACTTCCAAATACTGTTCCAATAAAACACACGCTCAAATATTGTTGGTCAATAAGTTAATACCAACTTCTTGATGCTAATATTAGTTACATGAATATACACTTTTTTGTTTTCCAAATTTTTAATTCATAGAGGTTTTATTAAAATCAAAGCATAAGCGTTTTTACATCAGCGAGCCAACTGGTATTAAACTCACCAGTCGCCAAAGAATAAATTACAATATATACAACCTCAAGATGGGAACCAAGCCCTTGGCAGCACAACCATATCAGCAGCAAAATGAAATAAAAACAGCAGACTACATATACCCACATCACTATTACCAGCATTGCTATAACAGCAGCAGCACCGAACGCCTCTAGCAGCGCAGGCAAGATACCAGCAACAGACAACAACAAACAGCGGAAATTCAATGTTTCAAAGCAACATTAGAAACAACAGACAACAACATCAATAGCAAAACAGAAAGAAAACACAATAGGAAACCATTTATTATCTTTTTCAGAAAATTGCATCTTATTAGTCTAAACATTGGATAAACATCTAAAACCTTTAGATCAACAAAAGGAAAATAAAACCAAAAAGAACGGCAAAAACAAATGCCATGAGATACAATTGCAAGTACATGACCTGAGAGCATTACCTCATACAAGCATCATTCTAAATGACAATATATGTGATAATGCTACCTCTTTTGCCTATATTCCTCCCGCTCTTTCCTTTATAGCTCTTCTTCCATTTATTCTTATGTTAGCTTCCGGTCTAGTGTTGGCCTCAAGTAATTTATACAAAATAAATTAAGTGAATCAAATAGTATCAATAATTCAGACCATGTAAATAAAAGAACCCAGAGTTCATGTGTTTCAACCCCAGAAATTAAAACAACAAAATTTAAAATTCTAATTTCAGACAATAACTGAGATAAAATAAAATCACTCACAGCAAACTCATAATTCTTAACCAATGGTAGAAAAGCATGAAAAGAGAAAAAAATTCAACCCAACCTTAGTGCATACTACTATCGACTTCTTCTGTGCTACTCTCTTGAAAAGTGTATAAGTCTCTGATTACTACTCAACAGAGAAGAGAAGAAGCATAACCCATCACACCAAATAAGGGCAGATCAAAGCCCCTTTAAAAAAAAAATAAATAAATAAATAAATAATGTACCTGGTAGTAGAAGTAGATTAGCCCCAATTTTTCTGTCACGTGCTTGGTAATTGGTATCCACCCACGAAGAATTGTTCTCTATTGTCCCTCCTAAAATTAGTACTCAATACATTGTATAAACAATTGTCATTTCAATGGATATTGGGCTCAGATGTTTATATTAAGATAATTAAAGTGTTTTCGTTGGTTAAAGATGAGCCGAAAACTTGTAAATTGAAAAAGCAATTGAAAGCATGAAACCCAATTGAATGATACTACTTGTAACTGTGAAATCTCCAGGATGGCGTTTATTCCTCTTTTCGTTTTCTTTGTCCCACTATCTCTCTTGTTCTGGGCTTTCTATTTCCCTCATTTATCTCGCCATACGTATATCAATGAACTGAAGGTTTCCAAACAAAAAAAATTAAAAGAAAAAAATTCAAACAAAAATTGAGAGAAAATATCTCAACTATATAAAAAAATCATATGCAATCTCAACTATATTCAAAATCACTCGCAATCTCAAAATCAAATGTACAAAGTCACTCAAATTAAAACCCATTCCTTCTCCTATATCAAATTGGGCAAAAGAACAGACGAAGCATAGCAAAGAATCCCACCTTCTAGCCTAGGAAGGGTTCACTCTTGTACCCAGCCCATAACTACATGTACATGGAACAATAAGCATCCAAATAAACTCAGAAAATAATCACTATGACTCTGTTGTTGTCTGCCCCTGGTGAAAGAGTACTCTGAACTCTGAAGTTATATTTGATCGTACGTGGAGTATAGCCTGCTGAAAATCCACGATTATATTCTCAAAATGTTTCTTGTTCCTTGCCTTCCACGGTGTAAAGTGAAGCTACCCCTGCGGCAAGTATAACTCATCTCAAGTTATTTGCTATTCTGTATTTAATACATCTTATATCCCCCTTTAATTTAGTTGGGTGGAACAAATCTTGTACCTTTTAGTTAACATAAAAGGTTAAAGAAAAAATGTATGTGTTACACAACTTTGATTCGTTAAACTTAGAAGACATTAGGAACAACAATTGAGTCATTTGTCTCAACTCAACAGTATACCAAGGTTTGCAAGTCACATAATAATTTTTTGCTTAAAGCCCTGTTCTCTTCAACAGAATGGTGCGGGACGGTGAGGAACGGAACAGAACGGATTGGAATGGAACGGAACGGAATGACGCGACGCGAAAAATTCAAAAATATGTGAGACAAAATGAAGTACATAATGCGGCGCGGAACGGATTGGAACGGAACGGAACGAAATGCAGCATGAAAACGACGAAAAGAACAGGGCCTTGTATAGGTTTTCCTGTAGAGCATGTGTTTTCATCTAGACTACATAAGTTTGACTCAACACAGAACTACATGTACATGGATTAATATAACACTACAATAGCTAGTTCATGACATAGATGTGCAAAGTTTCTTGATGACACGCACCCAGCTACAACAACGCAAAATGTTTTGATCCAATATATTCAGTCATAAAAAGGACCAAAGTTGAGCAAAAGTCGCATAAGGGACGGAGGATATATCATCAGTACCCACTGTCTCATGTAATGAAATAAGCTCATAATTGTGTTAAATTTATGATATATATGCCTTAGAGTAGTAAGCATGGTTGAACACCATTTTAACCACAATACTTTTCATACATTGACACCAACATCAAAATTCATCACAAATCCATTACGCTTGGCCAAATCTGAGACCAAATATTTACAATCATAAAAACTCTTGTAGATACAATCAGTATGACGAATATAATGGAGTCAAAGTTTAACACAATTATCCATGCTACACAACAACAAATTAAAACAACCATCAGAATAATGTATACACCCAGACAGTATCACCTTAATTTGGACAACCCAATTAAGTTCTAAAATCTAAATTGCAAAACCAAATTGGGGAATTAATCAGACATCTAAATCAGTAGCAAGTAAAGAAAAATTCAACTTGTTTGAAACAATAAACACAAACAGATAAATGATAAAAACATATATTCAAATCCACCAATAAACTTGAACTCTCGAACCCAACCTAGCAGATTCGAATCAATTGAGACTAAAAGTTAATAGATCAACACTTCAAATTTAGATTCCCACAACCAAAAATAATTATCGAAGAAAAAATGGAATCAGTATAGTAAGTTCATAAATTAAATGAGTAGAAAAAGAATACATTTCTTACCTCAGAGCCAATGTTTGTCATATGACCTGCAATTCGCAAAGGCAGTGTCAAGTTTTCATAAACAAAGAGGTCGAATCAAACTCCAATGAATAACCAAACTGAAGCAAGGTGAAGATCTAGTAGAAGGTAGAAAAGATTGAGAAATTGGGAAGGAAACCGAAGAAAATAGGAAAAGCATGGGGAACTGGCAAAGTAATAGGAGGAAGTGAGGAACTATACCATGAGTTTGCCTAAATTTACTCGGTTGTTGACCTTGTTGTAACTGAAATTTTTTATTGTGAATGCTGGTAGGTTGAGTCAAACGTGGGATAGGGTAGTTTTTTTATTTTTTTTATTTTTTTATTATGCTTATGACACATACCCAAACTCATGAGAAAATGACACATGACCAAATTTATGAGAAAGTGACACATGGCTAGTCTATTTTCTCTCTTTGGCAGCTTCTTTAGTATTAGTATATATAGATAAGCTTAATTAATTCAATTCAACCTGCTGCAAATTTGGGGAATCGAGTGACTTACAAGGCAAATGACTCAAACAGAAGAAACATTAGTATTATCAACTGACCAAAGTATTCAATTCTGTTGGGTTCCTGGTTTTGATGATAACAAACATAGTGCCCTTATCTTTGTGTAAACTAACTATGATGGCAGGTTTACTTGAGGATGCAAGAAGTTGTAATGCTCAAAGCATGATTGTTCATGAAGATGCTTGAATCCTCACAAGACATGAAGACTATGTAATGTAGTTAAGTGCATTTCTCATTAGTTTTTATGTACTATGCTTGACTACTTAGCAAGAGTCTAAGTTGATCATGACAAGGGAACAAGGTTGTAGGACTGAGTGCATGCGTCTATGAGTACAGGGGAACATTCTTGTGAACCCTGTTCTCTATGACCAGCACTGAAGCTTGAAGGAACCAAAAGGGAACAACGAGTTGGACCCTGTTCCTTCTAGTTGGGTATCTGGACGAGTTTGCATAATATCGTATTTAGTACTTCTATGAATATTTGTGTATTAACTTTTTAGATCTTCACACAAATATTCTTCTGAAGAAAAATATAAACCATTTTGGAAAAATGAATATTGCAAAATCGTGTTTTAAACAGAAAAGTATTTTATTTTGAAAAGATATTATCTTGGAAAAGTATTTTACTTAATGACCAAGTTTATATTGTTTAGGTAAGTGAATTATCTTTTGGAATAATTCTAATTATCTTTTAGAGATTATTTCTGATAAATCATTTGCTAGCTGGCCAAGATTTTCTGTTAAGGTATTTGGACGATTTTGATAATATAGGACGAGTTAAGGAAAGGTCTTTGATCTTTACTTAAACTTTATCCTATCTTTTGAGAAGATCTTATCTTTTATATTCTGAAGAGATTTAACCTAATTGGACTGAGCTTTAAGGCCTGCCTATATAAGGTGCCTGATAGGCTCAGTTGTAAGGTTAAGCTTTGCGTGCATTATTGAGATCAGAATCATTTGTGCAAAGTATTAAATCGTCCAAACCAGATACGTCCTGTGCTCACAAGAACAACCTTGAACTCTGTTCCCTGTCCTGGTCAGTTTGAGTCTTGCTTAGATTGGTCATTGCATAATAGGTTTTCTGTGGTCTTATTTTGCTTAGTATTGAAGCGTGTTATAGGACAAACAATTCGGTAATTTGTAATAGGTCTAACTTAGTAACAAGCGTAAGAGAAGTAGTGTGTGACTTGGAGAGATTGGCAACACATCAGTAACGGTGTGTGGTGTTGTTTAGGGTACTGTACTGTATCCTGTTTGGCTCTGGTTATAAGAGAAGTAGTGTGACAAAATCCCAAGTAACTGAATCGTGGTTTTTACTCCTGTTGAGTCTAGGAGGTTTTCCACGTGAAAAACGCCTTGTGTTATTTACATTAAGTCTTTTACTGTGTGTTCCGTTCATTGCATAGGAACAACGTACATATAACGTTGTTCCCTACATTGTTTTCAAGTCATAAAACGCGAGAAATTGGAGTCACTCTATTCACCCTCCTCTAGAGTAACTTAGACACTCTTCAAATTCATAATAAGAACAACTACTATTTATACGGAGTTAATTAGTATTTTTGATCATGAGAGTTAGTTTGTCGCATCTTCCTGCGAGTGTGACTAATGTTCGGATTTTTAATCCATAATAAATCCATCATCAGGTCTTAGACTCAGCCAACTAGGAAATGAACATGACAATAAAAACCGCAAAACAAACTCATCCATAACTCAATCTCATAAACTCGACAATCATAACCCTCCTAACTTATTATTGGACCGTACCAATTCTCGTAACCAAACTATAAATTAAATAGCAGCTTCATAGAGATCACTTCATAAAGATGACTTAGATGAGCAAGGTCTCAACCAAAGACATGGGACATATAATCCAATGTCATATTAAGATAAACAGCATTTCCTTTAGACAGCCCAAGATCCTTGGCCGAAACAGAAAATCCGATACCATTGCCCACTAGAAGAACTCTACTTCCTAGATCACTTTGAAGGATTTGAGACTTAAACTCATGTTTTTACCACCCAACTACCTACCCTAAGCTCAGTCTTAGGGGTCCTTATTTCTAGTTTGCCCTAGGGCCTCTAAAATGTTAAAGACGGCCGTGGGTACGGTGGTGGGATTTCTGGTGTGGCTGTTTTGGCAGCCACTTAAGTCAGACAAGAGAAAAGAGAGGGAGGGGGAGAAGAGGGAGAGGAGAGAGGGGAAAGGGTGAGCAACTGGTTAGGGCCTAGGGGTACTATTGGAAAAAAAGTTATATTGAGTAATTTGCGATTTACGTTAAGCAATCCCCATAAAACAATGGAAACAAAATCGTAGTAGCAATGTTCATGCAGATATCCATCCTGATTACGACAGGTTGATGAGCATAAGTCATTCCGGATCCATAATCCAACCTGGTAGAGGCCAAAATGGATTACGGCCAGGCCACTCACTCCAGTAGTTTCTAATAGTGCTGTTGGAATGCAAGTCGTAAGGGTACGTTAGGCGATCATCGTTTCCAATATTTCCAAAATTGCACATAAAAACAGCATCTCCTTTGGACAGTCCAAGATCCTTAGCCAGAACAGAAAATACAATTTCAGAACCATAGTCCACAAAAAGAACTCTACTTCCCAAATCGCAAGTACGGTCCCAAGTTCCATTATTCTTCTCATTCATGACATAAACTCTAGGAGTACTAGAAATTATTGGACCTCCATAAGAATTTGAATCATAAGCTATCAAATACAAATATCCATCTAACTCTACCACATGATGGATCTCTATAGTAACCACATACTCCGAATCAACCTTAGGCGCCTTTGCGACAACCTCAAGCAACCATCGTGGAAGTTCCCAGGTCAATCCTCATGAGCCTTCCACCATTTTCAACCGCGTATAAGTCACCCTTGTAACAACTAACAAATGACATCACAAAACTTGACCCCATGTAAATCCAAAAGAGTCCACTCCTTGTTTCCTTTCCTCCAAAGTGCTAAGTCTCCAACACCATATATAGTAGTACAAAGCAAGAAAAGTAAGACATTCCTGATCTTCTCCCATGTCATTACGATCGACCTTCTCAAATTGATACCTTTTTGTTTAGTAAAAAATTTAACCAATGACCACTCTAAGTGATTGACGTAAAAAGTGCTAAAAAAATGATAATGATACATTTGTATATCCTTTGTTTAATACACGAATACGGAAAGATGAAGATGAAAAGCCTTTGTTTTGTATAGTAATTTTCATTTAGGTGTAATTTGAGGTTTATAAAAGGCAGCAATGTAACCGTAACCGACAACTTTGATTTGAGAATTAATGAGGGGGAAATTTAAACCGAAATGAATCTAATCATCCTAATAACAAAGAAGATAAAATAAAAACCCAACGCGAGAATAACATTTTCAGGGTGAATTGAACAATAATAACCAAAAGTAGTTAAAAAGTGAACTTTGGAAACAATCTAGTTTTTGTCCCGGGCGATGCCCCGGGTTAGTTTTTGTTAATATGTTGTCTATTCTTTTAAATGTTATAATAGGTGTCTTAATTACACGAATAGGTAGTCATTTGATCAAGGGTCTTTTCTCTTCTGTTTTTTTTAAGGAAATAAGTAGATGTTCTAATTAAAGAAGTTTTGATACTCAATTATCTATTTTGGTGACAATTTAGCTAACAAATTAATCATACAATGAAAGCAATGAATGACATAACAACACATGACAATGCAATGGTGATATAAAGGCCACATGACAAACATAACAAATACCTCATAAAAGTGCCACATGGCGAGAAGAAACTGTGTAGTGTGTATGTTTTATAACTTCTACTGAATATTATATAGCCAAATATAGGACATATGTATCTCATTTTGAAGTATTTTCCGAACCTGATCCAATGACGTAAGAATTACAATTTATATAGTTGCGTAACAAAAGTTATTTGATTTTATTACTTGAATAATATGATAATAATTATGTCGTTCTGTATTTATTAATTGAAATAAGTGCTTGACACACTTGCATGAGCGGCTTACGTGGCGGCTTACGTGTCATTACCATACGAATTTGGAGGCTTACGTGGCATCCCATGTGTCAATCTCGAATGTGTCACGTGGCAAGTTTTAGGAGGGATGCACTACGTTTTAATAGTAAGGTAAGATAAGATGGCATCCCATGTGTCACGTGGCAAGTTTTAGGAGGGATGCACTATGTTTTGATAGTAAGGTATGTTGTGAAACAATTATAGAGATAGAGAGTAGAGAATATAGGGGAGCAAGAGGTGTCTGTATTATTCACATGAGGAATATATATAGTACAAGGGAGGATAGGGTTTTGCTTACAGAGCAAGAACCCTTGTACAAAATACGGTAAGTATCCAGCTATAGTATCTCTACAGTATATTGTACATCCACATATAATATATTTCATAACACTCCCCCTTGGATGTACATCGCTATAGAATAAGCCTCATTAAAACCTTACTAGGAAAACCCAGTGGGACAAAAACCTAGTGAAGGAAAAAGAGTACATTATTCTTCAATACGCGTGAGATGCTGCCTCATTAAAAACCTTGCCTGGAAAACCCAGTGGGACAAAACCATGGCTACGGGAAAAAGAGTGCAGCGCGTATTTTCTCCCCCTCATGACCATGTCCATCTAGATCTTCAAGTCGATTCAATTGTGATCTTCAGTAGGACATGTCTTCTTACTTGTGTTGACTCCTGCATGTTTAAAATATGATTCCAACAATCTTCATATTTCCCTTGAATATGATGTATATAACTTTCATTCATATAATATATATCATTTCAAACAATTATATATCCAACAAAGGGAGACTTTAATATGGAACTCTATAAATTCCATAATATCCTTGTTACGTTGTCTCGTTAAAACCCTTGTTAGGTAAAATCCAATGGGATAAGAACCTCAACGAAGGGAAAAAAGAGTATAACCACTACTTCACCAAAACCTTTGTTAAGAAAACCCAATGGGAAAAACCTACACAATAGGAGAAAAACGTGAAGTGCGTAAAATATCATCCTTTAATAACAAATTCACAATATATGAGCAATTTCCACTATTCCAAACCATTTAACATAAACCTTCTTCGGGAGGTCTTTAGTAATACAGATATAAACCTTCTACATGAGGCCAATATTGGAACATAATAGTATCAAATCTAAAATATCAATCGTTGCTCATATTTTTCAGATCATCACAAAATATTTGTAATTTGGGAATGAGAGAGAATATTTTACGGTACTTTATGACCATAAAGATCACCTATTTCATAACCATGGTACTTCAGGACCATAACAATCTCATATTAAATATCACCAATAGGTCATCACAAATGTGATATTCACATCAATTCTCTACCTTTGAGAAATTTCTTATGATTTTGTGATTGGTAATCTCATATGCTCAAACTTCTCGTTGAGACAATGATCAATTCATTCAAAATTCTCTTACAGAGCTTTGTATCTTGCATCACGTCATATCCAAATCGTGAATGCTAAACATTAATATATCTTGTCTCATTCTCATTTAACTTATTTGAGACAAATAGTTCATGTATATCATTGATTCATAAACCTTTGTAACTTTGAATATCAGAGGTTCATATAATTTCAAAATATGCTCTTCAGGAGCCACTTTTTCAAAGGTCCGTATATGCTATTATACATATCCAACAAGGCATTTAGAGTTCTTCGGGGACCATATCTTCAATCCTTCAGGGATTGACTTACCATAGGAGTAAACATCTCCTTAAATAGGTTTCCGCCTATAAAGTATGTAGTAACTTACACAACTACATTTCAATGAAAATGTGTGCATGCATTATGAGATAAATTTAATAAATTAGTAATGTTAAATAAATAGAGATATACAATATAGTGACATGTATGATGTATGACTTATAATCTATATGCACACAATGTATGACTCGATAATGTAAGCTGTACAGTTTGGATATCAAATCCAATATTTAATTGGACTGCAGGTCCATGAGCTCATTTCAAATTCCAATATGTCGACATTTGGATGGACTTTACATATATGATCCCCATTCATATGGTCATCGCATCTTGCATATGCATATCAGTTCCTTCATATACCGTATTAGGATATTAATCGTTGAAATCTCATTATCAATTTCATTTATCCATCAGTACTGGTAAATGATATCTGAATATTTTCAATAGGAGATACCTTTTCCTTTTTCTTATAGGCCATCTATTTGTGATTCAGATATCCATACCTCTTCAGGGGTATTTATAAGCTATAAAGCTTGTTTATATTTCTAACTCGTAATGCGTATCACCCAAACTGCATGATCTTGCCATTTTTGTATAACAAACTTTCATTAGGAACCGATTTTCAATTAATTTGAATGAAAGTAAACTCAATATATATACTACACTTCATGTGTATCAATCCTAACATAACTGGCAAGATAACTCAATTCTCACAACATGTATCTCTACAACCAATTTGTGCCACGATATGCCTCCCAAAGGGTCATAGTTGTGCGACAATCAAATCATAGAGTTTCATGCTTGAATATATAGAGGTTTGTATTAAAGCTGGTATATATGTATACGTATATGAACCTCAAATTTATATCATATTCTGAACTTCTGGTTCAGATGGGGATCAACATTATACATACTTAATGTATGTCTTTGTTTTCTTTAGATTTCCTCTTATCATTCTACCCCCTAAGCTGGAAAAACTATCTCTCATGGAAGTTATAAATGGGCATTTCACTATATTGAAATTCAGCTTAGATCCACCACTTTCTCATCTTCTCTCAATGAGTTTCACTTAATTAATTCTCTGGTGGAGAACGATAATTTTAGGGAGTCATTGTTGAGGTAACGCCCCAAATACCAAATACTATATTAAGTTGTGTTTTATTTTATTTAAGTTTGTAAAGAAATAAAATAAAACAAAAAGAAAAGAAAAACAAAAAACAGAAAAAGAAAGCAAAGACTCATGCCTCTGCGTAAGTTTTTAGTGTGTGATGGGCAACTTGTGGGCTTTTGTCTAAGTTGTGTTTGTTTGGCCCACTAATTGTTAAGTGGCCAATGGGTGAGTTCTTTGATTGGCTTCCACTAGAAGCCAAGGAGGAAAACAAAAGGCTTCAGAGAGTTCAGCCGTGAAAGAAATAGCCGAAACAGTAGAAAAAGTAGAGAGCCAGTGACAGAGAGAAAAACAGAGTGAGAGAAACAGAGGATTTCTCTAAAGAGGTTTGTTCTAGTTCACGGTTGATTTGGCTTGTTCGGGTGAAGATAATCAGAGTACTTGGATCCGTCATCGACAGGTATTTGTGGGTGTATCTTTGGGTTTGTGGGAGTACCAAATTGAGCTAGGGTTTGTCAATTTGTACTAGTACCAAAGATAGATAGTCTACTTGTTGTTTGATCTTGTGGTTGTTGCCTTTGTACTCTTGATTATCATAGTGGATTATATTTTAGTCCGTGGAGATCCGCACCGTG
This sequence comes from Tetragonia tetragonoides, assembly GCA_038025085.1. Taxonomy (NCBI): domain Eukaryota; kingdom Viridiplantae; phylum Streptophyta; class Magnoliopsida; order Caryophyllales; family Aizoaceae; genus Tetragonia; species Tetragonia tetragonoides. Next base: position 35,060,242 of record CM076141.1, read on the forward strand.
GTTTTTCCCCTAATTGAGAGGGGTTTTCCACGTAAAATTGTTTGTGTTGTTTTTGGGTTCTTGCACTTTATTTTTCCGATTATCTGTTGTTGTGATTGTGGGTAAATACCGTAGTTTTCCCCAACAGTGGTATCAGAGCTTTTGGTTGTAGGATCGGTGGTGGGAAAATTATTGTATTTGTTGAAGGAGGAATTATTTTGTGCAAGTAACATGTCTGGTAGTGTGCCCAAATTTGAAATCCCTTTGTTTGATGGTAAAATTAATTTTACTGTGTGGAAGAGTACGGTTGAGGATTTGTTGGTTCAACAAAATTTAGATGAGGCTTTAGATGAGACAAAGCCTAGTGGGGTGACCGATGCCCAATGGACATCAAAGAAGAAGAAAGTTGTCAATACTATTAGATTAGCTATGGCTCCGGAGATCAAGTATAATTACTTGACTGAGACAGATCCAAAGAAGTTGTTGGATAAGCTTTAGAGTGTATATGCATCAAAGTCACTGACTAACAAGCTTTGTTTGAGATATGAGTTGTACCAGCTAAAGATGGAGCAAAGTACAGCGTTGCAGGACCACATTAACAGTTTTAACCAGCTAGTATGTCAGTTAAGAAATGCAGATGAGAAGATCTCCGATCAAGAGGAGGCATTGTTATTGTTGGCTTCACTACCTAAGTCCTACAGGCCAATTGTGCAGACATTACTTGTAGGGAGGACAGAGATTACACTAGATGAAGCAATGACAGTGTTGAGAGAGAATGATCGGATGATGTTGCAGGTTGATGGTGTATCTCCTAGTGATGGAGGAGATAGAGTACTAGCTGCGGAGGTGTCCGAAAGAGGGAGGAATCATGAGAGAAGAGGAGGTGGCCCGAGAAGTAGATCGAAGTCACGCGCGAGAGACTTTAGTAACGTGGAGTGTTACTATTGTGGTGAGAAGGGTCATATTCAGAGTCGTTGCCCAAAGATGAGAGATGATTTGAAGAGTTTCAAGCAGCTGCAAGAGAAGATGGGTAAGACCAAAATTGATGATGATAGCGGTTCCTCTAATGTAATTATGTCTTGTGATGGTAATAAAGAGTTGTTCTTGGCTAGTAACAATGAGGGGAAGGAAAGCCAAGAGAGTTGGGTGTTGGACTCCGGCGCTTCGGTCCACATTTGTAGAGACCATGCTATGTTTGATACTTTGTGCCAAGATGGTGAGTATGGTGACATCAACATGGGGAGTGGTAAGTTGAAGGTGAAAGGGATGGGTAGCATCCGAATTGAGCTCCATGGTGGCGTGACTAGAACCTTCCACAATGTGAGGTATGTACCCGATGCTCGTGTTAACGTGATTTCGTTGGGTGAGTTGACATCGCAAGGGTGTAGATACATTGGTACGGGAAGGTGGTGCAAAGTATATCGTGGTGCTACTTTGATTGTGCAAGGGAGGAAGGCGGAGAACAACTTGTGCTATGTTGAGGGTCATTGCGTAGGGAGGAGCAAGACCGCGAAGAAGAAGGTCCGTTTCTCGGACAAGGTGGAAGTAATTGGTGATTTGAGTCGAGGGAGGATTTGTTGAGGTAACGCCCCAAATACCAAATACTATATTAAGTTGTGTTTTATTTTATTTAAGTTTGTAAAGAAATAAAATAAAACAAAAAGAAAAGAAAAACAAAAAACAGAAAAAGAAAACAAAGACTCATGCCTCTGCGTAAGTTTTTAGTGTGTGATGGGCAACTTGTGGGCTTTTGTCTAAGTTGTGTTTGTTTGGCCCACTAATTGTTAAGTGGCCAATGGGTGAGTTCTTTGATTGACTTCGACTAGAAGCCAAGGAGGAAAACAAAAGGCTTCAGAGAGTTCAGCCGTGAAAGAAATAGCCGAAACAGTAGAAAAAGTAGAAAGCCAGTGACAGAGAGAAAAACAGAGTGAGAGAAACAGAGGATTTCTCTAAAGAGGTTTGTTCTAGTTCACGGTTGATTCGGCTTGTTCGGGTGAAGATAATCAGAGTACTTGGATCGGTCATCGACAGGTATTTGTGGGTGTATCTTTGGGTTTGTGGGAGTACCAAATTGAGCTAGGGTTTGTCAATTTGTACTAGTACCAAAGATAGATAGTCTACTTGTTGTTTGATCTTGTGGTTGTTGCCTTTGTACTCTTGATTATTATAGTGGATTATATTTTAGTGCGTGGAGATCCGCACCGTGGTTTTTCCCCTAATTGAGAGGGGTTTTCCAGGTAAAATTGTTTGTGTTGTTTTTGGGTTCTTGCACTTTATTTTTCCGATTATCTGTTGTTGTGATTGTGGGTAAATACCGTAGTTTTCCCCAACAGTCATGTAATTTGCAGTTGGTTATTTCTGTGCTCATATAATTTGCCCATTACAAGAAATCAAATATTGATAAAAACGCTCAAAACATACTTTATAACGAACTTGCATAATGCAATTCAACTCATCTTTTAAGTGATCTTCTGGTCACTTAATCACAATTTATACAAGTTGTTATCAATATCTCTTGTCTCTTTTCGAATCAAACTAATTTATTGTTCGAAACTATATATACTCCATCTCGTTGTCAGTCTTGCCTTTAAACATCATAATAATAACACACGAGAGAGTATGAGCACATTATTATATATTCATTCAAGAGAAACTTCAGGTTCTCGGAACGAGTGTCTTCATATCCGGATGGCCTAAACTGTCACATTAACAAAATATTTCACGTAACTAACTTCTAGTTAATTAGTTTTTTTTGCTCAATAATAATCAACTTTGACGTAGTCATTACACGTGATTCTGGTCAGATGTATGATGTGACAGAGACATAACTTATGTCTCTTTAATAATGGTAAGACTATCTCATTGATTCTTTTGGGAAAGATAGTTGATGTTCTTTTAGAGCATATTCTCAACATATTCATATAAATCTCCATGGACATATCACATCTTCAGAAGAGTCAGCTTTCTCTTTCACTGCGAGGTGAACCATCTTCAGAAGAGTCAGCTTTCTATTCTCAACATCTTCAGAAGAGTCAGCTTTCTCTTTCACTGCGAGGTGAACCACACATGAATCTGCTTTTTTAGAATTCATAACCATATGGTTACTTTCATTTGACACAGAAATAGCAGAGGCACCTTTATCCTCTTTATAGCAAGTTTTGTTTCCATGAACATTCAACCTCTTTATCTTGGATAGGAAGAGAAGCAGTTCTGGGTGAACCTGCGACAACTGTGCTCTCACAGGTTTAATCTTCTCAAGCTTTAAAGGAAGGACAATCGTAGTTGTTGGCAACGTCTTATTGGATCCATATATACAATGTATATTAGATGTTAGGGATTCCTCGCCGACCCATTGAGGAACTATGTAACCGATTCCACAACAATTGTCTAGTTCTTCATTGAATTTGACCTTATATCCACTACTAACAATGTGAGGCTCTTTACTCACCAGAAAGACACTCTTGAAACCAATACCTACAGCGTTAAAAATTGACTGCACATAAGCAACCTAATCAACAAAACAAACAGCATGACTATATAATGATCTTCAACAAAATGCATAAAAAAGAGATTTATTAACTACTCAGACATGATCACCAGCAGCAGTACAACAAGGTAACAATAACTCCAGCTAAACTTGATCCCTACTTAGTGCACAGGAACTTCATTAAGGATACTTCTGTTCGAAAACATTACTTGCCAAGAAAATCGGAGAGCCTTTTCCTTATATCACCACCAAACTCTTCCCTACAGAGAGAGCTCACAAATTTCACCATTACTTTTACATTCTACAAATGGCTCTTGCCAGTGAAAACATCACAACTCAAACTTTTAGACTCTACTTATTCCATCTTCCCAAATAAATGAGCAATTATTGGCAATTTCAGACATCTGGTTCAATTCAGGTTTCTAGGCAAAATATCATTTTTCTTGTTCGCCTTTTTATATTAATGCGAACTGTTATATTATCCTTCTTTGAAGACTATATCTTTAAAAGAAGAAAAGCAGATCAAGGACCCTATATATGCCAGTGAATTTGTATCAAGCATTACTCTTAGCACTGAGATCACTCCCCTGTCTCAGTCTATCTACCAATTCAAATAACTGGCTCAAAGTGATTTTAGGGTTCAATGAATTGCCCTTTTATATAAATATGAAATCAAACGGATACCAAAACTAGCATGAATTTGCTCACAAATCAAGAAATAGAGACAGATAGTCTTCACAAAACCTTGTCCCCCCCCCCCCCACAATTCTTTGTTAGGATATTGTCGGTGTGGTGTTGTATCTGGGATTCTGGGTGTCACACATGCGACACGACACCTGTCCAAGGTGTTCGTGCTTCATAGGTTACACGTACAACATACAGAATAACATGGAAAAGCTTGATATTAATCATTTGTGTTACCTTTCTCTCCAATGAAGCGTTGGTTACTATGTTTGCCTCTCTTGCTGGAACGACCCACACTACAAATAGACTCCATATTTTCTCGAGAAAACCCCACTTCATTGTTGAACACCAGAAGGGTGGCCGGAGCTCCAGACCCGGTTATGTCCTTCTCCGTAAGCACAAATTCCAGGGTTGGCTCCACCCCTACTTCATAAACATTGTCCTCTGCATTCTGCCAAAACCAAACCAAACCAAACCAGCATTCCATTCAAACTCTCTTCACTTTTTTGTGGTTTTAATTGAAACAATTTTATTCAAATTCAATTCTCCTCACTTATACACTAAACTGAAACCCATAACGCCTTCAAATTTGTTATAAACACAAATTACCCATTTCTGAGTCCTGCTTTTTGATTTCAGAAATTAATTAAACACAAGCATATGACATTTATTAGATTGGACCCAATGTATAATATCTGAAACCCAATCACTTACAACTTCCTAGAGTCCTTTTTTAAACTTGCATTATTATCAACTGTGTGAATAAATTAAACCCCAATATTCAACAGATTAATCAGACAATTATATCATAATCATCTTTTAAGTTTTTTTTTTTTTTTTTTTTTTTTTTTTTTATAATTCATCATCTTTTAAGGGTTTCATAACATATCACGAAATAAAACTAAAAAAGAGGAATAATAATTATAACAATACTCAAAAACAGGACATTCTAAAGAATCTTAAGGGAGGAAATAAAGATAATGATATATGCATGCCTGAATGAGCTCCATCAAAAAGTGGATATCTTTAGTATAAAGCTCAGCAGAGAGACTGGTAACTACATGGTGAAGATCTTGTGTTAAAGGGTTGGGTTCTTTAGCTCCAATTGAGAACGTTTTTGCCCTTATCTCTTCAATATGTGCCTTTGCTTCTAATTCTTTTGCTGTTTTCACTGCTTCACTCACCTCCTTGCTTATTTTTACTCGTATCTTCATTTGTTTTTGGTTAGTATTTTAGGTTTGAATGTTGTGACTTTGTGAGGAATTAATTATGAGAAAAAAGGTAGAAATGAAAAAGAAACAAAATGGTGATTAAGTTTTTTCATCACCATTGAAATTGAAGAGAGAGAGTGGAGCTATAGACGTACTAGGCTACTAGAGTAGTAGCCCATTGCGTGTTGAGTTCAACTTGAAGGCAAAGGGGTCAGAAATGGTTTGACGGTTTTCTTTTATTTTCAAATGTGTACCAAGGCTATGGGCTTGGACGTCTAATAATGAGTTTTGGGGTACGGTGCAAACTAGACTATAGTTCCTTCTTCCTTGGGAAGTAATTTGAAGGAGTTTTTGTCGAGTTATTACATCTGTTCAACAAGTTTTTGTGATATTCTTTTGCTAGTCTTGTGATATTCCTTATTGATCAGTACCCATCCGGGATCGTTCCTACTCCCTCCCTCAGTCTATACAGGGGCTCAGATTTTTTAGGTTGCTTAATATGTTGCTTGACAAACTTGTTTTTCAGTGTGCTGTTACTGAAATTTGGCATACCTATTGAATGTTTTATAATGTTTCAAATCTAGCAGAAACTGAGACTTGTTGCTAAGAGAGCTGCTGGTATGAATAGGGATGTTCTAAAGGTTGAGAGTGATTTGCGCCAAGCTCAGACTGATTTGCATACAGTTCAGAATGGGTTGCAGATGGATATGTATAATCCTCAACTTATTGAGCAGGAAAAATGTTTGCAACAAACAATTGATAAAATGGCCCATTTAAATGAGCAGATTCTGCGCCAGAAATCCAGGGCTCTATGGATTAAATGTGGGGACCAAAATTCCAAATTTTTTCATGCTCATTTGAAGGTCAGGAAAGCAATCAACAATGTCTCTTCTATTTACACAGCTGAGAGGGTAAAGTTTACTAGCCCACAAGAAATTCAAGATGAGTTCCTTAATTTCTACAAAAAGCTTATGGGTTCAACTGCTGAAACTATCCCCGCTATTGATCTTGATATCATCCGTGATGGTCCCACCCTCTCCATTGATCAACAACAGGCTCTTATTCTGGAAGTTACTGACTCTGAGATCCTTAAGGCTCTTAAGGAGCTCCCTGCTGAAAAGACACCAGGTATTGATGGTTTTCCTGTTGATTTCTTTAAAGCTCATTGGAATACTGTTGGTGATGATGTTATCTGTGTTGTTAAAGATTTTTTTCCACTGGGAAATTGCTAAAAGTTGTAAATTGCACGACCATAACTCTTGTCCCAAAGGTTGTGAAACCTACTTATGTGAAAGAGTTTAGACCAATTGCTTGTTGTACTACTGTCTACAAGCTCATTGCAAAAGTGATTACTAATAGGCTTAAAACAGTAGTTGATTACTTGGTTGGTCCATCTCAATCTTCTTTTATTGAGGGGAGGTTTATTATGGACAATGTTATACTGAGTCATGAGCTGGTCAAAAATTACATTAGGAAAGGCATGTCTCCTAGGTGTATGCTGAATGTTGATCTCCGTAAAGCGTATGACTCTATTGAGTGGGGGTTCCTTCATATGATCCTTCTTGAACGGGGGATGCCTTTTAAATTTGTCTCCTGGATTATGAAATGTGTTTCCACTGTGAGCTATGTTCTGTTGATTAATGGTGGGCTCACCCCTAGATTTGAAGCTAAAAAAGGTTTAAGGCAAGGGGACCCAATGTCCCCTTATCTTTTTGTTCTGGCTATGGAATATTTGAACAGATTTCTCAAACAACTCAAAAAGAACCCTGATTTTAACGTCCACCCAAGATGTGGAAAATTTGATATTACTCATGTTTGTTTTGCGGATGACCTACTGTTGTTTAGTAGAGGGGATTTGGTCTTTGTGAAGCTATTGTTTGCTGCTTTTGAGAGATTTTCTCAGGTTTCTGGGTTGGAAGCAAAAACTGAAAAGAGTTCTCTCTATACTTCTGGAATTTTTTATGAAGAGAGAGATATGATTGCAGAGACTCTTGGGTTTTCAATAGGAGAGTTACCCTTTAAATACCTTGGAGTGCCCCTCTCCTCAAAGAAACTGTATGTTATGCAATGTAAACCATTGGTTGATAAGATTGTGGCTCGTGTTAATTGTTGGACATCTCATTTTTTGTCTTATGGTGGGAGAACACAACTTATTAAAAGTGTGTTATTTGGATTGCATACCTACGGGTCACAGGTTTTTGTGCTTCCCAAAAGAGTGTTTAAGCTGGTCAATGCAGTTTGTAGGACTTTCTTATGGACTGGCCATGTGTCCACTTCAAAGAAAGCTCTTATTGCCTGGGATAGGGTTTGTGCACCTTATGTTACTAGTGGTCTGCATTTTCTGAACATACTGATCTGGAATAGAGCTGCAATCAGCAAAATGTTGTGGGCAGTAGCGCAAAAGAAGGATAAACTTTCGCTCAAATGGATCCACGCTTACTACCTTAAAGGACACTCAGTGTTTGAAGCCACCATTCCTGCACAAGCTTGCTGGGTGGTGAGAAAGATTATAGAATCCAGGAAGTTATTTGAGCATGTGCAGCAACCCTTATCTCAGTTGCAATCTTTCTCAAATGGTGGAAAGTTCAGAATTAAAAAAGCATACACTTTTCTGTTACCTGATCTTCCTCAGGTCCGCTGGAAGCGATTGGCTATGTTCCCTGGCATTATTCCTAGACAACGTTTCATTCTGTGGTTGGCACTCCATGGTAGGTTGAACACGGCAGAGAGATGTGCTGTGTGGGGCATGCAAGTTCCACGGGCATGCAGTTTATGTAACACAGGTTCTACTGAGAACATGGATCACTTATTTTTTGTGTGTCCCTTCTCGCAAGAGATTTGGTCCAGATTATTGAGATGGATTGGTGTGAGCAGACCTCCTATGTGCTGGACTGAAGAAGTGAATTGGGCTGTGAAGAAATTCAAGAACAACAATCCCCGTGCTTGTATCTATGGGTTTTTACTTGCATGTGTTGTTTATCATATCTGGCTTGCTCGGAATAAGCTCCGATTTCAGCAACAAGCTACAGACTGCAATGTCATTGTCAGAGCTATAGTCCATGAACTGCATATCAGGGGAAGCATGTTTAAGAGATGGAGTAATTTACTAGATTCTTTAAATAGCTTTCCTTAATGTTTGTGAAGGTGCACTGTTGGTTTAGATTACGTTTCCTTAGCCTGCAGTTCTAGTGAGTCTTTTATTGCTTTTGTGATGGCTGGCAGAGTCCAAAGTCCAGCCTTGTACTCATAACTTCTATATTTGGTTAATGAAATTCCTCTTTATTGACCAAAAAAAAAGTACCCATCCGGGATCGTTCCTACTCTCTCCGTCCCATGTTTACATTGATAGTTTCCATTTTGGCCCATTCCCTATTTACATTGGTACTTCTGTTTTAGGTAAGAAAAAAGTAGTACAATTACTTACATACCCTTTTTTATCTATCTTTTCAATAAAAGGGCCACCAGATTCTCTCTCATACTTAAACAAGGGTCTTTGAGGCATTTTTGGGCCAAAGTTTCCTTATCTTAAACTCCTCTCCAAGTCAGACTACCAATGTAAACATGGGACAGAGGGAGTATCATTTTAGAGGCCCTAGAGAGAAATAGAAACAAGGGCTTATTAGGTGTTAGACTTAGGCTCTATTTGATTCACCTTAATTTTACTTAAATTCAGTTCAATTCAGTCTAGTTCAGTTAAGTTCAGTTCATGTGTAACTTTATAACTCATATAACTTTTTATTCCAAAATAATTTCATGATGATAATTATGTCATCGGAAAGATCTCAAAACATACTTTCAAATGAGACCAAACGAAGCCTTAGTCATAACTTATTTTATCGCTAATAAAAAAAATACTCGTACTTATCTTACATTTTTACCCTCCCTCCCTCCCCCCCCCCCCAAAAAAAAAACAAAGTGAGAGATGGAAAAACGGTGTCGCTTTTTTTAAATTCAGTTTGCATTTAAAAAGAAGTTATTAAAATGATACATTATTTCACAAAAGGTATAATTATAGTTGACCTCGTCACTGAAAAAGAAAAGCAAAACAAAAAAGTTGAAAGAAAATTTTCAATCCAAGTATTTAACGCATCTCTGTTAGCGCTTTTATTTGGCTTAGTTGTAAAAATATGTATTAATATCCGAATCAAAGTATCATTCAATAACAAAACCTACTTAAAGATGTTGTTTAATTTTTCTCAAAAAAAATAAAAAATAGATGTTTAATTATAATAAATTTTTTCATAATTGCTAAATGCCACCAGAGTAAATACTAAATGTCACTACTTATTCATCGTACTTAAAAATGTATTAAGAAACCTCGTACTTAAAAATGTATTAAGAAACAAAAGTTTTCCCAATTATTCAGCGTCAATTCCTCTCTTTCCAGCTTTCACAAGCACGTAATTTCTTAATTCTTCTTTCCCCCAAAAGGAGATGATATTAAATAAATTTATATTGTTGATCAAAAAATTACCACAAAGTAAATAACATAACTTTAAATTAGCAATTGGGTGACTGTATGTTATGGATTTGATGTATACATATGTTTACCTTTACCTTTTTTTTAAAAAAAAATAAAAATGAGACTCATCACATTTGATCAGAAGCTTAAAACGCAAGGGATAATGAACTCTTGGATTACCGGGTTATCTTGCATTTTCAAAAAAAAAAAAATAAATAAAAGAAAAAAGAGAGAAGGAATGGAGAACTTTTTTAAAAGTAATAAACTAAAAATAAGGTACCCCAAAAAAAAAAAAACAAAAAATAAGGCCATGAGATTTGTTGATCAAATAGCCCAAAGTGTAAGAGGAATTGAGGATTTGATCATGACAATTGCCACCTGAGCAAAGAGTATAGGACACGCCACCTAAGAAAATCAATATATATATTAACCGCAATGGTGTACGTTAGCAACATCTTTTCTTATATGGTTGCATGTACATGATTAGATAATGAGAGTACTATTTTAGTCTATTAGAGTGGCCAGTACATATTTATACGTCTAAGAGTCCTAATAGAAAAGTTTTATTTTGAGGGTGAGTCAACAACATTACCCCAGTGTCTTCAAAGAGGCTCCCGCCTAGGCAAGGTAAGGGGGGGTCGGTTGTACGCAGCCTTACCCCTGTGAGAGTCTCACAGAGAGGCTGTTTCCGTTTGACCCGAGATCCGAAGTGCGACGACCATCGGCAACTTCAGAATAAATAAGAAGTGCTGACAGTTTTATGAGCCATTTTGCTTTAGTCCATATATTTCAAAGCCAAAAAGTAGTGAAGCTTTTGGCTAATAGGAATCTCCATCAATCTTATATATCTTTCTGAATCTATTTATATATACATGAACTACTAACTAGGATGGTCTTCCCCACCCCCTAAATCCAAATCAAACGCAGTTATCCCTCATCATTACCATTTTTTGTTGTTTAGTTTCAATTCTCTCTATATTTCACTGAATGAATATTTAATGAATATTAATTTACAGCCATTTCACCCAAATCTGTGCAAAGTACGCGCTTTTAAACTAGAAAAGTATAAAGCACGGCAAATATGAATGCCATGTCAGCAAGCAGTTAAACAAAAGAAATTAAATATATAAAGATGTATTAGAATGGAAAGATGAGTATTAGAATTAGAAATCTACTAACAGAAAATGTGGACAATGAGACAAATTCGTTAGAATGGAGGAGGACTAGAGGATTGTTAGTACTTTTAGACTTCTACTAACATACAAGAGCTAATTAAAGGTGAGTAAGTTTTATTAATTATAACTTACTCATAATTGAAAAGTTCACCATTATGGGGTTATGGATAGAATTCAAATTTTTGGGTGAAATTATGTAATTGATATTTATACCAATAAAAGTCATTGTATTACTCTATATATATATTGAATTGAAAGGGTTGAACTATAGTCTATTTATTATAACAAAAAATGGTGGTAGAGTATAAACTACTCAAGCAATAGTTTTAAATATATAGTATCACATACAAGTATATTAATATGAACCCGTGTATTGCACGGGCTATAGAACTAGTATCTATATATTAGAGGCATTTTCTGACACCATTGGAGGCGTCCACCTAAGCGAGCCATTGTAATAAAATTTTAAAATAAATATAAAATAAAAATATATGTTTTGGTATAGAATATATACTAAAGTTGTACTTTCCTAAATCCTTAAAGAGTTACTATTAATTAGAGGTTTTAGAATATATACTAAAGTTGTACTTTCCTAAATCATTAAAGAGTAGACTATTAGATTTTAAAAAGCATATAACTTTAGTTTCACCACTTAAGAAATTAAATTGCTTACACCATTGAAATGAGTACGAAATATCCTTTAAAATGAAACTCATTTGTAGTATATTCTATTGATTTACAACGTTAGATGCGTCTACCTAAAAAGGTAATCAATAATTAGCTTGACAAGCTGACACAACTAAAGAGTTGCATGTAAAAATAAGAAAAAAGATATGTATATTAGTTATAAAAATTTAAAAAACAATCTCAAGTTAAAATATAATAAAGAAAGTATGTGTAGAATAAAGAAATAAACGATGAAATCTAAAATGATTCTAGGTCCAATCTTTAATAGGAAAATTTACTATTATCATGTATAATTTTATCCCCTTATATAACTGTACGTAATATACTGATCCCCCATGTTATTTTAAGGTTCCAATTTATGTTACCTTCAACTTTATTAAATAGGAAACTTTACCATTATCATGTATAATTTTATCCCCTTATATAACTTGTAATATACTGATCCCCCATGTTATTTTAGGGTTCCAATTTATGTTACCTTCAACTTTATAGGAGTAATTATTAATGTACTCCCTCCGGACCACAAATAAAATTACATTGGACTTTTTGCGTTCTTGAAGGCAGTACTTTGACCGCATATAACTTTGAAAAAACAAGCAAGCATTGAAATATGTTTTGCTATTCTAAGGTTTACGTCTAAAACTTCTTTATTTTTTGAAAAGTACTTACGTATACATTAGACATTTAAACTGATTTTACCATAAAAGAATGATCATATCTTTGGAATGTTAGCTGTACACTTATATCAACATAAGAGTATTGGCGTACCAACATTAAGTATAAAAAGACTTTGAAACTATTACCTCTTTGATCATGTAACATATGGGATGAGTTAATTAATAATTAATTGAAATTGATGATAAGAGTTTAAATTAGATAAGATGCCATATAAAGTCATAGTAATCTTATTATATTGCATTCATGAAATTAAATGGATTATATAAATATTTATCCATATATTGCTAATAGTTTTTCATAAGTGACAATTACACTTTGATTTTTTGATGAAATTAATAATCACGTTATATTAGTTTTATTATATAATCACAGTCCGTGCAAACCAAATTTCAATAATAATTACGTTATATTAATTTTATTATATAATCACAGTCCGTGCAAGCCAAAAACACAGATGCCAGACTTGCCAGTCATGCCACAACATTATACGGAGTACCAAGATATGATTAAGTACCTGAATTCTCAAACTCCACTGTAAATTTGGTCCAGCAAGCCAAATTTCAATCTCCTACATACCATCTAGAACATTACTCAGTTACTCTGTACATCATACAACTACATGCATGGATACAAAAACACCCCAATTGTCGTCTCATCCAAAAAATACCAAGACGAGCATCGATCAATTCAATCAGGTAGCAGCTTCGAATTCTAAAGAAGATCCTGCCACAGCCAAATAATGTAATATAATATGAGTGAGTTTTCCTTATCAACTATTCTCCACTGTATTTGAAGGGTAAAACTGAAAGCAACACAAAATGGAACTTTCTCTACATAGTGCACCAACTGCAGTAACATAAGATGCAAAAGATGAACTATCTGCAAGCTCAATAAAAAGGCTTAAACACAGTTCACCCACTGTCCAACATTAATAAATCTTGCAAAATAATAAAAACATCAAAACTGCAACCACGGAGAAGATATGATGGTGAATCCAATTGTTCGACAAAACTCAGTCATTCTACATTCATATGAAACTGCACCACAGTAACGGTTGCATTACTGCAGTAACGGGAGCTATAGCAGAATCTCTATTATAAGAAAACATAAAAGCGGATGCTAACTAGCTTTTATAAATTAAAGTCTCTACAAAGATGTGCCTAAGACCTAGGTTTGAAGCTGATCTACATCTGTATACCTTCTTGAGTAAGAAAAAGAAGAAGGAAAAAATCAAAAGCAAAAGCAAAAATGAAATGAGTAGTGACTGAATCCATAAACTCTAATCCATGTATAACTAGATGTAAATTTTTAGAAACATCAATCTAGAACTTGACCTTGAGGAGTACTATTGGTGATTTTTCATGGAGGTGAACAAGGAGAATGTAAACGACGTAGACCTAGAATATTGCTCAAGTCAAAGCGGGTAAGAAAATAAGCAAATCATCCTATCTTAACCTGTCCTTGCTAATAATGCACAAATAGATTCAGAAGCTTTAACTGGTGGATGAACATTTTGACAGACCCTATGCTCCAAAAGAAAATTACTCAGATGTGTTTCACTGAGCTTGCATTTTTATTTTTTTTAGGTAACATGGGTATCCAAGCTAAGCTTTGCTTGACTAATCCCATGAGCCCTGAAGTTAGCGACCAGGAAAACCTCAAGTGGTCCTGTTTTTATAAATAGTACTGTACTCCATAATACGTGGAAGCTACATCAAAATCACAAAAGTTCCCATGTCCCCTGTTGCTCAAAGTTTCATATCTACCCAATTGATATCACCTTCAAAGTAGAACCCTCTTAAAGTATGAAAGGAGCTTAATTATTAGCTTGCATTTTTGCAAGAAGTTTCTGGTCCGATTACCATAGTTCTTTTGTGCAACAAACCAGAGAAAAAAAAAATGATCATGTACTAAGCAAGAGAGATCAATGAGAAAAATAAACTTGAACTCTATCTAACAAGGGGCTACAACAAATAAACCCATACTGCCATCACTAATCATATTGAACTTGGCTATAACTGATATAAGATATGCAAGCTAAATAACAAGGCTAAAACATAAATGTCCTACCACATGAAGAATCATGTAAAATAATAAAACATCGAAACAGCAACCATGGACAAAAACTGATATTCAAACTGCAAAGACAAACTCAGACATTCCACATTCATATGGAACTGCTGGAGCAGGAGCTATAGCATCCAAAACTCCAAATTTCTTCACAAACAGATAACAACTCTAAGGATTTAAAATAGTGCGTTTACTGTCTAATATCACCTCTCCAGAAGCTCAAAGTCAGCAAAACTGAAATAGAACATATTATGAAAAACTAGATATCCTAGAACCATGCATAACATGTTAATTAAGTTACCAGTAATATTCCAAACTCAATAACATCATAGGACAATTTGTTGAACCTAAAAATGTGAGTAAGGTCATAATGTTCTCTACCTGTGGTGTGGTCTCCTGTTCTCCTTTGTCATGGGAAAGATACCAAAGTTTGGCCTTCCAATCCTCCGCAGAACAACAAATTCTCTACATATATCACTACTACAAAAGTGGGATACTACGTCGGTTTTTATACCGACGTAATAGAGGGGTGATGTAGTATGTGTACCCATATAACGTCGGTATTTTAACCGACGTGGAAAGGTGGGGTAAGACGTCGGTTTTTTACAGAAAACTGATGTGAAAGGTTAAGCTACAACGTCGGTTTTTGGAAAAAACCGATGTCGAATGGTTGGGTATGATGTCAGTTTGTTGGTGAAAGACTGAGGTCGTAGGCATAGATACGAAGTCGGTTTGTTTGTATAACCGATGTGAAAAGGAGGGGTTTAACATCTGTTTTGTTTAGAAAACCGACGTTGTATGTATTTCTTTTTTGCAAAAAAAATATGTAAAATTGAAGAACCTGCCCATTTACTTTTTGTTTGAATAATAAATATTATTAGTAAATCAACAACAAACTTGACGTTTAATATTGTTATAAGTATACAGAATAGGGAAACACAATTTATGTCTTCTTATTTTTACTGGTGACACAATTACATTAACATCTGTTTTTGCAACCTATATGCTTCATTAGAAACTTGCTGGTAGCTTTGAGCCCTTGAGAGCCTCAGTCCTCTTGCTGCCTTGATCCTTCTTTCCCCTAGTTCTTCATAAATCCGTGTCACAATAAGCCTAACATCAGACTCAAGCATAAAATCGAAGAAGGCTACTTAAAGTATAAATTATAGCGATAAAGTTCTTCAAAATGATCCAAAAATAACAGACTCAAAGTCTCAAGCAAGGCATTACCCAGCAAATAGAGTGTCGAATCAGATATAAGCACACGTTAGAAACAAAAGAGAAATAGACCTCATGTGTCATCCATGCATCTGTATGTTTCTGTTTCTGTTTCTGTTTCTGCAGCCAGAACTCCTATTGATATGAAAATTGGGCAACACCAAAATCTAACACAGATATTGAGTGACAGGCTAGTACTAAAGCACCAACTCCATGCCATGACATTCAGTTTCTTTGCCCACATTGCAAAAGCCCACAACTTTGATAAACCCAACAGATAATTACAGTAGCTAAATACACAATAAACTAAAGCGAGGTGAAATAAATAAACGAAGAGATTACCATAATCGAATCCATAGATAACAACAAAAATAATCGATTACCACCAACAACAGATTCCATGCAATTTGAGGTGGACTTGTAATCTGATCTTCACCCCCAAGATGTATATCAATCCTTGACTTCATAATATGAAAACAAAGAGTGCAAGCAATTATATCTTATTTTTTCTGCCTGCTACCTTTGGACACCTTCCCCAAACCCAAATATCCCAAAAATACACCAACTTAGACAGTAACTTGAAAGTGAACCTCTTATTGCTTTCTGTTGGAGTATCCCTCCTACATGGAGGAAGAGCCCAATTAATTTGGGTTATATTTGCTTACCATATGGGTTATCCATATGATGTTTAAGTGAAGGGCAATTTCGTATATTCACTCACAAGTGGCTTCCCTTATAAGCCAAAAGGTTAGAAGGGCTGAGGGCAAGAGAGTGAAAGCCTAGACACTCAAAAAAAATCAGGAGAAAAGTCTAGAAGAGAAGAGGAGAGAGAGAAGAGGAGCCACCCACGAATTTTGGTGCTGGCAGCCCAGAAATCTGCCCCGATCGACGACCAAACGAACTCCGATCGTCGCGAGATTTTAGCACGTTGTTCCTGACATCCCCCTCTTCAAATCCAACGGTCAGAATTTCATTTAGAGCTCTCTAAGTCAGTTTTCTAAATTCAGCTCTTATTTTATACGAAATTGTATTTCCACTCTTTTGGGTGATGATTTGGGAGACTTGTTGTGCCAAGGTTGATCCTTGATGATTGTGAATACCTCTAGTTGATCTAGGAAAGAACTATTGTTGTACCCACTTGTTAATTTGTTGATTAGTGGAGGTTTTGGCACCCTTTGTTAACGGTCCCGTGGTTTTTTCCCCACATCGGGGTTTCCACGTAAATTCTTGCGTCTCCTTGTTTATTTACTGTTTTTTGGGCTGATTTATAGTTCCATTTGCTGCTGTCATTTTGGTTCAATATTGTTTGGTTGCTTGAATTGGTTATTGCTCATCTTTGCATCACAACCGGGGAAAAAGTCTTTGTTGCTTCCGCTTGTGCATTTGTGTGCTTTCCCCAACATAGTGGTATCAGAGCTTTGGTTAGAGTCATTGTGAATTTGTTGTGTTGTTAAAGATGGATGAAAAATCTGGTGTGCACGGAATGATTAGTTTGAATTTTGGAAATTACTCCGTGTGGAAAACTAAAATGGAGGATATCCTTTATGTGAAGGATTTGTATGAACCAATTTTAAATGCAACCATACCAACTGGTGTTGTTGAAAGTGAGTGGAAAGTATTGAACCGTAAAGCCGTTGGAACAATTAGACAATTTGTTAATATGAGTGTCCTCCAACATATTGCCAATGACACGAATGCTTATACTCTTTGGAAGAAACTTGAGACCATGTATGAAAGGATGAATGCCTTGAGTAAAGCGTCATTGATTAGAAAACTTGTGAAATTGGAATATAAAGATGGTGATAGCATAGTAGTTCACTTGAATGAATTTCAAAGTTTGATTAACAAGTTGTCTGCAATGAAGATGAATTTAGATGATGAGCTGCAGACATTGCTACTACTTTGCTCATTGCCAGAAAGTTGGGACACTCTATTTGTATCACTTAGCAACTCCGCACCAGAGGGCACGCTGACAATGGAAATTGTCAAAGCTAGTTTGTTGAATGAAGAAACTAGAAGGAAGGAAATGAGTTCCTCCACACAACCAGAGGCTAATGTGACACAAGAATCAAGCAGGGGAAGAAGTAAGACTCGATATCCCCAGCATAGAGACAAGTCCAGGGGGAGATCAAAATCAAGGGGTAAGATCATTTGCCACTATTGTGATAAGCCAGGCCACATTCAAAAACATTGCAGGAAAATGAAGAGAGACAAGTCCAAAGAAAGGAAAGAAAAGGGTGAGACATTCGGGCAACAACAAGAAGAGAAAGATAACAACACCACTGCAATTGCAACAAGTGATGAATTATTTTTTATTGGTGACCATTGCCTAAATCTAGCTAGTGATGATTGTACTTGGGTGATTGACACGGGTGCTTCGTTTCATCTAACCTCGCACCAAGATTACTTCTCATCTTACACCAGCGGTGACTTTGGCTATGTAAAGATGGGGAATGATGGCTCATCCAAGATTGTAGGCATGGGTACAGTGTGTTTGGAGACATCCACAGGTTGCAGTTTGGTGTTGAGAGATGTCCGACATGTTCCAGACATTCGGCTGAATTTGATATCTCCTGGGTTGCTCGATGATGCTGGTTACTCCAGCAACTTTGGTGGTGGAAAGTGCAAGCTTATCAAAGGAAGTTTGATTGTGGCTCGTGGGAGCAAGCAGAGATCCTTGTATGTGATGCAAGCTAAGTTGTGCAAAGGAGAAGTACACACAGTTGATGATTCCTCCAGCGAGTTATGGCACAAGAGACTTGGTCACATGAGTGAAAGAGGTATGCAAATGCTTGCTAAGAAACAACTCCTTCCTGATGTTCAAGGTATGTCCTTGAAACCCTGTGTTGATTGTTTAGCTGGAAAACAACATAGGGCAGCATTTCATACTCGTCCCCCATCTAGAAGAAAACATGCATTAGATCTTGTTCACACTGATGTATGTTCTATGGATACTAAGTCACATAGCGGTGCACTTTATTTTGTTACTTTTATTGATGATTATTCTAGAAAACTGTGGGCTTTTGTGTTGAAAACCAAAGACCAGGTGCTACAGTTTTTCAAGCAGTTCCAGGCCAGAGTTGAGAGAGAAACAGGCCGGAAGCTCAAGTGTGTTAGAGCTGACAATGGTGGAGAGTACAGGGGTCCATTTGAAGAGTATTGCAAAGTACAGGGCATCAGGCTTGAGAAGACAGTTCCCAAGACACCTCAGCTGAATGGACTTGCAGAGAGAATGAACAGAACAATTGAAGAAAGAATTCAATGTATGCTCTCTCATGCGAAGCTGCCTAGGATTTTTTGGGCCGAGGCAATGTTTACAGCAGTGTACCTCATCAACCGGTCACCTTCAGTTCCTCTTAATGGAGATGTTCCGCAGAGAGTATGGACTGGTAAAGAGGTATCATTCAGCCACCTGAGAGTCTTTGGGTGCCTTGCATATGTTCATATTCCCAGAGATGAGAGGTCCAAGCTTGATAGCAAGACAAAGCCATGCATCTTCCTAGGGTACTCAGAGGATGAGTTTGGGTACAGATTATGGGATCCAGTTAGCAGGAAAGTGATTAGAAGCAGAGATGTAGTGTTCTTTGAAGACAAAACCTTTGCAGATTGTGAGAAGAAGAAACAACCAGAGCCTTCTCCTAGTGACAGCGCCAACACAGATCCAATATTTCCTCAAGTAACTCCTAGAGTTCAAGGGGGAGAACAACAGGAAGATGGCAATGATGATTATAACAATGATGATGGTGATGATGTTCAGCCACCACCAGATCATACACATGAAGAAGAACCCCATGTACAACCAGAACCACAGTTGAGGAGATCCACCAGAGAGAGACAGCCTACCTCTAAATATCCAGCAGATGAGTATGTGTTGATGACCGACGGGGGAGAACCTGAAAGCTACGAGGAGGCTATGTCACATGAGCACTGCAAGGAGTGGTATAATGCCATGCAAGATGAGATGAAATCCTTGCATGAGAACCACACATATGACTTAGTGGAGTTGCCTAAGGGCAAGAGAGCACTCAAGAACAAATGGGTGTACAGACTGAAAACTGGAGAAGATGGTTCACCACCTAGGTACAAGGCACATTTGGTGGTGAAAGGCTCAGGTCAAAAGAAAGGCATAGACTTTGAAGAGATTTTCTCTCCAATTGTGAAGATATCTTCTGTTAGAGTTGTTCTTGGCTTAGCTGCTAGCATGGATTTGGAGGTGGAACAACTTGATGTGAAGACTGCTTTCCTCCATGGTGACTTAGAGGAGGAAATCTACATGGAGCAACCAGAAGGTTTCCAAGAGAAGGGAAGTGAGAAGCTTGTATGCCGTTTGAAAAATAGTTTATATGGCTTGAAACAAGCACCTCGACAATGGTACAAGAAGTTTGAGTCTTTCATGAAAGACCACAGTTTCCACAAGACACATGCAGATTCATGTGTGTTTGTGAAGCATTACGCCGGAGGTGATTTTCTCATTCTCTTACTTTATGTGGATGACATGTTGATTGTTGGACAGGATAAGGAGAAGATTGCCAACCTGAAGAGTGCCTTGAGCAAGTCCTTTGCAATGAAGGACCTTGGCCCTGCAAAGCAAATTTTGGGCATGCGTATCTCTCGTGATAGGAAGAACAAGAAGATATGGCTATCACAAGAGAGTTACATCCAGAAGCTGCTAGAGAGGTTCAAGATGGACAAAGCTAAACCCGTGAGCTCGCCACTTGCAGGTCACATGAAGCTAAGCTCCAGTCAGCGTCCTACAAGTGAGAATGACAAGAAAGAGATGATGACGGTGCCTTATGCATCCGCCGTGGGGAGTTTGATGTATGCCATGGTATGCACTAGGCCAGACATTGCACATGCCATTGGGGTTGTTAGCAGGTTCATGTCTAATCCTGGTAAGGAGCATTGGGCAGCAGTAAAGTGGATCATGCGGTATCTCAGAGGTACTTCTAGAGTGTGTTTATGCTTTGGTCCCGGACAACCTGTGTTAGATGGCTACACAGATGCTGATTTGTCGAGTGATATTGATGCTAGTAAGTCTACCTCCGGATACTTGATGACAATTGCAGGGGGAGCTATTTCATGGCAATCAAAATTGCAAAAGTGTGTTGCTCTGTCTACCACAGAATCTGAGTATATGGCAGCGGTTGAAGTTGGCAAGGAGTTTATTTGGATGAGAGATTTTCTAGAGGAGTTGGGTTTGAAACAAGACAAGTACCCTCTTTATTGTGATAGTCAAAGTGCCATCCACCTTGCCAAGAATGCAGCCTACCATTCCCGAACCAAACACATACGGAGGAGGTATCATTGGATTCGAGAAGCGGTAGAAGACAAGTCATTTGAGCTTGTGAAGATTCACACCGATCTCAACGGATCGGACATGTTGACGAAGGCCTTGCCTAAGGAGAAACTTCTTGTTTGTAGAAAGATTGCGGGCTTGGTCGAGCCCCCCATGTAGGAGTGAGGGGGAGATTTGTTGGAGTATCCCTCCTACATGGAGGAAGAGCCCAATTAATTTGGGTTATATTTGCTTACCATATGGGTTATCCATATGATGTTTAAGTGAAGGGCAATTTCGTATATTCACTCACAAGTGGCTTCCCTTATAAGCCAATAGGTTAGAAGGGCTGAGGGCAAGAGAGTGAAAGCCTAGACACTCAAAAAAAATTAGGAGAAAAGTCTAGAAGAGAAGAGGAGAGAGAGAAGAGGAGCCACCCACGAATTTTGGTGCTGGCAGCCCAGAAATCCGCCCCGATCGACGACCAAACGAACTCCGATCGTCGCGAGATTTTAGCACGTTGTTCCTGACATCCCCCTCTTCAAATCCAACGGTCAGAATTTCATTTGGAGCTCTCTAAGTCAGTTTTCTAAATTCAGCTCTTATTTTATACGAAATTGTATTTCCACTCTTTTGGGTGATGATTTGGGAGACTTGTTGTGCCAAGGTTGATCCTTGATGATTGTGAATACCTCTAGTTGATCTAGGGAAGAACTATTGTTGTACCTACTTGTTAATTTGTTGATTAGTGGAGGTTTTGGCACCCTTTGTTAACGGTCCCGTGGTTTTTTCCCCACATCGGGGTTTCCACGTAAATTCTTGCGTCTCCTTGTTTATTTACTGTTTTTTGGGCTGATTTATAGTTCCATTTGCTGCTGTCATTTTGGTTCAATATTGTTTGGTTGCTTGAATTGGTTATTGCTCATCTTTGCATCACAACCGGAGAAAAAATCTTTGTTGCTTCCGCTTGTGTATTTGTGTGCTTTCCCCAACACTTTCCTCATACATCATGAAAGATTAGGGCTCATTGACCTCAACTTTTTAACTAGAAACCCCCAAAATTGGCTCAGTTTACATTTCTTTCATTCATGATAATTTAACACACACCAACAATAATTGAGAAAAGCAAGAACACAAGAAGTCCAACCATAAAATAAAATAAAAAGAGGGAAAAGAGAAGGGAATCAGATTCTACATCATCCTAGATCGAAGTAAGGTCATCTGGCGACTTACGGTTAGCCGCTTCACATCCATGGTCGAATTCAATTGTTTGTTTTCCAACGGCAAGATCCCATATGCAAATTTTGATGTTCCAGTAAAGCCCATTAAGAGGAAACCCTGCACAAATTCAACAAATTAAGAGGAAACCCTAGAAATTCAGCAGATTAAGTGCCAAAATTAAAAGTTATGTCGATAAGTAAACTGAATGAAATCAAAATCAAAGTACAAAAAATACCTACTGGATACACCATAAACTTCTACCAACTGAATTGGCATAAACACCTTTAATGCTTTTTTACACTCCTCTTCATTCACTTTGTCTGACATCTCCTTTCTAGTACTTGAGTTTCTTCAAATACTGAAATACCATCAATGCCTAAGAAATGGCATAGGAAAAAGGAATAATTTTTATTATTAGAGTCGCGGATGTAAAGTCATCACAATGTAAACTGAATAGCATAGAGTTCAGTTGTTCAAGAGTTACTAAATAAAGTATAACCCCTTTCAAATTACTGTTGTACATTGCTTTCTCACAAAACAACAACAATATTGACGATTATGATTTACCATTCAATCATAACCGTCCAAACAAAGACAAACCCAGATGCTATTTCAGGTTCCTCTTATAATCTAACACACAAAAAATGCCAAAACAAGATTACCCCTTTGGAGATTTGGGAAATTCAGAGAAATAGCATTCAATGCCTAAGAAATGGCAAAGGAAAAAGAAATTGTTATCATTACCATTTTACATAATTTCAAGTCATAAAAGACCACAAGCAACTATTAGGCAGCTATTGCAATAGCATTCAGTCTAAACTGAAAAGTATAGAGTTAGCTGTTCAAGAGTTAATAAAGAAAAATTAATTGAGACGGCATATAACATAGTTACTGACTCACTCACCTTCCTTCCGACCAAAAGTATTCATATATGTACATGTCTAGACCTTGCGACATGCCGCATTTTACGACTTCTAATGTTGTACCACATCACTTTCCCATCCAAAAGCATCAAAAGTACACTGCTGTGCTGAACAAATAAAATTTTCCCATGTCTCTGACTTAGGAAGAAGTTGTATTCATCCAAACTTATATCCCATGAATACCATTTGCTCCAAAGCTCCTTTCCTCCATCTTTATTCATTACCCATATGCACATATTGATAGAGGAAATATCCAAAACTGCAACGGATTCGCCTAGCTGGAAAAGGCGCCTACACATATTATCTTCCCTATCGCTTGGGAGTTCCAGAAAGCTGAAATCTTCAGTACTGAAGTCAAAGGAAACAATACGACCCCCACTAAAGTGATTTTAAATTACAATCCATTAACCAATATACAGCCCCTTTGATAGAAATACTCCGACATTTTATATGGCAATGCTCCCAATCAACGACATTTATACCCTTTGTGCTCTTCCGCCAGCAGCCACTACTGAGTCCATAAACAGCAAACGACTGCCCAGAGTTCCCAAAACCATTACGAAATTGAAAAACAGCCACCTTATACTCAATACTTAAAAGGGGAAATCCAACCGCAAATTCCTTATGTAAGTTAAATGACAATGGACAATGAGGAAGCTCTAAGTATTTTCTAACAGAAGGGTTCCACAGTCGCAACCAAAATCCCCCAGAATACGACAGTAAGATCAACCCATCAACACTAGCACGATGATGAGAAGGTCCATGAACCTCTGAAGTGTTGAAATAGGGCCCTCTACCTCCAGCCCAATGAAGTGTTGAAATGTGACACTTCTGTTGAATGTTCTTGTTCTTATAGTAATTCAGATGCATAGAAATGAAATCAGGATCATCAATTATATCGCAGAAAAGTTTGGGAACACACCTGAATCGCAACAGCGATTTCACAGGGAGATTTGCAAGCACCTCCGTCAACATTTCCGGTGGAAAATAACCCTCAAATGTTGTTGTTGATATTATATGTGTTGGAATTGAATTCCTCTCTCTCTTCATTTTGACAATTGGCAGCCAAAAGGGGAACAATATTACTATTTCTAGGGTTTAATTGCTCATTCGTATTGCTAAAATTCTTGGGATTTAATTAGACATAGCTCTTGAATTTCATCTCAATGTTTTCAAATGTTTCCCAAACAACAATCGCATAGTTTCTTTCAATTTAGACCAAGAACAATAATAATAACACAAAATTAAAGGTATTCTCTTTTAGGATTTTGGTAAACAAGAATCAAAGATTTAATGCCTTGGCCAATCAAATCCGGATTTGCGTTTGATTTGCACAATTTCGTATCAAGAACTTTGCTCTGTTAAAATCAGAGAAGCTTAGAGAGAGAGAGAATAAAGGGGAAAGTTCTGTATTGATCAGGTTCAATTGGTACAGAATGAATCTCTCGCAATCAGTGTATGAGAATGTTTACACAGAGTTTATACTTTATATACAGTTGTAATAACAAACTAACTGAGTAAGCTAATGTGGCAAGCTAATTAATCAGAATAAATTATTGGTCTCCTACATGCTCAAACACTATTGATCAAGCTCTAACTAAATTTCATATAGCATTTACAACACAAATCTGTAAATAAATACTTTTCTTTGAACAACATAACTCTTTGCTGTTAGTAATTGATTCTTTATAAAAACATGTCTCTCCTAGGTTTATTTAGTCTCCTCTGAGGTTCTTGAAAATCACAAAAATTCGTATGAGCTTAAGTTGAGGCCCCCTTTAACAAGCATGACGTCATGCTTGTGTCATGCTAGCTTGGCTATAAAGGAGGTCTCACCTTGAGCGGCTTCATAATGGGAAACTTTTTTGAAAAGCTTAAAAATTTATGATACTATACACAATGCACCTTCTCTTGAATCTTTATAGGAGTACTACACATGTTTCTCCTCCTTTTCGCTCATTTGAAGGTCACTACAGAACTGAACAGAAGGACAATCTCACGAATGTATAGACCAATCGTATTTTTCATACACAATAATGACAATTCCCCCATCACTCATTACTCTGTCAATCCACCCCGCATCAAATCCAAACTGTAGAAGGACCTCTCCAAGAAACTCCATTATTCAATTTTATCATATGCGCTTGGGCCATATATATCCAATTTTAAACTTAGGAATCCTTCCTTTGAACAATATAATCATACTTCATAAGGTGACAATTTTCAAGAACCATCAAAATATTATCAGTTATCAATTTTCGTAGAGTGACAACACTCTAATTTAAAGAAATAATGTCCAGGAAAACAGATTTTAAGTAGCCTAATAGCAAACATCTTAGAGATCAATTTATAAAGTACTCGTACATTGCAAAGACTTATTGGCCTCAAATCCGTAATAACCTTGGGATTTTTCTTCTTTATTTGCGGTGAAACATACTGTTATTAATGATTGAAAATATAATACTCCCGTTGAGTAAGCTTGTGCATGCATGGGTATGCACACTAATACACGGCTAGTAAGGAATTAATCAATTGAATTTGACAAGGACAATGCTAAAGAGACCCAAATGAAAGATAAAAAAAAAAAGAGTAAAAAAAAAAGATAAAATAAAATAGGGGAGAGTTTCTTCTTATTATTAAGAAAGCATATGGAGCAGACTTCTCCTTTCTAGAAGACATGGTAGAGAGCTTTGAATGAATAGCAGTAGCAAGGAGCTTTCTTTCTTCTCAGTTTCTCACTAAAAACCCCTAGAGTAATAGACGGAATTCGGAATTAGTGGGGTAGGTGCGCTCTCTCTCTCTCCCAAAAAAAAAAAAAGAAAAAAAAAATTAAAAATAAAAGAGTAAAAAGGAGAAAGGAAGAGAGTGCAAGGACATATCCATAGCACCCGTTTCCTTAGCTTTTAACATCACGAAACAAAACTTATGAACTCTTGATCCCGTTCCAGCGCACTCATTACAACGGGCGAGAGACACCTCTAAATCCACACTTCCTGCACTTTCATATCCTGGATTTACTGTGACCTTTCCATCTGTCTTAGCAGAATATCCAGTTCGAACTGCAACAACTTTACCTAACCCAAATTCGGGCCCGTATGTATTGAATCTCGCCGATCCACCAATTACAACAGCACTTTGACCACCCATTAAAGAAGACAAATCATTATCAGTTTTGGACACACCATCAGTCTTAATTATCACATCGGCATCACGATTTGCTTTGTCATCTAGGGTTGGCCTTGAGCCTCACTACTGATGCACCACAGAGGTGGAAAATTCTCTCTCTTAAATTGTGATCCGTTTTAGCCCGCATCTTGTTTATGAACTCGTTGGGGTCCAAGCTAAGTATGGTAGCTTAATGAGTGAGGCATTTCCGTCTCGAAATACTGGCTTGCATATGGGTACACGAGAAACCATTATATTTTCTTCGTTGTTATCGCAGTCCATCATCAATCCAAATAGATCAGATAAAGTGTTGACAAAATGCCAGAATGAAGTACCGTCCGCCAGAGAGTGGCTCATGGTGAATCCGATAAATACCCCATCTATCAACTCTGTCACCTGCATAAAAATGATTGTATATCAGTTAGTTTAGTTGATAAAGTAGTCAAGTTTTTTAAGCATTGTAAATTAGGTTATTGCACTTAAAATCAAATATGCATGCATTATATTCCCTCCGTTTCTATAAGACTCTATCATTTTCTTTTGGCACAAAAATCAAGGCAAAGTGATTTTCACATTTGCTTTCCCTTTATACTACCCTCAACATTAATGAGGGTATCGGAGAGGGTAGATGTAGGTTTTAAATTTTACAAAAATAATGATGGTAAAATGTTACTATTTCAGTAGGAAATTGTTTACAAGAGAAATGGTAGAGTTTTATTGGAACATCCCAAATAGGCAATAAATGGTAGAGTTTCATAGAAACGGAGGGAGTATATGTACTGTGTTAAACATCTATACCTACCTGGACCGATAAGAGAGCCTTAGTATGGGCATCAAAACTAATAACATCCGGATCTCCGAGCTCGAAAAACGAGCGAATAATCGGAATGAAATCCGGGGCCGAAGAAACAACATCGGCCACAGTGACAGTATCACATATTGCGTGGATGAGCCTAGCACCAAGGCCCTTGTTGCAGTCAAGGTAGATCGAGCATGCAGGCTCATCGTCCTCATACTTAACCGTGACTAATCGACCAGCAAGCGGGTAGAAATGGACGAGGGCAAAAGAGAGAGCACGTTGGAGCTTCTTAACAAAGGTGTACATGTTTATAGTATTATTATTATCGAAAGTTGGTGGTTTCATAGAGTAAACCCTTTTGCAAGTAGTGGAAAGCTAAAAAGGTCAATGCAATTGGAGGTAAATAATATGGCTGTTTTGATTCTTCTACAACATGGTTTGGTTTGACGAAGCATTCTGAGATTGGTTTGATCTCATCAGATGCCATTGTTGTGATTTGTGATGAAATGAAGGCCAGGGAGCACGTTATGAGAGGCTACATATATATAGAGAGCAACTCTTGTAAGACCAACTCACAAGAAAATGAGGTTACTAATTAGAAAGGTTCACTTATTATGAGCCGTGACACTTGTTTTACTAAAAAGTGACCCTCATCTTACCAAAACTTACTATAAAACCATCTAAACAAGTTTTTGTGATATAATAAGATCAACTTAGCACCACTAGATTACTCGCTCCATGCTAGGCATGCCTGTTGCCAGCAAGGTCGCTAAAATCAAATTATTGACTGTTATTAATTAGTTTGACACGATATGTACTATCTAGCTATTTCGAAATTAGTGCATAGTAAATGCTAATTATTTGACAAAAATTGACATCTGAGTTTATTTTATATATAGCACTACGAGTAAGTCTTGTGTGAGACCAACTCACATAAAATAGGGTTACTATTTAGAAATGTAGGGATTACTTTAATTTTTATTAATTGTAATCCTTGTTTTACTAAAAAGTAACCCTAATCTCACTAAAAGTTACAAAAAGACCGTCTCATACAAGTTTTTGTGTAGCAGGAATCACTTTTGATTGATTCAGAAAATTTATTACAAGTAATGACATATCTTTTGCTATAGTATGTAGTACTGATTAGTACCCTCGAGAAGAGGTGCTCCTAATAATAACCCTTTTCTTACCTCCAAAAAAAAATATATATATAGTACTGATTAGTGATTAGATATGAAGTAGTAGAAAAAGGGTGTTACTAAATACCGCCCCCAAATTACTAGCTACCGCCCCCCAAAATTCCAATTTTGCCCTTTTTTAATTTTTCACTCATCCTCTCCCTCTCTCCCTCTCTAACTCTCACACCACTTCTCTCCCACTCTACCACCCACTCTCATACCCAACATT
The DNA here is from genome assembly GCA_038025085.1 of Tetragonia tetragonoides. Classification (NCBI taxonomy): domain Eukaryota; kingdom Viridiplantae; phylum Streptophyta; class Magnoliopsida; order Caryophyllales; family Aizoaceae; genus Tetragonia; species Tetragonia tetragonoides. The sequence goes on from CM076141.1 coordinate 35,088,683, forward strand.
CATCAACATTCACTCAAGCAACCAGCGGATGTCTGCCGGCGATGAAGAAGTGCCGTCGACGGTGGCGGAGGTAAAATTAATTTTTTTTGCGCATTTTTTTGCACGGTCGTCTGAGATTTTCGACTCACCCTTGGGTGAGTCGTCTGCTACAGGCGACCAATCCAAAGGGGAGTCGTCTGTAGATCGCGACTCACCCTTGGGTGAGTCGTCCGCTGCAGGCGACTCACCCTTGGGTGAGTCGTCCGCTGCAGGCGACTCACCCTTGGGTGAGTCGTCCGCTACAGGCGACTCACCCTTGGGCGAGTCGAGATCAATAGACGACTCACCCTTGGGTGGTCGTCTGTAGCAGACGACTCACCCTTGGGTTGGTCGTCTGTAGCAGACGACTCACCCTTGGGTGAGTCGAGATCGACGACCGACAGACACAAAAAAAATAAATTTATTATTATTATTATTATTATTATTATTATTATTATTATTATTATTATTATTATTATTTATTGTTATTATTATTATTATTATTATTATTTATTGTTTGAATTTAAGATTAAGCTAACATTGTTTTCGTTGTTTTCGTTAGATTCCTTTGGAGCGGTTCGGTGGTGATGGTGTTGATTACAGTACGCATTTCGTCACTGATGAGTTATTTGATAGTGATACAGATGCAATTAATTGGGCAAAACAAATTGCACTTACTATCGGGTTTGAGTTGATAATTTCGTCACACAAGAAGAGTGGAAGCGTAAAATTATTAAGATGCAATCGAGGTGAACGCTACAGAGGGGAATTAAGACACTTAGATACTGCTGCTCGGAAGAATACGAAAACAAAGGCTTGTAAATGTACGTTCCAGTTGAGAGCTCGGCAAGTGTATGGATCCAGTAGTTGGATGATTGTCACATTGCCTGGGATTAGGGGTACACACAACCATGACTTTGCTGTGTATCCTGAGGGATATCGTCAGATGAGTGGTCTTAGTCCTGGGTCAAAGAAACTCGTTCGTGACATGACTTCGGCACAAACAAAGCCATGTGCTATCTTGGCCGCGATTCAGGAAAAATTTCCCGAGGACAATGCAACTAGACGGCATGTGTACAACCACAGAGATCGTATAAGGAAACTTGATTTTGAAGAGAGAGATGTCATTGGTCAGTTTCATCATTTAGCTGTGGCGAATAAGTACGTACATGGGACAAGAGCCGACCGAGCTACTAATGAGGTAACTCACGTGTTCATGGCACACCCTACATCAATTCAGTTACTTCGGTCTTTTCGTTGGTTGATTGGCTTAGATTCCACGTACAAAACAAACAAGTATAAGATGCCGTTTCTTGAGATAGTGGGGATGATTCCAACCAATAAGAACTTCCTCATAGCTTATGCCATTATGAAGGATGAGACTCAGGCAAGCTATGCGTGGGTCTTAGATAAGTTGAGGATGCTTATTGGAAATGATGTACACCCAACAGCAATTGTGACCGATCGTGAGCTAGGGTTGATGACACCTATTAGAGAGATATTTCCCGAGAGTGCCCATTTGCTCTGTACATGGCACATTAACAAAGTCGTTGAAGACAAAGTGTACAGACTTTGTGGAAAAGATAAGGCCGTCGCGCAGAGGTTCAAGAATGGGAGGTGGAAAATTATCATGGAAGCTTCCACAGAAGCTGCGTACGATAGAGCAGTGCGTACGATGAAGGTTAGTTGGAGGACTTACCCTCACGTGATATCCTATGTAGAGGAGACCTGGCTGAGACACAAAGAGATGTTTGTGGCTGCGTGGACGAATAAGGTGCTACACCTTGGCAACACTACGACTTGCAGGGTGGAGAGTGCACATGCCGCGCTAAAACAGTGGTTGAACTCCTCAACTGGAGCTTTGGACAATGTTTGGAACAAGGTCAACAAGTCAATCGAGTCACAAATAACTGAGATCAAGTACACACTTGAAGAGTGCAGAAGACGAAGAAGTGTGGTGTACTCGGGTTTCCCATTCAACTATCTGACCGGGTATGTTTCCCATTACTGCTTACAAATATTATTGGCTGAGCTGAACAGGATGAGAGAATTGAGTCACCAAGTATTTGATCGTTGCGGTTGTGTATTGAGATCCACTCATCAGATCCCGTGTGCGTGTGAGTTGAAAACGGCCACGGATACGGGCACGCCAATTAGCTTGAATAGTGTCCACGAATTTTGGCGAACACTCGTTATTAGTGATGCAGTGGAGATAGCTACGCTTGACATGACTGAGCATCCATCTGAGGACCATCGATACTTTCGGTCTCTGGTCGACGAGGTTAACTCAAGCGACCCGGCAGTTGTGCGCAACATATCTGTCCTTATGAATGAGCAGCTTCATCCTGAGGAAGCGAGTTACGTCGAGCCGGAAGCGAACACGACAGTCAGAGGTCGACCGAGAGGGAGTTCCTCTACCAGACGTGATCCTAGTTCATGGGAGTACTCCCAGAGGGGTCGTGGTCGCCCTAGGTCATCCAGTTCGAGCCGCGGGCGTGGTCGTAGCTCATCCTCATCGAGTAACTTCGTAAACAGTACTGGTATGAAAACCCATAATTTATTAACATGTACATAATGTTGTTACTTTTTGATAAGTACTATTATTGACTTTCTATTATATTGTCTTGCAGCTGGACACGCAATAGATATCACTGAATTCTATCATGTTAACAAAATTCCGGGAATCATCGTACCTTTCATTGAAGGATATCTCGATGTGCTTGGGGATGGTAATTGCGGTTTCCGTGTCATTGCGGACTACATTTTTGGAGACCAAGAGCAATGGCGAGTGGCGAGAGTTTGCATTGCACACGAACTCTTAGCTAACCGAGCATTGTACGAAAACTTATACATTGAAGGGGTCGACGCTGGTTACCACCGTATTATGTGGGACGGAGGTGCGTGTAACGATGATCACTGGATGACAGTAATTAAGGATTTGTTCCCGATTGCCAACCTCTTCAATGCAGCGATTATGTTATTCGGATACGGCAGCGGAAGGGGGTTATTTCATTGTTACACAGTGCTACCGTTCCAAGCACCTTCGACTGCTACACGTCCAAGTAGGGAAATTGTCATGTGTCATTTAGGTGATTCGTATTCCCATTATATCCGTCTGGATTTAGCCCCAGATTTCCCTGTTCCTCCGATATGCGAAGCATGGTTTACTTTCCGTTCTGATAGTGTCGCTGGTTGGGAGCAAATGTATGTTACGCGAAGAGCACATTGGGATCGTTTAGCGAGGTTGATGTAATTGAATGTTTTGCGTGATTGTTATACTTATATCATTGTCACATTTTTGTGTGATTGTTATATTTTGCATGTGGAGAGTGGTCGTGATTATTGGAGGTAAATAAAACAACAAATTACAATAAAACAAAAAATGTAAACAAGAAACAACAAATTACAATAACACAAAATAAATAATAACAATAACAATGAAACTCTTATAATAACAAATTCATCTAGGGTCAATACATCATTTGGCAGCCCGCCAATCTCTCATATACTCGTCCATAATCGATCGAGAATCTTCCACTTGCTTCGGAGGAATCAAACTAATGAAAGACTCAGCTGCGACGGCTAGACGATTCACCCACTGCAAAAAAGTAACAATGAGTGTGAGTTCAGAGATATGTAATACGTAAAAATATATATTTTTTAGTTAATCACTTACATAATCGCTGTTGGATCGTGGAGGAATCACAGGTGCTGCAGCGTCATGTATCAGCCGAGGGTGGGAGTGAAGGTAGTACCATGCGAGGTAGTCATCCGTACATGCTGTGGGATCTGACGTGGATGCCTGAAACCCATGGAGACCAAGAATGTAAAATCCCGGGAACATACGCCAAGCATCAGATGAGATCCGTTCGGGGAAGACAACCTTGTACGAACGACTGCTCCATGACCTGATCGCTTTGACTGGCCTAAAGATCGGGGTTGGGATACTCTGTACGTACCCGATTTGTCGTAAACAACGACCAGGCATGTACGGTTCGATAATATCCCGATACTGTAGCCACCCCATGAATACAGTCCTCGGTACAGATACTGCCGGGTTAGAACCGTACGGCAGCCACACCACCTACGTAGAAATGTTGAAAGTTACGGTGAAGTAAAAAAACATAGCAAACGACGAAATAAATCATGAACACCGATAACTAAATGACGTACCTCTGTCGCTCGCAGATGATCCAAGCGTCTACGTAAGGAGTCCAGTCGACCCATGTCCTTGCCCTCAGCCAGGGCACTCCATACGGACGCACGGGGAGCCTCGTCGTCCCCGACAACCATCCGCTCCCGATGAGGTCGGAAGCAGGGAAATTACTCGTATATCCATGCTTGCAGGAGAGTTAGGCATCCGCAGATGCCCTGAGAATCCCCGCGACTAGCTATACCGAGCTGACGATATAGGAAGGCGAGGGCAGCAGATCCCCAAGAGAAGTCATGCACCGTATCGACACCGTCGTCCATCACCTCCATCACGCAGGAGGGTCTAATACGGTTACCACTCTTGTCGACAAACAAGGTGGATCCAATAAGTAACCACATCCAAGCTGTCGCCTGGATGTCATCCACTTGCTCACGGCAAAGCTCAAAAACCGACTCCGTGAGGACCGCACCGCCCTGCCAGTGGCTACACATCAGTTCTTCTGGGCTGACCCCGAGAACCTCCATGGCCGCCGTCTGCAGCTGCCCATCCCGTCCCTCATTGGAAACGAGCTCTCCGTCTACAGGAATCCGAAGAATATGCCATACATCGTGCAACATGATCGTCATCTCTCCGAACGGCATGTGGAACGAGTTCGTATCCGGCTGCCACCTTTCCACGAATGCAGATATCAGGGGGAAGTCAATATGTCTGAACATAATGTCTGCCAGGTGTGATAACCCAGTCCCCTCGATCTGGGCCCTCATCTCGGCCGACATCTCCGCTCGCCACTGACTCAGCCGCTGACATACAGTCCATCGGTTCTGACACTTCAAGAGACCCCTCATCTCTCCATTCCACATACGAGACGCTACGTGGCCCAAGAAGCTCGGTATGACGCTATCATCCGCCGGCCCACCGGACACAGGCTCTGTAACAAGCCACGTAGTGTCGTCCTCCGCTCTAGATCGTTTGCCAGTACTGGACGACCCAGTACTAACAAACCTACCGCCTCTGCCCTTCACCACGCGCCAATCTGAGGATAATTCGACGCCAATCTCATCATCGTCTTGCTCACCGGAGTAGAACTCGCTAGTTGCGTAATCGTCTTGCTCAGCAGTCATCTCCCTCATCCGAACTGCCTCTCTCTGTCTCCGTACAGAGGCATCAATCCCGCGCGTCCTCGTGTGACGCGGTCCTGAACCAGCTAGTTCACTAAATAACCGAGGCACCGATTTACCGGCTCCTCCCATCTATCATTTCACATTTTTAGTTAATTAAACAATAATCAATAATAATAATAATAATAGTAACAATAAATAATAATAATAATAATAATAATAATAATAATAATAATAATAATAACAATAAACAATAAATAATAATAATAATAATAACAATAAATAATAATAATAATAATAAATAATAATAATAATAATAATAAATAATAATAATAATAATAATAATAATAATAATAATAATAATAATAATAAATAATTTTTTTTTGTGTCGGTCGTCTGGTCTCAGACGACTCACCCAAGGGTGAGTCGCCTGAGACGGGCGACTGACCCAAGGGTGAGTCGTCTGCCTGTCTCGACTCACCCAAGGGTGAGTCGTCTGCGACAGACGACTCACCCTTGGGTCAGTCGCTCGTCTCAGGCGACTCACCCTTGGGTGAGTCGAGATCGGCAGACGACCGACGCAAAAAAAAAAAAAAAAAAAACACAACTTCAATTCGTAACTTCACGATTCAATTCAAGGCAAAAAATATTCAATTCAAGGCAAAAAAAATTCAATTCAAGGCAAAAAAAATTCAATTCAAAAAAAAAAAAATAAAATTTCGAAAAGTTACCCCCTCGCGCCGTCGGTCGCCGCCTCCCTCGCCGTCGAAACCTCTGCCGCCGCTGCCGCTAGCACTTGACATGGTCGTGGTGGTGGTGGTGGTGGTTGCCGGTGTGATGGTGTGGTGGTGAGGATGAGTGAGTGAGGAAGAGAGGATGAGTGAGAGTGGATGAGTGAGAGTGAGTGAGTGAGAGTGAGTGAGGAAGAGGGGTGGGTGAGGGTAAAATTGGAAAGGGGGGGGGCGGTAGCTAGTAAAAAGGGGCAGTATTTAGCAATTCACTAGAAAAACATTAAGAATGTAGAAATGATGGAAATGAGATCAATTCTATCCTCACTACATGAATTCTTATTGTGCCCTCCATCTTACTACGTACCATTAAGATTTTCAGCAACCCTCCAACCGTCATTAATTCACCCGGCCCCCTCATTTAGTCCCCAACCCCGGCCTCTTTATACATATATTCCCTCATCCTCATAGTTTAGGTGAAACCACTTCCTTTGACCCTTCATTAATTCATCTTACTACGTACTTGAGTAGGGTAATTATTACCCTCTTCACAAAATCTAACAGCTAGCCATCACCTTCTACAACTTGGTTTGGTTTAACTAAGCATTCTGAGATTGGTTTGATCTCATCAGATGTCATTGTTGTGATTTGTGAAATGAAGGCCAGGGAGGACGTTATGAGAAGCTATATATATAGAGCAAGTTTTGTGTAAGATCAACTGATCACAAGAAAATATATATGTGTTAGTATTTAGAAATATAGGGGTTATTATGAGCCGTGACCCTTATTTTAATAAAAAGTGACCATCGTCTACCAAAACTTACAATAAGACCATCTTAAACAAGTTCTTGTGATATAACATCACCTTAGCACCACTAGATTACTCCCTCCATGCTAGGCATGCATGTTGCCAGCGAGGTCCCCAAAATCAAACTATTGACTGTTAACAAGTTTCACATGATATGTACTAACTAGTTTTCGAATTTAATGCAGACGGTTGTATAATAAATGCTAATTATTTCAAAAAAAATGACATCTGACTTTATTTTATACTAGATTTGGTGTTCCTGCAATGCCTGTGTTCTTGTTCATCATCCTATATATTAGAATCAATATAATAAAAATATTTAATAACATTAATATATAAAGTTGAATAATAGGAGTAACAAGAAATAATAATCTATTTTACACAATTAACAAAGAAATTACTCCCTCGGGTCCACGGAAATCTTGACGTTTGGAGAATGACACAAATATTAAGGAAAACACATTTGAGTACAAGAATTTCAACTTTAGCCTTAAAAGACCACATGGGGTATTAAGAGAGAGAAAATAATATTTTAGTGGGAATTTATTGCTTTTCCTGGTAAAGCAATTAAACGAGGAGTATTTTCCTTACTTTCCTTGCTTTTGTAGTGGCATGAGATTTGTTTTGCTGAATTATTTGAACACCAAATCAAATTCGCCTTTTCATTTCATATTCTCCCAAAAATAGGCACATGGGGCTTAGAAGGTGGAAGGGGTAAAATAGTAAAGGGTTCTCAAATACAATGCCATATAAGGAAACATAAATATTTCCATGGTCCAAACATAAAAGGAAAGCGTAAAGATTTCGGTGGACCGGAGGGAGTAGTTCATTTTTAGTGAATAAATAATATACATTTTTTAGGATAATAAATATAATAGTTATGTTACTTTTTTTTATTGAAATAAAATAAAAGTATTTTTGATTTCTTTTTAATCACTCATGCATTTATAACTATTTATTATTTATTCAATGCCACCTTGGTGAGTACTATATATATATAGGGGAAGGGTCAGGTACAAACCCCCCTTAGTATAAAAACTGTACAAACTAAAAGGAACCGTTCAATCTGATAGATCGGACGATCGAAAATAATCCCGTGTTATTATTAGTTGCACACATAAGAAAAAGGAAAAAGAAAAAATATACTGAACTCTCGTTTTCTTCTTCACAAATCGCGTTACTCTCTCTCTCTCTCTCCGTTTGAAATTTGGACCAAATCTATTGGATTTCAACAAGATATGGATGTCAAATTGATTAATTACTTCCATTCCAGCTAATCAAAGATTCAAAGGTATGTTACGATGTTTTTCATTAATTCCTTCAAATTCTGTTTCGTATTACAATTTTTAATTCTTTGAAAAATATGAACAAATCTGTGGTTTGAATTCGTAAATCAATGTCTTTTTCATGTTAAGGGTTCGATTTTGGTTGAATTACTGGTTGGTATGATTATGTTGAAGCATTTGATGAGAAATAGCTATTTGAGCTTCCTTTTGGTTGGGAAATTAGGGTTTGTGATGTTTCTTATGAAAGGGTATATATCACTCTTTTATTTGAGATTGTTTCATATGATTCTTCATAAAATTGGAAAATATTGTGAATTGAGTACTAGTCCACTCAATCTCAGTTTTCCTTTAATGTAATACTACAACTTCATTGAAAATAAATCATAGATTCATTGAAAATACAACCCAGATTCATTAAAAATACTGCACAAATTCATTGAAAATAAAGCACATCTTCATAACTTCTTGATTGTAGTAAAAATAAAACATTAAAATTTCATTGAAAGCATACCAAAGCTTCGTCACTTATGAACTACAGCTTGCAAGTTCTTTATTTTTATGTAGCTATTCTAAGGTATGTTTTCATTGAAACCGAACAACATATATGGAGAGGAATGATCAAATTCATTGAAAATAGTATAAAAATTCAATTAAACTGAAGTGAATATTCATTGACCATGAACTACAGATTTATTTAAGAATTTGTGAGTGTGTAACTAGGCAATCATAATGTGCTTAAATAATCTTGCATTGATTTGAATGTGGATTTTAAGGACTCTCGGTTGAATTTCATAAAGGGAGTCTCGCTATGCTAAAATATCGCTGACAGGAACAGTATGTGCCTTTGTTGCCTTGCGAAAACTCATAACTTCATTGATTGTGTTTTTATTTCGTACCATGGTACCTTGATTGTGACTCAATTTTACGTTCTTAACCCAAAGGTCTCTCTCTCTCTCTCTCTCTCTCTCTCTCTCTCTCTCTCTCTCTCTCTCTCTGGGTGTTAAGCTCTCTTTTTGTAGATTCTGTATCTAAAAACCAAAGTTTCGTTAAACATGTAGTACAACTTCACTAAATATGATGCATAGCTTTAATAAAAATAATGCAAAACTTCATTGAAAATGTAGGCTTCTTTGAAAAAATTGCATAGCTTCATTAATCACGTAACACAACTTCATTAAAAATGTAGCACAACTTCATTAAAATGAATATCAACTTCATTGAAAAATGTAGCAGAACTTCATCACATATGAAGCAAACATTCGAATTTTCAAGATACCCTTGTTCATAGACATGTTGCATATTCTAGACTATTAGCTCAAAAGGGAGAGCAATTGTGCAATAGCACAAATGATGTAGGTTCAACTCCCACATAGGCTTACAACAATTAACTATATATGTTTATTTTTGTCTTTTCTTCTATTATCTACAGAATGTTTTTAACTTTTATCAATTTTCTTTGTTGGGTAATAGTAATTGCACTGGTTATTTGATGTGAGCTCATGACCATATCAACAAACATCTACATGTTTTGACAAATTAAGTCAATTGTCAATTATGTGTGCTGTGTATAGGGGTCCAGACCTCATTCGAAGGATTGGTGTGCCGCAACTGCTCTTGAAGTTAGAGCAACAGGGATTAGATATTTCTTTACTCCCTGAATTTTGTATGTAATTATACAGAGACATCATTCTTAGAGATATGACCAATATGTTTAAACTTGAACGAAATATTCCAGACACTCATTGGCTCATTGCCAATTATATGTCAGGTTTGTAAAGATCCAAGATGGGGTCGCTGCTATGAGAGCTAGAGTGAGGATCCCAGGATTGTATAGTAGATGACAAATATTATGGCCTACATGGAGAAAATTCAGAAAGATCTCAGAATCTCACTCCTTATGTTGGAGGAAAATATGCACCGGTTTACCTGAGTCAAAATAATTTTTTTTAATAATAATAAATAATACTCATTTGTCAGAAGCTTTTCTAACTTGGTTATCTATATACTGAATGTTAAAAAAGGAACAAAGTTGCAGCTTGTGCAAAGCAATTTGTGGGAGATGGTGGGACGGTTAAAGGCATTGATGAGAACAATACAATCATTGACACAGACGGTAACCAACAACAACAGCGAACAACAACCAACAACCAAGAACAATAGCAACAACAGACCACCAACAAACTTAAGCCGCTCATTTAATACAACATTCTAAACAGTTATACATGATCAGACTTGCATACATGATACCATGATCATATCAATTGAATATAAACCTCTGTAGGATTTGAACCCACATCTTGTGCAGGTGCACATGCTCTACCATTTGAGCTAATAGGTTTGAAATAAAATAACTAGAAATAGCAACCAATAACAACATCAGACATTGAAACTAAACTACATATTCATTTAGCCATGAATGAAAGAAGTAATAGGGAATATGATAGAATGAATAATCCATAGATGAAAGGAGGACATGTAGATTGGGGAGAGAAGCGTATGAGGGAAATAGGTAAGCAAGTGGTTTGTAATTATAAAAGCGAGGGGAAATGGAAATAGAAGGAACATAAATTTATAGGAGGGATCACAAAAAATCATAGTCACAAATCTCATATTCATAAAAGGGGTAAGAAAAGAGAAATTTATTCATATAACTAGGATTTCTATGTAACAGAGATATTTTAGACACAAACAAATGCAAGATTATGCATATTTACAGTCATTTTTTCACCCAGTTAAAGCACTGAAAGCTACATGCATTAAGACATCAAGTTACATTGCAAAATTGCAGATTAAGTCAAAAAGAAGTGCAAATTCATATATGTAGATTCACTAAAATTGAACTATAGATTCCTTAAAACTGAAATGCAGATTCATTGAACATGAACCACATAATCATCAACCCAGATGGACCTGCCTAATGAACCATTAAGCCAATACAAAGAGCATTGCATAATCTGTTTTAATACAAGACAATAATCTAATCTTCCACCCAAGATCCATGGCCATAGAGGCCACCAGTAACTCAAAAAGAACGCTTGAACAACATACTATTGTATAATTTCTTCTATATATATTTATATGGGGTAGAAACTGCTATCCCAAGCGTTCATTTACAACATGGTTAATATATAATGCAGAAATGACTCTTGACAAAATACAGACTGATTGCAAGAGGATGGAATATGGATGGTAAGTGCGTGCTGTGTGGTAATGCAGCTGGAAACCATGAACTTATGTTCTTGTCCTGTGTGTTTGCTAGACAAGTGTGGCTACAAATCAGTGGGTTATTCAGTTCAAGTCTCCTCCAGCTGATTGGGACTCAGTTCAGACATGGGTTGTAATTTAGAAAAGACTTGTATTGGACTAATTCTCACACACAAGTATATAACACAAAATCATTTAAAAACAAGCACAAATACCCACATAATTCATCAAAATTATTAAGGTTAACAAAAACCATAAAATCCTTGTATGAGGGAATTGGTCTTTCAAGTTGGAAAACAGATTTGTGTTGGCTTAATTATAAACACTAATTTTCACACAAGCACAAAACCAACAAAACCCTTCAAACAAAAAAAAGTCCACATAATCTATAAAATTAAGCACAACAATCTATCATCAAACAATAATCTATAAATTATTAACATAATTCTTCACTAAAAGATCCAAACAACCCTAAATCAAATGCTCTCTCACTCTCACTTAACGAATCTACTTAACTCTAAAATTTTCGTATTATAATTAACTACTAAAGGGAGATGTACATACCTCGAAACTGATAGAAGATTGAACTAGACTTCAGTTTCGTTGAAAATATCCATTGATTAGGGTTCAAAAACCAGGAGCAAAAGCGGGCAAAGGAGAGAGATTGCGACTTCTACGTTCTGAAGGATAAAATGCTGCAAAATGGAGGAGAGAGAATGTTGTATGATGACATTGAGCAGCTTCTCAATTTGCGATTAAAAAAAAAAAAGAATTATGAAGTTGGGCCATATTACGAGTTTGCCATTAATGAAATCTAACTCTCGCGCGTTTTGTTCATATATGGGGTTTATTTTGGAGCGTTGATCGCTTTGATCGAACGGCTCATAATAATTGGTGATTTGTATGGTTTGTATTTTAAGAGGGGGTTGTATAGGAGCCTTCATATATATATATATATATACATATATATATATATATATATATATATATATATATATAATCACTTGTTTACTACAGTGTGTAGTAGTGGTTAGACATGAAGTAGTAGAAAAATATTAATTTGTATTTTTTTTCATTAATTTAGTAATTGCTTAGCTTGATTCACTAGTACTACACTTATATAATTTTTCTCTAACAAATTATTATTCATTTTATTCAATTTAATTATTTAATTCAGCCGAGTTAAAAAGATCACGTACACTAAGAATATAGAAATGACGGAAATGAAATCAATTCTATTCTCACTACATGAATTATTTAATAGATAATGTAAATAGGAAAATATTGTAAATATTAAATAGTTTCCTATTAGGCTTAGGTTTGTACTCTAGGCCCATTGCCTTGTAACATACTCTGTATTCAGTCAGTATATATTGGAAATAATATACAGGAAACCCCCCAAGGGGAATTACCACAATTCACATGGTATCAGAGCAAAACCCTAACCCTTTTTTCTCTCTCTCTCTCTCTCTCTCTCTCAAAAAACAGTCGTGCCATCGGTGATCTCCACCCGTGCAGATCACGGCCGCCGCCTTGCCGCCGGCCTCCGGTCCACCGCCTCTGCTCCGGTCCTCCCCTCCACCGTCACTTTCGCAAAGTCGCCTCACGGTCTCCTCGTCGTGCTCTCCTGTGCCTCCTCTCACGGTAATCCGTCCTCTCCTCCCTCACCTTTTACCTCATGGCTGGTGATAATCCTCCCCTGCCTCCCCCTTACCCTCTCACTGAAAAACCTTATGAAATTAATAATATTAAATCTTTTATTCCTCTTAGTCTTGATCTTACTGAATTGAATTATGATGCTTGGAGAGAACTGTTTGAGACCCATTGTCTTAGATTTGGGGTATCAGGATTTATTGATGGAACTTCTGTGACCTCGGGACTCAATGATATTGAATGGAAAAAATTTGATGGCTTAGTTAAACTTCGGGTCTATGGCACAATCACTATGTCTTTACATCAATTAATTCTTCAACCAAAAGTAATTGCACGGACTCTTTGGCTTACCCTTGAACAATTGTTTAGAGATAATAAGGAAGCGCTTGCCTTACAATTGGAGAATGAATGAATGAATATTAGTGTGGGCAATTTTTCGGTTCATGATTATTGCAATAAAGTTAAAACTATTGCCGATTTGCTTGAGAATGTTGATAGCCCGATCCCTGAAAGACAAGTTGTGATGCACACCATCAATGGTCTCTCCAATCGGTTCGAGTTTATCCATATCACCATCCAACATCATAAGCCCTTCCCCACCTTCCTTCAATATCGGTCCATACTCTTCCTTGAAAAGCAACGCCTCGACAAACAACCCAAATCCCTTCCCGAACCTTCTCACCATGATCATCCCTCGTCCTCCATGCTTCTATACTCTTAACACCAATACCGCGTACCCTCCACCAAACTCGTCTCCCTACCCCATTGCCTACCCCACTCACCTCACAAATCAAGCCTACCTGTCCCCCTATCCTACTGCCTACCCCACCCACCACGCATACTTCACCACGCCACCTCCTCCTCCCTCATACCCAACTGCCCCATCTCACTACAACCCTCCTCCACCCAGCCCTTACCCATCCCCACCAGCAAACCTATCTCCCTCACCGTCTCCCTAACTGCTCCCTGCCGACCCCGCCCAGCCTAAGAACCACCGCAACAACAAAAACAACCGCGGCAAGGGTGGGCAGGCTGACTCCACTTCTTCCGCCCCTGTCGCGGCCCCTGCTCCGGCCCCATGGCCGCCTGCACACAGGTTTACGCCCTACTACCCGCCGGGAGGGTGGCCGCAAATGTCGCCGACCCTCGCCGTGCCTTCTAACTTCACTGCGAGCTCCACTGCTCCCCAGCGTCGGCATCCTCGGGCCCACCGTTGGCCCACCTTCTTTCCACCTTGCCCAGGTGGCCCCCGCCGATACTCAATCCGCGACTGCCTTGCCCGCCAGCCACGTCCCTCCTCCTTGGACGTAGTTTGCGGCACCGGCAGACCCCTCCGCCCCCGCGGAGCCCACCACCACACTTCCTTAGGCATTCAACATTATGAGCCTCCAGGACCCGGGCAGTACAGATTGGTACATGGACACTGGTGCTACTGCTCACTTGGTGTCCCAACCAGGTATCCTTCATTTTATTTTTGATTCAAGCCTTAATAAATCTGTGACTGTTTGTGATGGTAATACTATTCCTATGACATGTATGTGCTACACTTCCTTACCCTCCTCATCTCGTCCCCTTCACCTTCAAAATCTCTTAGTTGCCCCCCACATAATTAAAAACCTTGTTTCTGTCCGTGAAAATCATAGTGTTGTTGCCTTTAACCCTTATGGTTTCCCTATCTATGTTTTCAAACGCGGACCCCTCTCCTCCGATTTGATAGCTCTAGGGAACTCCATCCGGTCACCTCCACCACCACAAAGTCATCCACTCCTACCGCCTTCCTCACTTGCACCCGCTCCACTTGGCACCAACCGTTGGGACACCCGGGGGAGTCTATTCTCAAGTCGTTAGTTAGAAATGGTTTTATTGAGTGTACTAATGACAAAGCGCCTCCTCTATGTCATGCTTGTCAATTAGAAAAGCATGTTAGACTTCCTTTTTATCACTTAGACACTATCGTATCCTCCCCTTTTAACATTGTTCATTCCGATATTTGGACTTCCCATATCCCCAGTATTACCGGAATTCGCTATTATGTTATTTTACTAGATCATTACTCTCAGCTTTTGTGGGTTTATCCTTTACGTCATAAGAGTGATGCATTTTCTAAATTTCTCCATTTTCGGGCTTATGTGCGCACCCAATGTAATTGTTAAATCAAGGCTTTCCAATGTGATCATGGGGGGAGGGGAAATTTAATAATACACCACTTCTTAACTTATTTACCTCCAATGGCATGGTCCTTCGTTTCTCCTGCCCTCGTACTTCTCAACAAAATGGAAAATTTAAACGTATGATTTGTACCATTAACAACATTGTGCGTACTCTCGTTTTCCACGCCCAAATACCATCCAACTATTGGGTTGAGGCCCTCCATATGGCCGCCCATCTCCTCAATCTCAACCCATCCACCACCATCTCAAATGAAAACCCTTTTTTTTTCGTCTCTTCCAAAAGTCTCCATCCTACACTCACCTCCGTGTCTTCGAGTGTCTATGTTATCCAAATCTATCCTCCTCTACCCCCCATAAATTAGCTCCCCAATCCACCCCGTGTGTCTTCCTTGGGCACCCATCAAACCATCGCGGCTATCGATGTCTTGATCTTGCCTCACGCAAAATTATCATCTCCCGTCATGTTGCCTTTGATGAGTTGTCCTTCCCCTTCTTCTCCTTCCCCACATCTCCTTCCCCCTCTTATGATTTCCTTGTCGGCGACGACTCTCCCTCCCCCTCTCTTGCGAGCTACTTCTCTCGTCCCCAGGTGCCCCCCTCTCTCGGACCTCCCTACTCCACCGGCATCACCGGCTTCGGCTACGGGGGTGTCGTCACCTCCCCCCATTATATCTCCCCCCTCTACCGAGTCACCTCCCTCCACCCCCCCGACTGCCCTGCCCCATGTCGCCCCTCCCCCACCTCCTCCCCCACCACCGAAGCCACCCACTCATACCATGACTACCCGCGGGCAAGCTAAGGTCTTCAAACCTCGAAAATTCTTCAACCTTCACGCCATTATTTCCCTCTCCCCTCTCCCTCGCTCTCATGTCCAAGCATTGAAAGACCATCGCTGGCGGGCTGCTATGCAGTCGGAATATGATGCTTTAATTAAAGATAACACTTGGGACTTAGAACCCCGACCCCCAGGGGTCAATGTGGTTCGTTCAATGTGGCTTTGCAAGCATAAGTTCAACTCTGATGGTACTCTCGAGCGGCATAAGGCCCGCATGATTGCTAATGGCAAGTCTCAGCGTCCCGGTATTGACTATGAGGAGACTTTCGGTCCTGTTGTCAAACCGGCAACCATCCGCATTGTTCTCAGTCTGGCTCTCTCCCATGCGTGGCCCATTCACCAGCTCGTTGTCAAGAATGCCTTCCTCCATGGTCATTTGCAGGAAACAGTCTATATGCATCAGCCCCCCGGGTTTGTTGACCCCGACCGCCCCGACTATGTTTGCCTCCTTCGAAAATTTTTATATGGCCTCAAACAAGCTCCGTGGGCCTGGTTTCAGCGGTTTGCGGATTATGTGACTCGCCTTGGGTTCTCCAACAGCAAGTCTGACACGTCCTTGTTCATATATTGCCATGGGCCTGACACAGCTTATTTACTGCTTTATGTTGATGTCTTGATGATATTATTCTTACTGCCTCTTCTGACGCTCTCATGCAGCGTATCATTTCCTCTCTTAGTTCCGAGTTTGCCATGACTGACCTTGGACCTCTTCATTATTTCCTCGGCATCACGGCCACTCGCAACTCTCATGGCCTCTTCTTAACCCAGCACAAGTATACCCTTGAGATACTCGATCGTGCTGGCATGACAGGTTGCAAGCCCTGCCTTAAGCCCGTGGACACCAAGTCCAAGCTTGGTCCCTCCGCCAGTCCTTCGGTCTCTGACCCGGAGCTCTACCGTCGCCTAGCTGGCGCACTGCAGTATCTCACATTCACCTGCCCTGACATCTCCTACGCAGTGCAACAGATTTTCTTGTTCATGCATGACCCTCGGGAACCACATATGCATGCTCTCAAGCAGATCATCCGCTATATTCAGGGTACTCTCGTGTATGGTCTTCAGTTATACCCCTCCGCGACCATCGGTCTCATTGCTTACTCCGACGCTGATTGGGCAGGGTGCCCGGACTCTCCTCGGTCTACATCTGGTTATTGTGTCTTCATGGGTGACAATTTGCTTTCTTGGTCGTCCAAACGCCAAGGTACCGTCTCCCGTTCCAGTGCCGAAGCTGAATACCGTGGCGTAGCAAACGCTGTTGCTGAGACTTGCTGGTTGCGCAACTTGCTCCTTGAGTTACGCTACCCTGTTACTCGTGCTGCTCTTGTCTATTGTGATAATGTTAGTGACGTAAACCTCTCAACTAACGCTGTGCAGCACCAGCGTACCAAACGCATAGAGATTGACATTCACTTTGTTCGTGAAAAGGTTGCCATTGGACAGGTTCGTGTTCTCCACGTACCGTCTAGCTCCCAGTATGCAGATATTTTTACCAAGGGCCTCCCTACGACTCTGTTTAATGACTTTCGCTACAGCCTGAGCGAGTGTGTCTACCTCCCGCTCCAATTGCGGGGGTGTGATAGATAATGTAAATAGGAAAATATTGTAAATATTAAATAGTTTCCTATTATGCTTAGGTTTGTACTTTAGGCCCATTGCCTTGTAACCTACTCTGTATTCAGTCAATATATATTGAAAATAATATACAGAAAACCTCCAAGAAAAATTACCACAATTCACATTATTATTGTGCCCTCCATCTTACTACAATACTACGTACCAATGAAATTTTCAGCAACCCTCCAAACCATCATTAATTCACCCGACCCCCTCATTTAGTCCCCAACCCCCTTTGTATATTCCCTCATCCTCATAATTTAGGCCGAACCACTCCCTCTGACCCCTAATTAATTCATCTTACTACGAACTCGAGTAGGGTAATTATTATCCCTCTTCACAAAATCTAACATCCATCACGATATCTCCCACGCCTCCCATTTTAGCCTATAATTTAATCTAATACCCATTTAATCATTAATCCAAATCCAAATATGCCCTTACATATAAAAAGAGAATAGATGGTTTGCATGAGCATCAATATTATATATATACGACGGTATCACTTTTTGGCTCACAGGTATTATGCCTCATGCATGAGGCCGGCTCATTTGAGTTTGTTTTTTTTGGTTTTTCGGTAGCACAGAGCTCACCATATAGAAATGCCACGTAAACTGGCAAATAAACAAAAAACAAATAAATGTTAGGATAATGAAAAATAGTATTTAAGGTATGATAAGAGCTATATGAGATTTCCGTCAAAACATTTAAAATCAAATATGATTTTTTTCTACACGTCTCAATTTTTCTTTTACTTTTATATCATTATATTCGCATCAAAAAGCACCTTAAAACGAGATCTATTTATAATATTAATATAAACATGTAAGAAGGTCTCTAAATGTTGGTTGCCGTAACCAAAAAGAAAAAAAATGATATAACAATAAAATTAAGGTTGAAAATAAATTTGAACAATACGAAATTGTTTCTTGGGTGGGTGAAGGGAATTAAACTCGTTGTTTTTGATGGGTTCATCAATTAGGTCTGGGTTTTAGGGGGTTCGATTATAGGCTGTGGGGAATCCGAGATGATTTTCTTGGTGATAAGTGGATTTTTATTATCATCTTCTTGAAGTTCATAGCAACTGCAAGCAAACAAAGTGTAAGGGCGTTTGTTGATTGGTAAAAGCTTTTGAAACTCCATTGATATCAGGTTTTTTCTTTCCTCATCCATAATGATCAAAGATGAAGAAAGAGAGAAAGAAAAATTGATGGAAGCAATAATGCAATGGAAATCGAGAGAGAAATTGGTGGAAGTATATATTTGTTGATTAAGATTGGTGAGGAAATTAAAGACCTTGATCAAACTGGGGATGATTATGGAAAATTGGACAAAACTGTAAACCAGTTGAAAAGAACATGCTTTTAGGGCAAGTGTTGTTTATATTAAGAAGTCCATGTTAAGAGTATAACCCACATGTGAGTGTCCCACATTGAAAGAATGACAGAGAGGAGACTAGCATATAAGTTAGTGGGTGATTCCACCTAATACCAATTGTTTTTAGGATGGAACCCCACTAGGCTTATGTTATGTGCAATCTACTCTGCTCCGTGTGGGGGCCTGTAGGCGGTAGACCCATTGAAGATTTAATATGGTATCAGAGCCACGTTGAAGGTATTGGCCCATTGTGTGCCCCATGCATGAAGGGGGCCCATTGAAGATGAAACTGGAGGAGGGGGCCTATTGAAGATGAAACTGGAGGAGGATTTAATGTGTTGCATTTGAGCCAAGAAGGCCCAGCAGTATTATGTACCCATGATAAGGGTAGCCTATCAAGGGCATGTTGAACCTCATATTGAGGAAGTTGACCTACCTCCAGATTGCTAAATTGAAAGGGACTCACATGTGAGGGGGAGTGTTAAGAGTATAACCAGGGAGAGAGCGAGGAGACTAGCATATAAGTTAGTGGGTTACTCTACCTAACACCAATTGATTTTTGGATGGAACCCCACTAGGCTTATGTGCAGTCTACTCTACTGCACGTGGGGGCCTGCAGGCGGCAGGCCCATTGAAGATTTATTGGTTTTAGGATAGAACCCCACTAGACTTATGTGCAGTCTACTATCCTCCTCATGCGGGCCTGCAGGCGGTAGACTCATTGAAGATTTAATGGTCCAGTTTCCTAAATTCATTGGCGGTGCATTAGTTATAGTTATGATTTAGGCTGCGTTTTCGCCAGGTCATAAAATACTAATGCCAGTCCATGAGTTCATTGAGTTAACAATTTAACCCTTCATGGCAATAAGGCAAAATATATTTTTCTCTCCACTATCTTTATTTGCCTTGTTGACTAACTAATTTATGAAAATGCATTAAAATTATATATCCTACCCCTCCACCCATTTAGCAAATTGGCATTCATGAGAATCAAATTATATATTATCTTGCCTAATTATTTAAATGACATTTTTGTTCATTAGAAAAAAAGTCAACGTTTAAGGATCAAGATCTATACTATTAGTTTCACTTATTGAAAATTTTAAAAGTAACATCGCAATACCAAAATATTGGTACAACAAATGAAAGTGGCATAAAAATCATTTAAAAGAAAGACGTGAATTGCCTAAGAAAGTAGGAACTGGCCACTCGGAGTTTGGTGCTACGTAGCCAAAAATGGGATATGGCAACTGTATGATAGTGGACTTGAAAGATTTTATTAGGTAATTTATGTTTGTCCATCGATCAATCATATGCCAAACTTTTAAAATTTTATCCAAGAGACGTGATACCATTTTTCAGATGATTAGAATGTATGTGCAATTTTCCTATTAATTCCTTGTATATTGTTTGTTGCAATTTTGGCAAGATATTTTTTATGAATCTCATTATGATTTAAATTCTTAGATTCTCAATATGTAACTATGACAAATGTAGATATTTTAGAGAGAATGTGTGTTTTGCCTTATTTGTATGAAGGAGTAAATTGTCAACTCAAAAAATTAATGGCCTGAAATTAATAATTTTTAACCTGACAATAACAGCGCCCATGCATCATTTATGAACTGTTTGGAGTTCAAGTTATTACAGTATAAAAGTTTTCCGTTGCATTTTATTTTGTTGTCTCAGTAGTAAATATTTTCCTTGATCACAAAGCTAGTAAAAAGCAAAGTACTCCTAAGAACAACAAAAAAATATCTCTATCATTCTATTTTTTTTGAAAGTAGTATTAAGACTTGTGGGCTTTGCTTTTGGCTGGAAAGAAAACATTCAAATAATAAAGATCTAAAATCATTTTCTGGAGACGAAATTTAAACTAGACTATTTCAAATATAGAAGTTTAAAAATAAATAAGCTCTTATAGCAGCGGTTTGTTCACTTAAACAACTTTGGTGAGAGAAAATAGAGGTGATGGTACAAGTGGTGGTGCCTTCTTGGGGTTAGTACTTAGTAGCAAAGCAAATAGAAGTAAATGAGGGTTAGAGAAACCTGCTACTTTTTGGTTTTTTTAGAATTAGTTCAATATTCAATTTTAGTTTCGCTAAACAATATTATAAGTAATATTCAATTTAGTTTAGTTAAACCATATAATACTATTCAATTTAGTTTAATTTTATGGCGTAATAATCGATTCATTTTACTTCCGTGGAAAAGAACACGCTCATAGTACATGCAGTTAAATAAAGGCTAGGTTTGTCGCTATACTGTTCAAATTTGCCTCCAGAGTCCAGACCAATTTGCCTCCAGAGTCCAGACCTCACTTGATCTTATTCGATTCCACTAATATTTGTTGATTTGTTCCCTAACCATCAATTTGCTTCCACACGGCCACACCTCAACACCAAGAAAGTCGTGTTTTTCACTTGTGCTTGTCTATGACATTGCATTGGTATGGTCATGTTTAACCTAGATGAGCAACTCAATAATAACAGGGAGATGGCTCACAAGAGTCACAACTCACAATGATAAGAAAGAGTTCAAGCAATGCTTTCACATGTTATTAATCTCAAAACCATGAGCAATAATATTAACCTAGCCTTAAGTAAATCTTTGCACGAATCTTGTGCTATAATATTAGGTTCATGTCAATGATTCTGCAACTTGACACAGTTCAATAAGAAGTAGAAACTATAGGAAGGTTGACCCTCTAAGAAAGAGAAGCGATGTCATCCTCAGGGTAGGTGGGTTTGGGTAGCATCTTATGGATGGAAACGGTTCACCAATTTGCTCGATAGACGGACGGACGACGGTTTATACGTAGTGCGACAGGAGTCACAGGACCACTAACAGTGCTGCGTAAATATATGATCAGCTTTTCTTAGCACGATTCACCATTGACGATCACTCTTTCTGGCACACGCCGAAAGATTGACCGATTGATCGGGGAGAAGAAAGAGATTGTCAGATGAGGAGGAATAAATGACTGCTGAGGGCGACGAATGGTGGTATGTGTCTTGTATATAACAGTAACTAACCATAGTAGCTTTGCCAGAATACTCATATACCTAGTATTATTTGCAACATCAAGTTGAAACTGTTCACGTTAAGCTCCCAAAAACTGAAAGAAGCAATAACACAAATTGCATAATGAAGAAGCAATAACAACACAAATGGATCGTATGGGCAGGTATATCGACACGTTTCTGGGTTAACTCCAAATGGCTATTACATTATGCACATATAAAATAACCCCAAAAAGTAAGAAGAATGGTTCAAGGTCTGTCAAACTTCACTTCATGAAATATAACATCTCACATCAGAAATCTATGAAACTTCTCAAAACCAATTAATTTGAGAAAGCAAGTGCAAATTGTTACTGCATTAAAGGGTTGACAATTACTCAAATAACAAGATTTGGGGATTCGAGCTAAGTTACAATGCACGGATGAGCACACTGTGCACTGCTCGCGCCTTCGTTGTGCTACATGCCTTCATAAACTTTGATTTCAAGCAAATAGTCTTCAAAGAGGCTAATACAAAATATGTTACCGATTTACATTGAAGTCCCTGTGCTAATCTTAGCAGTATTATATAAACTTAGGGTCAGCCTGAAACCTAAGGCAGAATATACACATAATTAGGCCAAAACTGTACAAACTTGACCTGAAGTATCATAATTCATAATGTTGCACTGGCAGTGGCAACATGAAAATGGCTTGGAGCAAAAGGTCTGTTACTTCCTTCTCAAAAAGGCTATGATGCGCCGTTACCTATGCAGGAAGACGTCAAAGAAATGTCAATACCAGAGTTAGTAGATCTGCATTTGGAACACTAAAAACGGTATCTAAAATGATAAAACACCTCATGCAAAAGAACTTTGGGACACAAGATATGGCGTAAATCCGAGGTTTACTCAGTACACACTCAAAGAGTAGTGACTGCGGGTTCCTCGTATCAAACAATAAAAAAATCCGTTGGGACACAATCCTAAAGTTTAAAGTCTAATATCGTTAACTTAATTTGGTCAGATGTCATGAAGTTGACTTCTAACTTTCAATGCACAATGATTAAAATTTAGAACTTCAGTCAGTCCTTACATATTCAACTTCATTTAGGAAAATCAACATAATAATATGAAACAAACTCAACTGCGCATACCTTAAATTACTGTCTTGGTTTCTTCGAGAGAGTTACCAGCAGGGATGGAGAAATACGTTTTCCAGAACCTGGAACCTGAAGCTTCTTAGAACGAAACAAATCATGCAGGAAATGTTCATCTTCCATGTGGAGCTCCAAGTTTTCTATTGTCAAAAGAGTTTCAACTGAATCTGTCTTAAATTTATAATCAAACCCTAGATTAATTATTCTCCGCAGGTCATCAACTGCAGCAGGTCTTTCTTTAGCTAGCAGGCCTTCAGCAAGCTCCTTAGAAAAATAACCCCGGAATTCTAGTCTTTTTCCGGTTTTGGTAAGAGGAACAGTCAACAAGCAACGAGCAAGATCTTTTCTCCCAATGAACTACTTTCCGAGATTCCACTTGTACCTGTTTGCAGTCAGGAGGAAGCAGTCTGTACAGCACTTGGATAGGTTCATTACTCCTGGAGACTGACAAATCGAGCAGAGACTTTGCAGCTTCATGCCTTGATTTCATATCCATGTTGACCTTCGGAGAAGCAAAGTAACCAAGTATTATCTTTATAAGCCCCTTTCGAATAAGCTTTTTTTTCAAATCAACTTGGCTATCTTGATCAAATGCTTGAAAAGTTTGCACATGACACTCGACAGATTCTGATAGCCTTTTCACTTCCAGCGAACTGTAGACTTTACACAGTTTATCCGAAGAAACACGAGAGGAGTTAGAACCTCTTGGCACCACACAATGTGAGGGTCTTCATTTACAGTTGTGAACATCCTCTTCAGCAGCATATCATCAGCAAGAAATAATCTCTCCTTACTGACAAGTTGGATTTCTGCACAGGTCGAAGAGATGGCAGGCAAATCAGTCAGATTCTGCTTTAGAGCCTCCTCTGTCTTAGGGTTCCAGTTCTCAAGTATGTAGGCCCAAAAAGATTCGCATTCAGAACTAGTCAGTTTATGATTCTCTCTCCTCGACCAGCTAATCCAGAGCTGCATGTAATGGCTTAGTCCAGGAACTTCTGCTACACCAAAAGCTTGAGAAAATAAAGGCAATAACTCTTGCTCGTAATAGTTATCCAGACAAGGAAATAGATCGTTGAAAAGATTGTCCCTGTTGTGCACTATGCAGATCTTTGAACTAACCCATCTGCCTTGAGAAGACCCATTTTGTTCAGGTATCCACACTTGAGAACCAGATTTATCGGAAAATCCAGGAACCGATGAAAACTTGCTCAAAAAACGGTAATATCGCTTTACAGTTAGCGTGTCTGTCAGTGAATACAGGGACTCCAAGAGCAGACCGCACACCTCTATCGCATCAACTTTTACTCCAATTATTTTCAGCTCATCGCAGTACTCAGAGATAACATTTCCGTAGTAGATGTCATTGAGGAATGGCAAATCTGTGTTCT
Organism: Tetragonia tetragonoides; assembly: GCA_038025085.1. Taxonomy (NCBI): domain Eukaryota; kingdom Viridiplantae; phylum Streptophyta; class Magnoliopsida; order Caryophyllales; family Aizoaceae; genus Tetragonia; species Tetragonia tetragonoides. The sequence continues at coordinate 35,113,197 of CM076141.1, forward strand.
TCAGTATATGCTTCCATTCAGGATTAAGCAGCACACATTGCTTAGGAGACCTGTCACCCCTAGAAGTCCTCAGAAACTTGCTTTCCATAATGTTCGTGAGAAAAGCGTTGAGTGAACACATTTCGCGAGGCGCAGAAGCTAGAACTTTTATGATTTTTAGCAAAGTAATAGCATCTTCAGCTGTCAATTGGTCAGCTATTATTGGCCTCTTAAGACCTTCAGCAGCAAAATTAGCTCCTTCTTCTAATCTTATTATAACCCCTAGAATCTCTAGCTCATTTTGGTAACCATATATTTCAATACCATAGTAGGAATCATCAATTATAGGAAGATCGACAAACTTTGAAATTGATTCCCAATAACTATTCGGAGTACAAAGGATTGACTGGCTAGCCATTCGGTAACCATGGTGAGTCTTGAACAGTGCTTTATCAGTGAAAGCATTGCATATTAAGTCCAACTGATTAGGCATGGATAGAGACACACCCCTAATGCTCAGCAACAATGATTTTATAATAGAATGCGACAACTTGGAAGAAGCTGAAAGCACATTTATTTGTCCAGATACTATCCTCAATGTACTTTCAAAGTCGAAAGCAATACCAAGTTCTTTGAGCTCATTGGTGTATGACTTTATTGAACTCCCGTAATATGCTTCATCAACAATAGGAACCTCGACAATATCCAGGAGACAACTTAGGTTAGGACTTGGAAGGTGCTGACGAGGGACACTGAAATCCGGAGCTAGTTTTCAGCCAAGGTTGCTTCTGCAACTTCTCGATCAGACCTTTTGAAGCAGGGTGTAGACATCTCATGCATTTAAGTACAAACAAGCCGCAATCATTGCTCATGGAAGCAGGAACAGCTGGAAATTTTATTTTTTCTGGAATCAGTCCATAAACTTCCATATCGGACTTGACACCAAGTAGAGCCAGCTCCGATGAGAAAGTTTCAAGTTTGCTTCCATAAAAACCTTTATCAATGACAGGAATATCAGTAATTCTCAAAACAGCCTCAGCTTCAGATTCAGATCGTAGAAAGACTGAGCTGCTAGGATGCCTTCCTCCTTGAGAAGTCTTTAGCCACTTCCCCTGCCTCATAATTGTTAGCCATCTCTCATCCAGCATATCTCTTTCCCTGAGGAACCCGATAAATTCCAACAAACAAATGACACAGTTTTTGCTCATCTCCGAGGAAGCCATCTCCTCAAACCCGCTCATAGCCATCTCCTGCATGTCATCCAACTCCAAAGTCACACCCAGGTATTTCAGCTCACCTGAATAATTATTTATGTGATTCCCATAAAATGACTCATCCACAACCGAAATATCATCAAGAACACAGCTTGTCATCCTATAGATACTCTTCCCTGTTACATTGGGAAGAATGGACTTGGACAGAGAATTGAAGCCTGAATGTGTCTTCATCCATTTCCCATTCCGGACACTGGCAATGAATTTCTTAGGTAAACTGTTCTTTTGAGTTCTGAGACACCGAATCCAGTCAAGTAGCAAAAATACTTGTTCACTTGTCAGTTTAGAAGATGCAACTGGCAGTGCTACGTTTGGAGGCCACAATTCAGGTAAATCCAGAGCTCCACTATGTTTTGCCAGAAAGTTGAGAAGTGAACCCTCAGGTGTAGAATCTTCAGAATAGTAGACAATCCCAAGATCATAATATGTGTGTTGTGAGTATGGATTACTAGGTCCAAATAATATGACCATTTACTACCCTGTGCGCAAACAAGAGTTGTATGTGGTCTTGTCCTGATAGAGTTGGACCCATCAATTATCGGCATTAACACAATTAGAGATGACAATTCTGTATCAGAGATGTATCCTTTCATGTGAGTTTGGTGAAGAAAACGATTGAACTTTAGTAGAAGAACTTTCTCCACATTCCCACATATAAACTTACAAAGTGATGAACAATAATTATATGCTGAACAGGAGATTATTCTAGCATGCGAGGATAGCCAACTGATTAAAACAGAAGTTTGCTCATGGGCAAGAAGAGCAGCCTGTGTGGAGTTTGGCAGAAAGAAGACATTACCGGGACAATGGACTTCCAAGTTAAAACTACTAAGCCAAGCATGAAGCTCAGGATCCACTGCATACAATATCTCATGCTTCTCTGTCCTTGTTTTAGAGGCACTACAGAGCTCTACGACTCCCAGGTCGTTGACATATTTAAAGAGAAGGTTTTTCAAGAAGAAAGGCTCTGTAAATATTTTTTCATTATCAGCAAAAATATATAGCAGGTCTAAGTAGTCACTCTCAGATGCTTGGGAAAGCAGTTTACAAGCACTAATGCATTTCGCATACCAACTGCAGCTCTCTGAAGCCGAAGGGACACTGAGAAAGTCAAGGGTCTTATCATATTCCTCCAAGTCAAGCGAAGAATCTATTGGATGATTTTTCAGTGAGATAATCCCGTCAAGACAAACACCCTTTTCCTTCATCTCTATCAGTAGCTGTCTGAAGTCATTCAGAATTCTTAGAGAAGAAGGTGGCTTGCAAAAGCTTAAGTCACCTGTAAAAGTTTCCCGGGGCATAATTTTCGAATCACACAATAGTTTTCTGATATTTTCTCTAACGTCATTAAGCTCCTTGATTGGAGCATATTCTGTAGGAAAAAACTTAAAGACCTCAGCAATTGTACCCTGTTGGGAGCTCTCTTTCAGAAGATATTTTATAGCATTTACAAATGCTGTAGGCAGACATTTATGAATTCCAAGGTTCCACTTGTTATCTAGGAGTATACTTTCCCGTGATGACGAAAGCAAGAAATCAGCTTGTATTATGAAGGGGAAGTTTGTTACCATTTCTGTGGGAAGGAATGCAAAGACACCGACGGAATTTGATGTTCTCTTTGTCAGTCTATCCCCAAAAGGGAAGGCCAGTGAGATGCTAACTTGCTCAAAATCCTCTCTTCCACGAACTTTGTTTTCAGTTTTCACTGGAAATGATTGTCTCCAGATGCGATATTGGCATGTCTCGTCAGGTATACCTGGCTTTTCAGACCAAGAAAGACTAACCACACGCAAATCTGCCTTGTTAGAGAGCATAGGAACAGGGTCTGCTTCATGGGATATTGAAACAGTGCAGGCCTCAGTAGCGTTTTTATAGTAGCTGTTGCTACCACGTACATACAACCTCTTTATCTTGCATAAGAAGAGAAGCAGCTCAGGATGAAGTTGATAAAGCTGCTTTTTCACGGCCTCAACTTTATCAGGCTTTAACGGGAAGGACAATTATAGTTGTCGGCAGGATTCTGCTTAATCCATGTACCCTATGTATCTCAGAAACAAATGATCTATTCTCAACCCACTCAGGAACAATGTAACCTATGCCACAGCTTTTGTCCGGTTCTTCACAGAATTTTACCTTATATCCATTGCTCACAATGTGAGGCTCTTTGCTCACTAGAAACACGCTTTTGAATCCAATTCCTGCAGAGATCATCATTATTTGTGTTAGAGTCCATTTGTTTGAGACACAATCATAAACTAAATTTCTAAAATGGCTAATCTGATCATTCAAGATATATATATATGACGAGCTCAATCAATGTCCAGAAAATCACAAAAAGTCTGCAAATTAACTCAAAACAAGGAGCTTGAAGTTCCATTAGTATCGCCCCGAAGAATAAATGAGCACTGCACCAATTTAGTGGGTCAACTAATTTTACTACCCCTTCTCCTGAGGTGGACTACATGCCAATTTATCAAACATAGAGTTCTGGTTGTTAGAATGCGGGGGATGAGCTGTTAGATGAATTTGCCAATGTAAATATACGCCCATACTTACTACCTTCTTTAACTTCTACCTCCATCATACAACAAGTCTCAAGGAGTCAAGCCAATGGGGCCTCATTGGAGTAGAACAAATTCCTCAAAGTGGAATGAACCGTGCAACTAGCGTTTGAGCGAACCACATAGTCGTTTGATCACTAGCATAATTAAGCACTAACGATCATGCTTGATCCAGGAATCCTGTTGCATGTAACTATATGCATGCACGCACGAGGAAACCGAAAGAGCTCCTTCTATTTGAACGATTACAAAGAAAGAAAGAGAGAAATACTCTCTCCATTCCAATTTTAGATTGGACCAAGGGAGCACATCTTCCTTTTTGCTTTCTTCCTCCACCACTCTAGCCTTGTTAGTTCTTAAAACCCTCACATAGCCTTTTAGAGATCATTTATACAAACATTGGACTATTGGAGTGTGTTAGAGAATTTGGTGCGAAAATGTGAGATCGACCAAACCAAGAAGCAAAGAACAACATTTCAGTGTGGGAAACAACAGTATATCCCACCAAGGGCGGGGTCTGGGTAGTGTGGGAAACCCAACTCAGAAAAACCATGATCCAGCTATCGCTAATTCCATATTATTAGCAACAAATCCAAACTTGTGCTTCCATCAAAGCATAACTTACTCCCAACCAATAGCCTAAAAAATCAAATCCTACTATGCACAAAAACTCGAAATCAAGATATTGAAATTCAGAATGGATAGTTTTATGTCTATTACTAGTTCTTCCTCCCTGTATGAAACGGTTGCACAATACAACAAGCGTTAGTACTTTTTAAATAAAAGGTGTACTTTGAAGTGTTGTGCCATAAACGGTTGAGCACAAGACCGATTGAACCTTATGCATAGAGTCCTATAGACCATCTTAATACTCCTAACCATATGGCCCTCAAGACTCTAAACATTGGCTTATAGGCCCTATCTATAGGCACCCAACCTTTTGTAATACGGAGTACTTTCCTACTAGCATTAGAAATAACAACTCAACTTGGATACTTCTAGATTCCCGAAAACTTGCAAAGACATTTTCAAGTTACAACAAAAAAAAAAATTATGATTTTTTCCCGTTATGATAGGTAATTACAAGATATAGGAAATGGAAGCTAGCACAATCATAGCTTGACACAACTTGGCATATTAGGGTCGATCCTAACAGCATAAACTAGAATCAACTAGTGAGCCGCAACAACTGCAACCCAATTGTTACATTGGGCTCTTTAGCAACATGGACAGCAATCCCAACAAAAAAAAAAAAAAAAAAAAAAAAACAGGAATTCAAAAGCATGATCATAGTTACAAATTCCTAATGACTTTGAAAACACAGAGCATTACTACATACCTTTCTCTCCAATGAATCCCTGGTCCCGCTTTCTTGGTGGAGCGACCCACGCTACAGAGAGAACCCATATCCTGCCTGGAGAACCCGACTTCATTGTTGAATACTAGAAGGGTGGCCGGAGCTTTTGTACCGGTTATGTCTTTTTGTATAAGCACAAATCCCAATGTACGCTCAACTCCTTCTTCATACTCATTGTCCTCTGCATTCTGCCAAAAAAGTTAAAATGAAAAATTATACTCCTATAAATATAATTCTGTGAATTACAACCACCACCACCACAACAACAACAACAACAACCAACAAACAAACAAACAAAACCATACATACCCATCCCTCATTGATTCTTCAAATTTGCACCATCAAATACATGCATGAAAATGCATAACACGCCCTAACAAATCAAGCCATAACCTTATAATGAAGTAGTGGGGAAGGGAAAGAAGGGGTGAAGGGAAAAAGGGGTAAAGGGAATTACCATTAAATGATACTGATTTAGATGAAATCAAACTCAATAGTGCTCTATATATGAATGATAAAATTTTAATTAAAAAAAAATTAAAAATTGTACAGCTTTAAATATTGCATGCATGAACTGGGATTTGGATGGTAATTGGTAAAGGGCAGAAGCAAAAAAAAAAAAAAAAAAAAAAAAAGGGAAAAAAAAAAAAAAAAAGAAAGGACAAAATTCTAAAACGACCTAACTATACCTAAGCTTTTAATCAGTTTAGATGATTAAGAGGATGAGATGAGCAAATAAACCTGGACAAGTTCCATCAAGAAATGAACATCTTTGGTGTAAAGCTCAGCAGAGAGAGCAGTGACAGCACGGTGAAGGTCTTGAGTAAGTGGGTTAGCTTCTTTGTGTTTGGATGAACCATTGAGAACTTCTTTCTCCTTGATTCTTCTGTGTGTTCCTTTGCTTTTGCTTTTGCTTCTGCTAAAACACTACTATTAATTTCTCTGCTCCCCATATTCACTCACTCAGTTTCTTCTAACTTATTAGTTCCTTGAATGTCTTTTTGTTTTGCTTCCTTTAAATTGAGCAGAAAGAAAGGAGAGAGAGAGAGAGAGAGAGTAGATATTGATGGAAATGTGGTGTGACATGCATGGCTGGCTGACTGGTGATTGGTTGCATAACTTATAGGCGCAATCATATTTTCGTATGGCCTAGTTCCTACTAAAGCTGAACTTCTCAGTTCTCAAGTCGTTCTTGATTTGATTGCTTAGTAATTATTTTGGTTAACCGGCTTGATATTAGTATTCATTGAACAAAAAAATTTCTATTAGATGGTATTTTTGTAACATTTGATGAAACAGAGTCATTTTTCAATTAAACAAGGATCACTGCTCAGATTATAAATGATCTCTATATTTCATAAAAGTGACCCTAATTTTCTTTAAGTTAGTCTCACACAAGAACTGTTGAAATGTTATTACTTATTAGCGACTAAACTTAACTGGACTGAACTGATCAATATTAATCTGTGAAAGAAAAAGTAGATCAATAAATATAATGTTATTCCATTAAAATAATTTTTTATTAATTAAGTCTAGAAAAAGCATTTCAAAAGATTATTGTGTTAAGCCTATAGGGGTGTTCTTGTCCGACAGGGGTGTTTGCTCTCTTGAGGGCAGTTGATGATGGGTTTAAGTCACAACTCACATGTTACTAAGAATATAAAGGTTTTTCAATATTAAAGTTTTTGAATAGAAAAGTCGACCATTTTTTTTTGTTCCAGTTATTCAGACGTGGGTTGCTCTTTTTTTTCGACCTCTAACCACATTGACAAATTGACAATAGTGAAGCGGGTGGTGGTACTGACGTTGGAGAACCGTAGTGTATACTGTCGACTGTCACAGTGACTTGTTCCTTTGTAGGATAATAGAAGAAACAACGGTCAAGGTGAAATACTGATGTTTCTTTGTCTTTTCTTGTGCTAGTTTGATTGTATTGTTATCGTTCTATATAAATCGTTGTACTCTTGATCATTCATGACTGGCTTTCTTACCTTAAAAAAAAAAATGGAAAAGAACAATGGGGAAAAGGGAGAGGACCGAAGGAGGGTACCTAAGTAGGCGTAAACATTTTGGTTCAGCTGCCAGGATGTGTCTACAACAAGACAACAATATCGTAGCATGTTAAGTTCTCTTCCATTGACTTGCACCAAAAAGTTTCATTCATGCTCCTGTCAAAAGAAATCATGCTCTTGTCAAAAAAAAAGGGGTGAGGGGAATAGCATGAAGGGAAGAATAGAAGCAGTAGTATACAAACAAGGTCACTGCAGTTTTTTTTTTTTTTTTTTGCTAGTCAAGGTCACTGCAGTTTACATACCAAACTAACGTCAAGAATACAATTACTATTAAAATTTTAAAGAATAAATAGATTACACCAAGAAAAATCACGCGAAAACAGATTTCTCTATGCCTGTGTACTACTTTATGGATTGTATACAAACAAATGTACAAAGAATTCCAATCTGCTATACCAAACATCAATGATCCCTCATCATCTAAAACAACCAGTGCTTCTTTCTCGGTTTCTGTGGGGGAGGGGCACCTGCAGGACAGTCAATGAATTTGGGATTTTAATGTATACTTCGTAATAACATGAAAAGCTCTGTTTCAAAAGAATTCAATTCACAAGGAACTGACCTTGGATGTCATACAGTGAATTATAGTGAACCTCTGACCAGAAACTTAACCAAAGTTCTGCATTAAGAAACGGAAAAGTTCAACTATGATGATCAACAAAGCTTAAAGTAGCACCAACATCAACATCAACATTACCCCAGTGCCTCCAAGGAGGCTCCCGCCTAAGCAGGGTAAGGGGGGGTCGGTTGTACGCAGCCTTACCCCTGTAAGAGTCTCACAGAGAGGCTGTTTCCGTTTGACCCGAGATCCGAAGTGCAACGACCATCGACAACTTCACAATGAATAAGAAGTGCTGACAGTTTTATGATCCATTTTGCTTTAGTCCATTGCATTCCGAAGCCAGAAAGTAAAGAAGCTTTTGGCTCCACTGGAAATAGTGGACCCACATTGGTAAATAAGAAGGGAGTAGCATCAAAACCTAACTGTGACAAAGTACACTTGTGATGATACTATCATGATAATTGATAACAGCATAAATTTATATCTAAAGATGAACTCTTTTTTCATTTTTTGTGGCTTGTTTTTTTTCTTGGCTGGGAAAGGAGGGGGCAATACATCTAAATTCTAAAACTCCCTTATAGTCAAACTTTTAATGATGAAAAATGAGCATATTGTAAAAATATGACATGGCTACCTCGTTGGGGTGTCTGATTTCGTGGAACGATTTCGATAAAGCAGGTTTCTCTAAATGAAGTCAAGAGGCATATTTTGGCTGCAAACTACACATATAAAATGCATCAGTCCACACATGCAAAACAAGTAAATAAGTAAATAACATGATTGTCCAACAACAGTTAGAACAAAAGCAAAGGTACACACAATGGTGAAATACACCTAGACCAGTTTTAAGGACGGGAATATCTGTACCTTAATCAATACATCAATTCACTTTCCAGTTACTCTTCAAGCTTTCCATGGTTAGACAGTCAGATTATATCAGTTGGCAGTTAATATATCTATAAAGCACTTGTCGGTCATTCTATTGGAACTTTCACATATCAAATTTGGATGGTGTTGATAGTGAGACTTGCAAATATTCTCCTCAAATGTGAAGATTTTCTGTTACTTAATAAAGTCTACGGCACAAGAAGACCGCTAAGAACTTATTTTATCTTTTAAGAATATATCCTAGAGCATAGATTGGAAACAGAAACAATTGTGTTCCCCAAGCGCTTGCTAGCATGGTTATTGATAGGTATTATCTCCAGATTCTGGAAATAACAGTCTGTAGAATCCGGAAGGAGGTGAGAGCAATAATTAACTTGAGGACCAAATGGAGTAACTTTTATAGGACTTCAAATTCATACAGAAAAGAAAGCAACTTTTTAATGCTGCCTAGAAGTGACGGTAGCTGCCCCAGTTGGATGGAGTTTGGGCTTCTTGATGCGTTAGCATCAGGTCATCAAGTTACGAGCGTGAGCATTAATGCATTAATCATGGCATTTGGGACTCTCTTACGTTTGAATGGTGATAATTCTGGTCCTAGAGGTCTTAGTGTCCTTTTGGCCACTTAATCTAGGTTATGTCCGTACAAGATTAATCCGTACAAATAAGCATTTGTGATTAGTGTTAGTTATAGTGCACCCTGCATGTAATTAGCATAATTAACAAATGTAATTAGTTGTTATTTGAATTCCCTAAGTAGTTGCTGAGTAAGGCACGCCCAAGAGCACATGGGGTAGGTAAGGATGAAGAATGAGGCTCCTTACAGCTCACCCACGTTTGTCCTTATGCAAGGACAAGCAACAGCTGTCAAGTGGTCCAAAACGGAAGGAAATGCGCTCCAAATTGTACTGCACGTATTTGGCTCATTTCTGGGCAAAATACTGAAGTTTCATTTTGCTTGGGCACTACTCTTGGACAGCTCACCCTTTCTAGAGTATTCTTAGGTTATTAGGGCACATTTGTGACCCCTATAAATATGTAAGAACAGCTGATGTAAAAGGCACTTGTTGATGAATGAAAATTACACGGCTGCTGCCTTCTTACAAATTTTGCGTTCTTTACAATAATCTTAGGGTTATTTGGTGAGCAAGTAGTATTCTTTATCCATAGCTTGGTGGTTTAATCCTTTATAGCTTTGGTGGTGATACTCATTATCCTTTCTTCTCTTAATCCTCTGTTTTTGTTTACAAATTGCTAAGGTTGTAATTGCAAACGTATCATTTGGTATCAGAGCATAGGTTTAACCTTAGCACCATTTTCTCTCATCAAAGTTCTCTCCTTTCTTGTCTCAATCACGTCCAAAGTTCCAAACTTTGAGTCACAAAAGAACCCATTTACAGCCCAAACACAATTCCTAGCTTAAACACAACCAAACTCACAAACAGCCATGGATGATGAACAAATACCCAGAAATTTAACTCTTGAGCAAGCTAAAGAGCTTAGGAGAGAAAGGGAGATGCGTGAGGTTAAGGAACAACTTAGCAACCTCACCCAACAAATGACTGATTTTCTCAACATTGGTAGAGGTAGAGCTCGTGGTCGAGGTGATGATGATGGTTCTCTTAGTCCAAGGAGAAAAGATGAGCAATGGAGTGATTTAAAGTTTGAACCCCCTGATTTTGATGGTGGTACAAACCCAGATGACTATTTGGAGTGGGAGCAACAAATGGGTAGATTGTTTGATACCAAGGGGTATAGTGAGGAAAAGAGTTTCAAAGTTGCTGTTTTGAAGCTCAAAAAGTATGCTTCTTTGTGGTATGAAAGCATGAAACTACAAAGAGAGCGTGAGGGTAAATCTAGGGTGCGTTCATGGCCCAAGCTTAAGAAAATCATGCACAAACGCTTTGTGCCCCCTTCCTATACTCAAGATCTCTACCTCAAGCTCACAAATTTCAGTCAGGGAACTCTAAGTGTAGTAGATTACATTAGAGATTTTGAGCAACTACAAATCAGAACCGGCATTGTAGAGGATCCACAACTCTCAATTGCGCGTTTTATTTCTGGTTTAGACACCAATGTTGGTAATAGAGTTGAAGTACAGCCTTTTTGGTCTCTAGATGATGTATACAAGTTGGCTTTGAAGATTGAAAAGCAAGAGAAAGCTAAGAAACCAGCAGCAAAGCCCTCATTTAGGAGTTTTACTCCTCGGGCAGAAAGTTCTTCTAAAGGGAGCGAAAATGACAAAAGGTTTCCTAGAGATCCTAAGGCCAACAAGGATGCTCTTAGACCATCTCTCTCTAGGAAATGCTTCAAGTGTCAAGGCTATGGACACTTTCAAGCTGAGTGCCCCAACATGAGAGTGTTATCTCTCCGTGAGTATGATGAGCTTAGGCAATTAGATGACGAGAAGGAGCAGAATGAAGAGCAATCTATTGACGATGAATTGGACATTGAACCTGACCAAGGCTCACCTCTCTTGGTGGTTCAAAGGGTCCTTCATGCTAGAGAGGCAGAGGAGACACTATCTCAAAGGGAGAAGATATTTCAAACCAAGTGCACCGTGAAAGAAAAGCTTTGCACTTCAATCATTGATGGCGGTTCTTGCACCAATGTGGCGTCCACTCTCATGGTGGAAAAGCTTGGATTGGCCACCAAAGAACACCCTCATCCTTATTCCTTGCAATGGTTAGAGAAGGAAAGCAAAGCCAAGGTAACAAAACAAGTCACAATCCCTTTTTCGATTGGAAAAGTATACAATGATGAGATTTTGTGTGATGTGATCCCCATGGATGCTTGTCATTTGCTGTTAGGTAGACCTTGGTTATATGATAGAAGAGTAATGCATGATGGCTTTAGAAATGTTTACTCTTTTGAGGTTCAGGGAAAGAAAATTAATTTGCAACCCGCAAAATTGTCTTTATGTGGGGGAACGCAAGTTGGGGAGGGTTCTTCTGTTTCTAACTCATCAAAGCATGCTATGATTGTTAAAGGTGCTGATTTAGAGTATGAAATGGTGCATGGAAATGTTGTTTATATGCTGGTGTTGCTTGGGGAGAATGAGAACATTGTTGGAAAGCCTTTACATGCGTTAATGCAACCTTTGCTTGAAAAGTATGTCGACGTGTTCCCATCTGATTTACCCCATGGTTTGCCACCCATCAGGGGCATAGAGCATCAAATAGACTTTGTTCCGGGAGCCTCACTTCCTAACAAAGCAGCTTATAGGTGTAATCCCCAAGAGACTAAGGAGTTACAACGTCAAGTAGAGGAGTTACTTGATAGGGGATACATTAGAGAGAGCATGAGTCCTTGTAGTGTACCAGCTCTCCTTGTGCCAAAAAAGGATGATAGCATGAGAATGTGTGTTGATAGCCGTTCAATTAACAACATTACCATTAAGTATAGATATCCAATTCCTCGCTTGGATGATATGCTTGATGAGCTGTTTGGTTCTTGTGTCTTCTCTAAAGTGGATTTGAGGAGTGGTTACCATCAAATTAGAATGAAGGATGGGGATGAATGGAAGACAGCCTTCAAGACGAAAGGAGGTCTTTATGAATGGCTTGTAATGCCATTTGGGTTGTCCAATGCTCCTAGCACATTCATGCGTCTTATGAATGAGGTATTGCGTTCCTTTATTGGTAAATTTGTTGTTGTGTATTTTGATGATATTCTCATATACTCTAAGAGTGATTCTGAGCATGTGCAGCACCTAACACGCGTTTTTGAGGCTCTAAGGCAATACAAGCTGTTTGCTAAGCTTGAGAAATGTGATTTCTTTGTTCCTAGTGTCACGTTTCTTGGTTACATTGTGTCCAAGGATGGTATAGCTGTTGATCCCAACAAGGTTGAGGCGATTAAGACATGGCCTACTCCTACTAGCATCACGCAAGTAAGGAGCTTCCATGGGCTAGCTTCTTTTTACAGAAGATTCATCAAGCAATTCAGCTCTCTTTTAGCACCACTTACGAATTGTATGAAGAAAGGTGTCTTTGAGTGGACTCCCATGGCTCAAAATGCTTTTGAGGCCATCAAGGAAAGGCTTAGCTCCACCCCTATACTAGCTTTGCCTAACTTTGATCAACCATTTGAAGTGGAATGTGATGCTTGTGGAACCGGTATTGGAGCTGTTTTGGTGCAAAATAAGCATCCTATTGCTTATTTCAGTGACAAGTTGAATCATTCTCCTTTGTATCCAAGTACAAAACTGGTGCAAGCAATGTGGTAGCCGATGCTTTATCAAGGCGACATTCTATGTTGTCTATCCTCGAGGCCAAGGTTTTAGGCTTCTCTTTCATACGGGAACTTTACAAAGATGATCCAGATTTCTTTCCCATATTTGATGGCAGCAAGGAGGTGGAAAAAGGCCCTTTTCACATTCATGAAGGGTTCCTTTTCAAGCACAACAGATTGTGTATCCCTAAGGGCTCAATTCGAGACCTACTTATAAGGGAAGCTCACTTAGGAGGATTGGCTGGCCACTTTGGCATTGTGAAGACTCTTGAGGTCTTAAGTGAGCACTTTTATTGGCCAAGAATGCAAGGAGATTTAGTGTGGTTACACCTTAGGAAGGAGAAGTTTCCAGCAAAAAGAAAGCACAAGTTGATGCCCAGATCAGAAGGCCCTTTTAAAATCATCGAGAAGATCAACGACAATGCATACAAGCTTGAACTGCCTGGAGAGAGTTCAATTTCAGCAACTTTTAATGTGGGAGATCTGCTGCCTTATTTGGAGGATGAATACATTGATGATTTGAGGGCAAATCCAAAAAAAGTTAGCATCAGGTCATCAAGTTACGAGCGTGAGCATTAATGCATTAATCATGGCATTTGGGACTCTCTCACGTTTGAATGGTGATAATTCTGGTCCTAGAGGTCTTAGTGTCCTTTTGGCCACTTAATCTAGGTTATGTCCGTACAAGATTAATCCGTACAAATAAGCATTTGTGATTAGTGTTAGTTATAGTGCACCCTGCATGTAATTAGCATAATTAACAAATGTAATTAGTTGTTATTTGAATTCCCTAAGTAGTTGCTGAGTAAGGCGCGCCTAACAGCACATGGGGCAGGTAAGGATGAAGAATGAGGCTCCTTACAGCTCACCCACGTTTGTCCTTATGCAAGGACAAGCAACAGCTGTCAAGTGGTCCAAAACGGAAGGAAATGCGCTCCAAATTGTACTGCACGTATTTGGCTCATTTCTGGGCAAAATACTGAAGTTTCATTTTGCTTGGGCACCACTCTTGGACAGCTCACCCTTTCTAGAGTATTCTTAGGTTATTAGGGCACATTTGTGACCCCTATAAATATGTAAGAACAGCTGATGTAAAAGGCACTTGTTGATGAATGAAAATTACACGGCTGCTGCCTTCTTACAAATCTTGCGTTCTTTACAATAATCTTAGGGTTATTTGGTGAGCAAGTAGTATTCTTTATCCATAGCTTGGTGGTTTAATCCTTTATAGCTTTGGTGGTGATACTCATTATCCTTTCTTCTCTTAATCCTCTGTTTTTGTTTACAAATTGCTAAGGTTGTAATTGCAAACGTATCACTTCTTAGTAAGAAATGATTTTTTTAGAAAGGTACGGAAGATAATACATTAGAGGGCCCCGTCTCAGGAGCGGCTACTATACATAGCTCTAATGCTAAGTATCTAGCATGAGAAAGGAGACATCGGAAGGAAGCACATGGGGTGGGTAGAAGGTAGATCCGGATAAAAGGGTAAAGATCCGGACTGCCCATCACCAAATCACCTTCCCACTATATTGCTTATAAAATATGATAAGAACATCTTCGTGACAACAAACAAAACTATGTAAAAAAAAATAACACACACGACAATTTATTCTCATTAACAACGCCTTATCGTCTTCATAAATAAGTAACCCACCGGCAGCAACGCGGAAAGCACGGATAATGGCCGGGGCCGTCACAATCTCAATCGGTCATTGTTATGGCCAACCAGTTTAGGCCAGTAATAGAGCAAATCAAACCACGCCAAAGAATCCGGCTAAGGACACCAAAGACAAAGTCACTCTTGATCACTGAATAAATTAAAACTTGAATCCCTCATCAGCTAGGCCACAAATCCAGAAAGATTGAGCCAAAAACCCAATGTCAGTGGATAAGAGCCTGTATCTTTGGCTCCTTGTAAAGAACCAATCAGAAAATAAATTGAAACCTAAAACTATGCTACAACAAGAGAAAATGAGAATACTAACTTTCTCCCACCTTATCATCTATACAAAATAAGATAGGGAAGAAAATTGACTAGCAGAATCAAGAACAGGACACACAAATCAGGCAAGAAAGAGGAATTCTGGCTAAAAAAGAGCAAAAATAGGCTGGAGAAGAAAGAAATGGGTAGGGGGCAGCTGGGGTTTGTTTACTTTCCCATGCCCCCCCCCCCCCACCAATCGACGGAGATAGACCCAGAACAGATTAAAAAGGACCGTGAAATGGTAAACCCGATCTGCTCCGTCAAAAGACTGCGATGTCTTCAACGGTGGTGGCCGAGAAAGGGTGTTCAGGTTTCTCCCTTCTTCCACCCACTTGGAAGAGACCGCCCTTTGAAGCATAAATTCAGGCATTGGAGAGAACTTCTGATACGTTTGCAATTACAACCTTAGCAATTTGTAAACAAAAAACAGAAGATTAAGAGAAGAAAGGATAATGAGTATCACCACCAAAGCTATAAAGGATTAAACCACCAAGCTATGGATAAAGATTACTACTTGCTCACCAAATAACCCTAAGATTATTGTAAAGAACGCAAGGTTTGTAAGAAGGCAGCAACCGTGTATTTTTCATTCAAAAATCAAGTGCCTTTTACATCAGTTGTTCTTACATATTTATAGGGGTCACAAATGTGCCCTAATAACCTAGGAATACTCTAAAAAGGGTGAGCTGTCCAAGAGTAGTGCCCAAGCAATTTGAAACTTCAGTATTTTGTCCAGAAATGAGCCAAATACGTGGAGTACAACTTGGAGCGCATTTCCTTCCGTTTTGGACACTTGACAGTTGTTGCTTGTCCTTGCATAAGGACAAACGTGGGTGAGTTGTAAGGAGCCTCATTCTTCATCCTTACCTGCTCCATGTGCTCTTAGGCCCGCCTTAACTCAGCAACTACATAGGGAATTCAAATAACAACTAATTACATTTGTTAATTACGCTAATTACATGCAGGGTGCACTATAATTAACACTAATCACAAATGCTTATTTGTACGGACTAATCTTGTACGGACATAACCTAGATTAAGTGGCCAAAAGGACACTAAGACCTCTAGGACCAGAATTATCACCATTCAAACGTGAGAGAGTCCCAAATGCCATGATTAATGCATTAATGCTCACGTTAGTAACTTGATGACCTGATGCTAACGCATCAACTTCCAGGTGGTCAGCTGGTTGGATTTGTGAGGACTTTGTGGCGGCAAGCTAATTTTTTGGGAAGCAGGGCAGCCCAGCCAGCCCAGGCTTCTAGAGAGGAGAGCTTCTTTCTCTATAAAGGCTAGAGAAGAGATGACTCGATCACCGAGGAGGAATGGCAAGGGTGTCGCTTCCCCAAAGGTACCCAAGCCAAGGCGGCTGACGAGACGGAGTACGTGGCACAGTTTCTGAATCCAACCAGAGACGACGAGATTGAGGCTATGCGCCTCAAAACTGTGAGGAGTTACGCCTCAAAATCTCGACTCCTACCCCTCCATCCAGTCAACAAGTACCACAACCAGTTGTGTTGGCCTTGGAAGCCCAAGAGGAGGCACAGCCCAGCAACATGCTGACGTGGAAACACTTTGTGATGGAATAGGCCCTTGCTCTTAGCGAAGAGATCCTTTGTGCCAAGGATCCGACGCAGGCCGTGTTGCGGCTTGATCACTTGGTTGAGGTGGCGTATGGGCACCTTGGGTTAGCAACCTCAATCCAACAGTGGAAGCCAAGACGGATGCGAAGCTCGCTGCAGCAGTGGCTAGTCCCGAGGAGTCACCACTAAGGCAAGCCACAACCAACGCCTTACCCCCGATGTTCCAGGCGCTGGAATCAACACGCACCCCTTACCTATCCTTCTACATCGATGGTGAGACGATGTATGACGATGTGGGCTGGCCTAATGGAATGATGCCAGTAGAGGAAGCGTACCAGCACATGATGGAACGCGAAGGAGCTGAGCAGGATGCTCCTGTCAAGGCAGAGGCACCATTGGAACACAGATAGTCATCCCTTCGGACACGGAGGAGGACGAGTCAGACAAGGAGGGCTACGAAGGAGAGCTCGATTCAACGTTGTCTTCTCCGGGGTCGCCACAGTACACCGAGCTGGGTCAGTACTGGTTTGGTCCGTTCAGCCCGGATGCCTAAGTGGACAATGGTCCACTGGCTCGTCCTCCTCCGTGTCCGAAGGGATGACTATCACTTTGCGTTCCAATGGTGCCTCTGCCTGGACAAGATCATCCTGCTCGGGTCCTTCACGTTCCATCATGTGCTGGAACGCTTCCTCTACTGGAATCATTCCATTGGGCCAGCCCGCAACGTCATACATCGTATCACCGTCGGTGTAGAAGGACAGGTAAGGAGGCATGTTGATTCCAGCGCCTGGAACATCGGGAGCAAGGCGTTGGCTGTGGCTTGCCTTAGTGGTGACTCCTCGGGACTAGCGGGCCGCTGCTAGCTTCACATCCGACTTGGCTTCCACTGTTGGATTGAGGTTCATGTCCTCATCTCCACCGCCAATAGGATCATTGGGACATTGGGACCTGTCACTCCCAACCCAAGGTGCCCATACGCCACCTCAACCAAGTGATCAAGCCGCTACACGGCCTGCGTCGGATCCTTGGCACAAAGGATCTCTTCGCCCAGTGCACGGGCATATTCCATCTCCTCTTGTGCTGCCTTGGCTTGGGCTTCCAAGGCCAACACAACAGGCAGTGGTACTTGTTGACTGGATGGAGGGGTAGGAGTCAAGATTTTGAGGCGTAATTCCTCAATCTCACGAGTCCACTGTTCAGTTTTGAGACGCTTAGCCTCGATCTCCTCGTCTCTGGTTGGATTCAGAAACTGCGCCACGTACTCCGATCTCGTCAGCCGCCTTGGCTTGGGTGCCTTTGGGGAAGCGACACCCTTGCCATTCCTCCTCGGTGATCGAGTCATCTCTTCTCTAGCCTTTAGTGTAACTGGCATAATGCGTATTGGCAAGCCAAGCATACACAGGCAGGATGATTATAAAAACAAGTTTTAAATTATGCAATGACGGCATGCTGAAAAATATATTTGAACTTCCTTCTCATATTTCTGGTGATCTATAAGCTCTTCCGAGCTTTTCAATTTATTTAAGCTACAGAATACTATCCAATTTCGAAAAAACTGAAACAGAAATTCCTGGGCATTTTCTTCAGCTTTAGATTATAATGAGCAATATCAAATGGCTCATTAACCTGTTTCTCTTTTTATTTTTTGCGGCATAGTAGGCAGTAAATGCTATTCCAATCAAAGGTCGAAAGAAACAAACTCTCTGCAGTTTCAGGGTTCGGCTAAGTACATAGGACCTCGCCCCCCAAACTCTTACCTAGGTGAGAGCATTGAGAGTCACTGGGGTAATGCCATGATTTGGTAATAAGGCTAAACTACTTATGTTTGTGTTCCTTTCTGGCATTTCATCTCTTCATGATTTTTTCTTTGTTAATAAAAAAGATTAGAAACATCCAGATTCACCCCAGAGGTTTACTTTGTGCTTATCTGAATTTCTAGAAACTACAAACTAGAAAAGTACATCAAGCAAGTTTACTAGCATAATGATACATGGAGAAAGACTACAGACTACAGACTACAGACCTTATCAGCTGCTGCCTGGAGTGTTAAATGATCTCCCCATTCACCAGATCTGCATTATAAGGAAAATCAGAAAACCGATAAGAGAAAGAGCCTTACAGTTACATCAAATTGCAACAGACTTCATTTAAAAGAAAAAGGGCAAGCAAAATTACTTTGCCATTTTCTTGTAATAATGCTTGTACTTCATTGGGACATAACCTTCATACAGAGACCGGTTGTCCTTTAACTGAAACAAAGAAATGTTATCGTCACACATCAAAATTCAAGTCAATGATGAAAAGTGGGTTGCATAACTCATAGGCCAATAATCAATATATATATATATATATATATATATATATATATATATATATATATATATAAATGAGGCATTTTACGGGAGCAATGAGGGGTGCCACATAGGCAAGAATCTTAAGAGCGCGCCACCTAAGCGAGAATAATGACAAAAAATCATAGAGTTTGAGTAGAAAACTAACAATTGTTATTTCCCCACCTCCCATAATCCTATCCCTTCAAACACATACTTTATCTCTTAGATATTTCCCCACCTCCCATAATCCTCCCACAATTGTAATTAATTAATTAATCTACTTTCCCCGGCCATCCCACCCTCACCACCTCTACGTCCCCCTTCCCCTCCTGCCTTCTATGTTTTTCCTGTTTATGTATTCCAAATTTCCCAACCCATTGTACTTAGCAATGTTGTTTTTTTTCCTTTGCTAATTAATGGTGTTGTTTTTGTAGGTATCGTTCCCATTTAACGATTGATGACTACCGTCAATTTGTCATAACCACGTCAAGGTAGGTATTTATTCCATACTATATTCTTAACTTTAAACCTCCATGTCGTATAATATATTCATGCTTTTAAGTCTTGACACCCCCAATCTCATTGCTTTTATCTTTTTAGCCTTGATCATTTTTCATAAGTTTTGCATATATTTTTTTAACTGCAATCGTGGTGGATTCTTAGCAATCAGTGGTTGAGATATATAGAGATCGAAGTCATTAATTTATCACTCTCACTTAATTTTGTAATGTGGGGATAAAAAAAACTAAATTATATGCTCTTGGCTTTAATTTATAACCACGTTTAGCTGCACACCACTCACCAATTCATCTCTTCCCCTTTGGCTTCCAACTCTTGATTCCATTTCCCATCATTATTTTATGTTACTCTTCATCTGCTTGATTGCTTCCAAGCTATAAACTTGACAAACAAACGTTATCTTTCAATAGTTTTGCAGGTGTTGATAGGATTGTTTGATGCTTATATAACCCTAAATTGTCAAGTAAGTACTTTTCATTTAGAAAAGTTTATATTTTCCTATTAGACAAATTCATGGTTAAACTTGAGTGAAAAGGAAAATAAATCTAACAAGGCTGATGAATGGTGTTACTCTTTTTTTTTCTTTAAGGGTAAACGAAGAGGGGGGATGATGTTGGCCGGTATAAAAGAGAATTTAGCCCTTTTAGAGTAACTGTCGATTGAAAAAAAAAATTAAAAATTAATATAACTGACAAGTGGTTAACCATGTTTTTGTACGTACATGTTATAGCAATACAATGGGTTAACAAATTTTTTATTTTTATTGAATGGTCTAGATATATATAACCATAGGCATAATTATATACATGAAATGATCAAGTAAAATATTTATTATGGTAAGATTACTTTCTCTATTTTGCCTACAAATTAAAGTAATTTTTGAGATTTCCCATTCAAATTATTGAGTATCTTGCTTCGTTGTTATAAGTTGACTAATATATATATAGTGTGTGTGTGTGTACATGCAGGGTTATTTTAGCGTTTATATGGACATAATTGGTCAAATAATTAAGCAATTGCATCTTAGGTACTTCTATTTTTCAATATAGAAGAGAAATATTTATGTTTTTGAGATATATAAACTTGCGGTTTATACTTTTACCATTTTAATGATTTATTATTGTTATATTTGTGCACATCTTTTAAAATGGAAATCGTTGGAGCTATTTTGTTCAGGGGATCGAAGCATATTTGATAAAGTCCTCTTTTGGAGTAGTTAGATTTTATTAAAGAGTTTTCAACCCAATAAACATATAAAAAGATAAAACTTATGATAAAATTATAGGTTACAACTCACATATTAGCATTTAAGATAACACAATTACGGAAGTTACATACATTTGTCGAAGATTTGTGGACAATTAGAGTACGCCATTATACGAGTAGATAAGGAAAAAATTTTAGAGATAAAACTTCATCACTTGCACTTCTACATGCGGAAACGTATAGCAATAATAGTCAATATCAATTAATATACCTATAAAAGGCTTGCACCCAATGCAAAAAAAAACTAATTAATATATATAGTTATTACTTTTTTATATTTATAATGATTACTTAAATAGTCATAGGATATTAGCGAGTATGTGACTTAACCCGTGCATCGCACGGGCTTTAAAACTAGTGCTTCTATATGTTTGGTGGCACCTCCAGGCTCCATGTATGTATCTATTATAATAACTAGCGAATTGGATTTGCGTTATCATGGGCAATAAAATGACACTCACGTTATGTAGCGCATTACTACAGCACAATAGAGGCAAGATTAATTTTTAATAGAGTCCTTGATGACCAATTGACCATCATTAATATATTTAAGACTAATTACACAATCTTCAAGTAGAGCACTGCCACAGTAAGATCTGACCGGTAAACGAAAAAATGGATTTTATTGGATTCTCTACGTATATCTTACATTTAGGCCTCGTTTACTTGGTTGCAATCAAATTCAATGCATTGCAATCATTTTATAAAGTAAATGTAGGGTGAAAAGTGAAGGAGTGGGAGGAGAGGGATAGGAAAAGTGGGGTTGATTGCATTATCCATTGTAATCACAATTGCTCAACTTTTCCCATGTAATGATGATTACTTTGGATGGTGTAATAAATCTTACTTTTTCCATCTCCTTCCTCCCCCTTTTTCCTTTTCCACCTCCCATTTACCCTATAAAATGATTGCATTGCATTGCATTTGATTGCAAGGAAGTAAACACCACCTTAGCTTTCATTTAGCTCCACTATTGCTAAAAACAGAACCATTGTTGGAGTGTTGCACACAGCCAGCCGTAGGGTTGAAGCAAATCAAGTGCAGCCCAAAGTCTTATTCATTATCCCTATCACTTTCTCATATTCTGACTCCACTCTTTTGCTTTTTCTTTACTTGACTACTCTTATCTAAGAGATACTGTTGCATATACCTGTTTAATCACTTCTTTGCGCACAAATTTGTGGTGGTCTGGCGACTTGTACAACTGGTCTGAGAGAGCACGAAACTTCAAGTGGAATAACATATAACAGTGAGCAATGTCACATTAAATCAACCAAAACTAACATCTAATGTCCAGGCTCCACTCACCTGGCAATTCCCATCACCAGAGACTCTGACTTCATACAAACCATAAACCTGTAGCCTGAAAAGAATTGGATGAGTTCAGATATAAAGAACCAATAGAAAGCCTGACTAAGCATATAGCAATCCAACCACTCCAGTACTTAAATGTGAATCTGACCTCTGGAGAAGCCGTTGGTGGTCCATATTGGCATCACTTAGGGTAGGAATAAAGGAATTTATCCTGGGAACAACCTGTGATTAGCAAGAACCCGGTGGACACATTTAAATAATTTATTTCTTAATTAATTACGGAACTTTGGACAGATGACATCTAGCTAGCAAAAGCGTAGCTAACTTACAACAATATAAAGGAATAAGTGTTATACATGCTGCTATGCACAAAAATTCAGAATACTAAGGTCATGATGATCACTGCCAACTAAGAGGAAAGAACTCTACAAAACGAAGAAGTACAGTTACCAAATGGAGAAGAGGAAATATAGCTGAAGAACACACAGCTATTAGTGCTATATGATCAGCATAATCAGGAAAAAAAAGAGAAATTAATTACAAAAATTCAGAGAGAGAGAGAACACTAGCAGTAAGATAATAAGGACTTTGACTATTGATTTAGATTGCAGCAAAGCAACATGTCATCTATATACTTACTACTAAAACAACAACCGTCTGACATCATCATGGTACACATGACAGTCTCACAGAGAAAATTTTCCCTCCAAAAGCCATTATGACATCAGCTTTGGCTAAAAAAAAATATTATATTTTTTTTTCAGTTTTGAGAACCACGTTTAAAAAACCTAATTTTAAGGAACTGAATGCTGAATATTAGGAACATTTTAGATTTTAACCCATTCAAAATTTCTCTCTCCTCAATCGTCAATATAGCCTACTCTTCTGAATCTAAAGGTATTTTACATTTTGAGCTCCAAAAAAATACTTATTTGCTTTTACATTCCACTCTCTTGAAGCGGCATAATAGCTGATCTTTCGAATGAATGGCGGTTCAAGCATCATCACATCATAATGCTCTCAGGTAATCTGGATTGATAAATATTCTTAAGCAATCACTTACCCCAAATTAATCAGCCATTTTTTATTTATATACTCTTTTTTTTTTAGTAATACTCATTCTCAATTCAGCCCAATTCAACAGAACAAATTCGTTTTCTGCTATCACGCTGCCTTGATCGAGTGGATGTCGGCCATCACTGGTTGGTCACGCTAGGTCAGTGAAAATCGAGACAATATAGCGCTCCAATGACCTATCGAACATTGAACAAGCCACCGTTCTACTTCAGATGACTCCACCAGGTAACAACATCAGCTTTGGCCCATTAGTTTACCTCCCACCGAAATTGTGTCTGATGCAATTTTGGGATTTGAAATCAAGTTTTGTACGGAGTAACTATTATATGTTTCTAAAAAGCTTTGATACCACCAAATATTTTACTCCCTCCGTTTTATGAATATGTTTACATTTGCTTTTTCACGGTCTCCAATGTACCACTTTGACCGTAGATAATTGTAATTATATGCATATATAGATTATAAAATTATAATTTTCCAAAAGTATTATTTAAATGAATCTAACAATACCATTTTTACATTATAAATATTTGTATTTTTTCACTAATTCATGGTCAAAGTTTGAAGTGTAAACATCTTGGTAAAACAGATTAAGTATATCATTATAGCTTGCTCCATGTTTTATCTTTGTAAAATCTCAGTAAAGCTTTACTAGCTAGCTCTATAAATATCAGTATACAATGAGGATCATATGGTGGGTATTTGGATTCTGAATATTACTCAACAGATGCATTGTACTTGATTGTCTTGAAACTAACTCCATGTATGGTCTTATTCATGTGTAGCGTTGATTAGAGGCTCAATGACAGATGCAAGGGCAATAATTAAATGTTACTCTCATGATCATTGTACATGCTAATCCCTCTCTCTCATTTGCCTTTTTCTCTCCTTTCTCCCACCCACTCTCTCTCCTCCACTCCTCCACTCCTCCACTCCCCGGATTAATGTTTTATCTTTGTAAAGCTTTACTAGCTAGCTCTATAAATATCAGTATACAATGAGGATCATATGGTGGGTATTTGGATTCTGAATATTACTCAACAGATGCATTGTACTTGATTGTCTTGAAACTAACTCCATGTATGGTCTTATTCATGTGTAGCGTTGATTAGAGGCTCAGTGACAGATACAAGGGCAATAATTAAATGTTACTCTCATGATCATTGTACATGCTAATCCCTCTCTCTCATTTGCCTTTTTCTCTCCTTTCTCCCACCCACTCTCTCTCCTCCACTCCTCCACTCCTCCACTCCCCGGATTAGGTTCCTCTGTGATATCGAGATTAGGCAAAAATTTGTGATACAAGGGTGGAACTAAATGGAAAATCAACCTTTTAAAAGGTTTGAATCTATTTGCTGGTATGTTAACTTTTATTTGCAGAAGTTAGTTGTGGAAGCCTTTTTTTTTTCTTTTGTATTTTTCAACTCCCTTTTAGGTGAGGTGCAAATTGCAGGTCACATAATGAATGCTGTTGTAAAATGGTATCCCGATGAGGTATTTGCCTTCAATCTATAATTTGTTGTTCTCTTTTGAGATTTCATTTCTCATTTCTCCTGTCTTATTAATTTTGTATGTGTAGATTTAACTTTTTGGCATGTTGCTGGAAAATTAGTTACCTATTTATAAAATTAAACTGTCACATCTCCTGTTGTATTGTTCATCCAAACAACTCTACAATAATATTGTATTAACTCTACAATAATCAAGAAAGTTACATGAAGTGTCTGCCATCATTTCCTGGTGGTAGGAAGTGTAATGTGTCATATCTTAACAGCATGTTTGATGGTACAGGGTGGAGTAAAGAGCAGAGTTATATAACACTAGAAAGTTGGAGGCTTGGAGCACTGGTAGAAGGGGAAAACTACTTCTTGAAACTTTTGATGAGGCAGTACTACTACTATCAATCCCAGTGTGGAAGGAGTCAATGGATTGGGTTTCAAATTCAAGGGTAGTTATGTACTGTCATGTAGCCTATATAGCAGTAATCTCATGTAGGCATGATGATGTTGAACACTAATTAGTAATTTGAAATCGGCGGAGGTCCAAATGGTATTAAGTTGAATTACAAAATAAGTCTTTTAGAGCTTGATATCCTCCCCCCTCCCCCCCCCCCCCCAAATGGTTTATGATAACAATGTGCATCCTGAACCCCGTTGAAACCACAAATTTTTGCCTAATCTCGATATCATAGAGGAACCTAATCCTAGGAGTGGAGGAGTGGTTGAGAGAGAGTGGGTGGGGGAAAGGAGAGAGAAAGGAAAATGAAAGAGAGGGATTAGCATCTACAATGAACATGAGAGTAACATTTAACTATTGCGCTGAAACAATATGAATCATATTGTTTGTGAATTTATCTGAAAGAAGTTCTGGACTTTTGTTGAGCATTTTTTTAATGACAAGGTCCTCTTTAGGCACATACACATAATATAATTATATGTTAATATTCAATTATTTATTTTGTTGAGTGCATGCCCTATTTTGATGGAAACTAGGGAATCACTACAAAATAAAAAATTCTACCCTCAGGTAAATAAAATTTACATAATACAAATTTTCTCATCTAAATTTATATCGTCAAAGGCAAAAAAACAAAAAGTAAACGTACTTCTGTGTTACCTACTTTTGTGTTATAGAAATAATATAAACTTATTTTTAAAAAGTACTTTTAGTAACAAACGTGCATCGCACGGGTACTAAACTAGTATCATCTATAATCTATACCCAAAACACGCGCCTAATGAACAAGAAATAACAACAAAACAGAATGTCCCTTGGTCCGTCAAACATGTAATAAAAGCATTCTACCAAATAATGCACAAGCAGAAGCAACCATCAGATTGTCTGAAGCCAGTACTAAATTCAATTAAGATGCTAAAAAGTGCTGGTACCCTTGTGTATCAGAGTAATCGAGAAAACCTCGCGTTGACTGTGTTTCCAAATTAGCAAATAGTACTCATCTGCTTATTTCATTCTTCCAGTATATGGTGTTGAGTCTCTATACCACATTTTTCACATATAAAAATATACGAGTCATGTAAGTAATTTTCACTTGTATAGCCTACAAGTGGTCCACAGAATGTGTTTCATAAGTTCAGTGACCGAGGAAACAAACTAATAGCTTCCCATACTTCCTGTTTTACTTCTCTACAATCGCCACGGGGCTTCATCTCTAGTCTACCAAACATATATTTTATTTACAGCAACACAATAATTGCATGCAGAAGGCAGATATACCTTTTTCTTTTATAGATAAGAGCACAACGTTTTTGGTTATTTATTTTCTAAATTTTGGGTGAAGGCAAGGAATTTTCACATTCTATAAACGTAAAGTGTATGCTAGTCTGCCAGGAAACTATAATGGTACTATGACTACTGCATAACCAAGTAGAGGACAGCTAATCCTCTACTTCCATCTCTCCCTAAAACGCTTGACTGCTCAGCCTTTAAAAAAGAAATAAAATATAACAATCGAGGAAAGCCCAATTGTTATGACAATGACATCTTATCAATCATCCTCACCATATGCCACAGATAAAAAACCTATAACCCTTTAAATTCTTTAGTGCCTATGGATGGGCATCAATCTCGCCTTTGCAAAGGAAGAAACATGAAGAGGATGAAATTTTTGGGAGCTGATGCGACTTGTAGAGTGGAAGTCAGAAGCTTTCTGTAGATCATTACATGTCTTGTTTATAAGATAAGGAAACTACAGCAATGCCTCTTCCATTCACTCATTCAGTCAGCTTCCCATAATTTAGAACATCATTCTCTTTTAGATACTTCAGAAAGTTTGTGATGTGATGGGATCATGAAAAGAAAGGCAAGAAGATCGGTAGCATAAGCAAGCAAGTGTTTTACTTTCCTGTGGGGTGTTTTGTTAAGATTACTAATGTAAGAGTAGATGAAATGAAGACCATTGACAAAGAACTGAAGAAGGAACAAAGGATAGTAATCAGAGTCTATGTGAAGTTAGAAGAAAGGAGAAGAAGACAAGTGATGTTAGTTATAGAGAATAATGATCTTACAGGAATAGGAGCGAGATTGGAGACGCGCCGAGCAAATGCACCATCTACTTTAGAGTACTCTTCTGATAGCATGAGTGCTATCATTCTATCATCATCAGTATCCGGCTGACTACTCCACGAAGTTGAGCTAGAACATTCACTCTGGAAGTCATTTCTCATTATTGCAGGAGCTAAAAACTTTCAGATCAGCAAGAATGAAGGAATAGCAGAACTGCAGCAATGGTGTAAAGCTTGACAGAAAAGCAAATTTCAGAGAACGTAGCCTGCCAAGAATGGTATAAAATAAACATTAAAGTCTATTAAGCAGATATACTTATATACTGAGCAAAAGAGCAAATGTGGAGAAATCATGAAGATAACTAAAATACCAAGGTTATACAAAATCAAATCAAAGTATTCGACACGCCAATAGATGCAGGGGCGTATCCAGGGGGGTACAAGAGGGTACAGGCGTCGACCCTCTTTTTCGGTAATTTTTTGTCAGTTTTATAAAGTATATATATTATGGAAGGCAATTTGTATCATAACTACTTGTGTGGAGTATTGGTATGACCTCTTTTCTATTACCTTGTAGATTGTAGGTTTAAATCTTGGGAGCAACTATTTTTCAACTATTTTTCTTCTACAATTTTTCCCGGATACGCCACTGAATAGATGCAAACGATCTACAAATTTGGCTTCAAAAGACCTTAATCAAGAACACCCCTACATCAGAATGTCTACAGAAGCTCAGGTGAAAATTCTTAGAATAATACTTCACCGAAGTCTGGTAAGAGGTTCTCCCTATTCCCACCCTCATACAGGCAAGAGAAGTTCCTCCTCTCCACCACGCAAACCCATAAGTTGGAAGACTCTTCTATAATTCTGTGCTTTCATTGTACGCTGTGAAACCCAAAACGAAACTTTGGAAGATCACAAATTATCATCCATCAGGAAAAGAAAATATTAAAGTCTTAATAAAGGTGAACAAGAGTCAGATTTTGGTCATAAATCAAAGAAAAGAATCCCTCTCACAAAGCCGCTTTATAAAACTCGAGTCAAAAACCATGTTCTTTTAAAAATGAAGTGATTGAAGAGTACAAGCCAATGCAAACCTTTGCTAGTTCTATCTCCTACAAAGTAACCAATGATCATGGTTTTGAAGAAAAGTCAGATCTCATAGCAATGATTAAATTTTGGACACACACCCCCCTCCCCCCAAAAAAAAATAAATAAATAAATAAATGGTATTGTCTCCAAAAGTAATTGCTATTTTGAAGCAAACCATGAAGTTCTCAAACTCATGAGTTCAAGTCATACCCAAGTTAGTCAAACCCCTCAATTAGTCATCAGATCAACCAAAACAACTCTTTTCTGAATCAAAAACAACAACCAACTAATACCCAGTTCATAATCTCCTTAGTTTCCCCTAACCCAATTCATGATTTCATCTTTGTGATGATAATTGCCCATATCACCTAGCAGTTACAAAACCTCAGATATGCAAAGAACCCCAATATTGGAACAAAGAATCATACTTTTCCAATCCCAAGTGGCAAAATAACTAAATGCATATAAGATGATTGAATTTAGAGTCAAATTGACATACAAATTAGGGATTTTGCAAAATTAAACATACCTGATGACAATGAATTGCTTAATAAATAGCTTGAAATTGACCAGAATCACAAATGGGCAACTGGGTATACGAAACCCAGATCAAGTTTTCGCTTCTTCTTGCTCCTCGTGGGATACAGTGGGCTTGGAATGTTGAATTTTTCTTTTTTTGGGATTGAATTGCGTCGTGTGACTTTCGATAATGCTAGTTGGTGGGAGGGTTGATGCCAAAATGAGGGATATTCTTAGATTTTTTTTGAGCCTGCTTCTTTTATTTCTTTTGCGTTATTTAACGCGTACTACGGCGTTATGGTTAACAGCTGAGTTGACACTTTTGACAGAGACAACAAACGAGAGAGAGAGAGAGAGAGAGAGAGAGAGAGAGAGAGAGGCCGTACCGGGTTAGAGGGGCCGTGGATGGAAGGTGCACGGTTTGGGTGAGCTCAAAATTCGGGTACCCATATCGAAATTGGATTGGGCTAACCAATTTTAATTTCAATTCCTAAAAATAAGGAATCATTCCAATTCATGACCTTTTGAAAACTGGAACCGGATGGGTACCCAGTGTAAAAAAAATTGTAAGACTTTTTCCTTTGTTACAAATAAAGAATGGTAATTTTCTAGTAATATTAATGGTTTAAGAGGTTGTATTTTTAATTTTAATGTTTTAATGATTGTATTTGTAGTATTAATAATTAATTGATTGTATACGTTTTTTAAATTTTAATTTATACCTTTAAGTATTTATTTTATGTTTACGGTATTTTCGGAAACTAATATTTGTTAGTGTCATATTATAATTTATTTTATTATTATTAAGATATAAATTTTTTTTAGATTTAATGTGGACTTGGGTACCTAGGAACCAGTGGATCCAACTCCTAAAAATTAGGAACTGGTGCAACCAATTCCAATTCCAATTCCAATTTTTACGGATTAGGAACCGGTGAATCCAATTCCGATTCTGGGTAGTGCAATACCCGGTGGGTATCCGATTGCGCTCACCCTTAGTGCACGACACGGTAAATTTTTGTATGTACTCGGGTGTATTTAGCACAATATAGCGCACTTCCCATATTTTATTTAGGCAAACCCAACATCATTAATGATGTGGCACACGGGGGTATATTGTGCTTAATTTACCTGAGTGTATAACTTAGGCATTCATAAGCCAAACATATGACTCGTTTTTGGGAAAAATTTTATATGTACTCACGTGTATAATGCTCCATGTACCACACACCCAGCCCAAATATTTTATCCAACCCAAATATATCTGCGTTTGATGTATAAAGATTTGTATGCATGAGTATACAATTCGTGCGCCGTCATATTTGGCTATGTGCTTGTGTTGGTTATTTTGGTAAACTAATATAACTGCGGTTGAACACGCAACTATGTACGTAACATAGTAGAATGTATTATAGTCATCATTCACTTACATCTTTCTTTTTTTAAAAGTAGTGGCGCTACAGCATCAAAGAAACTCTCATATTTCCTATGTCAAGCTTCAAATCGAATTTCAACCCAAGGGTTTCGAGTGCCAGCTAATTAACAACCCTATAAAATCTCCCTACAACCTTGCTAGCTCTCCAAAATGAAACTTAGATTTTTATCCCCCAAAAAAGTAGGCTTAAAATGAGGATTTTCCAAGTCAAATGGTTGAATTGTGACCTCAAAGAGCATACCATGACCCAAAAATAGTGAACTGTGAAATTTATAATTCCCATCTGATTCTTTAAAGGTGAAATACAGGGTGGAGGCAAATCATGAGTAGATCCTATTTCGCCTCCTGAGCTCATTGTTGACTTTGCTACCTCTAATTAATCTTGGTTTTTTTTTGCCTCCTCAAGGTGAATCATGACCATGTTGGAGAAATAGGTACCCTTAGGATCTCTTACAAAATCCTATTGAACACTTGAGACCATTCAACCAAACCAACCAGATAGCACCTTTTTCCACCAAATTCATACTTAAAAAGAGTTAAAATGATAAAAATGAAATTAACATTATCAATGAGAGAGCGCCAAGATTCATAGACGCACTTGAAACAGAGGAGGGTTTTCACTTGGAGTCTTGCGAGTAACACGTTCCATCGTTATGGTGGCAATTTGTCATCTACTGTGATCCTCATTTCACATTTATTCGCAGCAATATTACCTAAGATGATTCATTACCAATGGGAAAGAAGATACTGTAGTTGCTCAACAAGTACAATTGAACTAAATATGTGGTTGTAATTACAAACACTATGATGCTTATATGATCTTCAGAGAAACATTTGGTAGCAACTAAGATAAGACCCAATTGAGCTTCTGAAGAAGCAAACTGGTTCAGCTTGCTACGCTACATCAGTACTAGTTAATCATCCCCTTTTTGAGGTACTTAATTACTTAGTGTCTGGCAGTTTTCCTACTTTACCGAGCAAAGTAAAGTTAACTCATTCCGAATTTCAGATCATGTTCAGATACATACTTGATACATATGTCCACCATTTCAAGTGGAGCCAAAAGCTGCAGTACTTTTGGCTTTGGAATATAATGGATTAAAGCAAAATGACTCACAAAACTGTCGGCACTTCTTATTTATTGGGGATGGTTGTCGCACTTCGGATCACTGATCCAATGGAAACAGCCTCTCTGTGAGACTCTCACATGGGTAAGGTTACGTACAATCGACCCCCCCTTATCCTGCCTAGACGGGAGCCTTTTTGGAGACATTTGGGTAATGTTGATGTTAATGTTAATGTTAATGTTCAGATACATACACGTTACAATTGAGAAGTTTCAATCCTTGATGTGAGTGAAACTCAATAAATTACCATTACCAACCAAAGTAGACTATTATTAATCCTGTGAGTGTTTGGAGAAGCTCGTATTATTCAGTATAATAGAAGAGATTAAATACACAAGGTTTACAAGTCTATCACGTAATTCTAGGAGAATATCAAGCTAAGATCAATCTAAGATAGGAAGCTATCCTAAAGAATATAAAATACAATCTTTAACTTATGTACAAGTATCAACTAAATATGACAGTATAGAGATTACAATATATTTGTTGATTCAGTATTAGCAGGATAACACTCCCCCTCAAGCTCATGTCGGTGGACGGTACATGAGCTTGGATAGTAACTCATGGTGATGGGCAGGCAATAAGGCTTTGGTGAAGGCATCTGCAAGTTGTTGCTTCGAGGGAACAAAAGTAGTTCGAAGCTTTCCTTCTTGAATTTTATCACGGACAAAATGGCAATCTATTTCAACATGTTTCATCCGTTCATGAAAAACGGGATTGTTGGCTATGTGAAGGGCGGCCTGATTTTCACAAGATAAAGTGGCAGGGTGTGAAGAAATTCCCAACTCTCGCAGGATAAGTTGTAGCCATGTAAGCTCGCTGACTGTATTAGCCATTGCCCGGTATTCAGCTTCGACGGATGAGCGAGAGACTATAGATTGTTTTTTAGTGCGCCAAGAGATTGGGCTGGGTCCCAAGAAGGTACAATAGCCCGTGGTTGACCACCGGGAGAGAGGACAAGATGCCCAATCAGCATCACAGTATGCATGTAATTGAAGAGAAGAATCTGAAGATAACAATATGCCATGATCAGGAGCAGCTTTGATGTATCGGACACCCGTAGTGCCGCTTGCCAATGAGAATCACGTGGACTGTTCATGAATTGGGATAGGTAGTTGACAACATAAGTAATGTCTGGGCGAGTCACAGTAAGGTAGAGCAATCGGCCCACAAGATGACGGTAAGGAGCGGGATCAGTTAAAGGCTCCCTAAGATCAGCAGATTAATGTTGATTATAATCAAGTGGTGTGGCAGCATGTTTGTTGGCAAGAAGACCAGTATCTTGCAAAATATCCAAGGCATATTTTCGTTGGTTTAAAAAGATTCCGCCTTTTGATCTCGCCACTTCAATACCCAAAAAATATTTTAATGGGCCTAAATCTTTTAAGTTGAATCGATGAGACAAGTATTGCTTCAGAAGCGAGATCACCACCGTATCATCTCCTGTAATAACTATGTCATCAACATAAACAAGCAAAACTGTGAGATATGAGCCACGGGAGAAAGTAAACATAGAGTAGTCAGCTTTAGATTGGGTGAAACCGGCCTCAAGCATGGCCTTTGAGAAAGTATGGAACCATGTACGGGATGCCTGTTTAAGACCATAAAGAGACTTGTTTATTCGACAAACTCTAGTCTCCCCCTGACTACAAAAACCCGAAGGTAGTTGCATGTATACCTCCTCTTGTAGATCACCAGGCAAAAAAACATTGAAAACATCTAATTGATGGGTTGGCCAACTTTTTGCAGCAGCAATACTAAGGACTGTTTGGACAGTAGCCAACTTTGTTACGGGAGCAAAAACATCTGTAAAATCAAATCCTTCCAATTGAGAATAGCCCTTTGCAACTAAGCGAGCCTTGTAGCGTTCTATAGAACCATCAGGATTTTATTTAATGCGATACACCCATTTGCAGCCTATAGCCTTTTTGCCTGGAGGTAAAACATCCAAAGTCCAAATATTGTTAGCCTCTAATGTCTTTATTTCATCCTCCATAGCCTTTCGCCAGTTATGATCTTTCCGAGCAACAGTGAAAGAGGTGGGCTCAATGTCTTTTGTGATGTTATTATTAAAATGTAAATGGCTATGGGAATAAGAACTTAGACATAAGTAGTGGGAAATGGGATATTGCGTACCTGATGACGATGAAGTAGATTGAGCAGTGGCCATATTGACTGTATAATCAACAAGGTGAGGTGGTCGTCTATGTGTGCATTGAGAGCGTCTCGGCGGAGGAACATGTGTATCTGGAGATGGCTCTATGGGAGGGGTTACGACTGTAGTTGGATGGGTTTCTTCATTTTGACTGGGGGGGAGGTCATTTGTGGAATTAGAATGTTCATGTGTACTGGTTGCATGGAAATAGTAGATGGAGAAGATGTATTGTGAGAAGGTGCTGATGTGGACTCAAATAGTGGAGACGGTGGATTTGTGTCATCAAGAATAGGTAAGGGGATAGGAACTTGATTGATGTGGAGCTCATTTAAAGCAGGGTCACTCTTGAATGGGAAAATAGTCTCATAAAACACGACATCTCGGCTTACAAAAAAACGTTGATTGTCTAGATCATAAAGACGATAAGCTTTTTGTTCGGCGGGATATCCGACAAAAATACAACGCCTAGCCCGAGGTTCAAATTTTTGTGGGTGATTCATAGAAGTGGAAGCATAACATAAACAGCCAAATGCTCGGAGATGAGCAAAATCAGGAGGCTTCCCATGGAGCATTTCATAAGGTGTTTTTCCATTCAAGAGTTTTGTGGGTGTCGTGTTTATTAAATAAGTTGTTGTGAGTATGCAATCCCCCCAAAAACGAAGGGGAAGACCCGATTGAAAACGCAAGGCCCGTGCCACATTGAGAAGATGGCGGTGCTTACGTTCAACTACCCCATTTTGTTGAGGGGTGCCGGGACAACTAAGTTGCTGTAAGATGCCAGACTCATGGAGAATTTTTTGGAAAGCATGATTCGTAAATTCTGTGCCATTGTCAGAACGAATAGTTTTGACACTGGTATGAAAGTGATTACGAATATGAGCCAAAAAATAAACTAATAAGGAGTATGCATCAGATTTGAATCGCATGAGATAAGTCCATGTAACGCGTGAACAATCATCAACAATGGTGAGAAAGTAACAATGACCATTACGGGTGGGGGTAGCATACTTACCCCAAACATCAACATGAACTAAATCAAATAAATGGGAACTAGTGGAGTGATGTAATGGAAAGGGAAGTCGTGTTTGTTTGGACAAATGACATGTATCACATGGATCACATGCGCCATTATTCTGGATACCTAAAACAGAACTTAAAGATTTTAGGGATGATGGATGGCCGAAACGAGCATGCCATGTAGTAGAGGATGTGGTGGTGAGAAGAGCAGCAGAGGTTGTTCCGTCAAAAAAATATAGGCCACCTCGTTTATGGCCCCGACCAATCTCCTTCTTCGTCAAAAGGTCCTGAAATACGCAAAAATCAGGATAAAAAATGACGATACAGTTAGATGTCTGGATGAGCTTGGAAACAGATAAAAGATTGAATTTGAAAGATGGTACTAGAAGAACATCATGTAGAGTAATGGCAGGAGTTATAGGCACAACACCGATACCATGTACAGGGATAGAGACACCATTAGGAACAGAGATAGATGATGGGTATGATGGAGTGGTGGGAGTAATGTTAAAAAAGGAGGAATTAAAAGTAACATGATTTGTTGCACCAGTGTCGATAACCCATTCAGTAGGCATATTAAGAGAAGAATAAAGAGCAAGAGACTCACCAACGAGGTTAGCTTTGGGCTGGTTTACCTCTCGTAATAGGCGGAGAAGATGTTGCAACGATTCTGTGGTAAGGGGGTCCTTAGGAGCAGTAGGAGTCTGAGAAGGGGCAGATGTGGTGGTAGAAGGATTGGATTGCCCATGAGTATTTCCTTTGCGGTAATATTTGTGTCCTGGTGGGTAGCCGTTGAGTTTGTAGCACTTATCCTGGGTATGGCCAAGAATACCACAGTGGCTACAGCGAGACCGCATACGAGAAGCAGGACGAGCCAAAAGAGCTTGTGCTGAATCATTAACAAGTGGTGGAACACCAGATGTTGTGTGAGTTTGAAGTGCAGCACGTTCCGCAATAGGAGGGTGGCTGTGAGCACGTTGGGCTTCATCTTGAATAAGTAATGAATATGCACTCACTACATCAGGAAGAGTAGTGGTAAGAAGCAATTGACTTCGAGGCTGAGTATAAGTGTCATTAAGCCCCATTAAGAATTCCATTAAGTGCCTTTTATTTTGCTGAGAGAGGTAGGCATCCTTGGCTCCACAAGTACATCCTTGGCAGGTGCATGATGGTGGTGGATCAATAAGTGATAGCTCATCCCAAAGATTACGAAGTTGGTTGAAATATTGACTGATGGAACGATCTACTTGCTGAAGAGTTGCAATCTCTTTCTCGAGTTCATATATGCGCGGACCAATGTTTGTAGAGAAACGAGCCTTTAGAGCGGCCCAAACCATATTGGCGGATGTGGCATATAGAACAGTATGGGCAAGAGAATGATCAATGGAATTAAGGATCCATGACATGACCATGTTGTTAACACGATTCCACCGAGCGAAATCATCGTGTTTAGAATCAGGCATAGGAAGAGAGCCATCAACAAAACAGAATTTATTTTTGCCTTTCAAAGCCATTGTCATGGCAAGCACCCACGGATTGTAATCATTGAGACCCGTGAGTACTTTGCTCACAAGATGCTGACTGGGGTTGTCTGAAGGATGAAGATAATAAGGGCTTTCTGTATCAGGGGTGCTGGAGGTAGATTTGTCAGAGTCTTTGGCCATAGTGGAGCGTGGAAGGGTTTGAGCAAAAAATATGCTCTGATACCATGTGAGTGTTTGGAGAAGTTCGTATTATTCAGTATAATAGAAGAGATTAAATACACAAGATTTACAAGTCTATCACGTAATTCTAGGAGAATATCAAGCTAAGATCAATCTAAGATAGGAAGCTATCCTAAAGAATATAAAATACAATCTTTGACTTATGTACAAGTATCAACTAAATATGACAGTATAGAGATTACAATATATTTGTTGATTCAGTATTAGCAGGATAACAAATCCAGAAATAGTAGATTGGTTACACACTTCAAATAATAGCAGTTGTACAAGAATTAGTTAGAACATGCATCAAGTAGTATACAAATAGAATTTGATTACAATAATCTTCAAGGAGAAAAAATGCGACGATAATAACCTCTTTTCATAATTACAAACTATTCTTAAAGCTCTTTAGAACCATGAAAGAAACAACCATTGCAAATCCTATCAAGGCAATTTACAGCCTATTACAAACTATTGTTAAAGCTCTTTAGAAAAAACAACCACTGCATATCCTATCCTAGTATTCATAGTCTAGGGAGGGCCGGGCGAAATACATAGATCAACTATGCCAAAACAGAGTGTATTATCATACATTGTCAAGTGAGAAGCCATCAGTTAAAATGAGTACGTTTTTTTTTTTGTAAGTTTATATGGCGCGGAAAGTAAAGCCACTGATTCTGTCAAAGATTGGCATTTCAATTTGCGCGATAACACCAAGCTCTCCACATAAGTATCCATGAGACCATGAACCATATACAAACATTTTGAGCCAATTTCCGCAACACCTTTGGCTGATCGCTCTCAACATGAAAAGAACTCACTGTTCTTAAGAGTATTGATAAAGAACATACTGCTCTTGTCATCATATAAGAACTGGTCGCGAGTAGAAGGATAAGTTTGAGAATACAAGTCCCCCGTATACCATTTCGTCCAAAGCTGGCTCCCGTCATTCTTTCCCATCACCCATATGCAACATCCTCCATCATGAACATCATAAAGTGCCACAGATTCTCCAAGCTTGAAAATATTTCTCCATTTTCTTTCACCAGCATGAAAATCTCCCTCCCCTTTAACAGGCAATTTTCTATAACTCAATGTGTCATTACCACAATCGAACGAAATGAGAATGTTGCATTTGTCATCCATACAGTGAACAACTCCTTTACAAAAAACACGCTTCTTACATAAACTTACACCTCGAACATAGTTGATGCTCTTGGCTCGCCAAGAACCCTTGCTTAGGTCATAAATTACAGCTCGAGATTGATCATGATCAAGTATCACTACTTTATAATCCTTACTTAAGGGATCAAAACCTAGAAGAATTTCATAACTGAAACCAGCAGGAGAAAGTGGAATCATCAAGGATTTCCCAATTGAAGGGTTCCACAACAAATAGTTTTTTTCATAGGGTCTCATATTATTAGGCAGCTTCGACCTCAAAACTAACATCAATCCATTCACATAACCGTCAACTACGTAAAAGGTTGATAAAGGAAACCCGATTATTTCCTGAGGTTGCTGGTTAAATGTATCCACATGAAAAGTTTGTAGTGCCACCTTTGGGTCATACCGAGTACCGTTACATTCCAGTGTTATAAGCTGACGATTTTCAGAATTGTTCTTGAAAAGAGTTAAATTCATGGTAGGGTTATCAATGATAGAGCGCCATGATTTACAGACGCACCTGAACCTGAGAAGTGTTTTCACTGGGAGCCTTGCAAGCACCTCCGTCACTACATCCAGCGGCAATTCGTCTCGTGACCGTCTCTTCCTTCTCCTCATCAGCCTTCCTCTCAGTCTGGCAAGCAACGAAGACAGTAACAACATGAAGATCTTGAGTTTAAATTGTTGGGTGGGAAGGGAAGAGAGTGTGATGTGTGGTACTCTGTACTTAATCTTCTGATCATCTATCTTATATGATCTCAGTCAATTAATATAATTTATTTTATTGGTGCCAATGCTCTTGATCAGTTAATTTATTTTGGTTCATCTGGCTCTAAAATTCAACAGAGGAAAAGAAAGAAAAGGGGAATAAAGGTCTACCTAATAAAGTAGCAAATATATGTTAAAGAAACTGCAGTCAAAGCCTGTATAAATTGAATTGGTTACATCATACTGCTAAGATTCTTGAAAGATCGTTGGTGATGAAATCTAATTGGGTATAATCCACCCATGTTGAGCATCTGGTTTCAATGTTTTCAAGGTGTGTATGCTGCAGTTTTATGTTCCTAGTGTTGTGAAAGTTGTTCTGAGATGATCAGTAAATGGGAGAATATAACTTCTGAAACAAGTTTTGATCATGAAATGGATGGATGGATCTAACTTCCGAAAGGGAAAAACAATTGGTAGCAACTATATAAATTTTGAACTTTTGCGAGTAAACTTTAGTCTATCGTATCTCCCGTCAGCAGCTCAACTGATCATCTTGAACTGGACCAAACTAGGCGGCTTAAAGGCCCTCACTCGGAGTCACTCCCCACCAACCCCACCCCAAACCAGTTAGTTTACTTCTGCAAGTAAACTGGATTAGTTATTCTACGTACGCTAAGATGGGTTTAGGTCCCAGAAGTAATATTCTAATTTGAAAAGAAGTACAATTAAGGATGCGTTTTTTTCACTGAATTGAATAATTATTGAACTAAATTGAACTGAGCTCCACTGAACTAAACATAATTGAATAGTAATCTGTTAGAGAAAAAACAAATCATAACACATCACTGAACTGAACTCATCGAAACTGAACTCCACTTACTGAACTACACATGAACTATTGGTAAGCTCTTTAACACCATTAATGAAACAACCACTACAAATCCTATCAAAGTATTCATAATCTGGGGAGCTGAGGGTGAAATATACACAGCCCTATTATACCAAAAAGATATTATCAAACATTGTCAAATGAGAAGCCATCAGTTACAGAATATGAAAACTAGTACTTCAGTGTTTTAGATTATATGGTGCGGAAATAATGAATCTAATAAAGCCACTGATTCTGTCAAAGATTGGCATTTTAATTCACGCGATAACACCAAGCTCTCCACATAAGTATCAATGAACCATATACGAATATTTTGAGCCAATTTCCGTAGCACCTTTGGTTGATCGCACTCAACAGGAAACGAGCTCACTGTTGTTGGAGTCTCAATGAAGAATATACCGCTCTTGTCAACATAGAATAGATCGCGAATAGAAGGATAAGTTTGAAAGTACAAGCTCCCCGTATACCATTTCGTCCAAAGCTGGCTCTGATCATTCTTTCCCATCACCCATATACAACATCCTTCATCATGAACATCATAAACTGCTACTGATTCTCCAATCTTGAAAATATTTCTCAATTTTCTTTCACCAGTATGAAAATCTCCCTCACCTTCCCCGGGCAATTTTCTATATCTCAATGTCTCACTACCACAATCGAACGAAATGAGAAGGTTGCAATCTACATCCATACAGTAAACAACTCCTTTAGAAAAAACACGCTTCTTACATAAACTTACACCTTGGATGCAAT
Organism: Tetragonia tetragonoides; assembly: GCA_038025085.1. Taxonomy (NCBI): domain Eukaryota; kingdom Viridiplantae; phylum Streptophyta; class Magnoliopsida; order Caryophyllales; family Aizoaceae; genus Tetragonia; species Tetragonia tetragonoides. Next base: position 35,152,789 of record CM076141.1, read on the forward strand.
TGATGCTCTTAGTACGCCAAGAACCCTTGCTGAGGTCATAAATTACAGCTCGTGAGTGATCATGATCGAGTAACACAACTTTATAGTCCTTACTTAAGGGATCAAAACTTAAAAGAACATCAGAACTAAAACATATAATTTTTGAATCGAAGGGTTCCACAACATATAATTTCCTTGGTAAGGTCTCGAATAAGGTAGCTTCAGCCTCAAAACTAACATTAACCCATTCACATAACCCTTAACTGCGTAAAAAGTTGATCGAGGAAACCTGACTATTTCCTCAGGTTTGTTAAATATCGTACCCACATGAAAAGTTTTTAGTGCCAACTTTGGGTGATATCGACTAGTCCGACTATTGATACAATCCAATGTTATAATTTGAAGCTTTTCACTATTGTTCTTGTAAAGAGCCAAATTCATAGAAATGAAATCAGGGTTATCAATGATAGAGCGCCATGATTTACAGACGCACCTGAACCTGAGAAGAGTTTTCACTGGAAGCCTTGCAAGCACCTCCTTCAACACTTCCAGCGGCAGTTCGTCTGTGGCGGATCCACCTCAGTCAACACTTCCAGCGGCAACTCGTCTTGTGGCGGTCTCTTCCTTCTCCTCAACCTTCCCCTCAGTATAGACAGCAACAACCTGAACATTCTGAGTTTGGAGTGCTAAGTAGGAAGGGAAGAGAGAGTAATGTGTCTAACTCTGTACTTAATCTGCTAATCATCTTTCATATATGATCTAAAGTCAATTGATGCCAATGGTCTTGGTTAATTATTTTATTTTGGTGCGAGTGTGTGACTGATGATCTGGTTCATCTGGCTCCAAAATTGAAAAGAGGAAGAGAAAGATAAGGGGAAGAATGGTTACCTTATTACTTTTCCTCTAATAAAGTAGCAAATATGTATAAGAAACTAAAGATGAGTCACACACTAAGGAAACAGTCAAAGCTTGTATTAATTGAATTGGTTAAATCAGACAGTTGAGATTCTTGAATGATCATTGTAATCTACTCATGTTGAACATCTAGTTTCAATGTTAGTTATTCCATGTCTGCTGCAGATTTATGTTCCTAGTGTTGTGAGATGATCGAATATAGTTACTGAAACAAGTTTTGATCATGAACTGGATCTATGGCTGTAACTTCCGAAAGGGTAAAAGATGTGGTCAGAGACTCAGAAGTTGTATAACTGCATTAGTCGATCAAATATTTATACAATGTTCTCTTCCACTGTCCACTGAATTGAATGAAACTGAATGAACTAAACTAAGCTACACTACACCTTACACTGTATAATATATGAGAGAATTTTTTCCAAAGTGATAAATGTCACTGAAACTAAATTGAACTAAACACCAACACCATTAAACTAAACTAAATCCGATTAATAAATACTGTACGTGGAAAAAAAACACGCCTTTAGTCCATTCTTGTTGAAGCAATGCAACTACATCAATCATTTAGCCATTTGAGTCCAATACATTTTCAGAACTCTGGACATAATTAAAGTGTTCCTCACTTGAATTTTCATCCCAGCATCATCTAAGATGATCCAATAATTACCATGTTTGGAATGCTGGCTTTTGGATTAGCTTTTGGAGTGGGAGTGGCTAAACTGGCTAATCACGCCATAGTGCTTAATAAAAAATAATAAGTGACATACTTCACTATCCAAAGTTAATGATAATTTCTCTAACTGTGAGAACTTTTCAGAAACGTCTAGTGTAATTTGAGCCAAGTACATTTCATTTTTGGGCAACGATGGATGCTCAAATTAATACAAGGAAGCTAATTTAGGAATAGTGAGAGTTCCCTTTGTTTGCCTATGCATTTGGGCTTCCCAACAATGATATACAAACAGATAAAGAACCTTCACTACTCAGATAAGATGAGGAAGATATACTGTCCAGTTGGAATGGGTTTATCATATTTACACAGTATACGTAACAAGAACGATATGTCAATTAAGGAAAGAACAGGGATTAAGGCAAGACATAATATCTACAGAAGTAAAATTACTAGTCAGCAACTTCCTTCAGGACTGCATAGTGGAAACCGAATACAGCATAGTCACAATTGAGTAGTTAACTAAGCATGGTTGGGTGACCAGTTTGAAGCATCCTCTTGATCATATCCATCCCGAATGTAGTGTCTGATGAGCTGAACAAGGAAGAACTATGTTAGTGTAATTCTAAGTCATAAGCATCAATGATGTATTCATGCAAAGAATAAAGAGAGACGAGAGGCTTAAATGTAGAGATGGGACAACCATATCCGCATTCATGATGAATTAGAGCAGTAAAATTCAATGTTGTAAATGCATCCAATAAAATATGGTTATCTGAAATCAAACCAGCCACCAGAAAATAAGTATGGATTTACATTCCCCAAACCCGCATAGTACTAGGTCTGATATCACAGTATCTTTTGAGTTTTGACGCAGCATGCAGCACATCAATGGTATTTCTCAGAGTAATGTTTTGCGGGCACAGCTCCAGATTCTGTGGGGCAGGACTACACATATTGAGGAGCAAACATGATTCTAGCTAGTAGCTAGTAGCCCCAAATGTAGCTAAAATGGAAATCTTCCCTCCTTGTAGAAGTGCAAGGTTCAGTGTGAAGTGTGAACCATGTTTGAGCCTCAAAAACACTACAACAACAACACCGACCCAATCTGTCCCGCCGAGGGCGGGGTTTGGGGAGGTCCAGATGTACAGTCTTACCCCTAACTAGCCACCTAGCAGAGAGACTGAGGGGTAAATATCTTGCAAAGCAACAATAAGAACACTCACAAATGTGACACTTCCAGCAAAACAGCCTTAATGCATTTATTTGTACAACATAACCCACTTCATATGAAGTGAAAGCGAAGATACACAAAGTGCAGAATATGCCTGCCAAAAAAATAAAAGGGAATACAGAGAGCTACCACGAGAAATCGAGAACAGGTTCTGCTTCAACGAATCTGAACAAACAACAGAGATCATTAAAGGAGCACAGTGAATGCACCTCGGGATAGTGATTTCATAGGGAAATGAGATGCCTTCACGACTGGGAATGGGAGGAATGTGATCCTTTTTCTCATTTACAAATTTTATTATCTGAAATAGAATCTCCCGAAGAGTCACTTCAATTGCAGCGCTACGAGCACTTCTCTCCTCCGATGCAATCTCTGCAATCACGCATTTAATATTTAGACAGTATTTGCACGAGGAGCATGAGTGCACAATTGTAAAAGCATGTCATGAGAATACCTCCGGCGTCTACAACTTTGGAGTGATGAGATTTGCTAGAGTTTGGTTTGTGATGTTGTGCCACATTCACATTGATATACCATTGTTCCCAATACAGACGTTCAACTTTGTTTGAGAACCATATTGCCTTATTGCTCTTCACTTCATAAAAGGACAGACATATCTGTGCGGTAGCAGTCAAAAGAATTAACTCAGACGTAGAATATACTTATATAACAAGGAGACATATGGCATCTGTTTCAACCTTCATAAAGCCACAAGTCCTGGTAGTGTGGCATCAGTTACAGAAGATATTCACCCTCAAAAGTAAGCTGGGCATCAAATTGTTCTTAACAAGATCAACCTCTCCTGCAACTTTGAATCTTCAAGCCACTCTCTTAATAGGGTTCCACTGCTATAGCTATTCAGACAGCTTTAGATTATTGAGCACATGGTTGCTACAATTAGCACTACATCTTGTACTAAGATCAAGGACATGGACATGCAATCATTTTTCATAAACAAATCTTTCTGTTTTGTTTTTCTTCTGTTTAGCAGGAGGGGGCAGAAGGGAGGGGGAAGCTGGAGTAAGTGAAATAAGGAGTAAACCATCGATTACGACTGACAGGACCACAGCAGCCTAAGAGAAACCCCCTATGATCATTAATAGAAAAGTGAGATTTATGCACTCAAACAAACAGAAATTGTCAAGACATCAACAAACTGAAAATTCACGCAAGAGAAGGCGCTACAGGGCTACAAACCTGACTTTTCTTATTTGGGTGCTTCTCCACCCAGCCAATGAACTGATCAATCTTCTCATCTATCTTCTTATCAAGTTCCACATCTCCAAACTGGACCTACAAATTTAGGTTTTGGTGACCATTGCCTGGTTGAGTTATAGCATAGCTTTCGCTAAAAACAGAAATCATATTGCATGATTTCATCTACGGAACTAGCCAACTAGGACATAAGTTGAAAATTATAATTGCACTAAAAAACAGTCGAATATGTTAAACCGGTTGGATTATATCACAGCTATCTGCTTAAACAAGAAACCTATTGCATGATTTCATCCATGTAATTAGCACAGAAGTAGAAATTCATAGTCAAACTTAAATATTGTTTATCCCTACTAACCATCAAGAAGATTGTGCAAATGTTTTCAGTTCAGAGTTTGCAACAACAACGCCTGGGAAAACAACATCTACAACTATTCAGAATCAATAAACTAGCTACTGTCTAAAGATAAAGACAAAAGAGCAGGAATTACAGCAGAAAATGTGGCAGCCACTGCATATATGACATCTACAGGTATAAAAAAATTGGCTAGCAGCTCCCATATAAATATGACTTTCTAAGTCAAAACTCACATAAGTAATGTCAAAAAGTTCCAAATCAACATCTTTTGGCCGCACAAGGCCCAGAGCTCTGTGGAACATAACTGTGTGTAGTATACCTGCAACATTTTGAATGTGGAATGGTAAACATCGTTCATATCTGTGTAAAGGAAAGTGGCCAATCTGGAGAAAAAAGAACAAACAAACCTGATTTCCGCAACCCTTCATGAAAGGAAGAGATGCGATTGATTGTCAAACAAAATGTCAAATGAAGCAATATTTCTTATAAACAGGCAACTACCTATTGACAAATCAGTTAGCATTCATGATATTCAATCTGCTCTTTCAACTGATGGAGTCGAATGCAGTTGGCTGGGACAATCAAAAGTCATACCTATTCATTTTAAATTTTAATGAGTTCCGGCTTGGTGTCATTGCTCAGTTAAATCAACAGCAGATAGAGAAATTTCCAAAGTAATTATCTAACAAGCACTGAAAACATCATATTTATCATTAATATACAATTAGCTTATAGCTTATTTAAGATTGACCTGTGGGCAATTTCAGACATAGATTATGGAAAGCTCTAAGCTTCCAACCGTTACTTTCATCAAATTTGACAGACTATTCAGCAAATTAGATCCCTTCTCCCAATTTTATGATCCAAAATAAAAGGAGTGAATTTGAGAAGATTCACCCAAAAAATAAATTAGACTATGGCGATTGGCAAGAACAATAACATTGCTAAATAATCAGCTCTCATTTCTATGATGAAACAAACAATTGAAACATTATTGACCCAAACCCTAAAGATGCAAACTTTCTTCATCTAATTTAATCATAAGCACACTAAAACAACTGAACATAGAAAGCAATTAGAGACTTACATCGCAAGACTTCCCTTATCTCGAAGTGCTCCACTTCCTAACAAAATGAGCAAAATTAATTGTAGTACACATTCTAAATGATGAATTTGCTAAATTACTGAAATTATGTTGCTTTTGCTAAAGAAGTAAAGCTATGGAAATTCAACATCAGAGAGAGAGAGAGAGAGAGGGTGAAGGAGCAAACCAGTTCTTTGAGTTGGCAAACTTCGCAATTCATTTTGATCTTCTGTTTCAAATTTGATCAAACCCAAAATGATGTTGAGTTCAAATCGATGAAATTTGGGGTTCTACAAAGTACAAACCCTAAAGCTAAAATCAAATTTTTGGATGATCGATTTGATGATTGATTTGGTTTGTTCTAATAAGAAGATAAGTCTTGATTGGTAAAATGGTTATGTCTTACGTGGATTGTTTACTGGTTCAAGCAAAAAAATTTGACACCTATATAATCACGAGTTTCACAGTGGCGATTTTGCTGTCTGCGGTAAAATGTTTTTTTTTTTTTTTTCTTTTTTTTTTTCTTTTTTTTTTTTTTTATAACACAAGAAAGCCGACCAATAATGGCCAACAGTCGTAAGGCTCTCTGAACTGAACTGAACTGAAATGAACTGATTTTCTTAACTTCACTGTTAATCATTTAAAATTCGTCCAAACATATTCAATATTGAACTCATTCGACAGTATGTTTTGAGATCTTTTCGATGACATTGTTATCATCACTAATTTATTTCGTAATAAAAAGTTATTTGACCGATAAAGTCATACATGAACTGAACTGAATTTTAGTAACTATAAGTTGAATCAAACAAAGACTAAAACTCAATACAAATTACAGAACATAAACATAAAATAAACTACTAAAAACAACTAATAAGATCCAAGAAAGGACGATGACGGATGTTTCATCAACTGCTACTTCTACAATCCTGTTGAAAAACCAGTTACGGTGACAAGTGGACGCATACCCTACAATCTTCTACCGCCAGTACCACCACCAGCTTCACTATCGGCAGTATAAACCTCATCCATGTTGGCTAGTAGGTTGAGAAAAAAGAGTAATCAACATCCAAAGAACAAGGAACTAAAGAGGGAGGCGACTAACCCGACGATACAAGCTAAGTCTACTTCTTTTTTTCTTTTCTCTTTTGGCTATGGTTTCCAGATCTGAAATTTTGGGAAGCCTAATTCAGTTGTTCCAAATCATGATAGTGAAGAACACATGAAACAAGTCAGCCAACTAACAATTTTCGAAACACTATATCTAGCTAGACCTTGCAAACGGGTCATTTGGGTCGATTTCGGGTCGAGTCATTTCGGTTCGGTTTGATTCGGATTATCTCTATTTTCGGGTTCGGGTCGGTTCGGGTATATTTGGGCTCGGATTGATTCGGTTCATGTTATTTTCGGTTCGGTTGCGGGTCGGGTCGGGTCAATCCGGTTCGGGCCATATCGATTCGGGTTGAATTGGGTTATCACGCACTGTACTCGGTTCGGGTTGGGGTCGGTTTCCGAGTATATTTGGGTTCGGGTCGATTCAGATCATGTTTTTTCGAATCAGATATAGGTCGGACAGATATCAGTCATAAATTTTTTTCAAGTTCGATTTTAGTACAATTTTCCTCGATTGCATTACTACATTTTGAATTCGGGTACAAGTCAAGTCAACATCAGAATGATTGCACGTCGTTTCAGTCAATATCTCATCACAATGTTGTGAGTCACATATTTCAAAGTGAAAAATTAAATTGGGACGGAGGGAGTAATATTTTGGAGTAACTGCAATTTTTATAAGAGTAAGTGTAACAGAGTTAAGGAGATATAATCAATTGCATTGCAATTTTTGTAAGAGTAACTATTATAGGGCCACAAATTTATAAATTGATTATACAAATAGATATTTTAATAGGTGAGTGTAATCACAATGTTTTAAAAGATTTTAATTTTACTATTTTTAAAACACTAACAAATAAATAAATAAAAAAATAAAAATAAATAAATGAATAAATAAAAATAACTAAATAAATAAATAAAAATAATATATTATCAGTTTCGGTTCGGGTTCGGGTTGGTTTGGGTCATAAATTTCGGGTTGTGTTCGGTTCGAGTCTCTTCGGAATATTCGGATTGGGTCGGTTTCGGTTTGGATCAGATTCGGGTATGGGTCATCTCGGGTCTGCAAATTTCAGGTCGGTTCGGTTTGGATCGGGTTGTTTCGGTTATTCGGTTCAATTTCGGGTCTTGCTATTTGGGTTGAATCGGGTCACGAGTCGGATTATTCGGATCGGGTTATCGGGTCCGGATCAGTATTGCCAAGTCTATATCTAGCTAGAAAATTAAACAAGCTAAAAAAAAAACACGAAGAGGATCATTTTTTTCAAATCCCCTTTGAAAGTGGAAGCTTAAAATGCTAAACAAAGAGCAAATTTGCTGAAGTAAATTCTAGGGTTAACGACAAAACCCCTAATTTGATAAAATCACAAACCCAAACTTGTGGACACTCAGATTGGGATTTCAACCCTGATTAGAAGACAAGCTAACATTGAAGGACTAAGAAGTCGTCGGAGGAAAGTCGACTACGGTGTGGCTGTGTGCGTGAGAGTTGGCTTCAGGTGTCTCTCTTCTCTCCCAAAAGTAGAGATCACCATAAACAGGCCTTGAGCAGGCATTAGGAGAAGGGCTGAAACAAGAGAACAAAAATGGAGCTTGAAGGAGGAGAGAAGCTAGAGAAGTGGCTAAGCTAGGGTTTGATTTTCTAGAGAGAGGGACTACACTCTCTAGAAATCGAATGGACAAGAAGACTAACTGCTCCTTTGTCCTGCGGTAATTGATTGACTTCTGGATTGACTTCTGGATTGACTTCTACTGTTTTCTTTTTTTCGCTCTTTATTTTTCCTCCCTCTCTCTCTTTCTTTCTTTCTTTTTTTTTTTTTTAATGCTCTTTTCTTTTTTTTCTTGAATAACCATAAAGTCATCCGCCACTCTCAAGCATGGCCTATCGCTTTTGCCACCGCTAACCAGCGTTTCTACCACCGCTGCCAGTTTGCCACCGTCATAGCTTTGTATTACTATAGTTCCTTTTCTTTTTAAGCCACATGGCCTCTTATTGTATTTTTGTGTTGTTTTGGTTAGTGACCACGAGGCACAAGCATGGCCACCGCTTTTGCCACCACTGTCCACCGAATCTACCACAGCTGCCACCGTCAATGCTTTGTATTATCTGTATGGATCCTCTGTTGTTCTTTATCTCTATTGTCCCTTTCTCTCTATCCTTATTACCACCAATAATGAGGTCAAATCGTAAGATAACACATAACATACAATTAGGACGTATAATTAAATTAACTACTAACATGTAGTATATGTTTATAAATCTAACAATCTCCTACTTAGATACTCATATATATGCACAAGTTAAACCTCAGTATTGTATGTTACATTATAACCTTAAGAACTCAATATTGCTATCAACCTGTAATCGTCATTAACCAATCCGATCAATCAATCCTATCAAAAAGGAACAAAGAGATCTTTGTTACATCGATATAACTATCTCGACCAAACAATAATCACGTAACTCATTATAACAAACGACATAGATCAAATATAAGTGTATACCATGAAAATAATACAAAATGTGGTATGAAATAGAATATCTATTTAGTCACTACACTTAATGGTGCACTAAATTCAAAACTGAGCATCACATCACATCTAATCTAATCATCTATCATATATATATATATTTGGTTAAGAGCGCTAATTATATGACATGTGTCACATTTTTATTGGTTATTGTATTTTTTTTTCTTTTTTCTTTCTATTTTGGTATTGTGGTATTTATGATGATATTTAATTTAATATATTAATTGTCATAATAAAATTTTTTATTTAATACTTGACCTCTTTTTTAATAGTAATATATATTGGGTCATTAATTTTATTAAGTTTATATTTATGAGTATAAGTGCGCTTAGTTTTACCACTTTTATTGAGTTTTATAATTATGGACAAAAAAAAGTATTTTGACGTGACAATATATATTTGCCTAATTTTAGAGGATAAGCGTGTGTACTGTGATAAGGATCACATATAGAGTCATCATTTTGATTCTATAATATATTGGGGTCGGGGTATTACGTGCTAGGTGATATTTGACTGATATTTGACTAATATTTGCGGCGATAAGAGTAGGTCATGTGACAACAAATATATGACTAATATTTATTTGCCTAATTTTACGGGGATAAGCGCATGTAATGTGACAAGGGTCACATATAAAGTCATCATTTGCAAGTTATAATGTGTGTGGGTATTACAAGGTAGGTGATATTTGACTAATATTTACGGGGATAAGCGCAGGTTATATATGTGATAATTAACATGGGACTAATTTTGTGGAATAAGTACAGGTAACTTACAAATGTCACATTTAGATGAATGATTTACTATTTTTCCTTTTTTAAGATGGTGAGTTGTCGCTATTTTTTGCCAATTGATCAAAAAAGGTTAGTCTTTCAGCTTTTAGATTGCCAAATACACATTAAGGGACAGTCTGACATGGCTGTTTAATAAAAACAAAATAATATCAGTTGGTATAAGTGAAAATTATTGACTATTATTTGTGTGGATGATCGTTGTTAATATGACAATCGTTAAATATTTAATTATATTTTACATTTGAGGGTATACACAGATTAGACATAAATTTTGTAAGGATATGCTTAAATAAAAAACAACATGGGTCACTTTTGGAGTGACAATTTATTCAGTTATATATATATGATGTACAATTGCAAGTTAAGTGACAAGTGATAGATATTATTTTATTTTTTAATAGGATAATGATGAGTGGTATGACATGTGTCAAATTTCGACCAATCACTATTTTTCATTATTCTTTATATACCTATGTATAATTTTAAAAAATGCAGAAATTACTTTGAACACAAAAATTAATTGCTAAATTGATCGTCCGTGCGTAGCACGGGTAAAGTCCTAGTATAATTCTAAAAGTTGGATCCAATGACTTTAATTGCTATATACCGTAACTTTAATTTAACACAAAACGACTTGCCCCTTGGCTATCCTGTGGCCAAGGGCACAACTATATATATATATATATATATATATATATATATATGTATATATATATATATATATGTATATATATATATATATATATATATATATAGATTATAATATTTTGAATAATTTGCTAATAATTGTAATTGTCATATTAATAAAGAGTATTGACTGTGAACATTAATAGGTGACACTTGCTTGCTTATTATTACATGTATGTACGTCTTAAGTGTCGTAAAGTATCAAAGTTTAAACCCAAGAGGGGTTGGCTCATTGGTAAATAAGTTGCGACTTATACACTAGGTCATGGGTTCAATCATCCTAAAAAACACCTAAACAAATTAATTCATGGAATACCCAAGGCAAATACGAAATGGTACGTGATAACTAGTGGGAGTTAACTTCAGAATAAGAGTCAAGTTGGATGGGTATTATTTTATAGGCAAATTGTGGTTATTACGATTTCAAATCTTGGTAGTTATAGCTTACCATAAGATAAGAAGATCACCATAAGGTCGAGAATTTCTTTATCCATTTCTTTCGAGAAGAAGATCACCGACAGATGACAATCAATCATCCATTTATCCACCTGATTAATATCCAATCCATCTATTCCTTTGTATTCTAAAATAAATTTACAAATTTAGTTTATTCGTCTTTTTTTTAGTCTAACCTTTTACTCACAACATAAAATACCATTTATATTAGGTGGTAGTCATAGTATAAATGACAATAATTTAGCCATTCTAATCTCTATCTAATTACATAAGCAAACAGTTTTTTCAATAATACTTTTCTTACTCAATTATTCAATTTATTAACTTACACTGCACCTTTAATTTTCTAACAAAAGAAGGAAAAAAAGTTTATATGTATGATTATTGTTATTGAGAAGTTAAAGGAGATTTATTCAATATCTAATGAATATCCAATTATCCGCTCTATGTGACAGATTTGAATATGAATGGATAATTTGAAATTATAATAAATAGATATAAATATGACTTCACTCAACTTATATCTGATCCATTGACATCCCCATCTACGACTTTTATATCAACATGATTAGTGACCATTTTGTAGACAATATATAACGCATAAAATTTTAATTAATAATCAAAACCATGATTAACTGAGAATAAAATAAGGGAGGGGAGAACGTGATAGTGAGTGGGAGTTACCTCTAGAATAAAAGTCAAATTACCAATTTTTTTTTTTTTGAAGGGATGAGTCAACTTACTGAGTTGTTCTTACGATTTTCGAATACTACTCCTATTACTTATAGATCTCAAGAATTTCTTAATCCATTTCTTCCGACATTAAGATCACCATATAACTTTTAAATCAAAATGATTGGTGACCACTTAATAAACAATAACGTATCAAATCAAATTCCTTTTATATATTGTTTAGTGGCAAATTATCGAGATATGAAAATTCAATGCAAGTTTGATGGTGGGTTCGTGCCCGAAACAGGTAACAAAATTCAAGAAATAAATATACATTTAAAAGAAAGAAAAATGGTTTAGCTGTATAAAAGCTCCCAACAGTACCAAGCAGCAACTCTGGTTTTTCATTCTCTCTGTTCTCCTTAATACTCGTAAGTCGTAAGGTGTAAATATGATTTATAATAACTTAGCATATTTGCATACATTTTCGATTTGTAGTTTCAAATTTTTGTTGCTTAATTTGTGTGTGCAGGTCACAAACATGGATGCATCAAAAATCATTGAAAATAGCCAAACGAAGAACGAGGACAAAGTAATAGTAGTACAGGAAGAGGAAGTTGAAGAGCTAAAGCAATGTCTCCCCAAGGCATCTTTCATGGGGCTTGACTCCCGACTAGTAAAATATCAGGGCTTCTGGTTTGATGTGGAAATGCTTCAAAATGTCATCAGTTTTCAAAGGCATTTCCAAGCTCGAAACTCCGATCTAATCATCACTGGTTATCCAAAGACCGGCAACACCTGGTTGAAAGCATTGCTCTTTGCTATTGTCAATCGTAGTGTCCATCACCACCCAACCACTAGTCAAAGTCCTTTGCTCACAAAGAACCCACACGAACTCGTGTATTCTTTAGAGAGCGACATCTATGGCAAGCCCTTCGACTACCCTGAGCCCCACCATCTTAATGAACTTCCTTCACCCAGGCTTCTTCACACTCACTTGCCTTACATGTCCCTTCCGGAATCCATCAGGACTTCTGGATGCCGGATTTTGTACATTAGTCGAAACCCTTTGGACACGTACGTCTCGCTTTGGCATTTCGTCGTCAACATGTTAAAGATAATAAATGGTGGAGATCACTTTGAACTCCCAAGTATGGAGGATTATATCGAGGACTGCTATCAAGGAAGAACTATTTTCGGGCCTTTCTTAGACCACATTGTGGAATATTGGAAGATGAGTTTGGAGCAACCGAATAAGATGTTATTTCTCATGTACGAGGATCTAAAAGACGATCCTGTTGTTCAATTGAAGAGATTGGCTGACTTTATGGGTCTTCCATTTTCTCCCCAAGAGGAAAATGAAGGTGTCATAAAACAAATAATAGAGTTGTGCAGCTTTAAGAATATGAAAGATTTGGAGGTTAATAAGAGTGGTGTGATCAGCCAAGTCTTCGAGAAGAAGAGTTACTTTAGGACTGGGAAGGTCGGGGATTGGACACAATATTTCACCCCTCCCGTGGTGGAGAGAATGAAAAAGTTAATGGAGGAAAAACTTGATGGCACCGGCTTATTTTTCAAATTTAAATCTTTGTCGTTATAAGATTAATTATATTGCTGTCATTTGTTTGGAAAGTTTGAAAGAGGTGTTACGTAGCATATGTCTTTCCTAAATTCTCGTATGAGACGACTTCAAGGTGAGGAACCATAATGTCATGCTGACGCCATACTTATGTATAGAGCTAGCATCATTTTGTGCCGATCTCATCCAAGACTTATCGGTAGTTCAAGGCCCTTTGTGAACAAGAGTTTGTGGCATACGCGTTTCACTTGGTGCTCTTTTTCCTAATTGTTCCCATCCTTTTATTATTTGGTTCAACAAGTCTTATGGTAGGCCGCCCTATTGTATAGGGCGGGTTATTTCACCGCACGCGCGACACGCGTTCCTTTTCGAAAAATAAAACAAAAACAAAAACAACGCTTCTCACTCTCTCACACACAGACACTCTCTCTTTCGTTCTCAACTGCTCTCGCGCCTTCATCATCTCTCTCTCTCTCTCTCTCTCTCTCTCTCTCTCTCTCTCTCTCTCTCTCTCTCTCAATTCAAAGCTAAAACACAAAAAACACAGAAAATCTATCACACATTGTGGATTATGGCGTTCAAACAAGCCGGAAAAAAATGAAAAGGTATTTTTATGACCTAATTTTCGGATTTCTTGACTTCATTGTTTTACAATTTGGTATTATACGCCCTAAAATCAACTTTTAGTCTGAATCTTAAGATTCTATGTTTAATTCTTTTCAAAGAGAGTTATAATGTTTTAATTTTTGGTGTTATCTATAGAATTTGTTGTATTTGTAATTCCACTGTCATTTATTTCAGATGAAGAATTAGTTGAAGAACCAAAAAGCACTCCAAAAAAATGACCAATTGGTAAGTAAATAACTTGTTTCACCTTCATTCATGTCTGGTTCGTAGTTCTGCTAATGTTAATATGAAATTTCTGTAAAAATTCTGTTGTTAATTCCAAATGTGGTGATAGTATTTGTTGGGTTCCTGGTTTTGATGATAACAAACATAATGTCCTTATCTTTGTGTAAACTAACAATGGTGGCATGTTTACTTAAGGATTCAAGAAGTTGAAGCGCTTGATGCATGATTGCTCATGAAGATGCTTGGATCCTTTCAACACATGAAGACTATGTCTTTAGTTGGTATTTCTATTATTAGTCTTCATATACTATGCATTGAGTGTGTTATAGGTTGGATTCAAAGTGGTCTTGACAAGGGACGAACATATACAAAGGTTGAAGTGCATAAGTTCAAAGAGTAAAGGGGAATAGACTTGTGAACCCTGTTCTCTATGACCAGCACTAGAGCTTGAAGAAACCAAAGGGGAACAAACGCTTTGGACCATGTTCCTTCTAGTTGTGTATCTGGACGAGTTTTGCATAATATCGTATTTATTATTTTTGTGAATATTTGTATCTTATCTTTCTAGATCTTCACACAAATATTCTTCTGGTGAAATATAAATTGTTTTGGAAATTTAGATATTGCAAAATCGATTCTACAGATTGGAAATTTTTTTTATTTTGGAAAAGATATTATCTTTTACTTTATGGCCAAGGTTTATTTATTATGGAAAGTATTATCTTATGGAATATCTCTATTATATTTTAAAGTTTATATTCTGATAATATACCTATATTAGCTGGCCTAAATCTTCTGTGAAATATATTGGACAAATTTCCATCTAAATTCATTAGTGTTTTATAAAGTAAAAATGTTTTGCTTTATCTCAAACTCTAGAATATCTTTTTGGAGATATTATCTTTTGGAAAACGATTTTAACCTAGAAGAAAACTGAGTCTTCACCTCCCCTATATAAGGTGAAGAATAGCTTCAGTTTACTTCATGCCTTGAGAGAGTTTTGACGAGCAAAAGAGTTTTCAAATCATATTCAAAATATCCAAGTCATCCATACAAATACAGTTCAGCATTACACTGAGAACAACCTTTGGACCCTGTTCCCTGTCAGATCTGTTTGAGTCTTTCCTTTGCGTACTCATTGCATAATAGGTTTTCATTGTAGTCTTATTTGCTTATTAAAGAAGCGAGTTGTAAGGCAGCCATTATACTTAAAGAGATCTGTAATTACTCTAGCTTAGTAACGAGCGTAGAGTTTTCCTTCAGGTCAGTGTGTGACTTGGAAGGATTGACAACACATTAGTAATGGTGTGTGGTGTGTTAGGGTACTGTGCTGTATCATGTTGTGGCTCTAGTAATAAGAGAAGTAGTGTGACAAAATCCCAAGTAACTAAGTCGTGGTTTTTACTCCTATTGAGTCTAGGAGGTTTTCCACGTGAAAAAAGCCTTGTGTTATTTACTTTCAGTCATTTTCTTTGTGTACTGTTTACAACATAGGAACAACGTCCACAACGTTGTTCTCACCACTGTTCTTAAGTCTCAAAAGTCTGTGTAATCGCGAGAAATTGGAGTCACTCTATTCACCCCCCCTCTAGAGTTCCTTAGTGCACTCTTCAATTGGTATCAGAGCCTAGTTGCTCATTAAGAGGTTAACACCTTGAGTTTATTCCGCAAACATGAGTGCACCTTGTGATATGAAAGAGGGACAAGCCATCCATCATCCACCTTATTTCAATGGAGATTTCTATGCATGGTGGAAGAGGAGAATGGAGATTTTCATCAAATCTGAAGACTATAAGTGGTGGCACATCGTTATCAACGGGGACTTTGTGATTGAGTACAAAGATAAAGATGGGAACATGGTCCTCGAGCCACCAAGCAAATGGTCCAAAGCTGATACCAGCAAAATGGAGAAGAATGCAACAACCATCAAGCTATTCCATTGTGCCCTTGGTCCAGAAGAGTATAATCGTATTATGGGTTGTGATTGTGCCAAAGAAATCTGGAACGCTCTTGAAATCGCTCATGAAGGTACAACTCAGGTAAAACAATTTCGAGTAGATTTATTGTGAAGACAATATGAGCTGTTTGCTATGCATAGTGATGAAACAATAAAGACCATGTATACTCGTTTTACAAATATTATCAATGAGGTTAAATACCTTGGCAAGTCTTTTAGCAATGAAGAGCTTGTTAGGAAAATTTTGAGAAGTTTGCCAAATACAATTGTTTGGGCTCCCAAGGTCACTATCATCCAAGAAGTTAAGAACTTAGAGATGTTGTCCGTGGAGGAACTTATTGGTAATTTGATGACTCATGAATTACAAATAAGTTCACAATCTTGTGCTTCAAACAATGTATTCTCCTTCAAGGTAAATAACAATGATGATGATACTTTAGACCTTGGAGAGAAAGAGCTTATCCAACTTGTGAGAAAGTTACAAAAGTGGGTGAAATCTAGGTCTAAGAAAAGGAAGGAACAACCTCCTCTGAAACGGAAGGAACAACCCTCTCTAAAAAGGAAGGAAAAACCTCCACTGACCTGCTCTCAAGTGCAACCCACTTTCACGACAAGGGAGAAGGAGTTGGTATATAGGATTGCTAATTTCTCCAGTGAAGAAGATGATGAACCAGAGTCAGAGCTTGCTGGTATCTCAATGATGGCAATGAATGATTCAGAGACAGAACCTGAAGAAGCTGAGGTAAGTATTCTTAAATTCAAAATCAAATTGCTTCTTGGACTAAGGATAAATTTCTTAAAATGTTTCTTTCTGTAATGGATGAGTATGAAATCCTAAGGACTGAAAAGGAAAACATTTTAGATGCTTATTCTGATCTCAAGATGATGTAAGTGGCCTAACTGGAACGAAAGTTGAATATGAGAAAATGATTAAGGCCCTTAAAGATGAAAACATGAATCTAAAGGGAACAATGTCTAGTTTACAGAGAACATTGTCGTCTAGTTTAGAGGAAAAATTGTCTAAACTGCAGAGTGATTCTTCTTTACTTACTCACGAACTTGAGTTGTTAAAGAAATCTCCTACAAAGCTTGATCCTATTTATGTGGTTGATGAAACCTGCAATGATGAGTTAAGATTTGAATGTGAAAGGCTTAGAATTCAATTGGAATCTGAACTCGAAAAGGTTAAGGACTTTAAAGTAAATTTGGACAAGGTTGAGAGGGAACTGGGTCATCTTAACAATTGGACCAATTCCTCTGATGCTTTGAAATGGCTTAATGACCACTATAATAGGAACAAGCGCGATCTAGATAGAAGAAAAGAAAAGGATGACTGGACCCCTAGGACTAAGTATGTTGGTTTGAATTACAATAGACTTTGTTGGCATTGTGGTAATGGAGGTCACTATCGTTATTAATGTCTTGCTAGATCAAAGTCTTATGATAAGAACAACCAATATGTGAAACTTGTTTGGATGAGAAAATATAGAGATTGCTCTACTTTTCCTAAGAAGGGACCCAATCTTGTTTGGGTACCCAAGAGCAAGACTTGATTTGTTTTGCAGGCTAAGTGAGAGGAGGCAACCTATGATGCAAGATAAGGGTTGCTTGCACTACATGTAGATTTGAATAAATCTTCTCACTAATGGCCGTGAGAATGGAATTGTGATAGGTGAGAATTGTGCATTGGTAAGATTTGGTAAGTCACTCTCACATTCCTTAAATTGTTATTCTTGGTCAAAAGGTTAGCAAAATTCTTCATAATTGTGCTATAATATGATTGTTGCTAACTGTCATTGGAAAGAGGACTGGTGCTGGAGACAGGGGGAACAAGGTCTTCAGATACAGACCGTGTTTCTCTAGTCTTATGGATGAAGAGAAGCAAGGCGCCAGCATGAACAATCAAGAAGATGGAAGAGATCCTCATCAATTGAGCTAAAGAGGGGGAACAACATCTACTGCAGGAGACCTTGTTCCTTCTGGACAGCTTGATGATCTCTTAGCCATCTTAATGTTGCTATGAAAAAGGTAATGGTCTTGAGGTATGGTTCATAATCATAAATCTTCACTGTGGAATACATGAATATATTGCTGATTTGTGCCATGAGCTTATAGAGATTTTGCTCAATTCCAAGAACCAAGCATGTTGATACTTGACATCGTTTTTGAGAGACTATGTGGCAAATTGACTTATTTGAATAAGTTTTTGGAAGACTGAGAATCATTTGGATGATATTGTTATGAAACCATTGAGTAGAGATTGCTTTGAGGAAGTTAGAGTAGAGCTAGACATGATCAAAATCACTTATGTGCATGTGTACATTATTTTCCCCAATGATTGGCTAGAAGAGTCGTTTCCATGATTCTGTTTCTATGATGTGAGATATGTGTACATATAATGCTTGTATGTCTAACCCAACTAGCGTGTCGTAAAAGGCATAACTGCTTGACAGAGATTGAAAGGAATTGCTTTTGTCTAATGATATGTCCCTTATTGTCCGAAACATAAGTCACAGGAACAGACCATGGAGCAGTAGCAGACCTTGTTCCTACACAGCCTTCCTAATAGGCTCAACCATGATCTTACTTCCCTATCTCTCTCTTCTCTCAAGTTCTTGTTCGTAAATGGGAGGTTCCTGAATAAATCAAGCATCATTTGAGGGGGAACCAATGTTCAAGTTTTGGGATGAATGAGGGGGAACAAATGTTGTGGAGGATAATGGAGACTTTAGAGGATGCAACACATTGATATCATGGAGTTCACACTCTAAGGTAAATTGCTTCATATATATGTTCGTCAATGAGAGAATGAGATGCATAGATCAATATATACATGAATATATACTATTTTGTTACCGGTTTTGTTTTGTAACATATGAGAGGTAAAAAAAAAAACCAAAAAAAAAAGAAAAAAAGAAAAAAGAAAACCTCTCGTATGAAATTTTGCTTTTAATACTCCTGATACCGGTTGATATTTTTGTACATCAAGCCATGTTACATCTACTTACTATAGGTAGAAAGCACTTTTCATATGTGTTCAATATTGATTTTTGCATCAAGTTCGTGAACTACAAGAAGGAGGCAATCTCAAATACCTTTGAAGAGTGGTGCATCTTTTGAGTCACTTTATGAGGATGAAGCTGGAGATGGTATCTTCACTTGGTAATAATATGGTATGGAACGAAGAAGGGAATATATGTTATGGAGGTTAGAGTTTAAGGGGGAACAATGACATGAACCTTGTTCTCACAGAATAGTTCAAATGGTAGCAACAAAGGTGTATTTTGATTGAGTGGTTGGATTAGGAGTATAAGAAGTTTGACGAGTCTAATGTGCAACTTGGATACCGAACCTTCCAGACTTACACAAGATGTGAAAGTAGAGAGAGAAAATCCAAGCTATCCGACATCAAAAGCTTCTTCCTATGACCAATCACCAAGCCTTTCGCATATTCATTCATGGTCTGAACCCTGTTTCTAAACCTTGTTCCCTTCATAGACCTTTGTTTATTATTGGCTATCTATCTTTTGATTGACATTTGGTCTATAATCCATTGCTACTGTTTCTGATTTTCTTGTCTAACCCTTTGATAATGGAATATTTCTTGTGGAATAGGTGTTGAGGATGACCCATATCACTAGATTGTTAAGCTTGAGCTACTATACGTCTTTGAATTTTCAAGTACTTAAACCCTGGTGGTGATGGGTGTGACATACTGATTTGTGACTCTATCTTTGTGTCGTATATACAACTTTACATGCGTGGACTTTTTGATGATGCCAAAAGAGGGATGTGATGTGTGCTTGCATTTATGTTTGATATGATCATGAATAGTTTCTTTCTAATCTTTCTCTTTTGACCCTATTCACTATGGATAGGTAGTATCTTGATAACTCTACTCATGTATGGTTGTTGTTCTAAAATGGTTAATATTCTAGATTGATTCTCTACTGATCTTGTGAATAAAATGTTTTGCAAAAGATGTTTTATTCTGTCTCTCATTAATGGTCGTTGAGTGTTGATATACTTGATTACTCTTGAAGAACTAGTGAACCTTGTTTCTTCTGGTTGGTTCACAATAATGGTAAGTTAAGGTAAGCGCTTGAGTTAGTTTTGGACTTAGTATAATTGGTATCTAGCTCAGATAAGCACACTGGTTTGTCATCATCAAAAAGGAGGAATTTGTTGGGTTCCTGGTTTTGATGATAACAAGCATAATGTCCTTATCTTTGTGTAAACTAACAATGATGGCAGGTTTACTTAAGGATTCAAAAAGTTGAAGCGCTTGATGCATGATTGCTCATGAAGATGCTTGGATCCTTTCAAGACATGAAGACTATGTCTTTAGTTGGTATTTCTATTATTAGTCTTCATGTACTATGCATTGAGTGTGTTATAGGTTGGATTCAAAGTGGTCTTGACAAGGGACGAACATACCCAAAGGTTGAAGTGCATAAGGTTCAAAGAGTACAGGGGAACAGACTTGTGAACCCTGTTCTCTATGACCAGCACTAGAGCTTGAAGGAACCAAAGAGGAACAAACGCTTTGGATCCTGTTCCTTCTAGCTGTGTATCTGGACGAGTTTTGCATAATATCGTATTTATTATTTCTGTGAATATTTGTGTATTATCTTTCTAGATCTTCACACAAATATTCTTCTAGTGATATATAAATTGTTTTGGAAATCTAGATATGGCAAAATTGATTTTACAGATTGGAAAAATATTTTATTTTGGAAAAGATATTATCTTTTACTTTATGGCCAAGGTTTAACTATTATGGAAAGTATAATCTTATGGAATATCTCTATTATCTTTTAGAGTTTATATTCTGATAATATACCTATATTAGCTGGCCTAAATCTTCTGTAAAATATGTTGGACAAATTTCCATCTAGATTCATTAGTGTTTTATAAAGTAAAAGTGTTTTGCTTTATCTCAAACTCTAGAGTATCTTTTTGGAGATATTATCTTTTGGAAAACGATTTTAACCTAGAAGGAAACTGAGTCTTCACCTCCCCTATATAAGGTGGAGAATAGCTTCAGTTTACTTCATGCATTGAGAGAGTTTTGACGAGCAAAAGAGTTTTCAAATCATATTCAAAACATCCAAGTCGTCCATACAAATACAGTCCAGCATTACACTGAGAACAATCTTTGGACTCTGTTCCCTGTCAGATCGTTTGAGTCTTTCCTTTACGTACTCATTGCATAATAGGTTTTCATTGTAGTCTTATTTGCTTATTAAAGAAGCGAGTTGTAAGGCAGCCATTATACTAAAAGAGATATGTAATTACTCTAACTTAGTAACGAGCGTAGAGTTTTCCTACAGGTCAGTCTGTGACTTGGAAGGATTGACAACACATTAGTAACGATGTGTGGTGTGTTAGGGTACTGTGCTGTATCCTTTGTGGCTCTAGTAATAAGAGAAGTAGTGTGACAAAATCCCAAGTAACAGGGTCGTGGGTTTTACTCCTCTTGAGCCTAGGAGGTTTTCCACGTGAAAAAAGCCTTGTGTTATTTACTTTCAGTCATTTGTTTTGTGTTCTGTTTACAGCATAGGAACAACGTCCACAACGTTGTTCTCACCATTGTTCTTAAGTCTCAAAAGTGTGTGTAATCGCGAGAAATTGGAGTCACTCTATTCACCCCCCTCTAGAGTTCCTTAGTGCACCCTTCAGTATTTGCTCAATTAGTTGTTGTTATTTGTGATTGGTGTCTCTATTTGTACTTCTAGTACTATTTAATTTGAATCTGGTGGCATGTTTTGCTATGTCTGTTGTGGTTTCACTCGACAATGTTTCAAAAAAGAAATGATCCAGTGTTAGCATTTTGTGTTCTGGTGTCATTATATTTCAATGTGGTATGCATGTATTTGTACTTACTATAGGTGATAGTTTGTCTAAATATTTTATTTAACTGACCTAAATAATTTCTAAGAAGTGCTCTAGTATCAGTATTAGTACTTCTGGTGTCAGTATCTTGGAATGTGGTGATAGTTTTTGTTATGTAAACTGTTCTGTATACTTGCTCAATTAGTTG
The DNA here is from genome assembly GCA_038025085.1 of Tetragonia tetragonoides. Lineage (NCBI taxonomy): Eukaryota > Viridiplantae > Streptophyta > Magnoliopsida > Caryophyllales > Aizoaceae > Tetragonia > Tetragonia tetragonoides. The sequence goes on from CM076141.1 coordinate 35,174,929, forward strand.
TTGTTATTTGTGATTGGTGTCTTTATTTTTACGTCTAGTACTATTTAATTTGAATCTGGTGGCATATTTTGCTATGTCTATTGTGGTGTCACTTGAAAATGTTTCTAAAAAGAAATGATCCAATGTTAGCATTTTGTATTCTGGTGTCAATATATTTCAATGTGGTGCTTGTATTTTGTTGACATTTATATTCTTAAGTCAATATCTTTTTTTAGTTCACAACAACCGTAATGCATGTATTTGTATTTAGTATAGGTGACAGTTTGTCTAAGTATTTTATTAAACTGACCTAAATAATTTCTAAAAAGTGCTCTAGTGTCAGTATTAGTACTTTTGGTGTCAGTAGCTTGGAATGTGGTGATAGTATTTTGTTATGTAAACTGTTCTGTATATTTGCTCAATTAGTTGTTGTTATTTTTGATTGGTGTCTTTATTTGTGCTTCTAGTACTATTTAATTTGAATTTGGTGGTATGTTTTTTTCTAAAAAGAAATGATCCAGTGTTAGCATTTTGTGTTCTGGTGTCATTATATTTCAATGTAGTGCTAGTATTTTGTTGACCTTTATATTCATAAGTCATTATCTTTTTTCAGTTCACAACAACTGTAATGCATGTAGTTCATAATAGTATTACTAACTTAAATTTTAAAATTTTCAATAAAAATAAAACACCAAACAAAGAAGGCAGAGCCTACAACAGTACCTCTTTCAAAGGAAACAAAAAAGGTAACACCGATACTTGTTTCGAAGCCATCTGTTTCGGCATCTCCTAAGAAACCAGTAACTGTTTCAAAGCCTAAGAAAGCAATGCCTGCATAAAAAAAGACAGCTTCACAAAATAAATCAGTTGTTGTGGCTGCAGAAAAGAAAGTAGCTCATCTGGCAAAAGTAGAACCTCTTGCTATAAAATCTGAAACAAAGAAACAATCAAAGACATTGGCAAAAAGAAAAGCAAAGAGTGAAGATGAAGATTATGAAAGTGAGGAGGATGAGGAGGATGATAAGAAGGAAAAAAAAAAAAAAAAAGAAAGGCATGAGAACTCAGTGTAGGCGTAACATGCTTATACATGTGATGAAATTGTTGAATATGGAACAGATTCAATCTGTCAAAGAAATTTGGTTTGCAGGTCTGTTATCAATGAAAGCAGAGATAATTCCACTAACAATGATGGATTGGTTATTGGAAAGATTCAACCCTGACACCAGGGTGTTCAAGGTGAATGAGACAATAAAGTTTGCCATCACGTCCTATGATGTCCATGACATGTTTCTATTGCCCAAAAATGAAGGTTGCGACATCCAACATTTTAAAAGTAAGGTGAAAACAGTACCACAAGAACTCACTTGGCTGCAAGAATTTGGGATCCAACCTGGTACACAAATGGATGTGAGTGTAATCCCAACAATTTTGTTGGACTACTTGCCCAATGGTGGGCCAATATTTAAGAGATTATTTGTTCTCCTTGCATTCAACTCATTCTTGATGCCTTCAGCTAATCAAAAGGTTGATTTCTCCACTGTTCCATATCTGATGGATGAAGAAAAGATTCAAAACTGGGATTGGTGTGGAGTGTACTTAACAGGCTTTGCAACTCTATAAGAAAGTACAAAACAACAACAATAAAGGAGATAAGTGGTTGTGTAGCTGTTCTGCAACTGGCTTACTTGCACAGACACATGTGGCTAGGAGAACCACAAGCCACAGCTTTGCCGCTTATCCAGCATTGAGAGGGTAAAAAAATGAAGACTGTCAAAGATGAGAAAAAGGCTAGAGGACAATTGGGAGACGGACAATGGGAATTGGCTTCCTTCCCTGTCTCACGACCACAGAGACACATACAACAACCACAACCACAACAACAACAACAACAACAACAACAACAACAACAACAACAACAAGATGAATAACACAGAGACGGCATACCTAAAAACGGATCAGAAGCATCGAAAAAAAGAGCGGCGAGCAACACTGAGGATGAGGCATCGAACACAACAAAAAGTATGGACTCGTCAAGGGTAATCACTTACATTCTGCCCAGGGATGCAAAGGCTGATAAAGAAATTGAACAAGAAGCAGAAGATGTAAGTAGTGATATTTGTTGTACATTTCATGTCACCTACAACTTCTGGTGCCATTGTTTTCACTTCTAGGGATAGATTTCTTATGTCTAGTGTCAGTGCATCACCATGTGGCAACATTCCATTTTCTCCTTTGTTTTCTTATTCTTCTACAATGTCTAACTTCTTATATAATTATATATGTAGGAAATTGCTGCAATTTATATGTTCATTGAACGAGACATGAAAGTTGTCAACAATATCCACTTGTATCGACTAAGGAGGTTGATCGACAAAATACAAAAGAGACAAAAAAGCATGTCTTCCCCACCAATTGAGAGCCAGAATGAAACACAGAGGTTTTTTGGAGACCCAGATGTGATGAGACAAATTGATGAGATTTTAGAAAAGTTGCGTATACTGGAAGAATCTTCAAATGCAATGCCCCCTCCCCTGTTTCAAGGTCCGCCTAAGGGGAATCCAGAACATAGTGCAGTTGAGAATGACAGTGTGAATCAAAATATTCCTGACGTTGAAATAGTATCAGTCAATAGGAAGAGAAACAAATCTCCCAAAGGAATTAAACCACCAACATTCTACCTTATCACACCAGAAACTCCTGTTGTTAGTCTAGCAGAAGAGGCACCCAAGGCTAAAAAGCAAAGAACTGCAGTTGAGCTAGTCCTGCTGCTGTAGAGAATGAAGAGAATCCTGACCAGAAGAGTCGTACATTACAGCAGGTTTCGACGCTATTAAGCTGACAACAACAAAGGATAAAGAAGCAGAAAGGAAAAAGAGAGAACACGCACAAATAGAAGATGATTGGCCTGAAGAACTGGACGTTGTATATATGTCCAAGTTCATGACTGGAAATCGATCTTTGCTTGCCCAAATGCTTCGGAGAGAACAAGCAATCACAGACTATTGTCTATTCGACCACTCATCACTGTCGCATAGGTAAATTGACATATCTCAAAATACAAAAATGATGTACATATATAATCATGTGGTCTTAAACTTAAACTTTGAACAAGTGTCAATTATTCAGTTTGTAGTGTCAATGTTTTCACTTACAGTATTAGTTTTGTGAATACTTGATATGACTGTGTTTCTCATACTAAACCAAATAATTCTACTTGTTCAATTGAAAAACTGTTTCAATGACAATTTGTTCTACTTTGCTGAAAATCACACGGTGCCCAGAATTGACACGCATACACTAAACATGCGGACAATAATAATTTGCACAGTAGCATGTGCATGGATATTGAATTTCGATCACAACCAGATTGATCATCCACTGCTGAAGCCCACAACTGATGAACCATAGAGCATAACTGATGAACCACTCAGATTCTGCTTTGGAACTACAACTAGTGTAAGCTATCAATAACAATTGTTTTATGCATCTTCCATCTTCAAAAAATAATATTTATTTCATTTTAAAAAGAGTTATTTTCGTCTCTGTCAGAGTATAATGGATTTCATCCTCGATCTGCTCAAAAATGAGAATCCTACTCTTACTAATATCGATAAGGATGAAGATAGCAATGATGAGAAGGAAGGAGATAAAAATGATGAAAAAGATAGCAAGGATGAGAAAGAACCTGAAAATACTAAGGATGAGAATGAAGAAGTGAAGAAGCAAGAGAAAGGACAAGAGGCGCCAAAAAGGAATTGAAAGACGCAAGAGGAATATCAGAAATACATATACAGATTGGATGAGAAACGTCGACCCTGTTTGGAACACCTACTTCCATAGGATTCAAATGGTAAGAATGCAATACTTTGGGATTGTATGCACTTATTTCCACGCAATTTAAGCTTCATCTAAAATTTCAATAATAATGATGATAACAGATCTTTGTCCCGATACTATTGCAGTATCACTACTCGTGTTTTGTAATCAACTTCCAAAAGAAGTTGATTCTGTACCTACACAATAGAGAGTATGAAGAAGAAGAGAATGTCTTCACGTTTTCAACACAAGTACTGGTAATTTACATAAACTTAACAGGATCAAGTGTTACTTTCATAGCATCCAGTGTTATTTTTTTATAATTCAGTGTTAGTATTAAGGGATGCAGTGTCAGTTTATAGGACACATTGTTACTATGTATTGAGTTCTTTATTTAACTCAACAGAAGGAGGAGATGATAACATGGTTAGAAGGGAGGCACCCATTGGCAAATGAAATTAGCACCTACAAGACCAAGAACATCAAATTCAATTGGCAGACTAAAAAGTACGATCTTGCATTGTGGTGTTTTCATGATGTCACACATTGAGCACTTCAAGGGTGAGATATTCAATGAACCAGAACTTCAGAAGGTATGTATATTCTCTTTTATTTTACATACTGTTTTTCAAAATACAAAAATCAGGTGCAAGTATTAACATTTTGATTTTTCATTCTATGAAGGCTAACCTGAGACGTTACTTGAGATCCCGCATCTGCACAACAGTGGTGCTCAGTGATCTCAACAAAGAACAAGAAAATGTGCTCAACACAATAAGGTTATTTGAACATCAAAAGCCGCTTTTAAAGAAGGAGATCGAGGATGCGAAGAAGCTTGAAAAGAAAGAAGCAAACAAAACCAAAAAGAAGAAGTAGAAAAATACTAAACAGTATGTAATTAGGGGGAAAAAACAGGTTGTAAATTTCAGCATTTGCTGAAAAATGTGCAAAGAAATATTGTAGGATGTAAATTGATTTGGTATTTTGACTTGTTGTGGAAACATTGTTAGTTTTATAGGATACAATGTTTGTTTTATAGGATACAGTGTTAGTTGTGGAAACAAGGATTTCTTTTCTATTTTGATTTTATCAGGATGAAAGAATTGTTGCAGTAGAAAATACTGAACAAGGATTTCTTTTCTATTTTTGATTTTATCAGATGCAGTGTTAGTTTTATGGGATGCAGTGTTAGTTTTGTGGGATGCAGTGTTAGTTTTATGGAACGCATTGTTAGGGGTGGATCTTGTTCCTTGCACACTACATTCATTAATAGCATGAAATGCATTGTAGTTTAAATGATAATATTTGAAGTTTTAAATAGCATAAAAGCCATTGTAAGTTAAAGTGCTAATTTTTTTAACGAACTGACATGTAGTGTTATTGAATTTGAATGTAGTGTTAGTAAAACGGTATGCAGTGTTACATTCATAAGAACTGACATGTAGTGTTATTGAATTGGGATGTAGTGTTAGTAAAACAGTATGCAGTGTTAGTTTCAAAGGAATTGACACGTAGTGTTATTGAATTGGGATGTAGTAGACTAGTAGTGTTAGTAAAACGGTATGCAGTGTTAGTTTCAAAGGATCCAGTGCTAGTATCATGAGATGATTAAGAGTGTTAGTATCATGAGATGATTAGGAGAGTATTAGTATCATGAGATGATTAGGAGAGTGTTAGAATAATAGGATGTAGAGTTAGTTTAATAGGATACAGTGTTAGTATAATGGGAATGTAGTGTTAGTTTTTTAGGATACAGTGTCAGTTTTATAGGATACAGTGTCAGTTGATAAGATTCAACTTGAAACATAAAAAGAACCATACAGAAAAATGATAAGATTGAACTTCAGAATATGATTATTTTCACATCAAAAATTTCCCCATATAGTTGTTTACATAAGAACCAAATTAAAATAATTGAATTGTATTTAGACGAAAAAATCAAGACATTTGAACCTCCGGAGTCTTTGTTCCAAACTCCTTCATTACATGAGAACCGCCGCCAACCTTGTCTTTAAGCTGCGAAACATTCCTACTAGCCTTTCCCCTCTTCTTTTGCTTGTCCTTGTCCCAGTGACTTGGTATTCTCTTGCTTCTACCTTTTGTCACACAACGTACAGGATCAAGTACAGTTGTGGATGAGATAGTAGCAGCAGAATTATCAACAACATCACTATCATTGCAACCATCATCATTACCAATGTCCATTCCAGAAAATGCAGTATCAATAGAAGCAAGAAGTGTCTCATATCCATTATCCAAAATTCCCCTTGTTACCTCATCTTTTTCAGACTTCAAAACCAGGTTATAAAACCTCCGAGCTCTAATCTGGCGCCAAAGCACAGATTCTTTACGCATCACAGCTGCTGGGTAGTTCCTGTCACACTTATTCCACACTTCTTCTTTTGCAAATTTAGTCCATCTTTTAAATACATAAACAGTAGGTATTTCAACAGCAGAATGCATGAAATAAACCCTAAAGCAATGACAACACAACATGCCACATGATTCTAAATTTTTGCATGAACAACAAATCATGTGGCAGACCGCATCAAATACAACCCTGACTGAAACTGTCTCACCTTGAACACCAACATTATAAACCAATTTCTTCCCCTCCATGTCCAAAATAGTACAAACAGTAGTAAGCGATCTCAAAAACTCAGCTTCAAAATCCCCGAAAAGAGTTAAGAGTATACATTTCAGCAGGTTGCTTCACAATCCCACTCATGTGAAGTGCAGTGGACGGCAATGATTTAGAGCAATTAAACTCATCCGCTTCTTCAGTCAACCTCTAACGACTCATAGTTTCCTTAAAAATAGAATAAAACTCAATTAAGGTAGTTGTTTTACTAGCACGAAACCCAATGGCATGATTTGTGCTTTCACTTCTCTGTGATGACAGAATTCCCGCTAAGAAAAAGTCTTTGCTCAAAGCAGTGCACCATTTCTCCTTGAAGCTATACAAATTATGAAACCATGGATGATCCTCTTTGCTTTCCAATCCATATTTCCTAAGCATTTCTTTTCAACACCTCTCAAACTCTTCTTCATCAACACATCCATACAAGCAATGCTTAAAAGCCTGATGGAAAGAAGGATCATTACGCAGCTCTCCATAATAGCTTACAACATTTTTTAGAAGGTGCCACAAACAGAATCTATGCCTTGAATAAGGAAAGACCTGGAATGAATTAAAGAGTTAAAACAAGGCACCACCAATGCAACAAAGTAACACTGTGGACGAAAGAACTAACACTGTGGATTGTGGAAGAAATAACTAACACTGCAAGAAATAACACAAGCACTAAAAAATAGGACACCAGCCAAACTTACAGAACATATTCAAATAACAAAGGTTTAAAAAAAAAACAATAGCCAAAAAGTAGGTGTAATACCTGAGAAATAGCATTTGACATAGCTTTATCTTGGTTGGTAAAAATGCTTACAGGATATTTGCCACTCATTGACTTCTGAAAAACTTGAAATAACCAAACAAACGACTCTACCTGCTCGTTAGCCAAAAAAGCATAACCAAACATTACGTTTTTCCAATGGTTGTTGATGCCAACAAAGGGGGCACACATGAGATTATACTTGTTAGTTCGATAAGTAGTATCAAATACGGTTACATCCCCATATATCATGAAATCTTCCTTCATCATCGAATCACGCCAAAATAAATTACACAACATTCCGTTCTCATCCACCCTAACCCTGGAAAAGAAATCCTCCTCCTCAGAAGCTTGTTTGTAGAGCTGGTCAATAACACTTTGCGCATCCCCACCTTCAATGGCCTTCATCTTCATGCGATTAACATAATTGAGATGATCTCTGATGGTGTACCCAACAACTTTCACACCACCAGCCTCATATGCAGAACAATGGAATGATTGAGTGGCTGTCATTCCACAATTAATGTTGGATTGAATAACATCACCTTGCTCTGTACCAATATGCCTTTCAGACCTATGCATATAACTCCACTCAGGCCTGGTGAGAGGGTGATTATGTGCAATAACATGGCTAACAACATAATACAAACCATCTTTGAGGTGTTTAAGTGGAAGCCCTGCCTTACAGTCAGTCCGGTAGTAATAGAAACTTCTTTTCTCTTTGGTTTTTGTTTCCCATCAACGGAAACAACGGGTTTAGCAGGAGGTTTGGCTGTTTTATGATCTCACATGAACACAAAAAATACTTCTCATCCACTACATCAGGTTTGCTAGCTAATCTCCTAGTGCATCCTTTATTAACACTAAAACCAATCAAAGCCGCATGCCGACAATACAAATCATAAAAATAATCAAGCGTTCTTCCGGTCAAGCCAATAAAAGAGCCATTTACATCAAAATCAACATTATTTGTTTCTGCAAAAAAAATATATAAAAAGAAATAAAAACTAACACTTATATCTAGTGCCACGATTTATCTCACTAGTGTTAGTTTATTGTCATACAGTGCTAGCTTATTTTCATGCAGTGTTAGTTTATTTCCCAATTTATCTCACTAGTGTTACTTCATCGTATAAAAACTCTAGTGTTAGTTTATTTCCACACAGTGTTAATTTATTCTAATGCAGTGTTAGTTTCGTTACTTTAACCTCTGACACATCATCGTATAAAAACTCTAGTGTTAGTTTATTTCCACGCAGTGTTAATTTATTCTAGTGCAGTGTTAGTTTCATTACTATAACCTCTGCATATCTAAAGAAACATCACTTAAACCAAAAACATTTGCACAATGTATCATAAAATTAGCATAAAACATTCATAAAATTAATGAGTTATATTTAGGACATATATGAAAATTTAAAAACTATACTCATGACCTAATTATCAAAATTGATGAACTAACCTCCAGCAACTACAATTTTAGATTGATTTTCATCTTCAACATCAGATCTCGTAGTTTCGGAACCATCTATATCGGTAATTGTATCACCAACCGGAACGATATCCATGACGCGAATCGATCAAAATCAGAGGCAAAAACAGGAGAGATTCATCGCAAAAAATCGAAGTGATTCGCGATCTGAAAGAAGGAGAAAGAGAACATGGAAAAGAATGAAAAAGTGGAGAAGGAGAAGCTGGCAAAATTGAAGCGCTTGAAAGAAGAAGGGGAGGAGCGCAACAGAGGTTGTTATTTTGGTAAGCGAGGAAGCCGCTTATTTGCTTTGCTGACGTCGATGAGCCGCCCTATTGTATAGGGCGACCTCTTTTAAGTTTTTGCGTATTTTGGTTTTGTCTAGTACGATCACTACTACGTGCTTTGTTAGGCGTTGGGCCGGTGTGTATCAACATTGAACTGTCCTATTAGCAAATTAGCATTTACTTTCTAATTTGTCATTTCTCTTAATGTTTTATCCTTTTAAGCTCTTTTTGGTTAGGTGAAAATTTGTTTATTACTGAAACTTATTTTGAATATAAAATATATTTGTGTTCACATTTTCTATTGTTTGGTTACAAAGGAAAATAACTTTTCTAAAAAACTATTTTTCATTCCTATGATTTTAATTGAACATTTGAAAAATTAAAAAAATAATAATTATCTTAATATAATTGCGTAGATCTCAAAAATTTTGGTGGATTAATTTGCCATGGAATTGGATCTTTGGACTTTGAAGCTGACGAGAAGATGGGCTCCGGTGTGGTACTGTACTACCCCCATTAACCACTCCAATGTCACTTGACGGGCCTAATTTACGGCCCAAATCACGCCGATACAAGATCTGTAGAGTAATACAAACGACAACGTTTTCGTTCGCAGTTCGCAATTCAAATAAAAACGCCTTCGCAAAAATATTTATTTAATTTCAAAACCCGCCAATCATTTTGAATCTACCAACAATGGAGGTCTTCACAATTCTCAGGCAAGCTCATTACTATAATGCGCGATTCTAGATTTCAATGACATATAGTACTATAAAGTTTTCGCAATTGTTTGTTTGTTCGAATTTGTTATTTTCGCTTGTTAATTAGTTCTATGTTTCGTAAAATTTCATCGTAAAACGAAATGGATCAAACGATTCAGAAACCCTAATTTGCAATTTAAGTGTTTAGTATGTTTTCTTGGTTTAGTAATTCAGTTTAGAGGTTAAAATTTAGGTGCTAACCTTGTAATTTCATGGCAAATCAAATCACGTCATTGTTTGTAAAGTAATTTGGGTTTTAGGGTAAGGTAACTGGCTTAGCGATTTTTATGATTTGATAATTTGTTCTTTAGCCAATAAACCTAATTTATGGGAGACAATGATTTTTCTTTGAAATTTTGACAGATAGGCTAATCACCGGCTTAGTGTCATTCTAATTTTAGCTATTTGCCATTTCAACAAAAATGGAGCTTCACATCAATGTCAGATTGTACACCAATTTGTAACTAGAATTACTGAAAATAACATTCATATGTTCTTGGAATGAAAATTCTGGTTATCCAAATTTGGTCTGTAGACTACGAACCTCAACAATTGTGAGAATAAGATACTCAAAATCAAATAGGTCAATTATTGTGATCGATCACATATAGTGTGTCATGTTGTGCATATATGTACGTTTACGTAGGCATGCCCTAGTCTCGTTATCACGTACGTAGCTGTTACATCATGCTTTTAAGATTTGTACATATAATGCTTTCGAGAATTTTGCCTGTTACATATAAATATGTAATGCATGGACTATGACTTGCAATCGAGCATGAGTGTGAGCTATCTGATCATATCCCATCATTTACTATGCTTAGGCTAAAGGACAACTTCTTATCAGAGAGTCTTGTTCCCTTGGAAGTGATGGGAAGCAGAGAAGTATTCTTATTCCTGTTCTTTTTACAGTAGTGGGTTTGTCAGTTCCTCCTTCTTAGCCGGTTAGCAATATCTCCATGGCTACACCTAGGCTATTTAAATCTTTTTGCACAAAAGAATGGATTGTTTCTATTCTTCTATGTTTTATTTGTTTTCAATTGATTGAGTGCCTAATTCAGAATTCCTTTTGGAGGGGTTTTTTCCCATCTTGAATCCTTGTCATCCGATCTGTTTTGGCATAAAACAGTCTGACAGAACCACTGACTAATTATCTGAAGCTACTACCATTACAATACATGCCTAAGTGTGTGTGTAGGCAAGCACAATATGCAAATATTACTCATGTGGTGTACTTGCTGAAGATGTGCTTGTTATCAACATACTTTCCATGAAATCATTGGTGAAGGATGTAGGAAAAATTGTTGGTTAGCCAAACTGGCCAGGGTTGAGAGAGCCCTAGGAAGGAGAACATTAACTTTGGCTTGTTAATTTCATACCTAACCCAGGGCGTTCTAATTTGCTACATAAAATTGGTGCTTTAATGTGTTGAGTTTGGTAATCTGTGAAATTGTGTTTTGCTTGTCCACATAACCAAGCAGGATGTTTATCATGTGAAAGAAACTTTCTCAGGTTTGAAATTGTAGTGCTTTCGAAATAAGAATTTCAGGATGTTCCCATTCAAACGTTTATTAATGCTTTATCCAAGCTCAATGTTATTCTATTCTTTTTCTTTTCTGCAATTGCGAATCAATAAGCCAGTAAATTAGCCTTTTCGTTTTAGTAATGAGAACAAAATATTGTGATTTGTTCATATGCCATTTGGGAACTTGTCCTCATGAACTCTGTGAATATTTTGTTTGACCTTAATACAAAATAAATGAATTCTTTTGATGCTTGTGCACTTAAAGAACGTTTTGTTCCTATCCTAATTCCCCAAGTTTATGAAAGAAAAGCTGAGAAGCACAAATATTTCCAAATTTTTCTTTCCCTGGATGCAAGTTGTAAGGAGGCTAGATTTGAAGGTCTTCGAGTTGATTTTTTTGTTGTTGTATTAGATTCTGTTTAACAAAAGCAAAGAGGCAGTAGTGGAGAATTCAGCTTGTAAGATATGCAAGATATGTCGTTACTGTTTTGATCTTCAGGCAAGATGAACTCTCCCAGCCATAAATTGATGTTATTTGATTAACGCGTATTTGAACTTTGGTGGCTTTGCCTAAACAGAGATATGATTGTCATAAGGACAGAGATGCTCTCAAACAAAGATATATGGCAAATGTTGTTGCTGTCTTGTATATAGATCAAACGCTGTTCCATTGCAGATAAGATAGTGATTGTGATCCAACCATTTGGCGATTTAATCTTAGTTTCCTTTTGTAGACCCCCAGGTGATGATTATGCTTGGATTATATTGTTTACGGAGTTCTCGTCAGTCATCAGCAACCAGATTGTGCTCCGTTGTTTGCTGCTTCTGAATGAGGTATTTCACTCTAATCATGTTTTCTTATGGTCTTATGGATAGTCATAATAAGATGGAAAATGTTAACTTTTTTATACTTTATATATGCAGTTGTTTGCTTCTTTTGGTGTTACAGTGCTCATTTAGTGGATTAGGGAATTACTGTTTCTGAGAATTTGTTTCGTTTTTTTTTTCCCTCTCTTACAAACAGAGCTCAATGTGACTAAAATTAACGCAGAAACTTCTACTGCATGATAATACTCAAACTAGGAAACAATGGTGGTACAGGATTTTGTTATTGAAGAAGGTCCCCTACTGTGATTGTTAAAACATTGGCCTCAGATTTAAGATTGATTGTTTTCCACCACTTTATCGAGTCCTTAAAAGACTCGTCATGACCTGTGTTTGCACAGGTTTATTAAACGACCTGTTGCCTAGGAATGTCCCCAAGGTCACATGACATACTACGGAGTTTACATGGAATCAACATTCCATCTTCTTTTTAGCCCCATAATATAATTGGGATCTGCAAAGAAGGCAAGTAGAACCATATAATAAATGCAATTGAGTTTAACTTTTTCACATAAATAGGTCATTATTTACATCAAAAACCTTGATCATATGCAGAGTCCTCTGTAGTGAACCAAATCTAATCTTGGTAGTAGAGAGTTTTCAGTTTTGAGGGGCTAACAGTAGTTGGGATCTTCAATGTAGATTACTGGAAAACATATTTTATGAGAGAACATTATGATTAATTTACCACTAAAGCCTGCATATAATGCAAAGCCCCAGAGATGCACCAAATCTAATCTTGGTCCAAGAAATTTGCTGGGGCACCCATGGAATGTCACTAGAAATTCCCTCTTTCTTGGCTCCATAATAATAATAATTTTCATGTTTGCCCCACCTTTATTTCTGTCCCTCCCTTCTTCCCTCCAATTAAGATCAATCCACATGCTAACTTTGCTCAGAGACATGACCTTATGGTACCCTGCAGGGAAAGGATCTTGTCCAATTTTGCTTTTTTGTCAGTTTGAATCACCCACTTGAAGTTCCCATGTTGAATGACCTATCCTTGTCTCTATGTTTAGATATTGGTCAAGTGGGCCATGGAATGTGATAGCTAAGCAATAAGAATTATCCAAAGACTTGCTGCTTGGAGTATGCCTGTTTGCTCTGTGTGTTAGTAGCTACATTGTGCATGTTCTTGATATCCAAAAGTTACTATTATAGTGAGAACTAAGTGGATCCCAACAAACCTGGGACTTGAGTTCTTCAGAACCAAGAACCTTACGAATGGATAGTGTTTGCCTTCCGGTAATTGGATATCAGTGACAATTAATGTATAAATACTCCCTCCATCCCGAATTCATGTTTACGTTTTCCCTTTTGGGACCTTTGATACACGGACACTATGAATACTATTGGCAAGTAACTTGGGTTCCTGCTTTCTACATTTCCGTAGTTCATTTGAGTCTACATGCAGCATAGGTTGAAACTAAAACCAACCATACGACATACACGCAGAGTTGTAGGATAGTATATGCCCCTCCTTTGAATGGCAGATCTAGATCGGAAAGTTATTGAAATTCAGCAAGTTTATGAGATAGAACCTGTAAACGCTTTTAATTTGAATGAAGGTGATAAATTAGGAGTAAAATGAGGAAAATTGTGGTATTTCTTTTCTATGGTATTGTGTTGTACACTTGTACTACATATACTTAACATGGTCTAACTGTGTTTTACTACAGTCATGGATATGTATTACAGAGCACAAATTTTGGGAAGGTTGATTGTATGTGAATGATTTGTTTTCCCTGATCTGCTGAGTATATGACCAATTTTAAATAATGATGAAGAATGTTTGCTCGTGTTTTGAATGATTGAAGCATCTTCAAGTGTGTCAGGGAAGAAGAGAGTGAAGAAGGGGAGGGGGACCACTAACTTGCTGATAGTGCCTTCCACGGTTCCACCCACGAATCAATTGTAATAATTGGGTCCACAATTACAACTACATGAACAAGTACTCGATTGATGGGAGTCTAGTCTTTTCATATAGGTAGGCCAAACCATGCATTATCTCGCTATATATGCATAATAATATCATCTTTCTCAATTTCATCTGGTAGGTGTTTGTTTTTGTGCTGTCAACTTTGATTATGGTATATATAGTAATATAAACTAACAGTAATGCCTATTTACAGCATGTTTTTAGTCTAAACAACCTGTTTTGTCTCTTTCGAGCTATGTTGCTCGGACTCGGTTAAGTGTCAAAGTGTATCCATATCCATACCCATATCGGACTCGGCCATTTTATGAACATTATGCTGCATGTTTTTCTCTGAAAATCGTGTGTCCAGTGTCCATACCCAGATCGGAGTGTCGAGTATTCGACACGGATACTTGAGGAGAAATGAAGAGTCCGAGCAACATAACTTTCAAGTAATAGAAAACATATACAGTGCTCAAAAAGAAAAGTAGAGAGGAACAATTTGCTTCACATTCTTACTAAAAGTTTGTTGTTCAGGAGAATTTGATGTGTTGATGCTCATTATCAGATATGAAACATCAAGGCACAGTTGAGACTATGTTATTGACTGATCACCAGTAAGTTCCTTAATCTCTTGTGGATGACTTTAAACAAAGAAGTCATGGAATGCTATTGATTTAGCTAGTAGCGAGCAGGTCTATGGATACTATACTTGGACACTTATTCAATTGAGGCCAAAACATGTGAATGCTCTTAGATACCCCTATATATGAAGCATCCTTATCTGTAAGTACTCGTATGCTTTACATGATTGGTAAAATGTCACAGTTACTTGGGGTGTAGGCTTCCCTGCCAACACAAAATAACAAATGGAGTATTTTGAACTTGTGTATTAACATGAGCAACTTTGGGTATCCGATGCTTTTCCGATTATGGGTGTGTTTTTTTTCACTAACTCAGTAGTTGGTTCGGTTAAATTCAGTGCGCGATATACTTTTTCTTCTACATATTACTATTCGGTTCAATTTTATTGTTTACGATACATTATTAAGTATGTGCTAGTGTGCTACACCCTTAGAATGCTGATTTAATTCAATCATACAGGATTGGGGACAGCATGGCACAAAAGGACAAGACATGGAATTGGTGATGGTGACTATGAATGAGGGCCTAGCTAGCTATTCAGATTTTGCCATTTCACACCCACCTACAGTACAAAGTGTGAAGACCTAGGAAAAAGCTCTTGTGCTGCCGCGTATAGGGAGACAATGGCGGGTTAGGGAGGCCCTCCCGTAGAATGTGGTAACCGGTAATTATCATACTGCTCAATCTGATCGTCTTTCATTCTGCATTGGTGTCATGTCATCTCATTACCATATTATGCTTCATTTTAGACTTGAGCTAGCTAGGGTGAAGCCCAAATCACATTAGTATTATTAGTGCAATCATGTAGGATACAAGTCAAAACTTAAAACACTAAGAAGTTGAAACTTAAAAACACTAAGAATGTCTTGGTCTAGTGGTTAAAATTGAGATGTTTGATACATTAGATGTTAGATTCGAAACCCCCTCCTGTGTTGTTCTGCTGACATTTATGCTTCATCTGAAACTTGAGTATATCTAAAGAGACTATAAACATCACTGAAACATCTAAAGTTCAAGAATCTAATACACAAACACAAAACTATTGAACACATCATAGAATGGAACAAAAAACATCTACCTTAGCTTCACATTAGTAACAAAAGAGTTTCCAAAAATGAGGCTAAAAAGTAAAAAGTTACAAACTAATGACCTAGGAATTGCTAACCTTTGTACATTACTACTCAGTACTTACACCTATAACCTATATATTGATACGAGGAATCTGCAACCGCTATTCTTTGAGTGTGTATTATTGGAAAAACCCTATGCAAACCACATATATCAGACAAGTCAACAAGGTTAGTACGTACTTACACCTATATAGTGTGAAGTAAATTTCCCTTTATATTTTTCCATTTTATGATTGTGCATTAGTTGAAGGAATCCTTTCATACATAGAGATGAAATATATATGGGCACCTTTTGGAAATTTACCCATATGCCTCTATGCCATTCACAAAGCCATAATTTTTTGATGAATTCTTAGTATACAAGGCTGATCTCTCTAAGTTTTTTGTAGGCTAAAAATTAGTAAATTGATATTGTTGCTTCAAAATGTCTATGAGGCCGCTTCAATATAAGGCCACCTCTATAACCCTACATGATATCATACTTGTATGAGCCGCCTCACGTTGAGGCCACCTCAAGTGAGTTTTTGTGTTGTTGCTTAAGTCATAAGTATATAACATGCTTCTTTGATTAGCGGAAAAAGGAACGAAAAAAAAGTTTGTCATATCAAAATTACATTAGCTAAAATGTGTCAAAGTTTTATTTGATTAGGAGTTGATCAATTGAGATATTTTATTCAATTTGAGTTTGGATTGTGGGATTGATCCACTCTAATCAATAGGTCAATTGAGCAACTAGTCTTATCATTCCTAACCCCTTGTCTTATTCACCAATATCATTCAAGTGAAGAAGAAAGTTCAACACATTATTAATAATGAGTTTATTATTATCATATCTTTAAACAGAATGGAGAAAAGGTAGATTTTGAGGAGTTGAGATACTAGTCTCCATTCTCCAAAGAAATTGATTTGGATAAGGTTATACTCACATACATGCATGAGTCCAAAATTGAATTTCAAATGTCTCAACTTAAACTAATTAGAAATGTAGAAATTAGAACACCATCTAATGTCTAGGTCTTGTTTGGTTGGATGTAAGATAGCATGAAAAGTTTAAGTTCCATGTAAGTTGTTTAAAGTTCATTATTTGGTTCATCAACTTTCTTGGAAGTGGAACTTCCCTATATAACTTACTTTCCCTTCCCATAAAACATGGGAAGTTGCTTACCTAGGGAGGGCTAGGTAAGTGGAACTTCCCATGCTTCCCCATCCAAATTACACATTTGCCCATAAAAAGCTCATACATATGTAAATCAATGAGGATAACTATGTCATTTTGTATTTTTTCCAAGAAACTCCATTTTATCAACCAAATAATATGAATTTTAACTTATCTATTTGCAATTTCTGTAGGAAGTTTAATCACATGAACCAAACAAGGCCCTAATGACAATTGACAAACTTCACTATTATGGCAAGTGACGTGGCACAATAGAATGTTTTCAAGGATAGAAATGTCTTTTTGCATTCCTTAGATTAGTACTAACATTCATGATTCATACTATTTTCATAGATTATTATTGAACAGTTTATTAAAGGAAGAGAGAGAGAGAGATCAAACGTAGGCTTATAGAGAGAGAGATTCGGAAGAGGGTAAGAAACGAATCTTATAGGGGAGCGTGTGTGGGACAGAGAGAGAAAAGCTGCAGTTGTTTAGAAAAAGACATGCACACAGAATGTTACTCCATATATTATCATATGAATACGAGTCATGCAAGGAGAGATCTAGAGATTGTGGTGGTGGGTGAGGTGTGGCGGTCCAAATTACAAATAGGGCTTAACTAATTAAAGAGACGATAGCCCGGGGTTCGAGGGGCACCTACACAGACCCTCGGACGGCTAATCCCAAAAAAGCCGAAATATGAGCTTCAATCTTCATACACTATGTATTCTTTTCCACTTATTTTATAATTATTTGATTTAGTTAATGTAGTTTTGTAGTGTTTAGTTTGATTCAGTGATTTACTTTGCGTTCAGTTAAGTGGAGTTTAATTCTTTTCAATCTAATTCTTTTAAGTTGAGGTTCGATATTGGCGAGAAAAAATGGCTTCGAGTTATAAAATACTAGAGGAGTTATTCCATCTATAAGAGAGTCTTCAGGTCTTCAGTATAAATCAGTGAAAGAACTTACCCAATCAGTGGAAATCGATGGCAGGGTCTTAATGAATAAGTGAGAATCAGTGGTAAGACTCATATTCCTAATAAGAGAATCAGTGACAGGACACACATTCCTAGTAGAGAATTAGTAGCAGGATCCATATTTCTACTCAGAGAATCAGTGTTAGGACCTTACTGAATCAGTGGAAGAACCTGACCCCATCACTAGAATCGATACATTACCCAAACATTGAGAATCAGTGGGAATAAGTGAAAAAGAACACACCTACTCCACTCATAAACAATTAATTTTGGATTGGAATCTCCTTAATGTTATAAACACTCTCTTTATTCATCACAATCCGAAAACACTATACCCCTCTCTTTCTCAGCTGCCCGCACTGCCCGTACTGTCTTATTTGGTCCCTTAACGTAACGATATACTACTGGTAGTGGTAACTAATAATGCATATGGAAAACGATGTTAGCAAGCCATAAAAAGGGGTTGATATCTTTCTCTTTCTTACCCACATTATTCTCTCTCTTGTCGCATTCCATTGCCCTCACGCTGCCCGGCCAAAACAGTAGTTTGAAAGACACATTATTCACCATATCACAGAAATTCCCTTAGCAAGTACTGACGCTCCGGACGGCACGCGCGTTCAGGTTGCCACTGCTCTGCTTATACCCAAAAGACTACAAACAAGATGAAGAGAAATGAAAATGTGAATTTGGAAACATCTGCTTGAAATTATCAATGATGGTGTACTTATTCCAATGTTGAAAAGATCTTAGGTTGAGTGAGAGTATGTTAGAGATATCACATATATGTACATCTATAATTCTATATTTAGAGCTTACATAATCAGGTCAGTTCAGTCTCGTCGGGTCAGTTCAGTGGTTTTCAATTCATTTTAGTGATGTTCAGGTCAGGTTAGTTCGATTCTAGTGGTGTTTAGTTCGATTCAGTGGGCTTCAGTTCTGCATAGTGGTGTTCAGTTCAGAAATTTATGTTTCTCTCACATATTCAGTTCTGTTCAAAACCTTATGTTTTAATTCACTATAATGGTGTTCACTCAATTCATTTCAGTTCAGCTATTAAAAACACACCCTTTTATGTATCGTCGATTAGTATCTCAAAGTAATCCACTTAAACAATAATCTAATTAGCAAAATCCAAATGGGAGATTGGCCTTAGTCTTGTGAAAAATTGTTTCATCAAAGTAGGCCTTTTATCAAGCCATCAAGGTGATGGAAATGGCCTATTTTAGGTTGTAAAGTTGTCAAATTCTAATTCTATCTTAAGTTAAGTTAATGAGACCTAGTCCCATGCACCTGAATTCCATGATGTGATAAACATAAACCTTTAGACCATAGCAACCAATTAAAGCAGTCAAACACCCACCAAGTCATTTTTAACATGAAGAGTAGGTCCTGTTAATCATGAAATAGACAAATACTAGGCACCCAACTTGTGGACACATCATCGTGTAAAACATGTGTACAACAAATAGACCTTAATTGAAACAACGTGGTGCCCCAAAATAGTAATATTAATTAATCTCAATTGATTGTTTTGGTTTATAACAAAGGGTATTTACCGTTGACTATAGTAACTATTTCTCCGCGTTGGCTTGTAGGCACCTTAAAGAGTGGGACAGTTGGCCAATGATTTTAAAGCTACTCCATACCCAAGGAGAGATTCGAACCCTCAACCTTAGTTAAGGATGGATGAGTCCCTACCACTCAATCACACCTACTTGATTATTAATCTCGATTGATTATCCTTGCTAAGTTTATTTTTAGAGTAGCATTCTTACTTATGAAACAAGCCAAAAGGGCTCCATTTATGGCACAAGTCTCGGCAAGCCGGCATAACTTTACACGCATCTCAACACATGATAAGCTCTTTTCGCTCTCTTCCTTGCTCTCCTATCCTACCCTTGGGACTGTAATCATTATCTTTGAATGGCATCTACGAGATTAGACACTCCAAAATACACTGACAAAGATTATTCTTTTAGGTAAATTGATTGCATGATATGAGTAAATTACTTGTCATTATTGTTTACCCTTAAACCCTACTCGCCACTTCCTGCTTAAGAAAACCTTTTCTGTGCGTGCATAATGCTTAGCAAACAAGGAAAAAATCTTCTAGGAAGTGTTCCTTTTTACTGGATTATTGGACTAGATTGAACCAAATTGCAATGAATCGAAATCCATTAAATTGAACTGAACTTAATAATAATCTGTGATAGAAATTAGATTATTAAACTGAACTGAATTACAGTAAACTGAATCAATTATTAAATAAGTGAAAAAGAACAGACGCTTGCTCCCTCGGTCACAAATACCAAGGAGAACTATTTATTTAAGACGGAGGAATATCTTTCTTTTTTTTTTCTCCATAGTAAGGATGTTTTATGTTAGGGTGGATCAGCCAATTTCTGAAACCTTTATTTTCAAGTTCATGTTGAACTAAGTATAACTTTTCCTTTGGGCATATTTTGGATGAGGGCTGCTAGCTACAGCCTCACCCTCACAAGCTGATATGTGTAAAGTTCCTCAAAATTTATGACTTTTTACAATAAATTCTCTCTCTCTCCTCAATACTCATGTTTATTTAACTGAAATTTAATCAATTATTTTACCGACGACTACCATCATTAATTCCAACGGCTTTGCCGTTGAAATTCTACAAAGAAAACACTATGATGGAAAAGATGAACCCTAAAACCCCCCAAAACCCAAAATGAAAATCCTAAGATGGGAAGGGTGAACCCCAAAAACCCCAAAAGAAAACCCTATTATGGAAAAGGTAAACTCCCAAAACCCCCGAAATAAAAAAGAAAACCCTAAAACGAAAAGGATGAACCCCAAAAATCCTAAAAGAAACCCCTAAAGTAGGAAGAGTGAACCCCAAAAGGAGACAGAAAAGAAGTGAGAAAGTGAATTAATTGTTAAAAATAACAGTTTTTAAAAAATTGTACCGATGATTAAAAAATTGTACACGTGTCAACTTGTAGGAGTGAGGCTGCAAATTGCACCCTCATGGTGAGGCTGCAGCTAGCATCATTCATTTTGGATATGTAAGACAGTTACTTCTTGTTTGATGAGTCCTACTCTACGGCACAGGACATCTAAATGCGTAACAGTAGTTTAGGTAGTGGACTAACATTGGTTTGCAAATTCATGTTTCCCATGGATTGCTTCCTTTAACATAAAATAGTCTAGTGCTTTATTGACCTCTTTGAGGTTGATGACAATTTATTACATCAACTTCCTGTCAAAGTAACTGAGATCATATATGGAATGAGTTTCTTCATCTTCTTTGAATCATAAATGTAACTGAGGTCCTAATATTGCTTGATCATTTGAATATAAGGTAAGATGTAAGAGACAAAGCTCAGATCAGGTGGTTTTAGGCATGTTTGAATGAGGTATTCTGATGCTTCAATGAGAAGGTTTGAGTTCAGATCCTCTGCTGTTACAGCAGGGGATCAGTTTCTCTTTTCTCTACCTTTCTTCTCCAACTCCCTAAAACCTCCCTGCATCCAATGGCCCAAAAAAGAGGAAGATCAATTTTAGGGTGGAATTGCAAGGACTGCACCTCTGCTGTTCTTGAAGGAACAACACATGATCCTCACCCGTATGTGAGAGGATCACCTTCATAATAGATTAGGAGTAAGTGATTGAGCAATTTATGGGGCACCTAGTACTCACCGAGGACATGACCCTTGATAGGAACTTGTGGCGCTTTAGAATCTTGTAGCCGACGCTAATAAGTAGGAGTACTTAGCTTAATTTTTTTAAGCTATAGGTTATTATTTCAGATCAGGTTGTCCTTGCTGCCAACTTACTGGCATGTTTTCCTGCTACTTTTGTGAAAACTACTTTGCATATTATGAGTTTTTAGAAGAACCTAAAACAAATCCAAGAGGGTGTTCAAAAATGAAAACTAGAAAGAATTAAGCAACCAAATCTGGTGTAACACTATATTCTGCCCTAATTAGGTAAAAGCTGTTTCAAATGTGAACCAATTGGTCATTTTGATTAATGTTTGTGCTCTATGTTCTCATGGAAAATCATGAGGGTAATCATGAATCATGATATGAGTTTTTCTTTTAACTTTAGAATTGAATTATGAAATGAAAGTAGGCAACTAGATGACAGATTGAGCAAAAGGACAAAGATGTCCATATACACTACCCTCCAAAATCCCACTCACATTCCAAAATCAAAAACTCAAAAACCCAAAGGCCAAATCCATAACAAACTTTAGGTTTTTTTTTTTTTTAATTTTTTTTTTTAAAAACAGCCAAAAGTAAGTTTCATCATGCATATATATCTTTCTCTATCCACACTAAAGCTCCCCCACTTGCCCTTTATCCTTCCCTTCTAGCTAGCTTTTCCAACCAGCAAAGAACCAGCAAATTAGATCCAGTCAACTTAATAAGCTACCAAAAACCAAGTTTTCTCCTCTCAATCTCATCATCATCTTCCACCAGTAATAACACAAAAAAACAAACCTCCCTTTGCTTTCACTTTTCCGCTTAGCTATAATATAAGTTGATCTCTAAAAGACCAAAACACCTTCTTTTAATCTTTGCTCCTTTTGCTGCTACTGTGTTGGCTTTCAATTGTTATTGTGTGTAGATCTTTCCAACACAAAATTTAAGAAAAACAATTATCACCAAAAAGGGATTTGGAGAGATGATTCAAGAACTGTTGGGAGGTGGAAGTGCTCCTACAGGATTATTAGGAGAGAGAAAGATCTCCATTCCTTTTCCTTCTTCTTCTTCTTCACCTTTAACCACACCAATCCTTACTGCTACAAGTACTACAACTGCACCAGCAACTGCAGTATTGAATACTTCGAATTCGTCGAATGGAGGTAATAATTCTGAGAGTACTAATAATCAAAATCTAAGGTGTCCTAGATGTGATTCAACCAACACCAAGTTTTGTTACTACAACAACTACAACCTTACTCAGCCTCGTCACTTCTGTAAGACATGCCGGAGGTACTGGACTAAGGGAGGGACCCTCCGGAACGTCCCAATCGGGGGCGGGTGTCGTAAGAACAGGAGCACTACAGTTTCTGGCTCATCAGTCACTTCAGGTGTATCAAAGTCCTCAAATGGCATGGCTAAGGCTAAGGCTAGCTTATCAACTGAGATGCTTGTGAATGGAAACCCGGGTTATCTAGGAAACGGGTTTTTGGATCATCTTCATCATCATTCGGAGCTCCAACAAGGGCAAAGTCCATCCTTTTGGCCTACACTACCACAAGGGCAAAGCTCTCACATCTTGGCCTTGCTTAGAGGAGCTACTCAATTCCCAAACCCTAACCCTAGCTCTAACCCTAGTCCAATATCATCTGGTTTCAGTGGTATTAAACCTGAGAATAGTTCTACTCTTGGATTGGATCCGTATAGTAATGGATTATTTGGTTCTTTTTCGAGAACCAACCAGCAGCAACACCAGCTAAATGGGTTTGGGCTTGGGGGTACAGATATCGGTCAAAATGGAGGCAATAATGGTAGTAGTAATATTCTAGAGCTGTATCAAAGGATGAAATCATCAGCTAACTATGGTGGTTATTGTGGCAATGAGAATTCAAGCAATGGAATATTAGGCAATGTGGTGGGATCAACATCGTCTTCACCATCATCATCGGCTATGAATTCGATGGTTTCCGAGGGCACGCCTATGGGAGGAGATTATAATTTGGGAGGATATGGTAATGGTATCATGAGTTCAGCAATGTCTACTAGCTGGCCTGAATTTCCATCAGTGCCTATTAACGGTGCATTTCCTTGAACTAAATACATCTAGAATCTATAATATGTACTACTAATTTGATCCTGTTCTTTTTCTTCTTGAAACCTTTTACTACTTGTATTTTGGGGGGTGTTTCTTTTTTTAACTTTCTGTTATTTTTTTATGAGCTAGCTACCTTGTAGCTGATTGGTTATCTTCTTTGTAGTTAGTTTGGGGTTTGAGGTATATGGATTAATATGGCTAATTACTTGTTATATATGTGTCTTTAATTTCCTGTTTGTTCTTCATTTGTTCCCTGCTTTGCTAGTGGTGTTTGCCTTATGAATAACTGAACAGTAGAGCTGTCATACAGGTCGTGTTGGGTTGTGAACTGGCTAAACATGAAAAGCTATATATGTTTAAGGGAAAGTCTAAAATGACAAATAATTTAATGGCCTGTTTGGATATAGGCATTTGATTTCAAATTCCTCATTTGGCCCAAATCAGGTGTTTGGATAACCAAAAATTTGATGACCTTGATTTGGGCCAAATTGAGTGTCAATTTTATAACCCTTCTAAACCTGAATTCTAAATTCACTTCTCAAAGGTCCATATTTGAAATTCAGCCCACTTCATTCAGCCAACTTTACTCTCTCTCTCTCTCCTCCCCCTTAAGCACGACATTTTTTTTCTCTCTCTCCTTCCCCTTCCTCAAAATACCGATACCCCTCTCTCTCTCTCAACACACTCATAAACTTCCACGAAGGCGGCGCCACCGAACTCCGATCGCCAGGAAACAAGCTCGCCGGCGGTGAATTACTCCGCCGGAACTGGCGGTTTTTAATGTCCTTCAAATCCATCGGAATTCTCGCCGGAATTCTCGCTAGGTCGCATCCGCCGGCGATCCATCTTCCTCTTCACTACCAGGAGGCGACTTCATCGTCTCGCCATCACCATCAGCGCTCTCTCTCACCTTCTTCTGGAAGGTTTTGCGCTTCATCAATCTCATCATCTTCTTCTTTCGCTACATCCACTTCATCTTTTTCCTCAAAATCAACCTCTCTTTTTCACCGCTCAAATTCTCCTACCAGAATTAACATGTACGGTTCGTCTTCTCAAACGACGTCGTCTTCCGTTAGGTTTTCGATTGATAATCGTTCGAATTCGACTTCTCCGAGTCGTTCGATTTCTGTCAATCGGAGAAATAGTAATAATCTGTTTGGTAATAATGCGGTGGTTCCAGGGAAGAAGAAGATTACGTGTATGTGTTCACCGGCAAATCATCCTGGTTCGTTTCGGTGTAATTTTCACAAGAATTTGGATTTGAAGAGGCAAATTTTGATTTGCTTTTTCACAGATTTGGATTTTGCTAATTTATATGTATTTTGTATTTTTTTTCTTGATTGTCATAAGTGATTGAGAGCTTGAGTCATGATTGTATGTACAAATATCAATGGAAATGATATTTCAACTGTGTTTTTTCATTAATTTATGTGCAAATTCAGCAAATGAAAGAGCATATTTTGCCAAACATTGGTTGAATTTCAAATTTTGAAATTGAAATTGCATATTTACCCAAACAAGAAATTCAGATTTTAAATTTGTGAATTGAAATGCCTTGTTTTCCAAACAACTGAATTGAATTTGAATTGCAAAATTTCAAATTTTAAAATCGAATTCATCAAATTTAAATCAAATATTAGTATCCAAACGCACTCTAAAGTTATTACTAATGCATGGCTTTAATTCTCTGCTAACTTGCTACCCATATATATGGGTGTGACCAGTGAAATGGAGAAACGTCATATCAGTTTCATGTATCATCAAAACTTTTTCTAATTGCCACCAGCTTGGTGGAGAATATATGGGATTCTCATAATAGGACGTTGTTATATTAATTAATTGCATTTCAGGATTTAATTGATTCTCCATCAAGCTCAACCCCGAATAAGTTAATTAAGACGGTTTCTGATAAGTAATTGCGGTCTAGGGATCGTAATGATGGGTGAATCAATAACTGAATGTTGGAAGTTTGGGGTGGATAGTACAATGACATATTCCCCACTTGTCCCTAGCAATGACCTGAAATTGAATATTATTACTTTTCAAAGATGATGCTTCCTTGCAATTTCAAAATAGAAAAAATTGAATGTTATGTCTCCGATAATAAACGGATGTATTACAGTAAAAGAAACTTAAATGAATATGAGAAAGCATAGCTTAATTAGCTACTTGATAAGTATTACTGTAACCCTATTTTTTAATTATTTTTTGTATTTTCTTTTTGGGGGGGGGGGGGGGGATTTTTAGCCTAGAAAGCTAGCTAGTGAAGTAGTGAACACTGTGTTACCAGCTGCTGAAATCGGAACCGACCTTGATTTCTCCCTTAGCTAGATTTTCCATATTTTTGGGGCACTGCAACTCATCCATACACTTTCTCTCTCCTATTTACAGAATAAACTTAATTATCGTTCATCTGATCCCATGCATGCACTACGGTGACTACGCCAATACCTAGCTACATGGTCGGACCAATATCTCCTCGATTATTGTCCTCCCTATAATATAATCGTCGGAAAATATTTTATTGATCCAGTAGGTTGTTAACCCACTAGTATATTGTGTCTATCTCTCTTTACTTTAATTATTACTTTTTGAAAATAGATTAAAGGGATTGTGAAAATAGATGAGAGAGATAGACACAATAGACTTGTAGGTTGGCAACCCAGTGTGTGGATGTATCATTCTCCATAATCGTCTCACGCTATTAATTATAGTCATGCACCTCAAAGCTACTAGAGGATTTACTAATCATTAACTTCAGGTTTTATGGGATTAGTCAATTAAATTAAAGATTGGATGACACTCATGTTGTCTTAATAAAAAAATGAATTATAGTCATGTATGTCTAGTTTTTAGTTTCGAGTTTCTAGCTTAGTTGGCCATTTCAATTATAATTCGGTGGAGCTAACGGATATCTAATAACTTCACTCTCAGGAATTAAACGAAACAAGAAAAAAAAAAATTGAAAATTTATCCCTAGTCGATTAAGTTTGGCTTGAAGAGGAGTTAGGATAATGAGGGACGTACTGGTCTTTGAAAAAACAAAAGGGTATTGAATTCTTAATCTCATAGTCATAAGTAGGGCAATGAATCCTACGTGATGAATACCCATCCAGTTTGATCCATTATGGATATATATAGATGAACTTAAAACGGTGAATAATAGATATGAAGTGTGTGGATATAGAATGGATGATGAGTTATCATCCATTTACCCACTCATACACCCGAAATAGAAATAAATTTTATTATTACATTTATTTTTACTTTTCCTAGCTAGGTAAAAAGATTTTCTCTTTCCCGTAATAAAATTTTAAACTTTTCCTTCAAGTCCTTTATGAATATTTGTGTTGGTTTTGGATTTTGTAATTGCTATTTAGAATATTGAGCTGTATTGGACTATTTGGCTATTGATTTCATAATATAGAAGTCAATATTTCTCCGCTCAAAAAATAGATTAAATATATCGAAATCTTAGTAAGATATCTAATGGATATCCAATTTCCCGCTTCAGCGGATGAACATGGGTATGGGTACATGAGTGGAGATAAATGAATAAAGCAGTGGCAAAACCAGAAATTAATTATCGAGGGGGCAAATATGTTAGATTTATTATACGTTCTAGTATAATAATTCGATAATATGGGGTCAAAATTTTATAACTACCTATTTTCTTTAAAATAAAAAATTTCAGTTAACTTAATAAAATTATCAAGGAAATAAACTCTTTTTTTCTAAGAGCATTAATTGCATTATGTTTCATTTGTAAATTTCAGTTATACTGTATTGATCAGACAATACTAATAGTGAATTGGCTCAAAGGAGCATAGAAAGGGGAGAAAACAAAAAAAAAGAAGTTTGGCACAAGAAGGAATTGAACCCGCGTGCCTTGCGGGATATAAATGTGACAAGGGCCAGCTACCATCTCTGCTAACATTCAACCTTGTTATAATTCACAATAAGTATTATTTAACAGGTTTCAAAGTCATGGGGGCTCCCCCTGATTCCTCCCCTGGAATAAAGATACATAAATTTGGATACGCTTCATATGATCTGTTATCACCCCTCGTTATGCTTACCATTACATAATAAGTTATCCAACGAGATTTTAGTTGGCTTCATCGAGCATCTGAACAAGATCTACTAGCAAGAGAACTTATTCCTATGTCTCATAGAATGTGGTTGGGGGTTCAAATTCCAACTCTTGCGAATGGAAAAATTCTCTTGGTCAGCCCCCTATTGTTTAGTGTGCTAACAGTTGAGGCGAGAGGATTAGTCACTGTGGTCGACAGTAGATACCCTTGGCAAAGACCAAAAAAAAAAAAAAAAAAAAAAAGACTAGGGAGGTGCCCCTAAACAAAAGTATATTTGGATCTAAACACTTCAGACATTTTAGATTAATCACTGTATAACAAACAAAACAAGGAAGCATAATAAGGCCAAGTTGCACTCATCTGGATGTTATTGGGCCTGACTTAATATTTATCATCTGGTCATTGCAGTGGGTCCCGATCAATTCTCCTACTGTTATTTTCTTTTTTATATTAGGCCTGTCCAATTTATGGCTCGTAGTTTTGAACTGGAAACTGAAATTGATAACTGGGAGAAATTGGGGAAACTGGGAAAAACTGAAAATTGTTTAATTTTCATTGTTAATAATAACAATAATAATAATAACAATAATAATAATAATAATAATAATAATAATATTAACAACAGTAATAATAATATATTATTATTATTATTATTATTATTATTAATATAATATTATTATTACTATTATTATTATTATTATTATTATTATTATTATTATTATTATTATTATTATTAGTTGTTGTTGTTGTTGTTGTTATCATTAATATTAAAACTGGGCAAAACTGGACAAAACTGGATTTTGTAACTGGTAACTGGGCAAAACTGGACAAAACTGAAAACCAGTTGAAAAGAACATAGCCTTAGTCGTCATTCCGCAAGGAAACATTTTGAGGTTCAACTTTAGCTAGATCTGGCAAACTGGTCATTTGGTTCGGTTTTGGTTCGGATTTGTTCCAATGAGTCCTAATGTTCATCCATTTTTGAAATATACAATTCAACAAATTTGTTGTCTAAATGTTTATCAAGTCCAAATAAGTGTTCTTTTTTTAATTCAAAAAAAGAAAAAGCAAAGGTATTGGGTAGGGTCTGGTCTGGTCTGGTCATCTTCAGTTCAAGTTCGGGTCAACGTGCATCAGATGTCCGAACGGGTTTGGGTTGAGTCGTTCGATTCTGATCAATACAAATCTGTTTTGTCAGGTGTTAACTCAAGCCAAACTAACCTATTTTTTCTTCTTTTATGTTAATTTTTTAATGTGGGCGACCATCTAAATACCAATAAATGTTTTTTTGGAAAATGGTGAAAATTTTAATTCTGTCATAAGGTATGCTAATGTTTCTATAAAAAAAAAAAAAAAGGTATGCTAATGTGGCATCCTAAGGCAAAACAGCACAATTGCAAAGAATGCCAGGAAGACATTCAGAAGGAAAATACAGAATAAAGCCTAAGATCGTAGCACAGGTGCACAAGAATAGCAAAAGAACTAACCCAATAAGGCATTAAGCAGTCTAGCATTACTGCCAAGGGACTTGAGGGCAAGAATCCTCACACTGACTTGAAACTTGATCTGTCAAATATGAGTTGAGGGCTTCTTTTAACCCCTCTGAAGATCCTGCTATTCCTTTCCTTCTAGAGGTCAAAAGAGTTGCCAGCAAGGCGTACCTCTTCTGCTTATGCTTCCACGCTTTCCCTTTCACACAGTTCCGAAGCCATTCTATTTCATGCTTGAGCCTTAGGGCTCTACGAGTGATTCCATTCCATAGAAGGATATGTTGCCAAACCTCCTTGCCTCGCTTGCAAAGTTGTCAACTGTAGGTAGAGCATTCAGCAATCTGCAGTAACAGAAGGTCTAGGAATAGCAGAGGAGTCCCAAACAATACGACTCCAGTTGACCTTGGCTCTAGTAGAACGCAGGAAATCATAAGCGTTGCTAACATTCAGCTTGCCCTCTTAGTTCCAGGATTCCAGCAGGGTTTTAGCAGGAATATCAGCATCTATAGACCCAGCTTTGTTAATCAAATCATCTCTGACAGTCAGGATCCCTTGGCAACCCGAAGAACTGCTCTTGTTTACTTTGCAGTCCCAAATGATGGAGCTTCTAAGCTTATAATAGTTAATGCACTTGCTCCAGATAGAGCCATTCTGCTGGTTGTGAAGCTTCCATATCCACTTAATAATTAAAGCATAGTTCCATTAACATCAAAGCCACCCTCATGCTTTGGCTTATGGATTCTATCCCAACTAAAAAAGATGATTCTTCACTTATCATCAGAGCAACCGTGGAGAAAGTCTCTGCAAAGTTTCTGAATTTTCTTGATATTTCCCGTGAGCAGAATAAACGCTGCAGACCAAAAAATGTTCAGACCAAACACCAATAAATTAAGGAGCTCAATTCTTCCAGCATAGGACAGGTACTGAGTAGTCCAATGCTGAATTCTAGCTCTAATCTTCTCAAGCAAAGGCTGGTACATGGAGGCAGTCAGCCTAGCTGAGCTGAGAGGGATTCCTAGATGCCTAAACTAAAAGGCATCTCACCTTCAGTAAAACTGGTAAAGTGGAGAATCTGCTGCTTAATACCGATAATTGGCCATATGAAAAATAAAATAATACGGCGTATTTGGCACTAGTTCAGTAGTAAGTAGTTACTGTGCAATTTCCATTAAAAAAAAAAGAGAAGAGAGTAGTTACTTGACAAAGCATTATCCAGTTCAGTTTCAGGCACCAAAAATCCTGATACACTTAATGCCAAACAATGCATTGCAAGTTAGCAACACACTTTGGAATCAGATGTCCTAACTGAAACTATAAAGGTCTCTTCATTGTTACTTTTGTTTTCTTTTGATACTAATGCAGAGAACCAACTGAAACTGCCTACAGTAAGAAGTACAATCCAGGTCGCTCTGAAGAGAGTTAATACAAACACCCATAGGAAAACTGGAGATACATACAGTAGTGTTTAACAGATTGCTTGTGTGCAAGCTACTTATGGCTAGATCTTGAACCAATAGTTAGTAAGAGTCTCTCGAGTGCTCTCCCTTTTAGTCTTACTAACTGCTAACAGAATAATGGTATGTATAACTTATAAGGGTATACATACCATTATTCTGTTAGCAGTTAGCACTTAGAACCAGGAAAAAGAAAAAGAAAAAAGAAAAAATACCATCTTTCCTGTTTGTCTATGTTCTTCTGCAAGTACATATACTATAAATTAGAACATGGGGGAAGCAATTAGCAACAAATGCATACTATCACCCACACCACGTAAGCAATATTACGGTAACACCAGAACATTTTCGTGCACAGAACACTATAATTGATATATCCTGAATGAAGTTGGAAATATGTTTATTACTATGATTCTTGATCAGGGAGATGCCTAATCAAATTACAATTAAATTTTCCCCATTCTTTCTTTTAATTCACTATATGATTATCATCCCAAATTTTCTTTTGATAGTCACACCCTCGTGACTGATTCTTTTTCCCTTTTTTTTCGCTGGGAAAATATATGAGCCCCCCAGAAGTTAAAAAAAAAAAAAAAAAAAAAGAAACAATTGATGATGAGTACATTCATAAGACAGGCACTATATCTATAAGTTTGCAGCCTTTCCACACTTGAGAGCATTTGGAGGGATGTTATTCTCTGTCAACAGGCTGGGTTCATCATTCCATACTCTAAAGTACACTTCTTGTCCCAGGTATCTCCTGTGCCAGATTGCAGACCTCATATTCCACATACCCTTGTTATCCAAAGATGCCAATACTACAGTCCATGAATTTGGATACACCTGCAAGTTATAAAAGACCATGATATTAATATAAAATTTCGACCGCAATTGTCCTTGAATAAGTAGGATAGAACCAGGTTCTTTTGTTTAGTTTACCTGGATGGTGGCGCGAGAGCTTGCATCAACCTGATTGTATTTTCTCCTCAATTTAGGAGTCCATGGCTTTGCACCATATCTGAAATTTTGACCATGCCGAAGATGAAATGTTGTATGTAACTTGAAAAACTTGACGTGTTTAATAAACAGGTTTCCGTATTATGCTGAAGGAAAAAATTTACTAGTAGGAACTGTAGGATAGCAGAGAGGCAAATACTTACGCGACAACAAAGAAATTGTGGCCATCAAGATGCCAAGATTGGATGGTGTTTTCGTCGTTTTGGAAGACAATTTCTACGTAGTCATGAAGTGTAAGATTAACCACTGATGTGCCGAAGACCAGAGGACCTGGTGTGGGTTCATCCTCTATTGTGTTCAGGTTGAAGACCCCAGGGATGTTGTAGTAGTCAGCAAGCTTTAGTGGAGTGTCAGGGTTTACGTAGGAAACCTTGTTAACAGCATATCGCAACTTGCCATCAATCTTGCCAGCCGAATTGGCTACAACTAGAGTCCTTGTGACCTTGATTTCCCCATAGTGGAAGGACCCTTGTGGGTTAGGCCTTGCTGCATTTGCAGTAAGATTCAATCTACATCAAATAAAAGGATGGTTAAGTTTAGATTTAGTTTTTGGGTTCAAGAAAAGCATGAAGGCTAATAAAAATGAGTTTATTGGCACATGTAGAGAGCATTCTATAAGTTACAACATGTTTGGATTCAATCAAAATGAATATATTGTATGTACCTGAAGGTTCTGGCTTGCTTCATTGACCAGTGAATATGATAAGTAGGGCCAATAGGCAATGCACCGGAAGCACGAATGTTTGAACCAGTATAACGGAGGTCTGCTACAGCGGTGAGAGTCTTCTTTGTGAAGCGAGTTGAAGCAACAATGTGATAGTCCTTCACCATCCCGTGCAAGGTTACTAAGAAAGCTAAGGATTGGCCAGGATGAATGTCGAGGGATTCGTACACTTCTTGGAGAACATGAGAACCCTCAACCTCAACCAGCTTCATCGAGTGTCCCTGAATTCTAAAGTTGATTGAAGTCATGATGCCCACATTCGACACTCTGAACAGGTAAGTTTTCCCTGCAATAATCCAGTGTCAATTGTAGGCTTCTAGCACTTTTTGACTAAAATTGGGCATGGAATTGAAAGGGTTGAAATTTGTTTCACCTGCATCACCGGTGATTACAGTGTTACTTGGATGCCCATTGATAAGTAGCCCATGAGGAGAAGGCATTTTATGTCCTTCATCAAGCATTTGTCGCAGTTTCTGCAGAACGGTATGAATTTTAGTTAACAAATTTTAAGACATACAAATACAATGACTATTGAGGTGAAGTTGACAAACCTTGTGGTCAGTCTTATACCAATCTCCCACAAGAAGAGTAAACTCATCAGCTGGTTCAGGGTAAGGGCTAGAGATGACGATTCTTTTGTGGATATTAAGCGCACCATAGCCACCAGCTGCTCTATGCATCGATGTTGAAGGGAAGTACTGGAAGGTACCAATCTGATCCTTCATCTGCATCGTGTAGGTCCAGTTTGAGTTCGGAGGAATAGGGCAATTAGTTCCAAGTACTCCATCTTGCCATGACATCTTTCTCTGCTGAACTCCATTCCTAGGGGTAAATAGAACTATATCAAGTACAAACTATCGGTGGTAGCTATAGGGAACAAGGATAGAATAATATGTTTGAGTTAAGCGCATTCATGACTCACGCGGACAAGCATAAGTCTTAATGTCTTTTGATAAAGCTGCATAGTAGGAGATTCTAGAAACAGGGGACAAAGAAGACTCAACAGCTAGTATTCATGTAAAGGTGAAAACTTTTCACCCAGAAATCTTAGATGAGCTCGGCTGATCTTCTATATCTCGAAATATGAAAACAAAGACAGCAACATAATGCCAGACTATACTGAAGAATTGACTGCAGACAGAATTTGTAAAAATGCAAAAGTACAACAACAAAAGGGAATATAATACTCCAAACTAACCATGTGAAAAGCAATGGCTCATCCAGCTTGTTATGAACATTCACGATGACATTGTCGTTGGTGTCACAATTAATTGGTGGACCAGGAAATTGTCCATTGATGAGAATACCCTGCAAAAGGTAAAAAGAAGAAGAAATTAAGACAAACTGGTAGAATAAGATACTTCTATGAGAAGCTTGCTTTGAAATGAACTAGAGAGTGTTTGAAACCAACCCTTTGAGGTGTGCCCAAGGGAGTAATTGTTCCATATGTGACTACCCAATCATAATATCTATATGGGCTTTCTGCATTAACCAAGAAAGCACTGGAACAAGCCAAAATTCCTAGAAGGAATAGCAGGAACTTGTTTTTTCCCATTTTTCGGAGAACTGATATCCCCAACCTGTTAAGAGAGAAGGAGATACATGTAAAGAATTAGACTTCATCTCAACCATTTGCCTACTCAAGAATAGCAAACTCGAAACAAGCTAGAGTATAATGCAACATACAAAAATGCACTCACGGTAGAACATTACCAATTTACCACCACCACCAACAACAACGACGACAACAACCCGGCTTAATCAAGCCACTAGCTCAGAAATGCAATCAATATTCAATAGTACAAAGTTTGACAATTTTCTACCACAATGCATGGTTACAACCAAGAGAGTGTGCTTAAGCCTTGAGGAAGTGATTATAGGAATATAGCTTTTCATGAATCATGATCAACAAAAACGAAGAAGAACCGCGAAATATAAACTCTTAATAATGCCCCAAATACCAAGAACACATGCATATACATATTACTCTTAACATCAATGACTAACAAACTCTAACAAGATACAACTCCAATTGTTGTGCTACACATTACCAATAGCCAATTGCAATGATGATCAAAATCATTGCCAAGCAAAAAATGTAGTAATAACTAATATACATTAATTACCTGAAACTCAATGACCCAAATGAGGAAAGAAGGAAGAAGAGATATAGTGAATTGGAGTGGGAGCTTCCCAAAGTCCCCCTTATATAAAACAGAAGAATATGAGGAAGTTGAGCGCCAAAAAATCTGTATGGAAATGGCAATAAGCATGCATTATGCATATGCCACCGGGGGCTCGAAAACCAAGGCATCTGAGATCTACTACGGCGCACTTCATGGTATGATCACTAATGCTCCTTTCTTGCTTTAGAGTGTTCATTACTCTGCAACACCCAAGATCAAATTTTTTTTATTTTTGTTTTTTAAAAATTTCAAATTTACGCATTATTAATACAAGTAATGTTCTTTTTTATGAGTTTGTTTAATAACCCAGTTGTTTAAAAGGTCCAATATTTAGTTGAAATATATTTCAGAAAAATGGGGTCGTTTTGACGAAATTAAATGACATAGCGTCGGTGGTAAGAGGGGAAAGAGAGAAGAAGATCGGAAAAAAGCGTGAGTAGCGGAGCCCAGAACGGATCTTTAAATCTTTTCATTAATTAAGCATTTAATTTATAAAACTATATTGTAAAATGATTTCAATTTGCAGCAACAAAATTTATACAAAGGTTTTAAATATGATAGATATGAGAGAAATGAAGACAGAGAGAGAGAATGGTGGATCGAGTTCCTGTGATTCAAAGTCTTTAATTTTGCTGATCTGCTCCTTTTTTGAATTTTCTGGGGTTTCGAGCTTTCAATTTCTGTTTCTCTTGATGGAGTCTCAGAGACATAACAAAAGTGGTTTTCCCGCCATAGCTTTCGGTTGAAGGTTCTGCTCTGCTGTTGCCCAAGAATTTCAGTGAATTTCCTGAACCCGATACAGAATTACAGTCATAACTCTTTTAAAAGTCTTAACTTATTACT
The DNA here is from genome assembly GCA_038025085.1 of Tetragonia tetragonoides. Classification (NCBI taxonomy): domain Eukaryota; kingdom Viridiplantae; phylum Streptophyta; class Magnoliopsida; order Caryophyllales; family Aizoaceae; genus Tetragonia; species Tetragonia tetragonoides. Next base: position 35,210,466 of record CM076141.1, read on the forward strand.
GTACAGTACTTGGTCAACTGGATACCTAGACCAGGCAAAAGGGTAAGGGTGGGTCAGGTTTGGGTCAGGTCATTTCAGGTTTGGTTTATATCGGGTCTGTTTAATGCCGGACCAAATTTTTCGGGTCATCCATTGTGTTACACAAATATTGTCTTATAACTGACTCCTCGAGTATCTTGGCTTCAGATCAAGTCACTTTTGCCAGCTCTCTGCATACCCAATTTATTTTAGAATGTGTTACTCACCTGATGCTCGATTCATTTCATGATGTTTAGTTCAGTGCAGTTTAATTCACTTGAAAACAGTATACCATTGTTCTGTTTTACAAATTTACTTCATTAGGTTCTGCTTCAATCTATTGAACAGCATTGGTTCTAGTAATACGAGTAGATTGGCATGAAAAGATTGTAGATTTAGTGCAAACTTTATGGGGATGTGATAGGATCTGCTTGAATTAAAAGCATTAGTAAGTCAAGTGTCCACCTTGTAGGATTCATGTTTCCAAAATGCATATACCAACTATGCCACAAGTATACATTGACCAACAAGAGTGGTGGTCTAGTGGTTCTAAGCTTACTCTCAAGTGGTTTGGTAAGGCAAGGTCATCGAATCTCCATTCCTCCATGCCTTGTGCCTACTGGCTTCTAGGAACTATACTAGCCCCTTGTTGGTGCTACGTTGACGGGGTCAGTGCTTGCGCTGGTTGTTCAGCTAGTTTGATATGTTTGCTTTTAAACACGAGAGTCCGAACTTGATTTAATAAGGGGTGACTCAGTCGCCATTCACTTGCACCCTCTATTTGACAAGCAAAAAAAATATATGCTCAGGTACACTAAGCATAATATACCTATATATGCCCCATCAATACAAAAATTTGCTTTCCAAATTGAACGACCTAGAATTCTAGTTCAACGTTATTATTGTTTGTCAATTGTACGATTTTTTTATTATTATTATTTTGGTCAGACCACATATTTACCCAATTTTTTTGGGCTAAGATTAATCTTGTTCGTAACTGGTCGACCCACGAATGGATAAAATGCTCCTATTAAGTAACTTTTCTATCCACAACATTCGAACCCTCGATCTTGAATTGCTTAAGGGATGAGAGTATCGAACCAGTCATACTAACCACTTATTATCGGTGTACGAATTATTTTTATTTTAGGCGCTAATCATGATGTAATTGATCTAGATATACCTTTGACATTGTCTTCTTTGTTGTTATCTAAATTATTAAATGCTTCACAAATCAAAGTGCGTGTGCGGCAAAATCTACATGATGAGTAGAAGTAGATTTGGGGGATAGGTAGGTGAACATCAATAATTGACAGATGTCAAAATGCAATTCAGCTACCTAAGTAGCAATTTTCAATTCTGTGATTTGTAATTAGAAGCTCCTTGGACCTTGGCACGGTAGCTAGTGAGATCAGTTTACTATATCGAGAGCAAGTTTGACCCTCTCCCGTCAGATTTCCTCACCATAAACTATCATTTGATCACAATAAGGTCAACGCAAAGTAAGATCTAATCATCTGCTCAAAAGGTTTTGAGTTCCCTATCAATTAAATGATAACATGTGTGTTTAAGATCTACAGACTAGCGACCATCAAGGATTCAAGGAGGTGGTCAAATGGTTCCAGATTTAGTTTTAGGGGGTTTGATAAGGTAAGGTTATGAGTTCGATTCTCCATCTTCCTATATCTTATATTTATCGGCTTCTAAAACCTATACTTGTCCCTTGATGATTCTCCGTTGACAGGGTCAGTGCTTGTATTGATTGTTCAGTTAGTCTGATATATTTATTATTAAACACAAGAGTTCAAATATGACATAGAGGAAGGTTAATCGGTCTTCATGTAGTAGTTGCACATTCCTTCTGTGGAGTAAAAAAAAATCAACAGACTAGCTAGTGGGGTGTACGGATGAGTCGAGTGAACCTGAATATTGACTTGGATTTATTTTGTATATTTGGCGTGTTTTCATCCCTATTTGTAGATGAAAACCTATTTATCAACATATAAATTTTTCAACAAAAAGAAGGTTTTGAAAGTAAAACTAATTTTTTCTTTTTATTGTTAACCAAAAACTTGCATGACACTCTATCACAATAATATTGGAGTCACAATTTACATTTCCATGGCCTGTATCGTATCATATTGAGGTGGTGTTATCGACTTTTATACAACACTTGCTTAAAAACTTACTTTTTTTTCATTTTTTTAAGTTGCAACCAATTACCTAATCCTCAAGAAATAAAATTTCAAAGACATCGTACGCTAACATTATTGATCAAGCTACACAATCTAAGAAGAATTAAGTATCGAGAACTCCATTAAAAAATAAAAGCATTGGCAATTGGCATCAAATGTAGGAAAAATGCTCTGCCTTTTGGTGTTTGTGCGAACACAATTAACATCAAATGATGAACTCAGTACTCTAGTCTATTGTGTATTAGTGTGAACTGCTACGAAGTACTCTTAATTGAAGCCTTCTTGGATCCTGTAACATCTCAATTATTAGTATATGATGAAGTCAACTTAAGTTGGATGCTATTAAGACTATAAAATACTGACCAAAATAAACATACTCTAAAGTAAGAATGCAATTGCTAGGACAGATCCAATGGGAACTAAAAAAATTCAAGGCATTGTATAATGTATACTTGTGTTTAAGTCTCACATGCACTTCCTTAATTTCTAAGGATGAGATTATATTTATTTAATAATGTTGCTTATTAATTATCAAAAAAAAAAAATTATTGTTGGTTGTATTTTTAATATTGTTGGTCTATCTTATAAAAAAAATATATATATTGTTGGTCTGAGATCGGACCGATTTCGAAAAATTTAAGTCAGACTAGGCTAGAATCTGGGTTGACCGGTCTATAAATCGGATCGAAAAAATTCGGTCTAAACTTGGCCGGGTCGGTCTGAGCTAGCTCGAACTGGGAGCAGCGCTAATTGTGAGAGATAACAATTACAGTTGGTGTTAACGTTTTCCTTCCATCACCTTGTCACAGATGAAAATGCCTTCACCCCGAGTCCTTTAACTTCTATTTGCTTACCAATACCATTTCCTTTGTTGTATAATGCAGTTGACTCAACCTTAAGGTTCAGTAGAATTTTTTTTTTTTTTTTTTTTTGTCAGGGAGTAATACATTTAAAAGCAAACAAAAAAGAACCAGACTAAAAGTTTTTGGAGATACCCTCTAGTCTTGCTATATTAGCAAGTTCATGGGCCTACTCTACATACATTCTAGGTAGTGACTGAACTTCCCTCAAAAAAAAAAAAAAAAAAAAAAAAAATTAGTGATTGAACTAGGCACTTATTGAAAACAGTAGATGTGCGGTGTATATCTGCAAGGATACTCTTGATTTTCATCGGTGCCCTGTCTGTGTGGTTGAGGCTCCCAGTCAGCTCTTGACAATCCATAATCAGTGCTATATTTCTCAATCCCTTCGTTTCGCACCACTGCATTGCTTGAGCACATGCTAATGCTTCAGCTTGTATTGCTGATTCCGCTAGTCTGAAAGTCATTCCGCCCTCTTTTGTTGCTTGTGGTTCGTGTTTTTTTCATAAGTAGCCATGTTGTTCCCACCCTTCTTGTTTCTCGCGACCATGATCCATCCAACATTACGCCTTTCATGTCCTCCAAGTTCTCTGTCCCTTGCAGTACACATGTTGTGATGGGTGTAGTGGTAGGCCTCTGCGCAGGAGTTGTTTCCTTGCTTATTTTCTCTTGAGTCCGCTGCTTTATCTCCTTTTCTTCCTTCGGCCTGTACCTGTGCTGCTATGATGCCCATGATTGTGTTCAGGTCTGGTGCAATTCCTCTGAAGATTATCTCATTTCTGTGGAGCCAGATTCCTCTTGTTGTTGCCACGAAATATGATATGTTCGTTTTGCCCTCTTCGTCTTGTTTTGCAAAATATTTCCATATATTTTCCATCCATTGCGTAAACGGAATGGTTCCATTATGTGCCACATTTAAACCCAGCTTTCCTGCATTCCAAATTCTTTGTGCCATTGTACAGTCTCGGAACAAGTAAGCTATAGTTTTCTCGCTAGTACCACACAAATCGCACACATTGTCTGTGATATAGTTGCGTTTGGCAAGCTTATCTATAGTAGCTAGAGCATTTTGACCGAGCCTCCACATGAATATTTTCCATTTTGGGTGCATCTCCAGGTTCCAGAGGATTTTCCAAAACCGCATTTCTTCCATTTGGTTGTGAATATCCTGTCCGTTCTTGTGAGTAATAAGAGCATAGCCCTGTTTGACACTAAATTTGCCATTTCGGGCGCCTTTCTAGTGCCAAGTATCCTGCATAGGACTACTTGGGAGATTGATTGATAAAATTGAGGTTGATGTTTCATGCTTGAACCACTTCCTTACCTTGCGGATGTTCCACTCATGTTTATCTGGGTCAATTAGATCACTAACCAACATTGGGCGTACCTGGGTTCTTCGTCATGTTCTGCGTCTACATCCATCCGGAGTTTCAGTGTGCCGTCAGGGAGCCAAGGGTCCTCCATGATTCTCGTGTTCTTGCATGTCCTGATTCTTTTAAGGAGACCCTCTTTGATAACTCTTGCTCCTCTGATGATGCCTTTCTACCCCCACGACCAGTGTTGTTGCTCGGTATTCGTTGTTGTCATTTTCAATGGTCTCTCTTTGTATTTGGCTCGATAAACCTTTGAAATAAGGATGTCCTCCTTTTCTTATTTCCTAAAAGCTTGCTTAGCTAACATGGCCTTGTTAAAATATGATAGAGATCTGATTCCTAGCCCACTTTTGCCTTTTAGTTGCGCCATGAGTTTTTTGCTATGCCAGTGTATTGGTTTCTTATCTTTAGATGATCCCCACCAAAATTTATTGATGATGGAATCGATCTTGGCGCATGTCTGTTGGGGTAACAGGAAGATGGACGCGACTTGCATTGCCAGTGTCACCAATACCAGGTTAATAAGTACTAGTTCCCTGCTTGATTCAAGAATCTTGTCTGCCAACTTGCTAGCTTTTTCTGTACTCGATCAATTAAGAAAGCAAAATCATCATTCTTACTCTTGGTGAACGTTACCGGTGTTCCCAGGTACATACCGACTTCCTCTTTGCTCTGGACTCGTATAGCTCTACTCATCATATGTTTGAAACGCATTTGAACATTTGAGCTGAAAATAGCAAAGGATTTTTCCAAATTTATCATCTGGCCCGAGGCTTCAGAAAAGTCATTTAATACATGCTTCATGGTGTCACATGATTGTGGCGTGGCTTTGAAGAACAACATTGCATCATCTGCAAAAATATTTGGGATTGCTGGGATTGCCCTTGATAACTTTATTCCTTGAAGTAGGTTATGTTGCTCCTTTTGTTCAATCGCCCTTGATAGCACATCCATGACAAGAAGGAACAAATACGGAGATAAAGGGTCTCCTTGTCTCAAGCCACAGTTAGCCTTGAACTGTAAGGAGTGTTCTCCGTTGATCAAGATTGAGAACCTAATAGTTGTAACACATTCCATGATCAGCCTTATACATGCTATTGGGAAACCCAGTTTGATGAGTAGGTGGTGGAGGAATTTTCAATTAACTCTGTCATATGCCTTGCTCATGTCCAGCTTCAGTGCCATATAATATTCTCGACCCCCTTGTTTGTTTCTTCATGTGTTGTAAGAGTTCATGAGAGATTAAGCAACTATCACTTAGTAGCCTTCACGGGACTAACGCATTCTGTTTATCACTTACCAGCTTACTCATGAGTGGCTTGAGTCTATTTGTCATTCATTTTGAGGCACATTTATAGATGACTTTGCATAAGCTAATTGGCCTCAAGTGCTTCACTTCTTCTGGATCAGGTATCTTCGGGATAAGAGCCAAGTATGTTTAGTTCCATTCCTTGAGTAAAAAACCTTGATCTAGGAACGATAGGACTGCATTGGAGACACTCTCACCTACTATTTGCTCTTGTAGAATTCAACCGAAAATCCATCCGGTCCCGGAGATTTGTTGTTTTCCATCCCAAACATTGCTTTCTTCACCTCGTTGCTATTAAAAGGTCTGAATAACCATGTCACATCTTCTTGTGTCAGCCCATGTTTAACGTGGCTTAATGCTTCCACCATCGCCTCTTCATTAGGGTGATGGAGGGGATCCTCGCTACTTTTATACATGGTGCTAAAGTGTCCCACCAATGTGTTATGAATATCCTCCGGAGTAGAAGCCCACTGGTTATCTGTGACCTTAAGCGAAGTCAGCTCGCTTTTCTTCGCTTTATCCCTCATGTAGCCAAAAAAACAGCTTCGAGGAGCAATCGCCATTGGTCTTCCAATTGATACGTGCTCTTTGTCGCCAATAAACCCATTGGGTTTTGAGCTGTTCAAGTATTTCCTGTCTCCTTTCCAAAGTTTGACTGGTCATGGGGCCCAAGTCGGCAGGTGAGCTTTGGCCTTGTTGTGTGCTTGCTTGTTGGCTATGAATCTGTGTTGATGTTGGAGCTGCATCTCCTCCTGCATTTGGGCCTTCTGTTATTCCAAGTTGAAAACATCCCACTGGATGCCCAATGTTTTTTTCTTTTCTATACACCAAGCTAGTAGGTCCTTCAGAACCCTCTTTTGCTTCTGGGTAATTTCAAACATTGGTGATCCTTCATTTTGGACTCCCCATGCTCCCTCAATCACTTTTGTGGCTTCCTCATATGTTAAGCACCAATTCTCAATTTTGTAGGGTCGTTGTTTTTTTCTCTCATTGGATTGACATTCAAGCAAGACGGGGGCATGATCTGAGATTAAAATAGGAAAGTGGATCAAAGTTGTGTGAGGATGATTTTGGAGCAACGCCCAAGAACACATGGCCCTATCTAACCGTTCTTCTATTGTGTTTGGGCTCTTCCTATTATTGGTCCAAGTGAATTGTGGCCCAACAAAGGAAATGTCCACTAAAACCAATGCATATTTCCAATTGAGGAAATCATCACATCCTGGTATCTCCATATTCCCGCCCTTTTTGTCTACTAATACATATAGCATGGGAGTGATGGAACCACATGGCTTTGGCTTTGTTTCTTGTTCCATGGGGCCTTCTTCAACCTTAGCATGATCTCCCAATTCATAGGAGATAGAAAAGTTGTTTTTCTTTTTTTTGGTTCACAACTAAGGGTATCCACCATCGATCACAGTGACTATTTTCCCGCGCTGGCTCGTAGGAACCTCAAAAGTGGGACAGCTGGTTAAGGAATTTAAAGCTGCTCCATGCCCAAAACGAGATTCGAACCCTCAACCTTGGTTAAGGATAGATGAGACCCTACCACTCAACTACACCTCCTTAGTTAGATGGAGAAGTTGTTAAGATAACAACAAACACATTTCGGAATCTCTGACTTTTTGTATTAAAAGATAAAATACTGTGATATCTTTTCGGGACTCAATGTTTGAGGCAATTTTATCGTTCGGAAACAGTCTCTTTTGTAGGCGAATAGTTAGGTGTAAGGTTGCCTACATCTAGACCTTCCTAAATTCCACTCTAGGCAAGATATTTACTGAGTTGTTGTTGTTGAATGTTTGAGACAATTTTAGTGTCTATAGAGCTATTTCTACACAAGCTATTGTAAATCACTCTTCATCAAATAAGGATACTTTGCTCATTCAATGTCGCTTACGCTCCTAAGTATTTATTGTTGGTAAAAATGCAACTAGCTAGCAATATCACAACAACAACATTTGACTCGGTCTGAGGTTGCAGTGCAACTTGCAAATGTCAATCATCTATTCATCTCAATAAGACGATCCCTGCATCCAGTAATTGTTGAAACATTTTTAGAGTAAGGGGGTTTATGTGAAGTTAATGGCAGTTAGCAATTGAAAAAGTTGCTGATTCGGATAATATAGTTATCCAATTGGTTATGTTGTTTTATCTATATATAGTGCACGTTTTGGTAGATAAAATACAAGGAGAAATAATCTATTCTCCTTGGCTAGGAAAAGAAGAAAGATCATCTTCTTTGTTGGTAGTTCATGATACATGATAGAGATTTGATCAATTTCATGATGACATATCATGGACATTAAGTGATGGTTTATCATCTTGGTTAAGACAAATATCAACAACGTAAACACATTAGTGGAGTATGATTGTGGGGCGAACAACGTACTCTGTGACTTCTTTGTATCTCGAAAGTTGTTTCGTGTAACCCGGTCGCTTCCCAGAAAGTCGAAACTAAACTTTCAGGAAAGTGTACTTGTACATGCCTAAAAGTCCTATCCAAATTGCTCTAGTTTATCCATATTCAATAATTTTGTACTAATAGTAATATGTCAGAACGATAATATTTGTGGCTTTAATCTTCTTGATCAGGTGAATGGCCGGAATAATGTCAGAGTTGATTGTGTCTTCTATTTTGAGATTCCTTAGGCTTTCTCTAATGGCCAAGAGCTCTGCATGAATTACATTATCTGCTGCCATTTTGTTCACGAGCCCATACACCATTATTGTGATCCCTCATCATTCGACCGAGATCCGCGACAAGTTTACCTTTGTCATATATTGCATCACAATTGAAGTTCAAACAACTAATTAAGGGATCCCATTTGACATGAATGAATGTTTAATTTTTGCCTGTAGTTTTGCGGGTAAAGGACCAAAACATCACAGGTACTAGCTTGACCATGGAAGGTTTTGTCTTCAGAAGCAAAGTGTGTTTTCCAAAGAAGGTTGTTCCGCAGCTTAAGAGATGACAATCTAAATTAAGGTCATGTTCTTTTAGTCTTGCTATTGCTTGAATACAACAAATTCGAGCAACAATCAAAACTTTCAGGAAACTCCAACACATTTTAAAGCTGAACTCCAACAAACTCCATCAACCGCGCCCAAATTCCAGACCAGAACATTGCATAAGAAATTCGAGTCCTTTTCTTCAATGGATTAAAGATTTCAAAGCACTCCTATTAGGTAACAACAGTGAGACTCATATTGAGATCACTACATAGAACAAAGCCTCTACCCACTAAAAAGGGTTGGCTACATTTTCTATTCTGAATAAATAAATAAGTTAATGGTACAAGGAAACTCTGATGCGAATTCTTATCGAGAGGGAAAAAATATACAAAGAAGAGAAATATGAATAATTGGAAAAACAATTACTCCCGCTATATTTTTGTATTTTCGTCTCTCGCAGTCAAACCCTGATGACTTGATAAATCTAATATTCTTATGATTAAGAATGTGCTGATTGATGAGTGTGCATATTTAAGGATGTTGTCCAGCAGCTTTTCCACAGAGGAGGGCGTTAGTCGGGGGATCGTACTCATTTGCGAAACTCTTGACAGAGTTATACACTCTCATATACAGTTGCTGTCCAAGATATTGCCTTCCCCACATTGAAGACCTCACATTCCACATCCCTTGGTTGTCCAAGGACACCAATATGGCAGTCCATGAGTTTGGATACACCTATTAGGAAATGTGCAAAAGTTAGTGAGATGCTAATTCACTTGAAGATATCAAAGAAATTTGATACTCCTATTACAAAGAATCTATGGATTTCGGAGTAACTCACCTGAGTTGTATGTCTGGTGAGAGCATCTACTAGATTGTAACCCTTGCGATTGGCTCCTGTCCACTTACCAGCCCCAAAACTGCAATAGTTTCAAATTAAGAATGAGCCAGATATCCTTAATTCATCTTACAGGATATGAGAGAAGTTTACAGCAATTAGTCCAACTTACCCAACAACCCAGAAATCATAACCGTCAAGATGCCAAGACTGCATGGTTTGCTCGTTGTTCTGGAAGACAATCTCGATGATGTCATGGAGATTAGTACCCAAAACTGAAGTGCCAAGGGATGCGGCACCACCAGATGGGGTGCTCTGAATTGAATTCACACTGAAGACTCCAGGAATGTTGAAGTAATCAGCGAGTTTCAGAGGGGTGTCAGGGTTAACAAAGGACACACTGTTAACTGCAAATCGTTGCTTCCCGTTAATAAGAGGAGCTGTGTTGGCTAAGACAAACGTCCTTGAAATTGGGATTGTGCCATAGTGGAAAGATCCTTGTGGGTTGGGCCTGGCTGCATTTGCTGTAAGATTCCACCTATGAGAGTAAAACAAACTCGTTAATACTTTCCATGAACTTTACTTTAAAAAGAGCTTATTCACAAATACTATATACAACTATTGAAGATGGAGTTTAGGTCTTTCAGTCCATCTTTATGTTTAGGATATCAGACATTTTACATTCCGGGTCAAATGAGTAATTTCATGATGCAATATAGGATAAAATGCAAAGAAGTCTTCAATAAAGTTCTAATTATATTTAGTTATAGCATTCTGGAGAACAAATAGAACACTACAAGGGTAAGCCTCAAATTTCAGTAATATGATGATAGGATACTCTTAAGTATTTCCCTACCTGAAGCTTCTGGCTTGCTGCATAGACCAATGATATTCGCCAGTTGGAGGAGGCGGCACAGATCCAGAGACCCGGGTGTTAGAGTTTGAGTAGTGGAGAATGGCAGTTGCAGCGGGGACAAATCTTGTGAACCGTGGGGATGCGACTATGTAGTAGTCCTTGGGAGACTGATCTAAGGTCACGAGGATCGTAAGAGACTGACCCACATGCACATCTACAGAATCATACAAGTTCTGAAGAACATGTGATCCCTCAACTTCAACCACCTTCAGTTTGTGACCCTGAATTCTGAAGTTAAATGAAGTTGACAATCCAACGTTTGAGACTCTGAATCTATATGTTTTACCTGAAAGAGGCAAGCCACAGTGTTATTCAACAGTCACAGCTAAGAAAAAATGTGAAGGCATTACATGTCATAACAAATAGTCCCTTTGTCCCAAAATATATGAGCTTTGTTTTCCGTGACTCGCATTCTTGTGAGTCGCAACTCACAAGTTACAAAGCACCCAAATATTTTGTTATTAAGGAAGTAATTAGGCACAGTCAAATGTGATGAAGGTTACCTTGATCTCCAGTGAAAGAACTCTGAGTCTGGCCATTTATAAGCATGCCATCAGGGAATGGAAGATCCTTTCCTGCATCCAGTCTCCCTTGCAAGGTCTGCATAGAGCAATGTTTGTCAAAAGGACTGAAATTCCACATGGCGTACATATATGGTTAACTAAAAGTTCCACACATATACAGATGAAATATATGCTCAAGTAAAGATGAATTTGTGATTAAAAATAATTCTGCTAACCTTATAGTTGGTTTTGTACCAGTCACCAATAAGCAAAGTGATGTCACCAGCAGGGTCAGCATAGGGGACTGGGATCCGAGGCCTAGCGTAGACATTGAGGGCTCCAAAACCACCAGCAGCTCGATGCATCTCTGTCGATGGGAAATATGTGTAGGAACCAATCTGATCTTTTGGCTGGAAGTTGTATGTGAAATTTCGGTTAGGAGGGACTGGGCAGTTTGTCCCCAAAACTCCATCTTGCCACGAGTTCTTCCTTTGCTTTATTCCGTTCCTGTTGTTATAATTAGCCCAAATTAGCCAAGTCATATATCGTACTTCAGAGTTCAGAATGCCTAAATTGGCAGACGACAATTTGTAGTTGCTAGTCGGTTTGTAACTATATTCTGCTATTTTCATCATAATTATCAGCTCAATGTCAAGATGGTGTTAGTCAAGCTGCAGCAAGTATGTCTCGTATTTAAGTTCAACAAACTTAACAGATACACCGATTTATAGATTCCTCATAAAGACAGCTTGTTATCTGTAAGTTCTTTCTTTCCAATGGTAGTAAACAACCCAGTAAAGCAACATTTACACTTTCCTCGCTATTACCTAATTGGATAGGGATGACCTCATATAACACGTATCCTAAAATACCCAAAGGATGCATACAATAAGCATGCCGCGCCAAAGTGTCATAGTCGTAAACTGATAACTATTATGAAAATGCTTTTTAATAGTATCTATTAGCATTATATTCAGGGGATACTACAATGATAAGGAGGGATCCACTTACCCTCAAGGGCCTCATGTCCTCCATAATTTTCCTTTGGAATACAATTTACAACTTTCTGCTATTAACTTCCACTAATTACATTTGTAGATCATTGCAAGCTAAGGTTTAAATTAACCCAACATAACATTGAGACAGTTCACAGAATGCAAACCAATATAAGGGTTATAAAAGTTCCATGAACTCGAAACTTAGCTTGCATAATGAGCCTAAAAGTTTGAATGTTCTAAGTATATGTTTTAAGTATCAATCCTCTACCCCGAGAGGACATCCTAATACAGTCTAAAACAGCATGAATGGTGAATAAACCACTAAACCTGCTCTGATAGTATCAATTGAAGCTCATATAACAAAATTATATTTTTGGGGCCATTTTATTGTAACTACTCTACCTACCAACAGTAAAAACTGAATAGGTGCATAAATGGAAAGAAGAACAAGTGCAAAAGAAAAACAAAACAGAACAAAACAAATAAAGAGGAAAAGGAAGCGTGGGTACCAAGTGAGAAGAAATGGCTCCTTCAATTTGTTAATGACATTGATGACCAAGTTGTCATTTGTCACACAGTCAAGTGTAGGTCCAGGAAATTGACCATTGATGAGAATAACCTTCACAATACCCACAAATCAAAATCCAGTTAGATTTAGAAATCTCCAAGCATACTACATTAATGCAGAAATTAAAGACTACCCAAATGATAATATTACTCTTAAAAGTAAAAAAAAAAAAAAATTTAAAAAATAGGTGCAATAGCAATTTAGCCAAATATGAACCAACCTGTTGAGAGACACCCAAAGGAGCAACAGTGCCATAGCTCACAGTCCAAGTGAAATATCGATATGGGTTCTCAGCTTTAACAATGGAAATGCTTAATAATGCCACAAATCCCAAGATGATGAACTTCATCCAACATCTTTCTACCCCCATTACCATTTCACCAAAACCAACCCCTCCTGTTAAAATAACAAAACCAAAAATGGGTCACTTTTATTTTTGGAAAAACAAACAGATCCATAACACACACTATATTATAATGCAGAAAAGGAAAGATTTCATTTTTATCACCAAAAATATAGAGATTGAATAAAGCAGCAAAATGAGAGTGAAAGAACAAGAACATACCACTAATGCAAGCAATGTGGGATAGTTAGAGACAAATATTTTTTTGAGATCTGATTAAGATTTTGGAGAGGCACCAACCAAACCAGTGAAGAAGTGATGATGAGTGAAGAGAGAGAGAGAGATTTCCCAAAGGCCAAGGTTCATCCATATATATTTAAAGGGTGTTACTAAATGCCGCTCCTAAATTACTAGGTACGGCCCCTCAAAATTCCAAATTTGCCCTTTTTTAATTTTTCACTCATCCTCTCCCTCTCTCCCTCTCTAACTCTCACACCACTTCTCTCCCACTCTACCACCCACTCTCATACCCAACCTTCATCAACATTCACTCAAGCAACCCGCGGATGTCTGCCGGCTATCAAGAAGTGCCGTCGACGGTGGCGGAGGTAAAATTAATTTTTTTTGCGCATTTTTTTTGCACGGTCGTCTGAGATTTTCGACTCACCCTTGGGTAAGTCGTCTGCTACAGGCGACCCACCCAAGGGGAGTCGTCTGTAGATCGCGACTCACCCTTGGGTGAGTCGTCCGCTACAGGCGACTCACCCTTGGGCGAGTCTAGATCAATAGACGACTCACCCTTGGGTTGGTCGCCTGTAGCAGACGACTTACCCAAGGGTGAGTCGAGATCGACGACCGACAGACACAAAAAAAAAAAAATTATTATTATTATTATTTATTATTATTATTATTATTATTATTATTATTATTATTATTTATTGTTTGAATTTAAGATTAAGCTAACATTGTTTTCGTTAGATTCCTTTGGAGCGGTTCGGTGGTGATGGTGTTGATTACAGTACGCATTTCGTCACTGATGAGTTATTTGATAGTGATACAGATGCAATTAATTGGGCAAAACAAATTGCACTTACTATCGGGTTTGAGTTGATAATTTCGTCACACAAGAAGAGTGGAAGCGTAAAATTGTTAAAATGCAATCGAGGTGAACGCTACAGAGGGGAATTAAGAGACTTAGATACTACTGCTCGGAAGAATACGAAAACAAAGGCTTGTAAATGTACGTTCCAGTTGAGAGCTCGGCAAGTGTATGGGTCCAGTAGTTGGATGATTGTCACATTGCCTGGGACTAGGGGTACGCACAACCATGACTTTGCTGTGTATCCTGAGGGATATCGTCAGATGAGTGGTCTTAGTCCTGGGTCAAAGAAACTCGTTCGTGACATGACTTCGGCACAAACAAAGCCATGTGCTATCTTGGCCGCGATTAAGGAAAAATTTCCCGAGGACAATGCAACTAGACGGCATGTGTACAACCACAGAGATCGTATAAGGAAACTTGATTTTGAAGAGAGAGATGTCATTGGTCAGTTTCATCATTTAGCTGTGGCGAATAAGTACGTACATTGGACAAGAGCCGACCGAGCTACTAATGAGGTAACTCACGTGTTCATGGCACACCCTACATCAATTCAGTTACTTCGGTCTTTTCGTTGGTTGATTGGCTTAGATTCCACGTACAAAACAAACAAGTATAAGATGCCGTTTCTTGAGATAGTGGGGATGACTCCAACCAATAAGAACTTCCTCATAGCTTATGCCATTATGAAGTGGAGATAGCTACGCTTGACATGACTGAGCATCCACCTGAGGACCATCGATACTTTCGGTCTCTGGTCGACGAGGTTAACTCAAGCGACCCGGCAGTTGTGCGCAACATATCTGTCCTTATGAATGAGCAGCTTCATCCTGAGGAAGCGAGTTACGTCGAGCCGGAAGCGAACACGACAGTCAGAGGTCGACCGAGAGGGAGTTCCTCTACCAGACGTGATCCTAGTTCATGGGAGTACTCCCAGAGGGGTCGTGGTCGCCCTAGGTCATCCAGTTCGAGCCGCGGGCGTGGTCGTACCTCATCCTCATCGAGTAACTTCGTAAACAGTACTGGTATGAAAACCCATAATTTATTAACATGTACATAATGTTGTTACTTTTTGATAAGTACTATTATTGACTTTCTATTATATTGTCTTGCAGCTGGACACACAATAGATATCACTGAACTCTATCATGTTAACAAAATTCCGGGAATCATCGTACCTTTCATTGAAGGATATCTCGATGTGCTTGGGGATGGTAATTGCGGTTTCCGTGTCATTGCGGACTACATTTTCGGAGACCAAGAGCAATGGCGAGTGGCGAGAGTTTGCATTGCACACGAACTCTTAGCTAACCGAGCATTGTACGAAAACTTATACGTTGAAGGGGTCGACGCTGGTTACCGCCGTATTATGTGGGACGGAGGTGCGTGTAACGATGATCACTGGATGACAGTAATTGAGGATTTGTTCCCGATTGCCAACCTCTTCAATGCAGCGATTATGTTATTCGGATACGGCAGCGGAAGGGGGTTATATCATTGTTACACAGTGCTACCGTTCCAAGCACCTTCGACTGCTACACGTCCAAGTAGGGAAATTGTCATGTGTCATTTAGGTGATTCGTATTCCCATTATATCCGTCTGGATTTAGCCTCAGATTTCCCTGTTCCTCCGATATGCGAAGCATGGTTTACTTTCCGTTCTGATAGTGTCGCTGGTTGGGAGCAAATGTATGTTACGCGAAGAGCACATTGGGATCGTTTAGCGAGGTCGATGTAATTGAATGTTTTGCGTGATTGTTATACTTATATCATTGTCACATTTTTGTGTGATTGTTATATTTTGCATGTGGAGAGTGGTCGTGATTATTGGAGGTAAATAAAACAACAAATTACAATAAAACAAAAAATGTAAATAAGAAACAACAAATTACAATAACACAAATAAATAATAACAATAACAATGAAACTCTTATAATAACAAATTCATCTAGGGTCAATACATCATTTGGCAGCCCGCCAATCTCTCATATACTCGTCCAATTGGGATCGAGTACCTTCCGCTTGCTCCGGAGGAATCAAAGTAATGGCCTGCTCATGTAAGATGGCTAGACGATTCACCCACTGCAAAAAAGTAACAATGAGTGTGAGTTCAGAGATATGTAATACGTAAAAAAAAAATATATATTTTAGTTTAGTTAATCACTTACATAATCGCTGTTGGATCGTGGAGGAATCACATGTGCTGCAGCGTCACGTATCAGCCGAGGGTGGGAGTGAAGGTAGTACCATGCGAGGTAGTCATCCGTACATGCTGTGGGATCTGACGTGGATGCCTGAAACCCATGGAGACCAAGAATGTAAAATCCCGGGAACATACGCCAAGCATCAGATGAGATCCGTTCGGGGAAGACAACCTTGTACGAACGACTGCTCCATGACCTGATCGCTTTGACTGGCCTAAAGATCGGGGTTGGGATACTCTGTACGTACCCGATTTGTCGTAAACAACGACCAGGCATGTACCGTTCGATAATATCCCGATACTGTAGCCACCCCATGAATACAGTCCTCGGTACAGATACTGCCGGGTTAGAACCGTACGGCAGCCACACCACCTACGTAGAAATGTTGAAAGTTACGGTGAAGTAAAAAAACATAGCAAACGACGAAATAAATCATGAACACCGATAACTAAATGACGTACCTCTGTCGCTCGCAGATGATCCAAGCGTCTACGTAAGGAGTCCAGTCGACCCATGTCCTTGCCCTCAGCCAGGGCACTCCATACGGACGCACGGGGAGCCTCGTCGTCCCCGACAACCATCCGCTCCCGATGAGGTCGGAAGCAGGGAAAGTACTCGTATATCCATGCCTGCAGGAGAGTTAGGCATCCGCAGATGCCCTGAGAATCCCCGCGACTAGCTATACCGAGCTGACGATATAGGAAGGCGAGGGCAGCAGATCCCCAAGAGAAGTCATGCACCGTATCGACACCGTCGTCCATCACCTCCATCACGCAGGAGGGTCTAATACGGTTACCACTCTTGTCGACAAACAAGGTGGATCCAATAAGTAACCACATCCAAGCTGTCGCCTGGATGTCATCTATTTGCTCACGGCAAAGCTCAAAAACCGACTCCGTGAGGACCGCACCGCCCTGCCAGTGGCTACACATCAGTTCTTCTGGGCTGACCCCGAGAACCTCCATGGCCGCCGTCTGCAGCTGCCCATCCCGTCCCTCATTGGAAACGAGCTGTCCGTCTACAGGAATCCGAAGAATATGCCATACATCGTGCAACATGATCGTCATCTCTCCGAACGGCATATGGAACGAGTTCGTATCCGGCTGCCACCTTTCCACGAATGCAGATATCAGGGGGAAGTCAATATGTCTGAACATAATGTCTGCCTGGTGTGATAACCCAGTCCCCTCGATCTGGGCCCTCATCTCGGCCGACATCTCCGCTCGCCACTGACTCAGCCGCTGACATACAGTCCATCGGTTCTGACACTTCAAGAGACCCCTCATCTCTCCATTCCACATACGAGACGCTACGTGGCCCAAGAAGCTCGGTATGACGCTATCATCCGCCGGCCCACCGGACACAGGCTCTGTAACAAGCCACGTAGTGTCGTCCTCCGCTCTAGATCGTTTGCCAGTACTGGACGACCCAGTACTAACAAACCTACCGCCTCTGCCCTTCACCACGCGCCAATCTGAGGATAATTCGACGCCAATCTGATCATCGGACTGATCCCCGGAGTAGAACTCGCTAGTTGCGTAATCGTCTTGCTCAGCAGTCATCTCCCTCATCCGAACTGCCTCTCTCTGTCTCCGTACAGAGGCATCAATCCCGCGCGTCCTCGAGTGACGCGGTCCTGAACCAGCTAGTTCACTAAATAACCGAGGCACCGATTTACCGGCTCCTCCCATCTATCATTTCACATTTTTAATTAATTAAACAATAATCAATAATAATAATAATAATAATAATAACAATAAACAATAAATAATAATAATAATAATAATAATAATAATAATAATAACAATAAATAATAATAATAATAATAATAATAATAATAATAATAATAATAATAAATATTTTTTTTTGTGTCGGTCGTCTGGTCTCAGACGACTCACCCAAGGGTGAGTCGTCGGCCGATCTCGACTCACCCTTGGGTAAGTCGCCTCAAACCGGCGAATCACCCTAGGGTGGGTCATCTGCCTGTCTCGACTCACCCAAGGGTGAGTCGTCTGCGACCGACGACTACCCTTGGGCGAGTCGAGATCGGCAGACGACTCACCCTTGGGTGAGTCGAGATCGGCAGACGATCGACGCAAAAAAAAAAAAAAAAAAAAAAAAAAACACAAATTCAATTCATAACTTCACGATTCAATTCAAGGCAAAAAATATTCAATTCAAGGCAAAAAAAATTCAATTCAAACAAAAAAAAAAAAAATTTCGAAAAGTTACCCCCGCGTCGTCGGTCGCCGCCTCCCTCGCCGTCGAAACCTCTGCCGCCGCTGCCGCTAGCACTTGACATGGTCGTGGTGGTGGTGGTGGTGGTTGCCGGTGTGATGGTGTGGTGGTGAGGATGAGTGAGTGAGGAAGAGAGGATGAGTGAGAGTGGATGAGTGAGAGTGAGTGAGGAAGAGGGGTGGGTGAGGGTAAAATTGGAAAGGAGGGGGCGGTAGCTAGTAAAAAGGGGCGGTATTTAGCAATTCACTATTTAACTAGAACTCGTAAATACGCCGCGCAGAATGAGCAACATGGTAGGGCCGATTATTTTGGTCACCATCTTTCTCTCTCTCTCTCTCATCGAGAAGAGCTGGCATTATTTCGGTGCTCTCCACTGTAACGCGGTTTTCTGCTTTCTAGTGAATAGTCATGTTATTTAATACTCTTGCTGACTTTTTTGGTTGCTTCTTTTTTTTTTTTCTTTTTGGAAGGAAGAAACTAAGAAAGATTGGAGTAATGTGATTGGGGCCTCTTCTCGTGGAGATTGAACCTAATTGATGCTCATTTTTCTAGAAAGCTAAAAAACAAAATTAGGGGTTTTGAAGGAGCGTGAAGTGAAGCCTTCCTTTCTTAAATTACATAAATTACACGAGGTATAGTACAACCTACATTATCACTAAACAGAATATAAAAAAAAAAAAACTCATCAAGTGATGCAAATATCGCTAGCAATATCAAAACTAAAATTGGTGAGTCCATCTGATGCATAATTTGGTATCTAAAAGATGTGGAAGACACGAACTTCCCATACCCTTATCAACTAGTAAAGCTCGACATTGGAGAATCAGAAGGTAATTGGGATTCAATGACTCAACGTCATTACGGAGGGTACGTGTCACAACTTTTGAGTCCAGTTCCAGAATAATGCGAGTAAATCTCTTGTCTTTGGCCAGAAAAAAGGCCATGACGGGTTGCAAGGAGTTCAACTTTGCAGTCAAGCAGCTGCCACACTTAAGAGAGAAAGATAGGAATAATGTGCATTCCAAGTATTTAATAAAATGACTAAGTCAATGTTAGGGCTATTTCTTGTGTGATTAACTTAAATGCGAAAAGGGATAAGTTTTCATCGTCCAACCAAGGATATTTATTTGGCCACGAAAATATGGTTTTATTTCCTCTGTGGATTTGATCTATAGGCGCTCTCAGTGGGTTCATAAAAATACAACCACATGAAAATAGGTGCTTAATAAGTTTGGACACTATTTTAATGATCTTGAGAGAGACCCTTATTAATTGTCGCCCTAATCATTTCTACACATTTTTCATGTTAATTGCATCCTTCCATGTTATCTTTACATTAGACATCGTAGTTGGGTGAGCCTTGGCTCTTACATTGATTTATTGCTTTTGATATCACCTTTAATTCAATATATTTCATAAAATATTTGTTAGTTATTGTTCTAGTTGTTGTTTTAGTTATTATTTTCAAGCCATCATCATAAAAAAAGATAATTTTGGTATTTGAAATCTCGTATTCCTCATGAAGTCGATTCTTTCCTGCTATTTGGAAACTTGTGTACTTACGAGACTATCAGTGAGTTGGGATGGTCGTCGGTAGTGAGACATGTATTTGATGGCATTCGAAGATGAGGCTAAAATGAATCTGAATGGTGGGTGGTTGCGAGTAGGGAGCGAGTGTTGGAGAAGTTTGAGAAATTGTAATTGTCCCACATTGAAGAAGTGAAGGCCAGGCAATATCAATGGTTTATTAGTAAGACCCTCCTTACTATTATTAAATCACAAATGGGCTTCGTTAGTGAACAATGGGAGTTTGGAACTATTATTTAGTTCCTCATTTCCAAAAAAGATTTAGGGTGCATTCTTTTCCGAAAAGGTCCACTTATTCCACTAATTCGATAAGCTAAGGTCATGCCACTGATTTTCACTGATTGAATAAGGTAAATAAGTGAAAAGGAACACACCTTTACACTTTTTCACAATCTCATCTCTTTTTTTGGAGTGCATGAAGTATTAGTCAATTATTGGCACTTGAGGCATCTTGGCGAAAACTAAATACAAGCCCATTATTTTCGTTTCATTTTTTGCCCAACTTGGGTTACATAATAAAATTAATTAACATAAATTATTTATAGACAATGACAGAAGTAACTTGGAACTTTATAAATACTGATTCTCTTTCTTCCTTTGAATCCAAGGCTAAGCTAGTCATTGTTGTATCAAAAAAAATTCTTCTCTTTTATGGGGGCAATATTTCTATTAGAAAAGTGAATACACATCTCTTTGCGGATTGTATATATCTAACAGCGAGGGGGTGGCAACTAACCACATTTATTTGGGGTGGTTGCATTAAGGTCAAGAGCAACCTCATGCTTTAGAGAGAGAAGTTCTCTTTTAAACATCGGGTTGCAAACATTTAGCCCAATCAAAAAACTTTTCTCTTATGAAACCATCTTTTGAAAAAAATAATAATATTATTACTTAGGGGTAGTTGCATTAGTAAATTCAAACTTTTGGAATTAATTCCTTATTTTCTTGTGTTGGATGGAATCCAAAAACTCAAATACAACGGTTTCACCATACAAAAATTTATATAAAACGGTCTCATCGTGAGACGGCTGATACATTTGGAGGGAGAATCATTACTTTTGAACTAAAAAAATATCAAAAGAATGTTACATATTTTTTTTTCACCACGAAATAAACAATCTTACACAAGACATTTTGGTAAAAATATGGAGGTTGTAAGACTAGTATGAACCTAAATGAGTTTTTGTGTAGTACTCCCTCCGTTTCGAAAAAAATTTAACATTTTTTTTTAAACGGTCTTCAATGCATTACTTTGACCGTAAATATTTGTATCTATATGAATATATAAATTATCAAAAATATGATTTTCCTAAAGTATTATTTAAAATGAATCTAACTCTGATATTTTTACATTGTAAATCTTTATATTTTTCGGGTGAAACAATAGTCAAATTTTGACCATCAAAAATAAAAAGTTAAGATTTTCCCGGGACTAGTATAAAAGGAAAAAGTAGACCCTTGGTGAAAAGTCAAAGTTAAGAATTCCTTAGCAAAACAAGAGAAGCTAATGCCATCACCATTGATCTCGCCTTTGGTTAATGCCATCATCACCAGTCATCACTATCAGCTGCGGTATTCAAAACACTCTCGCTCTCACTCCAAGTCTCCAACCCGGTGCATGACACCTCGCATTATGTATTTAAGATGTTAGCAGCCCAACAGGTACTAGTTAATTAGTAGTAAATATGTAGTTAGAAATGCAGAATATAAAAGTATGATGCACCTGGGAAAGTGGAACCCTGCATGGATTATGGGAAGGCATGTGGGTAATCTGCCAAATGTGTTAACGCACTCTGTATTTGCCCCCATTTTGTGATCAATGCCCGTTTCCTGGCTTCCTGCTCCTTTGCAATTGCCACGAAACTCATACTAGCTAGTACTCTCTCCATTTCAAATTGATCGAGTTGTCCATTTGACTTTGCATAGTTTCACAACAATCTAATCATTTATAACTGTAATTATATAGATGTAAGATTATGAATAGTTGATATTGTAAAAAGGCTATGTGAAATGAATCAAAAAAGAGTATTATAATATTGTAAATCTTTTTTTTTCACAAATTTAATCATGGTCAAATTTTATGAAATTCGACTTCAAAAGTCAAGTGAAAAGTTCAATTTGGAAAGGTAGCATTACTTAATTATTTTTCTTCTTTCTTTTTGAGGGGGACTGAGTATTACTTACTTAAAGAGTTAAGGTACATATTACTCCCTCCGTCGCGCGGAAATCTTTCTGTTTGAAAAATGCACATTGGTTAATAAGGAAAAGGCATTGTGCCACAAATGTTCCAAGCATGCTTTTAGAAGGAGCACATAGGTGATATGCCTTTAAAAGAAAGAAAATTGAGTTGTGGTAGGGTCGTTGGGACAATGAAATCTAAGCACCTGAAACCGAGGATGAGAAATAAGGAGGGGTAAAATCGAAAATTAACCTCAAAAATCATACTCTACTACTTAAAGAAATAGAAAAACTTCCATGAGACGGATTGAAAAGAAATATAAAAAGATTTTCATATGACGGAGGGAATAGTATATATGTTCCCCGACAATCCGTTAAGTGTACTATAAGTATTACTATCTTAGAGGATTATCCCTTGATCTCTTATGAAATTCAGATTCTCAAAACTTCTTTTACCAATTTATTTTCTATACTATGAATCCATTTTATTATAAATGGGAAAAGGCAAAACTCAAGGTATTGAATATAATGGAATGGGCCGTTTTCTTTAGAGTTTATCTCTTTAGTTCAGTTCAATGATGTTCAGTTTATTTCAATAGTGTTCAATTTAGAAACATATTTTTTTGTCTCACCAATTCAATTCAGTGGTGTTCAGTTCATTTCAGTGATGTTCATTTCAATTCAATGGTTTTAAATTCAATTAAGTTAAACTCAATTTAGTCCAGTTAAGTTGAGCCCAAAAAAAGGCACCCTATACCCCATGGGCCGGGGAGGGAGATTTCGGGCCACAACAACCTTGTTAAAAATGTTCATCATCTTAGGTGTAAAGTGGATCTAGTTGGCTCACTGGTAAACAAGTTACAATTTGTATACCAGGTTGTGGGTTCAAACCTCCTGGAAAATCCTTGGAATACCCAAGGTCGTGCGTTAGGAGCAGGGCCGACTCAGGACATTGGCCTGAGGGGCGACTGCCCTGGGCCCAACAATCTAAGGGGCCCAAAAAAGTTAGAAACTGGAATATATAGCATTTGTTGTCACCAATGATCATTAAATAGTACTCTGGTTCAGTGGTAGCAGTTAAATAAACACTAGGCACTTCTCTCTTCACCGAGTTCGAATCTTACCTGGTCCTTTTTTTTTTCTTCATTTTTTTACTTTTACTTTTACTTTTTATTTTTATTTTTTGAGGTGATTAGGTGAACGACAATGGGCCTATTTTGTTACTTTGTATTCTACTACGTAGTAATTTTTCCAACCCACTACTAAGAGCATTTTTTTTTAGATATGTTACTTTACTCTAAGTCTTTTCCCTCTGCTAGGAATTATCTGATGGGGCCTCATTTTCCAATCTTGTAATTTTTTTTAATTTTAGTGTTAAAATAAATATTGGGTCTAATATTCCAATGCCGCTAGGTAATACAAGTTATTGACTTTTTAGGGGCCCTCATTTTTATTTCGCCCTAAGGCCTCTAAAGTGCTAGGGACGGGCCTGGTTAGGAGGTGCCCTTTAGCCACGCCTAAAGAAGAAGGAAGTTCTTCTTTACCAAACCAAAAAATAGTGGATCTATTTTTAATATTAAGGGGCTTTGATTTGTTTATAAAATGAAAATTTTATGGATTGATAATAATAAAAGAATTGAAAGGAATTGAACTTCAATTTCGAAACGCAAAGTGATCACTAAATGTGTCAAATTTTGGAAAACATAACAAGCTCAAATTTAAAACACACAATGTGACAAGATGCAAGCACCTATAGAGAGCCTACCAAGTTTTAATGAAATTTGCATCTCAACGTACTTTGGTACTAGGATTCATTTGCGGTTCGTGTTTAAGCTAGACATTTACCCATATATTAAGAGTTTGCTATTCTTATTAAACTATTTTGTACACCATTGAATTGAAATAATATATGAAATAAAAGTATATTACTAAACTGATAATCATTAAACTAGACTAAATCAATTTTAAAATATGTGAAAAAAACACACTTTAAGTACCTCCTCCAATTCATTTAACTTTCCACGTTTTTTTTTTATGAAGCTACAATCCTTGGAAGAAGAAGTCCATTACAGTCATTACCATACATTTTCCACCTTCTTTAATAGATGTACATCCATATGATCTTTTGAACCTTTCTATATACTCCTATTTAGGAGTAAATCTTGTGAGAGCAACTCACATTAAAATGGGTCACTTATTAAGAATAATAATCCTTGCTTTAACTAAAAATGACTCTTGTTTCATCAAAAGTCACGGTAAGACCGTCTTATACAAATTTCTATGTATCCGGTCCACGAAAATCTTTACGTTTTCCACTTATGTTTGGACCATGGAAATCTTTACGTTTCCTTATATGGTAATGTATTTGAGCACCCTATACTATTTTAACCTTCCACCTTCTCACCCCCATATGCAAGAAAATAGGAAAAAAAAAAAAATTCTCACGCCACTAGCTACAAAAGTAAGGAAAGTAATACCCACTAAAATATTATTTTCTCTCTCTTAATACCTCATGTGCTCTTTTAAGGGTAAATTTGGAATTTTTGTGCTAAAATGTGTTTTCCTTAATATTAGTCATATCCTCCAAACGCCAAGATTTTCGTGGACCGAAGGGGGTATAAGATAAAACTGTAAAAACAAAAAGTACCTCGTTTAATCACCAAACATGGGAGATTAGTTAATTTAATCTCACGATTATGGAGAAGAAGAAACCAGTTATTTTGTTCCCATAACTTAAGCTCGATCTATCTTATCTTAGTAAGCAAGCATATTCCTCCCAACCTCACCTTTTGACCATAATCAATCTACACTACAGGGGGCCCTAAAGATTCTCTTTTGTGGATCAATGTTTGCTCCACAATTTGTGGTACAAAGTTACTCCTATTAATGGGACGTGGGGACAGGGAAGCCTTTGCATGCTTTGCAAGAAATGAAATCCCTCTTTTCACATAGTATTATTTAGTGGTGAGTACATACTAAATTTGATTAATTAGTTAATAAATTAAAATTCTGACAATAGAGATTATGGCAAATGATTAAGCACATGCCATAATATAGACCATGGTAAATTACTTTTTCTTGTTTCTTTCCAAAAATAAATAAATAAAAAACTTTTTCTTTTTCTTACTAATTATGGAGGCTCACATGGAAATCTACCGGGCCCGGGTCTTACCAGAACATACTTATTGTGTCGGGCCCTGCGGGCCACACATTTTATTTCATCCCACTTGCATGTCAGTAGCCACAAGGCCCATAACTCACCAGTCACCACTATTATTATCACCAATGAAAATTTGAAATACAAGAACACTCTTTCAATATTTTCCTCCATTGTTGTTGTGGTGTAACATGCAAAATTCAAGGGAGGCATTCACTTAGGTAGCAACTTTGATATACTCCCTTAATTTTGTGACTCTCTCTTTTTTTTTAAGTGATTTTTAGATTTTTGTGTCCAAATTTGATAATCGATTTGTGTTTGATTCACAATATGTAAAAAATATATTGCAGTTGTTAGATTCGTCTTGAAAAGTGCTTTATGGTCATGATTTATTTTCTTTTAATTTTTAATTTGTATAGTTTTAAAGAAAATAAAAGTTTGATAAATCTTTTCAAAAACCATGGATAAAATACAAATTTTTTTGAGGAGCGAGTCACCTAATTTATATTTATTTTTCATATACTCGTAGTGAACTCTTATGGCTACGTTCTCCTCAACTTATTTTAGTTCAGTCCAAATCAATTTAGTTTACGTGTAATTTATCACTCAAATAATTTTTTTTGGAAAATATATTAATGATGATACTTTTGTCATTGAATAGATTTCAAAACATATTTTCTAATGAGTCTAATATTGAATATGTTTGGAAAAGTTTAAAATGGTTAAATAATGGTAAAAAATGAATTATGTTCATAAGTTAATAAGTTCAGTTCATCAGTTCAGTTTTTTGTAGGTATTTATTTGAGTGTGAAATTATACCAATGATGTTTGAAAGTACAAACAAGTTTCAAATCACGCTTTTGGATATTTTCAATCTAAATAAATAAAATAAAAACTTTATCCATTAGTTACTCTAATTGTAAAAGTGAATTTCGATGAGAGGTGTGCTACATATGTGCAACTTCACCTTGAGGCTTCAATTTTGCACCTGCAATTAAAACATGGCACAAACGCACTTGTTGTTGTAAATAATTTTCTTTTTCTAGTTTTTTTTCTTTAGCAATGCTTATGTATATTACTTTAATTGGGGGTGCAAATCTCTCACTCCTTCTAAAAAAATCCTAACTCCTTTTGTAGTTTAGGGGCTGCCAGGCCCCAATTCTTTTTATTTCGTTGTTTTGTTCCCTTTTTTTATTTTCGTTATATCATCAGATTCTCCAATACTAGTGAGCATTAGTTTGTCTCATTCTTTGGGTTTGGCTGTCTCTCACTTTTTGAACCGTTAGTTTTTCGTTTCGTCATTTGTATGGTACTTATTAGGCGGATTTATTTTATTAAGAGGTGGTCTATAATGTCGGATCAAAGCATTTAAAGTTATAACAGAGTCTTCCACGAAGAGGCTATAATATGGAAAACATCGATCAAATGGATGTTATTCGAAATGGTTGAATATCTAGTGTGACAAACCTTTTTTATTTGAATGTATTCTAATGTTTTAGATCTCTTTCTTTTGAATTCAATCGTTCTTGTAAATGCCATATAATGGAATTCTTTTTTCCCTCAAAAGAAAAAAAAAATTAGGGGTGTAATTGCAGGATCTAGTTGCAATGATCTAATCATATAAGCGGAAGACAACTAGAAACAGAAAACTTAATGGGTCATTAAATACACATAAATATACCTCTTGATGAGTGCCTCGTTGATCGATTAAATATCGATATGTGTGAATTAGGATTCCAAGTGTAATCCCTTTACCGTAGTCCACGCAGCAATCGATACGATCAATCCAAACACGTTCGTTAGCTAGAAAGAGCACAAGGAACTGTTCCTTGGGCTATGGAGGTGCTTGGTTGTTTAGAGAGAGAATATGAGAGAAGGAGGCTATCAGTTGAAATCGGCAACCTAGTTACATCCTCCTTCTCTTCTATTTGAACGTAAGGTAAGAAGCCCAGTCATCCTTACAATGTTCATATCTTTTCTTGATCCCGAATTGGATTGTTAAGACAAATGATTATCCAATAATCCATTTGAGCACAACCATGCATTTCACAATTCCAATTCTACAAGAGGCCCATAAGACAACAATCCCCGTAGGGAGGACAATTCCCGACTTGTGTGTTCATGAATTTCAACATGATTTTCAATAATCCGGATGTAATCGTTATTGCCTCCTGTTACGTAGGCGTTAGGAGTAATCACAAATCACCATTCCTCGTGTCGTTATTCATAACCACTCAGGTTTGACAAATGGTTCAAGATAGTTTTATGAGAGTCTAATATGACTACTTGTTTTTAAAGAACTCTCATGGTGAGTCTGCCCGATCATGAATTCCCAATTCATATCTATGCAAATGATCCTTGACATCCCATGTCTCCAGCCCATGAAACAGGCACTGAGATCAACTTGCAATCTAATCATCGTCAGTATTTAGAATCTAATTCTAAAACCTAGATTAGGGACAAATAACCACAAAATGCAGTTCACACAATAGGGTTTCATTATCCAAGACATCATCTTGATAACCTATTTAGATATTTGTGTTGTATTATTTTGGATTAATATTCAAAATCATACAGAAAACTGAATAGAACCAAAAAACTCATTGTGATAAATTTACAGAACCATGTTTTAATCATGAACACCATTTCATAATCTAAAACAATGAAGCTAATCATCTCCGAAGTGCTTAATGCCTATCGAAGTTGTGTGACTCTCATGTTTGACCTGGTCAAGCGGCTTAATCAACGGATCAGCGACATTCTCATCTGTATGAACCTTGCATATGTTAAGATCACCATCCTTGACCCATTGTTTAATATGTGATATTTGCGATGTACATGTTTAGACTTTTGGTGTGACCTTGGCTCCTTGGCTTGTGCGATTGCTCCATTATTATCACAATAAAGAGTCAACGGTTCAGACGCCGTAGGCACAACGACAAGTTCAACCATGAACTTGCGAATCCAAACAGCCTCCTTCGCAACTTCCAAAGCTGTGATGTACTCTGCTTCCGTTGTAGAATCTGCCATGGTGCTTTGCCTAACACTCTTCCAGGTCACTACTCTCCATTGAGACAGAAGACAAATCCTGATTGGGATTGCGAACCATCTCTGTCAGTCTGGAAGGACCCATCGGTGTAACCTTTCACAATCAACTTTTCTTCACCACCATGCACCAGGAACTTATCTTTAGTTCTTTTCAGATACTTCAAGATATTCTTGACCGCAATCCAATGTGCTTAGACCTGTCAATTGGTTCGGGCGGATTGGGTTCGGGTTCGGGTCGTGTCGGGTTAGGGTCACAGCGGGTCGGTTCATTTCGGGTTCGGGTTGAGACCCAGTGTTGTCAGGTTCGGGTCGACCCATCGGGTCGAGTGACCCAATAATTTTTTTCTTCTTCTTTAATTATATAGCCAATTTATACTTTCAAATGGTATATTTGCCAATTTATACTCTAACTTATAACTTGTATTAACTACGTACGTGTATTTTTACACGTTTTGGTATGTATATGCGATTATTTGATATTCTTTATACTTTTTTTTAATTATTCGATGAGTTGTGCTTTATATTTCCATCCATTTTAGCGTAGTTAAAAGCAAAATTTCTTATTTTGAGAGAACAAATAGGAAGAGAAAAAGTTAATGAAAGAAGAAAAAAATGTTTTATTTGCTTTTTTAGGATATTTTAGTTGAACTTTTTGTTTTAATTTCAAATTGCTCTATTTTTCGGGTCAAACGGGTCGACCCACTAACGGGTCGGGTTTGACCCAAAAAACACCGGGTTAATCGAATTCGGGTCAAACCGGGTTCCGGATTGGAAAATCAGTGCCAGGGCCCTGAAAAAATGGGACGGGTCGGGTCAGGTTTTCGGGTCGGGTCGGGAATTGACAGGTCTAAATGCGCCTCACCTGGGTTGGTTTGAAATCTACTCGTCATACTCAAAGCATACGAGATGTCTGGACGAGTACAAATCATGACGTACATGATAGATCCTATGACTGATGCATATGGGACACAACTCATGCGTTCTTGCTCAACATGTGTCTTAGGACCCTGCCTCTTGCTAAGAATTGTGCTACGACTCATATGTAGTAAACCTTTCTTGGCATCTTGCATATTAAACCGAAATACTATGGCTAAGTCCAATTAGCCTTTTGGATCTGTCTTGGCAAATCGTGATTGCCAAGATGTACTCTGCATGTCCAAGGTCTTTCATTCGAAAACACTTCCCAGGCCAAGCCTTTACAGACTCCAGCATTTTGAATGTTATTTCCAATGATCAGTATGTCATCAACATACAGGACCAAGAAGACAATTTTTCTCCCACTGAACTTCATATAGATTGAAAAGTATCTATTTGTCGGAGTCCTGACTCTATTAGACCTTTGAAGGGTGGGTTCTGGTTCAACCTCTAGAGTTGCCTCTAGAGTTAAATCTGGAGTTGTTTCCAAAACATCTTGGATGGATTCTAAATCCCTATCCATATCCATTTGTTGCTCATCTTGAATTTCTTCGAGATGAACTTTACTCCCACTTGTCTCTTTGGGAAGGAATTCCTTCTCCAAAAAGACACCATTCTGAGCAACAAGTACCTTGTTCTCAAATCGATTGTAGAAATAATAACCCTTCGTTTCCTTTGGATAACCCACAAAGAAAACTTTGTCTAATATACGTGCAAGCTTATCACCGAGTAACCTCTTTACATAAGCTTCACACACCCAAACCTTGAGAAAATACAACTTGGGAACCATTCCCGTCCACAATTCATGTGGTGTCTTCTCAACGACTTTTGACGTCAAAAGTTCAGTGTGAAAGCTGCCGTCTCGAAACCATATCCCCAGAAAGAAATAGAAAGATTGGCGTGACACATCATTAATCTAACCATATCTAATAAGGTTTGATTCCTCCGTTCAGGCACACCGTTCCATTGTGGTATTCCGGGCAGAGTTAGTTGTGTAAATAATCCACAATCTTTAGATGTTCATCGAACTCTAGGCTCATATATACGCCTCCTCGATCCGATCGAAGAGCTTTAATCTTCTTGCCTAACTGGTTTTCTACTTCATTCTGAAACTCTTTGAATTTCTCAAAAGATTCATACTCATGCTCCATTAAGTAAATATAGCCATATCTACTCAATCATCAATAAATATAATGAAGTAACTAAATCCACCTCTTGCAGTCGAACTCATTGGTCCACACACATTCAAGTATATGAGACCAATAGTTCACTGGCTCGCTCTCCTTTCCTAGAAAGGGTGACTTTGTCAATTTGCCAAATAAACGTGACTCGCAAGAATCAAATGACTCCAAGTCAAATGAGTCCAGAATCCCTTCTGTAAGAAGTTTCTAAATGCGCTTCACATTTATATGGCGTAATCGACAATGCCATAGATATGTGGGGTTAGAATCATTAGTTCTAGCCTTTTTGTTATTGATGGTGAGTATTTGTTTGTCAAAATTTAGCAAATAAACCCCATTATGCAAACAGGTGCTAAAATAAAATACATCATCTCTTGAAAGGTATAAGAACCATTCTTAATATGAAAATCAAAACCTTCCATATCCAATATAGAAGGAGAAATGATGTTTTTGTTTACACTAGGAACATAATAATAATTATTAAGTTTTAGTTCAAGGTCTGAGGGCAACGACAAAACATAAGTTCTTGTACTGGCCCCATTTGCGACTCGTAGGTTCACCTCATCTCTACCTACCTTCCGAGGTTGTTTTAGTCCCTCCACATTTGAACAAATGTGAGTACCACAACCGGTATCCAATATCCAATCAGAAGTAGTTGTAGCTAGATTGATTTTAATAACGAAAACATTTAAAGTCATGGAAATCATTCCATACTTCAAGTCTTCCTTTAGCTTTGGGCAGTTCCTCTTCCAATGCATCTTTTGTTGGCAATGAAAGCACTGATTATCCGCAGCTAAGGGCGACTTCTTAGCGACCAATCGTTGCTTAGACTTAGGCTTGGTCACACCACCCTTGCCTTTCAACAGGTTGCCCTTTGAAGTGGCCCATTTCTTTCCCCTCCCGACATTAAGCACTTGTTTTCGGGAAGTCCTGGAATAGGCGTATTCGAGACGCATTCCTTCTTATCATGCCTGAGAACTATTCTCAGGTTGCGATGACTCTACAGGTAATTGTTTGGTCCAACCAAATGTTCACAGTCTAGTATCGACTTTAGGTTAAAAGTTGACTTGCTTTCATTGGCCATTGCTACAAAACAGAATTAATATGCAAAAATTTAGTACATTTATTAATAAATAACTTAATCAATTTCCAAAATAGAAAAGTCATTTAATACTTTATTCATCCTCTTAAGGTGTCCATATGAATAAAACAATTCCAAGATCCTCATTTTACCCTAGTGTGACCAAGCTTTGGCTTGTCAACCACACTAGTCAAAATAGGTAAGCAATTCTTGCTAATTATGTCCAACATAACTCTCGGTTGATAGGCATATCTAATATGACTATCCCTTTGCCCCAATATGTAAGGACTCCTTACTCATATCTTTGAGGGAACCAAAATAGTCTTGTAAATATCTTCTTAGACTTACCTACATTAACTCAAGATTATAATAATGTCACGCTTTGGCGATGCCCATTATGAATGATCGAAAGTGTAATGGGTGACCTTATTTGGGAGGGCATAAACTCAATATTTCCTTGGGACGAGATTTAATAAATTGTTTTAATATATGTGAACTAATAGTCATATTAAAACAATATAATAAATCAGGCATGCGATAATTAAAGCAATAAATCTAATTTAAGCAATAAATAAATGATTCTAGTATGGCCCCTAAAAATAAAATAAAGATCTAATATTCAAAATCTCCCACTTGAATCGCGATCTCCTCCAAGGCTCCGTTCTTCAAGCTTTATATTTTGTAACCATACTTAGAAATTTAAACTTAAAGCTAATGCAATAAAATAAATTACATAAATACGACGGTTTTACCTACCATATTTAGGTTAAAAAAAAAAAACAAGGTGCACAAACCTTATTTTGGGCCATACTAGATCATACATTCATTCACCCATAAAATAGGTGACCCACAAAATATAAAATGTATCCAAAAGCCATATAATAAAGCAATTAAATCAATTATCTAATAAATAATAATTGAATTAAATTAAATTATACACTGAACATGCTTATATTTTATACCATGGAAATAAGAATAACAGAGACTATAATGATCTAATTTTAGGGCATACATGCACTAGTTAGAGCATCTGACATCTTTTAGAGCATACAAATGTATAATCAGATCATAAAACTAGTATAACAATAGCACCAAAGTAAACCATTAAATAGTATCAAATTACTTAATACGGCCACCAAATCATGAGTGATCCAATCACATAAAACAAGTTTATGGTCTCCTGACAACATCTACTGCACTGCCACCAAGTCACTCTAAAAGTGATTATAAAATATAAATAACATTTGACATCACATCACAATATCAAAGCAGCGTATGTGAAATAGTGTGATCCAATCACAAAGTCAAACCCTGATCATATAACAATCACATAAAACAAAAATGGAACACCTAATCTGAGGTGATTGTTGATCTGTATCAGTGGCAAGGAAATTTTATAACCCCTAGTTCACTTCCAGTGAAACAAAAGAAACGCCGCAATCGCATAATATAAAATTCAATCGTTAAACAATTGAGATTTGACTCGGGTAATATGAGCGAACCGATATGCTAAAGCCACCAAAAAATGCGATTCATATTCACTCAAGTATACAACTCTGAAACAAGTATATTTGACGTGATCCAATCACGACAAAAAAAATATACACGATCAAAATCACAAAAAAAAACCCCGATCTAATCGACAATTTTCGTGCAACAAGAAGTAAAAAAATTAGTGATCTAATTAAAATATTAACCTGATTTTGATATTACTGTAGGATCTAGTTACAATGATCCAATTATATAAGCGAAAGATAATTAGAAACATGAAACTTAATGGGTCATTAAATACACATAAATATATCTCTTGATGTGTGTCTCAAATATCGATATGTGCGAATTAGGATTTCAAGTGTAATCCCTCTACTGTAGTCCAGGCAGCAATTGATACGATCAATCCAAACACATTCGTTAGCTAGAACGAGCACAAGCAACCTTTTTTAGGCTATGGAGGTGCTTGGTTGTTTAGGGAGAGAATATGAGAGAATGAGAGTTGAAACTTGTAACCTAGTTACGTCCTCCTTCTCTTCTATTTAAACTGTAGAGTTCACATGTAGTGGGCTAACCCTAGGTAGGTCCACTTACCGTTCTCTCTTATTAATTAACTAATGCGACTCCTAGGTCCATTAATTAATTATTGATCCATGGATCACTTAAGCGTGTGACCAGTTAGACCCATCGCATTTAGTAGTAGGCCAACTTATATCGGTCCATTTATCGTATGCGGTCTCTAGCTAAACATTACGATCTACTATATTGATGAGTTAACTATCTCTGTAATTAAATCCGGAATTTTGCACCTTAACTGACAGGACATAAATCCTTAAGTAATTAGCATCCGCACAATTAGACTGGACATAACCTCCCTCTTTCAGCTGATTAGCGGATAAAAAAATCTTTAGGGACCTTAAAATCCGTCTGCATAACATGTTAGAAAAAGAAATTGCAAGCTTCTGGGTCTTGCCACGTAGGCGCTCTATAGCTTGCATGTCTTCTACAAACACTGCCACGTCCAAGGCTTAGACGTTCATACACTTTGTTGATGCTGACGAACGTTCTGAACCAGATGCCCTTTTTTACAAACTTCCCGAATATCAAATAGGTTCACTAATTTCACAATCTTCGTTTCAATTTTAATTCATAAGCTACTGATTTAAATTTCATCAAATTATAAACCAAAGGCAAATATGTCAAGTGATTCAGAAAATGATAGCATAATTACAACACAAGAGGTACAATCTTTATTACCAACAAAGGATCAACAAGAAGTTACAAGTGATGATAATAAAGTCACGGCTATTGATGATGTTAAGGGGAGTACTAATTTGGTGAGAGATGTAATTATGTGGCGAAGAAAAAAGATTAGCGCGCTGGTTTTGGTAGGGGCAACGGGTGTATGGGTATTGTTTCAAGTCTACCGCTTTAAGTTTATGCCTCTAGCTTCTTGGCTGGCTATGGCTTCTCTTGCTCTTCTCTTTCTTTATGGTTCTCTTCTTCGGCTTCTCCGCAAGTAACAATATCTGCCCTTTCTCTCTCTCTTAGTTTTATGTATACATGTGTTATCTGTTATGTTGTAGTAGTGATTTATATATACTCGTTATGTTTGAAATTGAAATTCATGATCAATTTATTAGTAGCTGAAATTACACTAGAAAATCAGTGACCATTGTATCTTCTCCAATGCTACAAATTTTGAAGGAGTGTTTATATTTGACACGTTATTAAATTTAAAATTTTATTTATATAAACTTTTATGTTGTAATCTTATAAAAATATTATATTCTATAAATTAGGTTTGTACATCTATGAGGTTTATAGGTTTATCATATGAGGATGAGGTTTT
Source organism: Tetragonia tetragonoides (assembly GCA_038025085.1). NCBI lineage: Eukaryota > Viridiplantae > Streptophyta > Magnoliopsida > Caryophyllales > Aizoaceae > Tetragonia > Tetragonia tetragonoides. The sequence goes on from CM076141.1 coordinate 35,245,373, forward strand.
TAAGAGTTTTTTTTCTCACAAACCTCCCATAAAATCTTGTATTAGAGATGCTCTTAGGATCCATTCACTTGGATAAATATGAACTAAACTGAATTTTCCAAAAAAAAAAACTAAACTGAATATTGAATTTTCTGATCTTTAGCCTTTTATTACTTGTTTCTCCAAAAAAGAAAAAAAAAAGAAAAAAAAAACTTGTTTAAATCTTAAAATTGAGCTCATTAAATAATATTTTTTTGGACGGTAAGGAGGTCCATTTTTGGGCTAACCCTCCTTGAGGTAAGGGCCCACAAGCAAGTGGCAAGGCATTTGTGGAAGAGGGGAAGGGGATAGGGATCCCAAATGTGTCTAGTGAGATTTGAATCCTGATAGTGAAGGGGAACAAGCAAGAAGATAGACTTGGCAATACTGACCTGGATCCGATAATCCGATCCGTTATTCGATTCAATCCAAATAGCAAGACTTGAAATTGAACCGAAAATCCGAAACAACCCGATTCAAAATTAGCAGTCCTGATATAATTCGTACCCGAATCTGATCTAATAACCGAAACCGACCCAATTCAAATAATCCGAAGGGATCAGAACCAAACATAACTCAAAATTTATGACCCAAACCAACCCGAATCCGAATATAAAACTGATAATATATTATTTTTGTTTATTTATTTATTTATTTGTTAGTGTTTTAAAAATAGTAAAATTAAAATCTCTTAAAACACTATGATTACAGTCACCTATTAAATTATCTATTTGATGGCGCTATAATAGTTACTCTTTCAAAAATTGCTACGCAATTGATTAAATCTCCTTAATTTTGTTACACTTACTCCTATAAAAATTGCAGTCACTCCAAAATATTACTCCCTCTGTCCTATTTAATTGTCCACTTTGAAATAGATGACTCGCAACATTTGTGATGAGATATTGATTAAAAACTACGTGCAATCATTCTAATTTTGACCTGACTTGTACCCGCTCATAATGTAGTAACGCTATCGGGGTAAACTGTACTAAAATCGAACTTGGAAAAAAATTGTGACTGAAATCTGTCCGACCCATATCTGACCCGAAACAACATGACCACGAATCAACCCGAACCCAAATGTACCCAAACCAAACGACCCGAACACGAACCGAGTACAGTGCGTGATAATCCAATTCACACCGAATCGATATGGCCCGAACCGAATTGTCCCGACCCGACCCGAAAACAACATGAATCATTAACCCGAGCCCAAATATATCCGACCGAACTCGACCCAAGTGATCCGTTTGCCAGGTCTAATCATAAACAAAGAAGACCCTTCCATTTGGTCGTTTTGGCTTAAGCCATAAGTTCCTACCCGAACTAAATTGGACTGAACTAGACTAAGGTGATGAGAACAAAGCCTTATTTTCGGCCGAGTATGTATGAAGTCATGTTTATTTCGAACTTAATTAAGTTGAGGTTTTAAACGTACGTAACATATACGGGAGAGTATTAGCTTTAGACCTTAGTTTACATACCCTTTTATCTATAATTTAAGTTTTTGATAGTTAAATCAGTAAGTGGTTGTTGTAAGTGGTTCAATATTCTCATCCTTTAAATAAGGTCGAGAGCTTAAATCAAATGTACGGAGTGACGACTAGTTGGGAGTACTTTACCCTTTGATGAGGGCCGACTTGATATGAAGATCAGAGGATTAATCTCGGACTCTTCTTGGTTTAAACCAAAATTAAAAAGATTTGGATAGTTAAATGTCAAAATGCTACTCGTATCTATCTAGATTATGTGTGGCTAGACCTGTCAATTTCCGACCCGATCTGAAAACCCGATCTAACCCGATCCGTTTTTTCAGGGTCTTGACACTGATTTTTCGACCAGGAACCCGTTTTGACCTGAATCCGATTAACCCGCTGTTTTTGGATCAAATCCGACCCGTTAGTGGGTCGACCCGTTTGACCTGCAAAATAGAACAATTTGTAATTATAAATTAAAAGTTCAATTAAGTTATCCTAAAAAACTATATAAAACCTTTTTTTGTGTTTCATCAACTTTTTCTCTACATCTTTATTCTCTCAAAATGAGAAATTTTGCTCTTAACTACCCTCAAATGGACGGAATTATATTGTACAACTTATCGAATAATTAATCAAAATATAAAAAATATCATATATGTGTATATATATATTCCAAAACGTGAATAAAATACGTATGTAGTTAATACAAGTTATAAATTAGAGTATATATGTACAAATATATCTTTTGAAAACATAAACTGACTATATAATTGACGAATAAAATAAAAATTTTTGGGTCACCCGGCTCGGTGGATCAACCCGAACCCGACAATACTGGGTCAGGGTTAAGCATTTCTCAACCCGAACCCGAAACGACCCGACTCGCTAGTGACCCTAACCCGACCCGCTCGACCCAATTGACAGTTCATTTTTGATAAATTGGATTTTTAAAAAATGGATTTCATTTCGCAGAGAGGTTCCGGATATGATGAGCGAATGGGAATTGACAGAGCGACGAACAACGGAGATGGCAGATTCAACAACGCGCCTCATTGAAAAAGGCATAAGATGGATGTTCAATGTGAGCTGTGAGAGACAGTGGTACATCTTTGTCGGTGTCTTCTCCGCTTTGCTTCTAATGGCTTATTTGGGACATCATTTTGATCTACTTACCCTTCTATATATTGGTGAGTTTAATTTTGATGATTAACCAATTGTGATAAGGAATATAATATTAATTGGGCTAACAAGCACCCGCTCAATCTCTTAGTTGAATTGGTTTTAAGGTATGGCGGATGGTTGTAGGTCTAAATAATGTTATACTCGTATCCCTTATGAAATTGTTGTGTAAAAATATGCTTTGGGAATATAATAATAATGGGAAAACGTATGTTATTTGTCGTCATCGTCCAAATTACCCTATGAAGACGATTTAACAATAGTGTGTGGTTCAATCAGGCATTGTTATCACTAATCGGGGGATTACAATTAGTAAGAGTGTTTTTTTTTACTGAATTTGATCGAATCGAACCGAATACTGAGGAAGTGGAAAAGAACTGCACTAAGGGCTCGTCGTGTTTGCAATCAAATATAATGCAATGCAATTATTTTATAGAGTAGGTTTGGGGTGAAAAGGGAAGGGGTGGGAGGAGAGGGATCGGAAAAAGTGAGGTTAATTGCATGATCCAATGTAATCATAATTGCTCAACTTTTTTCATGTAATGATGATTACTTTGAATGATGTAATCAACCTCATATTTCTCGTCTTCTTTCACCCATCCTGCATTTTTCACCTTACATCTGCCATTTAAAATGATTGTATTTACAAGCAAGTAAACGCCACCTAAGAGCATGTTTGGTCTAGCTTATGATGAGCTTTTACTTTTTCCCCTATTTTTCCTCACCTACCACCCCTTCTACCCCCTCTTCACCCCTATTTTCAACTTCCAAAAAGTTTAAAACTCCCTCTAAGATCCCCTAGAAGCCCCAAAAGTAGAAGCATCAAATTAGAGCTTTTACTTTTGGACCTCCCAATGGGTGTTTTGTGCTTCTTAGAAGCTGAAAATAGGAAAAATAGAGAAGAAAGTAAAAGCTCATCACAAGTTAGGCCAAACATCACCTAAATGTCTACTTATAATTATCACGAGGGAGTAGTTAGTGCCCTGTATTTTTGTCGCTTAAATTATTTACGACCCGTTAGCTTTAAAATTTATTGCTTACGATGGGCTAATGTAATTATGACGAGACAGGAACTGTGGTGGGAGTGACGGTGCCAGTAATGTATGTGAAGAACCAAGCGGAGATTAAAGCACGAGGAGAGAGATTGAGGGTGCAGGGAAGAACACTGTATGACACATTGGACGAGAGGGTATTCTCTAAATCAAAACTGAAGCCCAAGGATAAGAAAGATCAGTGAAAGTGCAGTGTAAAGATTATTATGACACACTCATGTTGCTAGTTGCTACTCTACTCCATATTTCTAAATTAGTAGGAGTACAATATATATCATGTAAAATATATATTATGAGAACACAAAAACTTGTATAAGACGGTTTTAGTGTAACTTTCGGTGATATTTGATTGTGTTTGTATGTTTTGTGGTTTGTTCAGAGTGAAGTTCTAATTTGTTTCCGCTAACCATATATTGAAGACTAATTTTAGTGACTAAAGAAAAACTCGAATTGAAGAGACGATATTATAAAAAATAAAAAATAATTAAAAAAAAAAAGAAGAAAGTTGAAGGACCCGAGTGATGCTATAAACTCCTTTTCTAATCAGAATTTTTTGTTTGCTTAAATATTGATTACTATGATTATTGCATATATTTAAGTTAAATAATTTAATATAAAATTGAATTTACTCATATATTCGATAACATAATACTCTATACTATGTGATCACTGGTGTAGATTGAAATTATGTTGAAATAATTTATTTATAAAATGTGTTGTAATTTTAGTTGGAGTATAATTTTGATGTAAATTGACATGTTATCCAACTTTCGAGGACGTGTTCACCTTGAGGATCCGTGGCGCAATGGTAGCGCGTCTGACTCCAGATCAGAAGGTTGCGTGTTCGATTCACGTCGGGTTCAATTCCCCTATCCTGTAGGTCCTCTTTTTTTTTATTTTTTTTTATTTATTTAAATTTTTACCGACAAAATAATACTCTAGTACAATTACTGCATTGATTCACATGAAAATTTAGAGCCAAAATGATTTGTCAACTAATCTTGAGCTACTCTTTTAATTTCAGTTGGGTTAAAATATAAAAACCACAAGTTGAATTTCATAAATCTTTTAGTATTACATGAATTCTTCAATTCCCCTCATTTAAAAAAACCGACTTTTTTGATAAAAAATAAAAATAATAATAATAAACTTTACACATTTCAAAATGAGAGGAAGAAAATGAAGTTTACAATAAAATCAACTCGAGAATAGTGCTAAGCTTTGCAAAATTTGAGCACTAGTCACCAACTCACCATCTCCATATAAGATGTATTCTGGAGTGGAGTTATAAAGTTCAAGCTACTAAGCTGAGCTTGAATAGCTCATGTACCATTGATTGTAAAGGAAACCCTGTTACAATGCTACCTCACCAAAGGGTAGAGCTCAACAAAACCATAAACCAATTCTTAATTAAAGCGGCAACAAATTTTCAACGAACATTTTTAAATAATCGAGCAAAAAATCGCCTAAGGATCAAGCACTAGCTCTGGGCTTCCACTTCCATGACGTATTCTCAGATCAAATCATCATCGACCTCCACCTTATGAAGCCCGGAAATGCACAACAGAAAGACGATACTCCTAGAGTTCTGGAGATATCCATCCAGTAAGAGCAAGACTACTCGAAATATGAAACTTCATCTGCGTAAATAAGAGAGTGGGGTGTGAGTGAGGCAGGAAGGTACGCCACTAAAAAAGGAAACAACTAGATCAAAGTGAAGCACAACTTTCTACAGAATTGGAGACGTGCAAACTCAAGCATCAATAGTACTACAGTTAAGAGGGAATATGTAATTCAAAAAGAGCCTCTGTAAAGTTTCCAAAAACCTAAAAAAACAAGTGATAAGCTACAGCAAACTGACCAAGCATTCTCTCAAACATCCCAGAACTGTAAACTAGGCAGTTAGCTGATCAATTGTTTAAGACAAACATGAGAAGAAAAACCCTTAATAAATTTAAATACGATGAAACTGCCAGGTCCTTTAAGAGGCACAAATATGAGTATCTATCCCGGAAATGGAGAGACAGGACACTTCTTCCTTGAAGGTCGAATTTTGATTTTTTGATATCGAAGGAACTTAAATTTGACCCTCCACTCTAAATGGGCATTACCTTAGCATTTTAGGGCCAAATGCACTAAATAAAGCACCCCTTGAACTTCAATTGAACAGGATCCCTACGGTCAATGAAAGAGCATAACTCTTTGACCAGGAGGTCATTTCCATGTCTTCTTCAGTTTCCACAGTTGATAGCCATACACCAGAAGAAAGATTCTCTGGCAATGCACATGACAGCTTTAAGCTAATAAAACGACCACCACCCAGGAAGGATCCTGCTGACGGCAGTGTTTATGGAGGTGTACACGACTTTAAGCTATTACTTCGTATTTGAGAAAAATGTTGTAACAGATGAGATTTTTGTAAGCAATTCTTTCTCCTAGAATGAATTTCACAATCCGTTTGACAAAAGTTGAACATCTAGCTCTGCCCCAAATCCATAAGCTATTTGGTAAATTGTCCATCCAACAGGCCAATAATTGAAATACAGGGCAGTAGATATTGCATTTTGTACTATCAGATAAGGAAATGATGGTCTAAACTCTAAAGCAAAGACGTACCTCTTTCACCAATACCGCTGCCAAATTCACGGCCAAACATATGGCTCATCTTAGCATGTTTTGTCTCCAAATATCTCTTATTTTCCTTCGTTATGGTGGTGACAACTGGTACTCTGTCAGTAATAGCAAGACCACAACTTCTGAGCTGTGAACACTTTGCAGGATTGTTTGTCAAGAGCTTGATTGATTGAATGCCCAGATGCTTCAATATCTGCGAGCATCACAAAGTATGATCAGTTCACTATTATATCAGAAGCAGCAGCCAGATCTTATTTTATCCATTCTGCACGAACATCTCCTTTTTCGGTTAATGGATAGCTAGTCATCGTAAAACAAGAGGAAGACAAGTTCTAAAACTCATTCACTTTGTTGCAAGCTTAACTGTAGCACTGCAAATTTCATTTTCTTTTACTACCAATTCCAGAGATACTTACTCTAAATTTAAACACAATTGAAGATATCAACTGGGGATTTTGCTACAAAGGGGTGTTTTTTTTTTTATATATATTTTTTGTTATGGAAAAAGGGCAAGTTTTGGTGGTTTGACGTATTATCAAATTAGGTCTCACCAAAGCAAATGAAAAGCCAGTGTCATTTGAGAATTTGCTTACATCTCGAGTTAAAGTGTCAAAACTGGTAGTCCATTTCTATTTTGCTCATTAACTGTGATCATCTCTTAACCCAATCCTGAGCTAAAGGAGTCTTATCTAGCCCTTAGTTGATTTGCAACCCAAAGCTCAACCAGGTTATATTCGGTGGCAAGAGAAGCAATGAACCGAACAAATTAAATTTTGTTTCCATTTAGTTGAACAAAAAATGCTTTATTAGACTTTTATCATTTAACAGTACAAATAAGTAGGTTAGGGGAAAGTATAAGCCATTTACCTTACCTACACTGAGGGGAGGGGGACTGTTGTCTATTTTAAAGGGAATTTTCAATTTCCCCAATCACATGTACTCTCACTCTTTCAAAGAGTTTATTTCACAAATCCAGTCAAAACAATAAATAAATAAATGCTGACAGTTTTTTATCACTTTTTGATGAAAAAACTATACGAGTAGTTTTCATTGAGATGTTATATGTTTAAACTTTAAAGTGTACCTCTGCAAAGAAATATTTTACACCCAACCAAATGAAGCATTGTACTAATTATGTTGAAAACAAGATCCTGCACAGATAACATTTTCACTGAGGCAATGGTGCCAACAAAGTTCTGATTATAAATAATAAATGTTCAATTAGAATACGTATCTTACAAAATGCATGTAACGCTCAACTTTCTTAGTACCTGTGCACTAGTGTGATACTCCCGGGCGTCGACAGGCAATCCAAGCTGTATGTTAGCATCAACAGTATCTAGTCCAGCATCCTGAAATTGTAAGCAAGAAGTTTGTTTCCCAAGCCAATTCCCCTTCCTTCATGTCCACAGTTGTAGACCAATACACCCCTGCCAGCTTTCTCAATCAGCTCCATTGCAAGTGCAAGTTGATTCCCACAATCACATCTAGCTGAGCCAAATATGTCCCCCGTTAGACACTCTGAATGCACCCTCACTAGAACATCTCGCCCATTCCCTATTTGACCCTGATACCACCAAAATTATCATGAAGTGGTACAATGTCCAAGAAAATAGGAACACTAGGATATATATAGCAATTACTAATCAACTAAAATTGTGTACCTTGACCATTGCAACATGCTCAATCCCATCAGATATTGATCTGTAACAGTGGACTTTGAATGTTCCCCACTGAGTAGGTATCTTTGCAGAAGCAGAGAGTTCAACCAACTTCTCATTCATTCTTCTGTGCCTGCAGAATCATAGAAAAGAATTTGGTCATCCACTTATTTGACCATCCTTACACCAGTCACTTATTTTACAATTGAGAAATTTCACATATACATAACCATCTCCCCTCAGGTTCAAAAACATAAAAGACTGAATGCTTGAGTTAGGATGTTCCTTTCTTGTCCATGCTACTGAGATGGACAAAATGCAGTCATTTGTAACCATTTCATTTTATAATTGCACAACCATGCGACCATGAGTCAGTAGAACCTTTTCGTGGAGACACTAACTTTCAAATCTTAATATACAAACCTCCTATAGCATAACTTATCAGGTCAGCAATTCTTATGATTTTCAGCTTCTCCTTTTCAGCAGATTCACGAAATTTGACGAATCTTTCCCTTGAGGCTTCAGTAGAAGCATGAGACTCCAATGGGTTCAAGCCCAGCAAGCATAGCAAGATCTACAGCTGCTTCTGCGTGCCCAGATATTTCTAGGACACCTCCTTCCCTATACTTTTGCAAAAACATAGGGCCAGGACAGGTAAAGTCCTCATAATTGGATTTTCTTGATGCCATAGCCAGGATAGTTGTTGCCATGTCACTACCTGAGACCCAACCTGGGCCCACATGTCCCACATCCTATCGAGAAATATTGAACAACAGTAAGAGGAAACACGACTTTATACAAGAGAATGACATAAGGAACAATTAACTTTTACTCCTCACAATGCATTGCTTTTCCACAATTAAATGGTCTATGACCACATACTGTATCCATTTTCATACTAAAAAGATTTCCTGACTTGCTTTAGCGATACAATGAATAGTGACTAATGTTCAATCATAAAAAACCTGACAAGTGTTAAATCATTCATTAGAAAGGAAAGAGGCACAAGCACAAAATCATTTTCTCATTCAATTTAGGAAAATTCCATATAGGTAGCAATGTACCATGAGGTTTGTGTAATAATTTTTGAGTGGTATGTATTTTCAAAATTCTCATTTGGGTACCATGAGTTTTTGAAATAAATGTTGGTGAAGTGCCACATGATAGCAGTGTTAACCCCACCGTTAAGAATTATGTAGTTTAATCCAATATCAAAAGGCAGCAAACCCGTTTGCATGTGGCACCTAAGTGAATCTATTTTTTGAAGTTCAAGGATTAATGAACAAATACATACCATCCAAAATAAGATCAAACCAAACTAATGATACCTGCACAGAATAAAAATATAGACACTAGTCAAAATGAAGAGTGGCCTATATCCCCCTCCCTGTAAGGCTGTAAGGCACAAGTGGCTAGTTCTTCCAGTCTTATCTTTTGTCCCTCCAAAAGCTGTAGTCACAATTAACCTAAACAGCCAATCCAAGGAACCCTCTTTTGCACTATAACAGAACAAAACAAAAAAATAACGCTAGCATAGTAAATCTAGATTGTCAATGTTATGTGCTTTCTCCAGCGTACGTAAATGCTTACCGTACAAGGCAGCTGCAGTCTATCCAAGTCTTCCCCTTTCATGGTCACAAACATGATCCCAGTTCCATGCTTCACTAAAAAGTCTGCAGTTTCAGGTGAGATTAGGGAAGCTGCCAACACTAAAAACCCTACGTCTTCCCTCTTTTCATCACCTAAAACTACCACCATCTGCAAAAATAGATAAATCACAAAAATTAACTTGCTCCCTAACATTATAAAAAATCGCATATCAACTGACAAATGCAATGGAAAATTGTTCTGTGTTACTACTGCTATTGTGTAGTATCTGGAGCCACATTTGCAACTCCCTTTCCGACTCTTCTACTTTGCCATCTTCTTTTCACAAAAAACATTTGCGATGACTTATAACCACTAAAAAATCCAAATTTTGCTTATTTATAGCAAGTTACCTCCAGAACATGCCACAAACAGAAATAGCAAAAACATTCGGCAAAGGGAAATAAGAAAGTGACTAATCAAAATGATTTTTTTTTTTTTTTTTTTGGGGAAAATACAAAGAACTCCTCTTCCCCCGTTGGAGGAGATGGTATAAGTGGACGGTATGCCAGTGCAGTAGTGCACCAACAGACACCCCCCAGTTTTGACAGAAAAAAACAAGGTGACTTGCTGTAACTTCTCTAATCTCGTCAAAAGAAATTATAGAACTTGATGAAAAAAGAGGGGAGAAGAGAAACCACCTTTCCTTGACGGATATCATCAACTGCCTCCAAGATGGTCGCAGAACCTTCTGTGGGAGTGCTGAACTTATATTTATCACCGTTAACATCAGCCACAGATCCAGGGCCAATATTAATAGGACCGCTGGTATCATCGACAGAGACACCTTCAGGAACAGAAATAGCTATGTCTTTTCCCATTCCAAACTGGATGTATTCCTGATGTCTGATCTGACAAGAGGGCTTCGGTGGCGCAATGCTCGGGATGTATAATAGCTAATACATGCTCTTTTCTACACAAATGAGAGGATGAATCAAGGTTAAAAATTTAAGGACAGACCATCTACATGTGAAGAACTCCAATTAAAAAACAATTTTGTCATGCAGCATGAATCAATTTAATTTATTTCCTGCAAACATAAATGCTTCTCATTTTTATTCGTAAAGTCAGATAGATCATTTTCAACCAGTACTTCACAAGGAAAATAATGAAACGACTCCAGTTTGCATACAAAAATCTCCAACTAGTCCCACCAGAAACTGCTTATCTAACTTTCTATTTAAAGTTTTTTCAAAAAGTGGTATGAAACTACACAACGTGACTTTAGAGTTAAGAAAAATACTTTTGGATGGAGAATGAAGAAGTATCTCAGAGGGAAGGGGAAGATACCGGTTACCATATGCAATAACACACAAAGATCCACCACAAAAATATCCATGCAACAAAAGACTTGGCATTTTAATGACCCTGGTTTTCAAATTTTAATTGCAATAAGTCCAGAAATTGCCTCTCTAGAGTTGAGATCAGAAAAGTCCTTAAGAGCACTGTTGAATCAGCTTTATATGAACATAATGCAAAGTCATAATGTTAAAGAAGATAACGACTTCTGGGGACGTGCTGTGGGAGGGGGTGGGTGGGTGGACCTCTGGTTACCATATGCAACAACATACAAGAAAAATCCACTAGCATGCATGCATTAAGTAGCTCGACAAATGTGCTAAATGGGTAAAACAGTGGGGAGGGAAAGAAACCATTTAAGCAACAAATAAGATGTGGTCAAGAATAAACCAATCAAACTATATAAACAGATTACAACAGAGACCTAATAGGAGCTTATTTCTTGAAATAGCAGAGGAAAGCATTTTACAACAATCCAGAGACAGGAAGATTCATATTTATAGGTGTATTCTGAAAAAATACTGGCAGGACAGAAGGTCAACCAATCAATAAGTGGGCAACCTCAACTTCAATAAAAATACAAAATCAAGATCCAAAAAGTTTATGGGAATAATTAATTATAGTAAGACTGGTCAATATTCTCACACTAATGCCATAAGAAGAATGTATATCAGATGCAAGTAGATTATGGAACTTATTATAATAATATGAGAGATTGATATCCTTGACGTCATAAAAAAATCTCTCTACTGATCATGCAGTCAACCTCTGAAGTTCGTGCACCTGTTCCCCCTTCCAATATAACCCCGAAAGTTTCTAATTTTGTTACCCGGCCAAAGCTACGACAACGACATGCTCTGTACGATTCTTGCGCTTTCATGTCCTACTTCGTAAAGAGCACTACACACTAGGACATTCTTCTTCTAAGGGCAACATTTATCATTTGCTAGCAAACAAATAATAATAAAATCATTATCATTTCCCCAGCGCCTCTGACCGTGTCTCACGAGGCTTCTTCCTAGTGCCTACGCAGAATACACAACGCTTATTGACAAAAGTATTTAAATTGATCACCTTTCACTTGCAAAGCATACCAACAATTTCGCCAGATAGTTCCTCATGTCAGCAAGGGTAAATGAGGATTAAGCTGATAATAACAGAATTATTTTATGTATTGTCTCTATTATAAAACAAGAAAAATAGAAGCCTGGTTTAATTCACAAAGCATCGACTTCCTCAGGCAGCAACAACTTCCAGGAGGATTATCAAAATAGGTATTGACACCTACTCAATGTAAAACTTGTTTCCTGAGAAATAGGGGTAGATGGAAACTTGACTCACTTGCCACAAGCAAATGTTCTCTGATCTTCCAGAAACATTACTCCTTGGAACAACATACTGCAAAATATACAACCTAACAAAAAGTTCTTATAACAGGCAATTTTTAAGGAACCTCAAACTTTTACTATAATTCAAAAGGTTCAAACATCACTGATAGAAATATGTTTGGGGAAGTCTGATTTTGAGAATATGAGCAGGACAGCACACTTGCACTTCTAAAAAAACTTGGGAGGCTGATACAGTGAAAGGTTGCCTATAGAATCAGTAATCGTTAATAACAACTGGTAAAGCATTAATACAGTACAAGTAAGCAAATTTCCACCTTCAAGTTATAAAAATCCACTGTTTAACTCTATTATTGTTGCCCAATTGCAAACTTTAATAAAAAGTAAAATTTCCCTGCAACCACTGAGATATGCTGCTACATTGCAGGAAGTTCAAATACACTTCCACTTAAGTCAGCATCATTCAGGAACTCTGTTGAATTGTGCTTATTGGGACTTCAACAGTGCTCGTTACTAAATGCCATGCAATTAATATAAGGTGTTATATCTTTTGCAATATGCATACCTGTCAGCCTGATGACTATTCCACACTACCGAGCCTTTTTGGTGGTAGTGAAGCAGTATGATTTAAACAGCTGTTGCAATCTCCACCAGCTGTGGAGAATACACTACATAAAAGCAACACAAGCATCAGACAATATCATGTTTCAATATCCTCTAATGGTTGCACATCATGTTGACATAATCAGTAAAATATATTCACTGAAATTCTTTTAGTAAAGCCTGTGTGAACAGTGAACACATACTTCCAATAGCCAGAAAAAACAGATTACCAAAAAATAATAACCAGAAAAAACTAAAAGGTGAACTAAATTACACATTCTAGATGAATAAACAATATGGAGAGTTCCATTGTCATATGACAGCTGAATGAACAAATTCAATGCTGTTTTAGTATCCTGACATTAACTAAGGTTCACCTATCACCTATTGCTGACAGCAATATCTATCCAATAAGTCCACGTCATCATGTTGAGATGCATTTTTCCTGATGCAGTCATTAATGTACCTGAGAATACCGTTGCTGAAGAACATGACAAATTCCAAAATTTGCAAATGTATCCACTGTAGAAGCTGTGCTCAAGTTCAGATGTCAATAAGCACCAGTATTCTGAAAGACTGAGCATGACACGGTACCTCAGTGGCATCACGTAATATTTATACTTCCATGATTGGCTAACCAGCTCCAGCTATTGATTGCTGAGTATCCATTCTCCATCACAGCATGAGTTAGGTGGACAGTTCTTCAAAAATTTATAATGAGCTATATAGTACCCAGACAAAGAACCAGATTTAACGACTGGTTCACATAAGTTCACCAATAGTCATTACACAAACAGCTACCATTCTCAAAACAGTGGAACCTGTTTGAATCCCGCACAATAATTTTTCTTCGCGTAATCTTGGAGATAAATTTGATTGCAGTATGGCAGTCAACACAAGTTCTTAAATTCTTATAGACCTTGATAGATGTCCCGGGTGGAGTAGAAACAATTCCATACCCAACTGCAAGCTTCTCACTGTGGTAGAAGAGATTCTGCTCTTTCTGCTCGTCTTCCACATCATGCAGTACAAAGTTAGTGTCAGGAACATACCCTTCTTCCTTCATCTTCTTGGAGATCTCCGCCAAAAATTCATGTATTTCTTTGTGATTGGGATGAGATGTATCACCCACAAGAAACCTGTGGACCTGTCTATTGATCTCAATCCAGCTCAAGCCTGGTTTCTTTACCACTCCTCTACCATCCATCATCTTCCTTACCTTGGCCACTTCCTCCCACCTCCCTGCAGTGGCATAAATATTGCCCAAAGTTGTATATGTGGCAGCATTTTCTGGCTCTATATCGAACAACTCTTTTGCTGCTCGTTCTGCTAGTTCAACATTTTTATGAATTCTACAGCCCCCAAGTAAAGAGGCCCATAAAAATTTGTCTGGCTTCATAGGCATTTGACTAATATAATTTTCAGCTTCACTGAAACGGCCAGCTCGGCTCAGTATATCAATCAGACAAGCATAGTGCTCTGATATAGGTGTCAGCCCATGTAGATCCTTTATTGAGTGGAAATATTCAATTCCTTTGTCAACTAATCCAGCATGAGTACAGGCAGAAAGAACTCCAACAAAAGTCACATGATCTGGCCGAGTACCCGATTGGAGCAACAACTCAAAGAGCTCCAGAGCTTCCTCAGCCTGACCGTTCTGCGCAAATCCAACAATCAGCGAGGTCCATGACACCAAATCAGGTCTAGGCATACCTTCAAAGGCCTTTCTTGCGCTCTTGACATTACCACACTTAGAGTACATATGAACTAATGCACTTGCAGCAAATGAATCCATAGTAACTCCACTCCTGATCATGTGCCCATGAACCTGTTTCCCTATATTCTCCACAGCTCGATCCGCACAAGCGTTTAAAAGCCCTACGATTGTGAACTCATTCAGCCTAATCCCGGACTTCACCATACCCGAAAGCAATTCAAATCCCTCATCCCACCTCCCCTCATCAAAATATCTACCAATCATACCCGTCCACGAAACCACATCGCGGTCTACTGCTCTATCAAATATATGCCTAGCTTCTTCAATGCTACCACATTTTGCATACATATCAGATAGTGCACTCCAAACAGCAGAGTCAGAATCCAACCCCATCCTCACTATATGTCCATGAATTTCCTTCCCAGAAAGTAAACTTGGTATCGCTGTAGCAGCTGCAATGGCACTAGACACAGTAAACATATTACAATTCAAATTCCCACAATTCTGCATCTCCCTATACAAATCCAAACCCTCCATTGGCCTATTATGTTGAACATAACACGAAACCATGGCAGTCCACGAAAACCCATCTCTCCTAGGCATTTCATCAAACAACTTACGTGCATCACTCACCTTCCCCACTTTAGCATACCCTTTAATCATAGTATTCCAAGAACATAAATCCCTTTGAGGCATTTCATCAAACACCTTCTGGGCATCACTCAAACTACCACATTTTGCATACATATCAATAAGACGATTCGATATAAAAACACCCGGTATAAAGTTGGAACCTTTCATATGAGCATGAATTCTCCTACCCTCATCAAGGGCACCTTGTTGGACACAATATTGCAAAAGGGTAGAGTATATAAAAGCATAAGGACGATCAATTTTGTGTAACAATTGAACTGCTTCTTTAAGCCGTTTTTGTTCACATAAAATGTCAATTGCTTCTTTGAATTGATGTTCTTTGCATAAATGGTTGATAAGTTCATCGTTGATATTGGGTTTGGGTTTAAAGGAAGTTCTATTCACAATTGGTTTCTGGGGGTTGATAGATAGCGAAGATAAGAGGCGTTTTTTGGGGTTGATAGTAAGGAGAGAGAAATCAAGAGAGGAAATGAATTCCAGTGATCGGCATACATGCACAAGAGTTCTCGTTGTTTTCATTGTCCCGCCACAAACAACCGGAGCCTACAACTCCAACATCCAATGCACTTACTCTGGTAATAAGAGAGTGAGAAGAGTATCTAACATTACATTGTTTTTTTCTCTTTTTTTTAGGGGCATTGTTCTATTTTCTATTTTTCTCAACAAAAAAAAAAGAAAAAAAAAAGAAGAAAAGTCCGACCATATTAGAAGTTGTCCGACCTTGTTGGATTACCCACTACTTTATTCTTGGACACCCACTACTTCATTGTAGGTGTAGTTAAGTTGACTCCTCTTAGGTGTAGCCAAGAATTTGCCGATTTCAACACTTTCCAATTGGAAGAACCATCTAATTTCTTTATCTTTGCGTTTGCGGTAATGTTGGCACCTCGTAAAGTTGTGAGATAATAATTGAAACGCGTTGAAAATTTCTAAAAGGACACCTCTCTAAGAGTACCCCTACATAAAAGGGGTAACTAAGTCAAGTTTTTCTTGGGAGGATATTTTGGCAATGTCACACCTCAATTTGGAGGGGAAATGGTATGAAGGGAAGTCAAAATGGGAAAATAAAGTATAGTGATTTACGATAAAAACGATTACCTCTTAAAAAATTCTTTTTTGAGGCGGCTTCATGTATGAGGTATCACTTCTTGTAGGCATGTATTACTTTTCACGAATGATGGCATCATTTTTTTTATTCATGGGTATCATTTTTCATGAATGATGGCATCATTTTTTTGTTCACAAGTATCACGCCTCATGCATGATGTCTCATTGCATATGAGGTTTTTTGTTAGTCCTAATTGGGTCTTATGTCATGCAAAGAGACTAAACTTATTGTGTTTTACCCTGAAACCGCTAATGTCTTAGTAACCGTAGTACTCTTTTCCAATTTTTATTTTTTCCTCTTTTGGGTGACGACTCTTTCCCAATTATATATAAGAAACGCTAGATCATGCTAATCTTTGACCTTGACAAAAGACCGGTTATCATATCAGAAACTTGGATAGTGGAATAATAGAATATGTTTGTATTGTCATCCCTAACCGTGGATCACAAAAATTCGTATGAGGCGGTTTTAAGATAAGGCCAACTCATACAAGTATGATGTCATGCTTGGTTATAGAGGGGGATTATGTGTGTAGCCAAAAATGAATGTGGATATGCGCCTGAGAAACTTGGTCAGCATTGCGCCTGTGGATAGATGCGTCGAACATAGACAACTACAAGTAGATCTGATCACGTTGTGTTGTGCAGTTGTGCATGCTCAAGAAGTGGGTAACCAGTTTCTTAGATACAGACAAGAAAGACATAAAAATCAAGAATCAAAGAACTAACAAAGATGCATGTTGCAACCGACAGGAAGAGTTCAAAAAAAAAAAAAAAATGACATTGAAGTATGCGATATTATTGCCAGCAGGTCTGGTCCAACCCTATTTATGCCAGTGTTGAGTGCTATAACACAACAAGCAACAGACTTGAACAAGGTTCAACAACAGATTGAGATGGTACATAAATAATAGAAAGAAGCATATATTACAGACCTAGAGGCAACACCAACACTCAGTATTGATACTCTGAAGTATCAACCTCTTTTCTCCAGCCCCCATTTTCCGCTATTTCAATCATGTTCGAGGCATAACCAAATCACCTAAGGCGACGAAGAGGGGAAGCACGAACTCAGATGATCACATTGCATATACAATCTCTCCACTACTATCAATATCAATCTCAGAATCTGTTAAATCATCAATGTCTTCATCCATGTCGAAAGAGTCTGAGAAAAACTGGTTGAGAGCTTGTGAACCAGCAGCTGGGATGGTTGCCTCTGAGATTATTTGCATGATAGTATCAATGCTTTGCATCGGTTGTTCTGGTTCTTGGAATTGACTGCCTATTGCATTCTCATCCATTAAGTCGGCAGGGAGGTTTCTGAGAAACCACTCGTGCTTCCTGATTTCAGGAATGGTAATCCTCTGTCACACAATAACAAGCGTCAGGAAAATCAAGCTATTGCAAAGTGGAGCAAGCCACCCAACATACCAAGAAAATCATGCCTTCCAAACCTCATAAAACCACCCTCAATCCAAAAAATAAAAAAGAAAATCAAAAATTTAAACATGCAAGAAGTAAGGGAAGCTATGTTTGTCAACACTGCGACACTAACCGATTCAGGATCTTGCACAAAGATCCTGGAGATAAGATGGCGGCATTCTGGAGATAAGATTATATTCTCAGGAATTGTGTACTGGACACTTAATATTCTCTGCAGAAAGAGAAACACAGAAAAACGAAATAACAGTTAATAAGTCAAAATATGTTTCAGCAAATGTCAAGTGACAACAAAAACCACTAAACTCACTTGTATCATCTTCCTGAAATCCTTTGGTTCCTCTGGGTCCTCAAAAGGATATCCACCCACCAACATTACATACAAGGTCACTCCGCACGACCAAACATCTGCTATCTGCAACAATTCACAGATCCATGTCAAAAACCAATTGCACACCATTTCAATGTAGATTATCATAACAGCATGGAGCTAATAATTACTCAACTAGAACCAGATGCAAATCCTGATGCTCCAAAAACAATGATATGGAAGACAACCGTCCAACACTCCAACCTCAAGAAAATTATACCTCTTACCCTTTGAGGCAACCATTTCAGGAAACCATTCAAGCTCTTAGAACTGGTTCTAAGATAATCCCTCCATCGAATAACTTGGTTAAATCTACTTTTCCTAGGAGATAAGCAATTACCTTAGAATAATGCTCATAGAGTTTATATATGTAGTAGTAAATAGTTGACAATGCCATGTCTTGTTTCCCTTTATTTTTTTACATAACTTTTAGAGGGAATTTTCTCACAATCCACATGGCTTGTCAAGACAATACTACTCTTCTGGAAGAGTTCTGCGATATCTCGCTTCCATTTGCAACGGATTGGCTGCTTCCCAGTGTCCGACACATATCCCACTCATGCATCATGGTCGATCCCACTACTGGAACACTGGTTGTTTGTCATGTACCGTTACTAAATGCTCACCTAGTCACCTCCTCCACAAGTATAATTGCCAACTAGAAGTTCAAAATATATCAAGCCGTCATTATGGAGTGTCCGTTTAGCCCACCAATCATGATCATTCCCCTCAACATTTCCATTAAGCTAGCTCCCACTCAACTTGTTAGCTTTTAAAGCCCAAGCCCATACTTAATATGTTCAATTTGCTATCCTTGACTCGATCAAATTGTTCAGTGAGACACTTACTGAAAAAAGCAGGGAGTCATGCTATCTCCTGTTGAGCTCATCGGCAGCTTACCTGCTAATGACACCTCATGTTCATGTTCATGGTTTATCTACCACACTTGCCAATAGATGTCCTGGGTGCATAATCAACCTTCCTTGTCATGAAACGTTTTCATCTAACCTTAAAGGCGCATAGTGATGCCCATTGCATGTTACCAGCCAACACTACCTCAAATAGCTATGACCAACTGACACCCACGTCACGACCTCAGATTGATCAGGCATCCCAACTGCCCACTGAAAATTAGTGTGTGCTTGACTTGAGTCGTGAAGGAAAAAGAGTCCCAGCTAGAGGTGTTCAAATTCTGGGTTGGACAACTAAACCAGATCAGCTGGCTTGCACCAAACCAAGACTAGTTACTTTGACCTGGTCTCCAGTCCAAATGAACTGTAAACTCTTCCAGTCCGGTCCTGGTAAAAGCCCAGTAGACCAGGTAGTTGACCAAGAACAACTCTTTTCCCCCTTAGCTTGCCACTTGGTAGCAGTATATATAGCCTATGTTACATGGACTCTTCATCTTACCTCGAGTACCCGTGTCGGACACTCGACACTCGGACATGGGTATAGGCATTCGACACTTCATTTTCGGCCAAAAACATGCTAAATTTTCAAAATATTGCCGAGTCCGACACTTAGACACGTATCCACGTTGGACACGTCCAGCCGAGCATAGTATATAGCTAGCATAGTTAGGTTTCAGACATTTGCACATTCAAACACCTCTTAAACTCTCACAACATTGCTCATCTTTTTCCGTTCTCATCTCTCTGCATTTCACCTGGTTACAGTAGAAGTTGCCCCCGGAACTTATACAACGCAATTCCCTCTCGTTCTCGTCCGAGGGCAAGCCATTAGGTGGTCTCTCCACCTGAACTCCAACCTGTGTGTTGCAGTTGTCGCTGGATCTGGCCGTCCAACTGAAGAACGAAGCAAGCAACAGGCAGGGATCAATATCAAATCTAGTTGTTTTACTCAGTATTGTGGGTCAATCTCCTTTATTTATTTTTTATTTCGGGCTTTTTTAATGACTCAAAATAACCTCATCTGTGAAGTTTGGTGCCAGGTTACTGCACATCAATCAACAACACATTCAGCTTTCATTTTTTTCTTTCCTTTTTTACCAGGTATGTGTGATTTATCTTCCTTTACTTACTTTTCTGGCACACAGTATTGTATTTTCACTTGAAATTTTCTTTAGATTACATCATTTATTATCCATGAGCATCAGAGAATCAGAAGTTAACATGCAAGTCATCTAAAATTTCCACCCAAAATATACTAGCATTAGACTACTAATGATCTACATAATTAAGTACAATTACTCACCTAGGGTTGCACTAGAAAATATTTGCCTGATTTCCTCCTCCTTGCTCTAGCTTCGTCTTCCCATTTTCTCTCTTTTCCTTCCCGGTCTTGGACATCTTCCCCTTTCTCACCATAGTCTCCATTCTTTGTTGGTGTCGTCTTTACTAGAATGGCTAATCCGAGCCAATATAAGCGCTAGCTTAAAAAATTTCCAACAAGAAATAAATGGTGGTGATGAGTGGTATTATACCCCGACCACAAGTATAGGTCTGAACTCTTAAGCTCCCTTTTCTTTCGTTTCAACTATACAGTATAGCTTGAGTATCCAAAAGGACCAGAACACATGTCTAGTTCTTAGAATTAATCCAAAACCTCTTACCCTAAGAAGCCAACCTAAAACTAATGAATACACGAAGCACATTAATATTCATACATTATCATTTTGTATGTAAGTAACCAAAAAAAAAACAATAGTTTACAATGCCTCCTAAATCCTTATAGCGATGCTCGCTTGGGCACCTTAGGTAGCTATTAATATCATGCATGTTACATGCATACGCTCTTGATAGGTCAACTCAAATACAATTGATAACCAATATAAAGTCTATAGAGCTTCCCTCAACTTGATAGGAAGATTAGGAAAGACCATCTATGTAATCTCCTCATACTCCCTCTACCCTTGTTCTTTTTTTCTAAGATAGAATTCATGCTAACTTCCTAAGACCTTTGGTAGGCTCAACGTGCATCATGGAACGAACAATGACACAAGGGAAGACCAACCACATCATGGATTTACATCTACATCTTACACACGTGTGAGCTGAGAAGCTTCAATTCCTCCCTGGGATCATCATGTCTCCATGTAGATGTTCTAAGATCCCAACTGATAAGGAGTATTTTTTTATTGGGTAAGTTACCAAGAAACAAATTTCCTGGAAAACATGAGAGTTAGAGTGTTGTCTCCCCATACTTAGCTATGTGATTGAAGGAACTGTCAAGAAAGATGATGGCTCCAATAGAATTTCTAGATCCATCATCAATGAAGCCCAATTTTTATGAGGGTCAAAAAAAAACTGTACAAAATACTTGATAGAAGCAAAGATAATCATGCTCAAAGAATATTTGCAATTCCCTCTTTATTGTATCTGAATCGACAACTGACAGCTTATTTTAGTTTTTGCTTGAAGAGCTTCAGAGGACCTCTCTAGCCTTTACTAGGGAGATGATGCTGCCGGAGGTTGTATAGAATCAAAAGGGAAAATATTGCTCAAATAAATTACTCGAAATCTATTCAGCGACCATTGGTAAGTCAGCTAATGCAAGGTGGTGAGCCACCAAGATGTTGTGCATTCCATTTCAACAGCTAAAATTCAAGAAAATAATCATTTTTTGACCTGTCAAAAGTCGACCTGACTTGGCATGGTCTAAAAATTTTGCATTTCAACCATGTCTTTCAACCCAAAAGCCAAAATCATCCAACAAAAGAAAAATAAAGGACTACGAAGTATGTTACGGTCAAGGTTGATTTGGGTCAATACAAATGATATGATCCCTAATCAAATGACCATAAGCTATGACTGAATATGAAACACAGTACTTAAAGCGATGTAACTCCCACTAATGCTGATAGATGATTCAAACACTCACCCTTTTCCTGATTTATAACTTAAAAACATTTTAGTTCTATTTCGTGGTCACTAATTCTGTGGTTTCCCTCACTCCTTTCTCTGAACCCTCTATATTTTAATTCTCATTTGCCGCCAACAAATCTTTTGTCAAAAGCGGGTGTTGACAAACCTATCTTTATGATTATGGGGAATAAGAGAATAAAAGAGCACTCAATATTGAGTCTTTTCTAACCAAATCCAGAGTACAGATGACCCAAACCCAACCAATTTGGACCTCCAATACATGGCTTTGTCACATGCCAATATAATTGACCAAAACACAGATTTCCACATCCTTTTTGCAAATGTATTTAAAAAAAAAAAAAAAAAGAAGTTTTTGTGGGTCTTTCGGAAACAGTCTCTCTTCTAGGCGACTAGTTAGGGGTAAGACTGCGTACATCTGGACCTCCCCAGACCCCGCCCTAGGCGGGATACTTACTGGGTTGTTGTTGTTGTTGTTGTTGTACAGATTTCCACAATCCTAGCACCCTCCAACCAAACTTCTCCAAGTTTTCATACAAGGCAAGAACTAGGGCCCTCCTAAAGATTTGGCATTTCAGCCATTAGAGAGCTGAGAAGAAACAGATTATAATGCAAGGAGGGTATTGCAGACTATTTGCAGCTAGGAAAGACATTTTCTAAGGCATATAATCAAAAGATTTGCATGAGTAAATTAGCCAACAGCAGAATCAGTGCCAAAAGAGGACAATATTAAGGATGAACGGGAAGGGATCAAGGTGGAACAAATGAAATAAGGGCAAAGCCGCTGGCAGAGAACCAAACGTCACCCAAATACATCATTGAGCAGGATAAGTAAGATGCAGTGAAAAGTTATCAAAAAAAAAAAAGTAAGATGCAGTGAAATGAATGCACAGTCAACAAGTAGCTCCCCAAGCAGAGGAGATAATCTTCACTCTGAAAAGATAAGAATATATCAGGAGATATAAAAGAGTAGTCTGACACACGCTCTCCTTGGAAGGGCTCACCACTTTTCACTTTTTCAGTGCCAAATCAAGTAGAACAGTAGCATTTAGTCTCTTCAAAGGTTCAAGCTGGTTTAGACGAAATTTGCCTCATTGTTTAGGTGCAAGACCATGTGATTCTGGAAAATATAAGGAAAATGGATCCAACAATTGAAATTAAAAGTAGCTCATATGAGATAAGGCCACTACTAACTCATGTCTCCTCCGTTCCTGGTTTCATCAAAACGGTCAATGTATCTTACTCGTCAAACGCTTTCCTTGTTTTCCACCAAATTACCTAGAGAGGCTTTCAACACATTAGACTGAAACCCTGATGGGAAAGTCACGTGGCATTTGAAGTGCATGTGTGACACTAGCAACCATGAGGAGGATATTCTGATAGTAACATTTTCAAAACAATCAATAACATAATTTTTTCTAATTGCAAGACCTGTTTCATAGTCGGTGCGTTTTGTCAACAATAGCATTCGATTTAGCTGTCCCCCCAACCCCCAGCTGTTTTGAGACGTTCTACATTATTATCCTTAATTACAAGGTCTATACACCAAGATAATGGGTAGTGTAGAAAAGTACTCCTACACTTATTACTGTTCATAGGCAAACAGACACAAGGACCTCCGTAAGCAACAAAAGGTGAGAATAGATCAAATGTTTACCTTGCCATCATATTCCTTCCTAAGTAAGACTTCTGGAGCAATGTACGCAGGGGTCCCCACTGTAGATTTAGGCTGCGAATGATATACAGCAGACTGGAAGAAGAAAGCATAACCAGGTCATTCACGTTGAGTAATCATCTAAAGAGAAAACATCCGAAAAAACACCAGTGTTCATAATAACAAATAGAACATACTAAGACTGAGAAAAAAAAGGAATCATCTGAATCTCCCTAGGGGAAGCAAGTAAATGGTGTCGACTGTCGAGCAGAATGTATGTTCATTCATGTTCAAAAAAATCTTGGTCAAGGATTAATGAATTATTTGCGTTCAATTATCAGCAAGAAAAATCTCAGGCTAAGAAATGAGAAACAAGAATCATACACAAATCAATAACTAAAGGTCATCTGGATCCTCATCTCCTCGATAAGTCATCTGGTTGTTTTAAAAGCATAATGTTTGTTCACACAAGTCAACACAACTTTTTAAGAACTTAATCGAATTGAAACAGGATCAAGTGGGCCAATCCGAGTGACATACAGAAATGTAATACCTTAGAGTATCCAAAGTCACATATCTTCAAATGAGGAGCTGGACTTCCATCCA
Organism: Tetragonia tetragonoides; assembly: GCA_038025085.1. Taxonomy (NCBI): domain Eukaryota; kingdom Viridiplantae; phylum Streptophyta; class Magnoliopsida; order Caryophyllales; family Aizoaceae; genus Tetragonia; species Tetragonia tetragonoides. Next base: position 35,269,686 of record CM076141.1, read on the forward strand.
GTAAAGTATTCTCCAACTTCAAGTCCCGATGGCACACTTGCTTCATCATAAGATAACGAAAAGAGAAACCACTAAATCATCTTGGTTATCTAAAAGCGCAAAGCTAATAGACAGGTAATGAAGAGGTCAGATCACATACCATGGCATGACAATAACTTACTCCCGAAATAAGTTGTTGGAAGAAGAAGCGAGCCTACAATCACAGAAACAAAATATGTGTAACTTAAACGCACAAACAAGCTTTTACAGAGAAAGTAGCTGTGTTTTAGATCAAGAACCTCATCCTCATTAAAACGGCCTGCATTACATATACGCTCAAAGAGCTCTCCACCAGATGCATACTCCATTACAATTGCGAGATGGGTAGGTGTTAAAATGACCTGGGCAACAGATAAATAGCAACACTTGAGATATCTGCAAAACCCAATTATCAGCAAAGGGTTTTGAGCTAACCTCTTTAAACCTGACAATATTCGGATGCCTCAAAGACCTATGGTTGATGATCTCCCTCTGAACATTCTCATCTATCTGCAAGTGACATAACCACAACCGAAAACTGTAAGACTCAAAGCCTTTGTCAAGTTTAAAACTTTCCACACTCTATTCGCCATACATTAGAACTGCATATCACCACACCAAGTCAATGAAAATGTAATCTCTCAACCATATTTACTATTCAAACGTCGAATCACAGAATTTGCTCCAGTACTTGTATTGAAAACAATGTATATCACACAACGTGTTTATAATAGAGTACATCATATATGTTTCAATGTGATGAGCAATGCATTTGTCCAGCCACAATAACAATCCAGCATTGTGAAAAGGAGTTAAAAACCCTTGGAGATAGCCATCTCAATGGCAAAGCTTCACTTGAAAATCCCAAATATGTGATTTTCGTTACTAACAGTCAACATTCAAAACTGATAACAGATAACATCAAACAAACTGTACACTGACAACAGATTTTCAAACTGCATACAAGCAGCCAATCAAACTTTAACCCAAAAAAAAATAGTCCCTTTTCCTATATAACCCGAAAAACCTTTAAAAAAAACGTCATTCCTTTTAGAATGAATAACAACTAGACTACTTGGTTTAATTGTAGTGATAAGTACACCAATCTCATTGTCAAGTCAAGTGTTAACAAGCTACAATTACATTTATACTCGTTAAGTATATACACAGTAAAAAGTAAGCTCTAACCCAGAAAAGAAAAAGGAAAAAACAAAAAAAGGAATTTGCGTGACGAAATCAAAAATAAAAAATAAAAATAAAAAAATGCTGAAAATCAAAGTTCTAGAAAGATAAAACTTTCAACATTAAAGAGCAAGGTAAAGAGGAAAGGATAAACAGAATCAAACCAATAAAAGCCGTCCATTGAAAAAATGACATGACCATGACAATCGCGTGAAGCTAAAAAAAGTTTCCCAAATTAGCTCCAACAAACCCAATCCAATCCAAAAGCTATCACTTACTCAATTCCTTTCCATTCTATTTCCCAAATTAAGACCTAAATTATTTTGCCAAATTTAGAAATGCACAAATTCAATACGGCAATTAATCACAACCATAAACCCAACCTCAAAAAACATATTCCAACTAATCATAACAATTGAGTACTACTACTATTAGGAGAGAGAAAATAAAATGAAATGAAAGTCGCTTAACCTTATCGCCTCGTTCGATGTACTTGACAGCAACAAGTTCTTTAGTGAGTTTATCTCTCATCAACCTTGCAACCCCAAAATTACCAGAACCAATATCACGAACGAAATCATATCTATCACTATCGTGCATGATCGGCATATCCATTGATGGTCCTACCATCATCTGATTATTCTGCGCTCGATTCATCGCCTCCATTAATTAAACCTTTATTTTCAAATTAAAATTATACAAATCGCCGTTGTTGATGATGATCACATTTACGAGCTATTTCTCCACTAAGACGACTTCGTTTTGATGCTCACTGAGTCAAACCCAAACTCAAACTCGCCGATTGAGGAGAGAGAAAGAGAAAAGGAGAGAGAGAAGAAATAAGAGTGATGTAATTTGTTGATGAAGGTGAGAATAAAGAGAGAGAAAATGAAACGAAAACGGCGTCGTAAGGGGTTTTGTTGGGTTACTGGGGACAGTTTAGTTTGCCTTTATATGCTTTAATGAATTAAAATAATGGATTAATTGGTGAGATATTTTTGTTGCTGGAGGAATTTTAAAATGGAGAGAGAAAGAGTATTAAAAAAGTGAGAAAATGGTGACGGGTGTTAACAGCTGTTTGGATAATCCTTGTGGCTGACCCATGTGAACTTTGGAAGAATCTGCAGGTGATGTTTAGTGTATACTGAGCTAGCCTGTAAGTCGGTTTGCAAAGTATAAGGATGTGTTTGGCAACTAATTTTTGGGTAACTGTTAGTGGTTTGAACTAGTTAAACCACTATTTATCCTAATTTATTGTGTTCGGTAATTAGTCATTAGTGGTAGCGGTTAGTTTTTAGAGTAGTGTTTTGCAAAAGTTAATAAAATTAGCCTTTCAATTACAAAGGCTAGCTGTTGGAATTATTTATGCATTTGATCCCGATTTGATCCCTTTATTTTTGATAATAAATAAATATAATATGCCTTTTTATGCCATTTTACATCAATCAGCTAACCAAACCGCTAACTTTACCGAACACTCAACCAAATAAATAGCTAACAGTTATGTACTGTTCATGACAGCTAATAGCTAGTTCAACAGCTAACCACTAATAAAACAGCTAAGACTATAGCTACAGCTAAGTATTGCCGAACAGACCCTTAGTATTATTTCCTTTGAAAAGAATGGATTGGTGGCCCAATTTTTATGGGGTGGGATGTGATACTTTACTACTCGTATCTTCTAGGCCCGCAATACTAGGGCCCCAAATTATTAACAATGAAGATAATTTTTTGGATTAAATTTTAATTTTTTTAATTTTGTTTTTGATAGGAAATTTTTAATTTTTTTTTGTTTTGTTTAAGTTAGATTTATCTGGCTCACCCATTATGGTCATGACAGTGGAGAATTAGAGGTTGCAATAATGACTTCATACCCACCTTCTATCTTTGAATTGGGTGTTCAATTCTCATTCCAAACAGTTTAAAATCTCCTTTACCCTCTTTTCATTATCCTGTTTGGATCATCTTGCCATTAAAAAAATGATGGTCAAGGCTGAGCATGGTGTTTAGTGGTTCGACGATAATTAGCACTGCCCAACTAGGGTATATACCGTATATTGAACTAGTCTATAAGAGCATACTTACTCGGTTAGATTTATGTAACATAATAATTACAAAGTTGTGGTACATGGAGTAAGATACGATTTTAACGTTAGAAAAGGGATAAAAGTATAATATAAAAACGAATACATTAATCAAGCCGATTTGAAGGCATTAAGCAAAAACACACAAAATAGAAACTATGAGACTAATTCTAACATTAGGGCACTGAAATTGGTGACAGAAAATTGAAAAAAATAATTAAAAATTGGAGAAAACTAAACAAACTAAGAACTCAACTGAAAATTGGAAAAAATGGAACAAACTAGAGAAAATTAGAATTTTTAGAATTTTTGCGATTTTTTTTTTTTTTTGACAAGATAGTAGTAGCCCAAGCATATGCAAGCGTGTCACTCCATCCCCTGCTAAATCCAAGCCCTTGGTTCCCCGTCGGCCCAGCCCACTTCTTCTAGTTGTGTTGACCCAACAAAGTACAAAAGTAGGCTTTGTATCCATTTATTACATTCCGCCCCTCAACGATCATCACAACCACAAGTAGAAAATAAAGCCCAATTAATGGGCCTAAGAACTAGGCCCAATAAGGGAAATGCAATTAGCAGCCCGCGATAGTGTCCGGGGTATCGAATGAGCTATGTTTCTAATCGTTCATTCCCAAAGTTTTGTTTGTTCGAACTTTTTTTTCTAAATTTTCAATATCATGGGTCTTGAATGAGGCTAACTAAATATGATGTCACCTCTATAACCAAGTCTGACATTAGTATGATATAAGATTTGTTTAAGTTGGCCTTACGTTAGTGGTCTCATAAAAGAATTTGTGAAAGAAACTTTTGTGATCTCGTCGTATTTGGTTTTGCTCGCATGGTGCATTTATACTTTGTAATAGTGTCGTGTCGTGTCGTGTTCCACTCATAGTTGATGGGTTTTGTGTCGTGTCGTGTCGTTTCATTCAAAAGGTAGGCCCAGGTCATATCCGTATCTATGTCATGTCGTGCTCGTGTCGTACCCCAACTTTTTATCGTGTCATGTCTAACCCTATTCAACCGTGCTTTATCTTGAATAACTACATTTGCCCCAAGCCAAGCCCATTCATTCCTGCCCGTGTCGTGTCGTGCCGTGTAAATGACGTCTTGGGTTCTGTTGTGCCTCGTGCTAACTGGATACCGAGCATTAACTAGTTAGTACTCTAATTAGGAAGCCAAATTTAACATAATTGCATACGAATTCTAAACTCCCCAAGCACATGTTAAAATTAAAAAAGGTTAAAAAGTTCCATAAATAGGGGGCGGGGGACTTCATTCTATACTCCACCCACAATAAGATACAGTCAAATACATCGAGTGTTGTGATTTGGAAAAGTTTTTTGGTCAAATATGTGAATCCCATTTCTGAGATTATAAAACCTCTGTTTGCTTCTGTTTCATGAAATTGTGGAGCATGCAACTATGCGAGCAGATTTGCAGAGGTACCTAACAGTAACACATGCTACTACTATGAGCTCATATATTCTTCCATGAGTTCTTTTCATTTATTAGTGATAGTAAAAGGCAGACATTTATTTTAATTTTTTTTTTTAATATAGTTGAATTTAATGGCAGATCAAAGGACTGTGGAAATGCCCAAATCATAATATCTATATATTTTCAATTGTTAGGTCTAGATCAGTCAAGTACACAGCTTCTTCTAATGGTCTGGAAATGCAGAGAGGCATTAATTTGATTGTAAGAAAGAATGTCAACGTCTTACATTTATACATTTACGGACCGGCCGGGTAAATAATTATTAAAGACATCAATTTAATGATAATGAAGGGTTCATACTTAATATAGTACCAACAGGCAACAAAAGTGAAGGTACTACTATAGTCTATAAGTACTAGCTAGGGTGTTCACCGTTCAATCATGCATGCATGAAGAATTGCCGATGGGCTATTTAATACTTACTATAGTTGACACTAGGTGAATGCCCGTGAGTATGCCCGTGAGTTGCATGGACTGTGATTATAAAATAAAATTAATATAAAGTGATTATTAATCTCATTGAAAAATCAAAGTGCAATTCTCACTTATGAAAAACTATTAATAATATATGGATAAATATTTATATAATCCACTTAATATTATGAATGCGATATAATAAGATTACAATGACTTTATAGGGCATATTATCTAATTTCAACTCTAATCATCAATTTCAATTAACTATTAATTAACTCATCCATATGTTACATGATCCAAGAGGTAATAGTTTCAAAGTATTTCTATGCTTGATGTTGGTACGCAAATGCTCTTATGTTGATATAAGTGTACAACTTACCTTCCAAAGATATGATCCTTCTTTTATAGTAAAATCACTTAAAATGTGTAATGTATACAGAACTACTTTTCAAAAAATAAAGAAGTTTTAGACGTAAACCTTAGAATAACAAAACATATTTTAATGCTTGCTTGTTTTTTCAAAGTTATATGCGGCCTTGAAGAACGCAAAAAAAAACCAATGTAATTTTATTTGTGGTCCGAAAGGAGTAAATTAATAATTATAAATTGAAAGGAACATAAATTGGAGCCCTAAAATAACATGGGGGGTCAATATATTACGTACGGTTATAAAATTATACGTGACAATGGTAAAGTTTCCTATTAAAGATTGGACCTAGAATCATTTTAGATTCATCGTTTATTTCTTTATTCTACACATACTATTTTTATTATATTTTAGCTTGAGATTGCTTTTTAAATTTTTATAACTAATATACGTATCTTTTCTCTTATTTTTACATTGCAACTCTTTAGTTGTGTCATCTTGTCAAGCTAATTACTAATTATCTTTTTAGGTGGACGTATCTTATGTTGTAAATCAATAGAACATACTACAAATGATTATTATTTTAAAGGATATTTCGTACTCGTTCCAATGGTGTAAGAAATTTAATTTTTTAAGCGATGAAAGTACAGTTATATGCTTTTTAAAATCTAATAGTCTACTCTTTAATGATTTAGGAAAGTACAACTTTAGTATATATTCTATACGAAAACCTCTAATTAATAGTATACTCTTTAACGATTTAGGAAAGTACAACTTTAGTATATAGATATTCTATACCAAAACATATATTTCTATTTTATATTTATATTAAAACTTTATTACAATGGCTCGCTTAGGTGGACGCCTCCAATACTGTCAGAAAATGCCTGTAATATATAGATATTATGATTATGATTTGTCCATCCCATGAATGAATAGTTGGTTGGATCTTAATTATCGATCAAATGAACTAAACTGAAATGAGAAGTACATTAAGACTTGTGAGAAATATATTAAGGTTTGGTTTGTTTTACCTGGCCAAAAAAATTAAACTAAACTGAACTAAACTAAATTGAATTAGTTTTTTTTTTTTTTAACTTGATCGTGAACAATTTTAAACTCGACTAAACATATTCAATATTGTACGATTTGAAATCTTTCCGATAACGTAGTTAGCTATTATCATGAATTTATTTCGAAATAAAAAGTAATCATATATATAACTGATAAAGTTACACATAAACTGAATTGAATTGGATTGAACTAAGTCAAACAGAGCCTAAGCTCTTATCTGATACTCATGCTTGTAAGGTGTTGAATAAGATATTGTATAGGGCTGTCATGGCTCTCTTGTATCATGTTGACTTGTCTAGTACTCTTGATATTACGTGAAATTTTTAACACTAAAATTTGAGACAGTATTATGATATGATGAGGATCACTTGAAGTATGAAAAAAAAAGAATTATTCGTAGAGCTGGTAAAATCTTATCCGACTCGAGATAATTGACCTGATTCGTTCGATATCGGACTCGTCCGACACTTGAAAATGTATCAATTATCATTATCCGAAACCGATCCGACCCGACCTGGTCCAACCCGACACCCGACAATACCCGTTCTCCGAATTGACCCGAAATCGATAACACCCGACCACTACGAAAAAACAGACGTTTTGCGACCGAAAATAGCGACCGGTGGTGTGTCAGTCGCAATTCGTAGACATCAGAGACCGGTGCGGGATTCGGTCGCTAAATTCGATCTCTGATTGGCGAAATAAGTATTCCGTTCTTTTTCTTCGATTTTATCTTTTTCAATAAAGGCCTTATAAACCTAGGTATAAATACTAACTTAACCGCCCCCCTCCCTCAGTTCACACACAGCGCCTCTCTCTCCTCTCTCTCTCTCTCTTTTCTCTCTCTCCTCTCTCCTCTATCTGCTAGACTGCTACTCTCAAACCCTTATCTCACTCACCCAAAATCCTACATTCCGACCCGAAGTTACCCGAAACCGAGATAAACCCGAACCGACTCTACCCGAAACCCGAATATATGCGACTTATAATGACATTATATTCATAATGATTGGAAAATTACTAACTAAACACACATGTAGTCCATATTATTGAAAATTTTCATATAAAATTGAGTTTTTCACATTATTTTCGACTTTGTATACTCTGGAACATAAATTAAATTTGACATGAAATGACCCAAAATCCGAACTAACCCGAATCCGACTTAACCGAAACCCAAACTAATCCGACCCGAGTTGACCCGTAACCCGACATTTGCATAAACCCGAATCAATCCGACTCGACCCAACCCGACTCGATTACTCTTCTGACCCGATATTACCCGAACCCGTAATGATCCAAAACCGAAAAGTCCCGACCCAAACCCGATCCGATCCGCCCGATTGCCACCTCTAATTACTCGGTTTATCCAAAATGACCTTTGTATCTATAAAAAGTGACATCATCTTTTCACAATTTTTTTTTCTTAATAAAAAAAGAGGGTGCAAGTGAATGGCGATCGAGTCACCCCCTGCTACATCATGTTCAGACTCTTGTGTTCAATAGCGAACATATCAGACTAGCTGAACAACCAGCGCAAGCACTGGCCCCGTCAATATAGCACCAACAAGGGGCTAGTATAGTTCCTAGAAGCCAGCAGACACAAGGCATGGGGGGAATGGGGATTCGAACCCATGACCTTGCCTTACCAAACCACTTGGGAGTAAGCTTGTAACCACTAGACCACCACCCTTGTTGGTCATCTTTTCAAAAGTTAATTTTGCACAAGATATCCTCAATTTCTAATGATTTAGGGTGACTCTTTTATGGGTGAACTGAATTGAATCGAACTAAATTTAACATCACTGAACTGAAATAGACACAACTGAATTGAACTAAACACCACTGAACTAAATTAAATCCCACAACCTATGTGAGATAAAATGTATATTTCTAAACTGAACACCAAAGAACTAAACTGAACATCAGTGAACTAAACTGAATCACTGAACTGACATACAATCGCTAATAAACTGAACTAAATTGACCAAAAAAGCTCTAAAGAACACACTCTTGGAATGAAGAAAAAAAAAAGAAGAGAACAAGGGTCATTGTACAATTGTATGTGCTCAAACTTTAGTTATACACACCATAATCCCAACAACCAAAATCACAGTACGCATTCTAATAAACTTTGACCAAACAAGAACAACATTAATATTGAAGGGACACTGTTCCTTGTGCATAGTACCTCAGTACACATATATATTATCGTCCTACCAAAAGGATGGGCAAATATCTTGTCATTGATCAAACTGTTGCCCCGGCTGGCCATTTTACGGATTATTGCAAATAACGAATAGTTATTGTGTTTTTTGTTTAATTTTTGCTGAACGTAAATCTTAAATTACTAAATATAAATACTTTTTTTCAAAAATACCCCTAACATTATAAACCCTCACTCCCGAAACCCTCTCCCTCTCTTGTGTTTCTCTCTCTTATCTCTATGTCGTTGTTCCATGGTGTTTTTATTGAATGATAGAGAATTGAGACCAGAAAGTATGTGCCCACCATCAATTCATCCTTCTTATTAGTCGAGAAGTCGAGCTCCGTCAATGTTGCATTTGCTCAGTCGTATAAAGGGGTGGCCGGTGCAAGGCCTCTAACCTGTGGAGGAGAGAGAATGAAGATCGGGGTTTACGGCATATGTGCATCGTAATTGAATCAGGGCATTTAATCGACTATTAGTTGATGGTGGTGAAATTTGATAATCAATTTTATCCACAAAATTACATAAACCGCTTCTCCATGATGGCAAAAAGTTCAGTAGGTTAATGGATTAACAAAACTTCTCACAAAATTCAATTCACACCAGTGCACAAAGTCAAATTCAAAATTGCCATGGACGAGTAGGAAGGTGGGTTCCATTGAATAAAGAAAAAAAGAGTTAAACGAAAAGAATGTAGGTAATAGATGACACTGGAATTTCCAATCATCCTCCTTGTAATTTTGATTAATTATTTCTATCATCTATGATGAACAAAATAAAGAAAAATACATGAGCCTTGTTGCTAAAAGAACTAGGAGAGAGAGAGAGAGACAGTTTACAAAGCAACAAAGGGTGTTGTGGGAAATATTATCACAAAAATATTTGCGTTTATTAATTTCGAATTTACGTTAAGTAGTTTCTTTTTTTAATGGTTTGTTCACGCTAAAGTCTAAACTTATTTGGGCCAGGGTTATGAATCTTGTTCGCAACAGGTTAGCCAAAGAAAGGGTAAGGTGCTCTCAGCAAGCAGTGTTTCTATTTACATGATTCGAACTCTTCGAACTTACTCAAGAAATGAGGTGTGAAACCACTCACGCCATCAACCACTTGTTGTTACATGACGACTAGTTTTGATAACGTGTTTCTTGGATAACAATTCGCCGCATGTTGTAGAAAATTAAATGATCAAACTTCGTTCTTTTTACCTTTTCTTAGCTAGTTAAACTTGTTAATACAATGAGATTTACCAATAATTACTAATTGCAAGGTATGATTAGTTAATTTCTAACATCCATATAAGACCAACACATTGAAACATCATGCCAGGATATAGCTTAGCTTGCTTCTCTAAAGATTGATAGCCAAAAGTCCATAGTATAGTATCCACAAATTAAACCGAACAGAATTGAAATGAACTAAACTGGTAAATAACACACACTAAGGCCAACACATTGAAACATCAATGCCAGCATATAGCTTAGCTTGCTCCTCTAAAGATCGATAGCTAGCCAAAAGTTCATAGTCTATATAACCACAAATTAAAACCACTAGAAGGCCAAAATGCGGCACTAGAGAATTGCATTGGGTACATTTCAAGTGTCCTTTTGAGTAGTATAACCCAAAAGGACAATTCGGAATGCGATCCCCTCCACGAGGGGATAACATGCAGATGGGCAATTTTCCGTTTGTTGTGAAGTGAAATAACAAGTTAGGGCAGCCCCACAGTAGCTTCAATTTTATCACCTTTATGGCCATGCAACCAACCCCATCACATGGTTTGGGTATCTGCTTTATAACATAATAAAATTTTACACAACATTTTTGTCTACCTAATATACTATGTGTGCTCTAAACCAATTGATGATCAAGAGCAGTAATGAAAAGCTACTTTTCCCCTACTCGGAATTGGTTCAATTCAGTTAAGTGGACTTTAGTTTAGTTCAGTGCGTGCGTGTGTGATCTACTTCGTCTCTCACATTTTAATAATCAATTCAGTGGAAAAGAACACATTCTATGGGTGCGTTATTTAGAGCTGAACTGAACTGAACTGAATTCAACATAATTGAATTGAACTAAACTGGACATCACTGAACTGAATGAACACAACTTGATATGTGAGACAAAAAATATGTTTCTAAACTCAGCACCGCTGAACAGAACTGAACAACATTGAACTAAATTGGAAATCACTGAATTCACACATAAACTAAACTGACTGTGTAAGGTTGTAAGCTCAAAAAAACGCACCGTATGTGTGTTATACACCAATTGATCAAGCGCAGGAATGAAAAGCTAAGATATATATCATGCAAAGTTAAGCACAAGGGAATGAAAGAAACAGCAGCAAAGACAAGCACTCAACAATTTGCAAATGGGGACCTTAACACATGGGGGTAGGGGAATTAAGTGGTATATATAGTGGAACCAAACAAAGGCTAGGAATCTTTTTTTTTTTTTGATATGTTGGTTGGAGCCACTCTCTTATGGCAAGCCTGTTTTTGGATAATTAACGTCCCAAACAAAAAAGTATGCTTTCTTTTTCATTTTTGAAAATTTCAGTCATTTCTTAATTAATTTTATCCATCATCAGATTACTAATAGATTCTCTAAGAATTATATTTAAAAGAAAAAGGAGGAAGAGGTGGTTCACTTAGGCTTGGTTTGATTCACCTTAATTTTACTTAAATTCAGTTCAGTTCAGTCCAGTCCAGTTCAATTCATTTCAGTTCATGCGTAACTTTAGCACTCATATAACTTTTTATTCCGAAATAATTTCATGATGATAATTATGTCATCGGAAAGATCTCAAAGCATACTTTCAAATGAGTCCAATATTGACTATGTTTGGACAACTTTTAAATGGTTAACGGTTAAGTTTAAAAAATCAATTCAGTTCAGCTCAATTCAGTTCAGATCAGTTTTATCCAGGTGAATCAAACGGAGTCTAAATAAAAAAATTTGTTGATATTCTAGCTGTAGAGTTTCTTGAAGCACACAGGTGGTTTGGTGATGAGTACTACTGGAGCTACATTTATCCATGGCACAAACCTGTATGTAGTAGTTTGATCATATTAGGTTTCATGAGAATCATCACTTTGGTGAGAAAATAACAATGAGATTTCCATACTTGTGATAGAACGGACAATGATTTTGCCAAGGCAATAATTACTTCTTACAAGGCAAATTTTTCTTCTACTTGAGACATTTGCCTTAGAAGGAGTGATTATTGCTTTGGTAAAATCACTCCCCTGATAAAACTATTGTCTGGAAATAATGAAACTCTAGTTTAAAAATATTGAATTTATGGATATATAATTGAAAACGAAACTATAACTTCAAAATAATGAGAATATTGTTTGGAAATAATGAAACTTTACAATTAATGAATCTGTAAAAATAAATAAATAAAAGAAACTATCTATTATATATATATATAGGATGTTGCATGTTGCTTGATGGACACGTGTGCGTCCACATAAGCGCTGCATACTCACATAGCTTGACACGTCATCATAACATAAAATGCATGAATCTACACTAATGCATGTCTACACTAATGCATGCATGAATCTACATTAATGCATGTATCTACACTAGTATTAAATACTTCCTTAAATTTTTATATGATACATGCATATAACAATAATAAAATGTATTGTATCTATTTTTCTATTGATACATTTTATTTTGGCGGAAGCATGCATGCTTTAAAAATAGAGCTCACTATATTCGAGTCAAAGTGTACATTGTTACTATTTGAATTTTGTATTATTTTCTTTAACAGTAATATGTATATAGTAGAAATGATATGTGAAAATTAACTTCCAATGATGGGTATACATAGTTGTTAACTAATTAAACATAATTTCATTGCATCCAAATAATACTCCGACTTTGATTCTTTTGACTGGATATTTGGAGTAAACTGCATCAAATAGTAGTGGTGGTGGCTTTTTGGACTAGATATTAGGGTAAATTGCAATAAAAATAATAAAGATTTGGTTATAGAAACCAGTTTTATATCATGATTAACAAGAAACGAGATATTGTATTTTTGGTATTCTACTCTACAATTGATACAATATTTTTGGTTTATGTACGATATTAATTAAGCGAGAGGTTCATAAATGATAATTTTTGTATCAAACCGTGCATCGCACGGGAATGTAACTAGTATATATATATAAGTGAATGCTGCACGGTGCTTGATGGACACGTGTGCGTCCACATAAGCGTTGGATACTTACATAGCTTGACACGTCATCATAACATAAAATGCATGAATCTACATTAATGCATGTAGCTACACTAATATTAAATACGTCCTTAAATTTTTATATGATACATGCATATAACAATAATAATATATATATATATATATTTCTATTGATACATTTGATTTTGGCGGATGCATGCATGCTTAAACAATAGAGCTCACTATAACCGAGTCAAAGTGTACATTGTTACTATTTGAATCTTGTATTATTTTTTCTAACGGTAATATATTTATAATAGAAATGATATGTGAATTAGCTTTCAATGATGGGTATATAAGTTGTTAACTAATTAAACTTAATTTCATTGCATCAATTTGATACTTAGAATTTGATTCTTTTGACTGGATATTTGGAGTAAACTGCATCAAAAAGTAGTAGTGGTGGTGGTTTTTTGGACTAGATATTGGACATTAGATATCAGCGTAAATTGCAACAAAAATAATAAAGATTTGGTTATACAAACCAGTTTTATATCGTGATTAACAAGAAATGAGATATTGTATATTTTGGTATTCTACTCTACAATTGATTTAATATTTTTGGTTTATGTACGATATTAATAATTAAGCGAGAGATTCATAAAAGAGAATTTTTGTATCAAACCGTGCATCGCACGGGAATGTAACTAGTATATATATATATATATATATATATATATATATATATATATATATATATATATATATATATATATATATATATATATATATATATATATATATATATATATATATATATATATATAAGTGGATATTGCACATTGCTTGATGGACACGTGAGCGTCCACATAAGCGTTGCATACCCACATAACTTGACACATAATCATAATTTAAATGCATGAATCTACATCAATGCATGAATCCACATTAATGCTTATTGCTCTCCAAAGGTAAAAGTGCATGTATCTTGCAAATACATTTTCTTAAATTTTTATAATAGTACATGCATGTAATAATAATTATACTAATAAATAATAAAAATATAAGTATAAATAAAATTAATAGTAATAATAGTAATAATAATAATAGTAATTATAATAATAAAATTTATTTTTCTATTTATACTTCCTTTTTGTGCGAATGCATGCATGCTTTAACAATAAAGCTCAATATATTCAAGTCAAAGTGTACGTCGTTACTATTTCAATTCTTGCATTATTTGTTCTATGGCTATATATATAGAAGAAATGATAAGTGTATTAGTTTTCATTGACGGATATACATGGTTGTTAACTATGTTAGTTAATTGAACGTAATTCCAATGCATCCACTTGATAATTTGTTAGGGTATGCTTTTTTGGAATTGGATATTGGAGTACTGCACTAAAAAGTGGTAGTAGTGGTGGTGGTGGTCTTTTCGAAGCTGGATACTTAGGTAAATATCACAAAAATAATAAACAAGTTTGGATATACAAACTAGGTTAATATCATGATTAATGAAAAAGATATTGTATGTTTTGGGTATTGTGCCCTAGACTTAATGCAAAATTGTAGGTTTGTATCATATTAAGGGAGAGTTTCATAGAAGAGGATTTTTGTATCCAGATGATATGACATATGCGTTATCGGTGAAACTATTTTATTTAATATTAACACACAAATCGTGCATCGCACGGGAATGTAACTAGTCTATTATGTAAGTGAATGTTGTTACTTGCTAAATTGACACATAAGCATTGCCATGTAAACATAGTTATCCCTACTATATGTGACACAAAAGCAGAGAAGCAAATTAAATGGTTTAATATGTTCACACATTGCATTTAAGTATGTTGATACAAATGTACTTTTGGTTCAATGTACTTTTTTTTTTTTTTTTTTTTTTTTATCATGGTTCAATTTACATTTTTAAAGCGACTATTTTTCAACGTATATGGACTAGACAACTTCAACTATGTACGTTTGTGGTGTTTGGATACACCATAATTAAAGTTAGCTAATAGAGTATGAGAAGATGGGAACTAGATTTTTTAGCTTGAGCCACGCTCACGCGTGTTATATTATCTCCCTTCAATAACATTTAATAGAATGAAAAAATGAGAAGGAAAAAAAAATCAGATGTTTGTTATTTCAATAGACAAATATTATTATAATTTGAATAATCGCATGGAGAACTTTACAACACGAATTATTTCTCCTTGTTTTTCTTAGAGTAACATGAAACTATTTCAAAGTAAATACAATAAATAAATGATTTAATGGTATGGCAAAGACGGAGTAGCTAAATTTATCTGGAGGTCAAATAATCTGAAGAATAATGACAACATGAAAATATTATGAACTAAATTAAATTATTTCATTTATGCACAGGTGAAACAATAAACATTTGAGAATAAATATTTCAGAATAAACATTCCCGTGCATTGCACGATTTTTATAAGAAAATATTATGTTTATATAAAAAAACATTTATCTTCGTAATTCCTTCAATTGAATAAACACCATAGGATATATATCACATCTTCCTACTTTTATGTCTAGGTTCTTTTTTTTGACTAATAAGAATTATTCATTTGGCTAGTATAATAAACACCACACGATATCATAATTTTACAGTTAGAAGTTGTTAAAAAATATTGACCAATGAATGAAATCGAAAAAAGTATAGGGATCGATAGCTTCTTTTTCATTTTTTTTTTCACTTTGATGCTTTATTAAAAACGACATTCTATTGTGATAAAAAAAAAAAAAAAAAAAAACGACATTCTATTAACATACACCTATCCGATCATCCACAAATATAGCCTTACACGTATACACATGAATCATAATACTCAATAATATTAAAAAAAAATATTCTCATTCATAAAACCCCTAATACACCATTGATCATCCATACTATATGTTTGATAAAATGCACGTGATCCTATGAGAATACATTAAATTATTATTATTATTATTATTATTATTATTATTATTATTATTATTATTATTATTATTATTAATAAAAATACTCAAAACTGAAAATTGAGTAAAGTTGGATCAAATTGGGGCCAACTGGGGATAATTAGGGACAACTTGTGGCACTGGGGGTAGCTTGGAATCAGTTGAGAACAACATGCCCTGAGGGTTCATATGTTTGTTTTCACTTAGTCAATAATTAGTTAAGTTCACAAATGTGATCTAAGTTTTCTTTCACAGATTACTATTCAATTCAATTAAGTGGAATTCAGTTTAGTGAAAAAGAACACACCCTTATATTTTGATGTTTCTCCCCCAATTCTTTTGATGTGCGTGGGATACTGATCCTTACTCAACTTAACACCTTAAACCGCTAATATTAAAATTGAAAGTCTGAGTTTTCAAGTGTGTTCTTTCCACTTATTGGACCTTACCGAATCAGTGGAAATAAGTGGCAAGACCTTACCCAATCAGTGGGAACGGTAGCATGATCTTACTCAATTAGTGGAACTCAGTGGCAATGCTTACCCAATCAGTAGAACTAAGTGGTAGTACCTTACCCAATCAATAAGAATCAGGGTGTGTTCATTTCCACTTATTGCACCTTACCAAATCAGTGAAAATCAGTGTGAAGACCTTACCCAATCAGTGAAAATCAGTGTGAAGACCTTACCCAATCAGTGAGAATCAGTGGCAGGACCTTACTCAATTAGTGAAAATTAGTGGTAGGACTCACATTCCTACTTACAAAATCAGTGTCAAGATCTTATTGAATCAGTGGAAATCAGTGGTAGGACCTTATCGAGTCAGTGGAAATCAGTGACAAGAACTTATCCAATCAGTGGAAATCAGTGGGAGAATCTTACCCAATCAGTGAGAATAACTGAAAATAAGTGGAAAAGAACGCAACACCCTCAGTTGGAATAAATGAAAAAGAACACACTCTCATACTATTGAGCTAGCAAACCTATTATGCTCTAGCTCTACGAAATGAATGGAAAAATGTAGCAACCAAAAAGAATGATATCTAGCAAGTTGGCTTTGGTTGGAAAATCATTTCGGAATCAAATAATATTGGTGGCTTTAGTTAGAGCCAAGTATTTAAACCAATGTGGGTTCTTCAATTGTACCAAAAATAACTCTTATTCATGGGCTTGGAAAAAGATTCTTAATGCAAGAGAACTTCTTAGACAAGGTTTGAGATGGAAAGTGGAAAATGGTGAATCGATTAATTTTTGGACGGATAATTAGTGTGCGCAAAAACCAATTTGTAAGATTTTATACATACAGCGAAATTTGATAACTGAACCAAATTTGAAAGTTAAAGAATTTATAAATCATGATCGCTCTTGGAATCTTTCCAAATTAAGGACCTATGTTCCTAATAACTCTTTAGTGGAAATAATTAGAAGTATCCCCTTGCCATTTCACGAAATAAAAGACGAAGTTTGTTGGGGTTTGGCGGGAAATGGTGTTTATTCCGTTAAAACCGCTAATTGGTTAGCACATTATAATGGGAAAATAAATAAAACAAGTTGGAATTATAAATGGATTTGGAATTTAGACATTAATCCAAAGGTCAAGGTATTTCTTTGGCAATTTTTTTACTCAGCGTTTTCTATTCGCAAAGAACTTAATAGAAAAGGGTTACCTTTTAGTACTGAATGTCCATCATGTTATAACGGAGAGGAGTCACTGGATCAACTCTTTATAGAATGTCCAAGTGTGGGTCAAGTTTGGCAAATTGCTAAGGAAAAAGAATTGGTTGGAGGTTGACCTTCCATTTTGTAATGCTAGAGAATGGCTACATATTGGAAAAATGAACGACGACTTAACTAATGAAGAAATAATCAAATGTGCATTTCTTTTATACGGCATTTGGCGTTCTCGCAACCTAAAAAACTTTCAAGATCAAGGCTCTAACTCAATTGCTACTTTTTATCGATCACGAGCATGCCATACAGAATGACTCGTTAGAACTATGATGGACGGCTAGGGAACCACCGAAATTAGGCGCCTTCTCTCTCGTTGAGCTCTATGCTCTCGAGACCCATAGGGAAGAGAGGGCGATCCTGTAAGCAACTACACAATAGTTTGTCAAATTCAAAGAAAAAACAGAGTGCGGGTTCTGCTTCAAACAAGGGGAAGGGCGGTGTCCCTAATACTCCTGATTCAAGGAAAGAGAAAGCGGTTCTGGTTGGTTGTACAGGGTATTTGTTGGGGAAAACTACGGTATTTACCCACAATCACAACAACAGATAAACGGAAAAATAAAGTGCAAGAACCCAAAAACAACACAAACAATTTTACGTGGAAAACCCCTCTCAATTAGGGGAAAAACCACGGTGCGGATCTCCACGCACTAAAATATGATCCACTATGATAATCAAGAGTACAAAGGCAACAATCACAAGATCAAGCAACAAGTAAACAACCTATCTTTGGTATTAGTACAAATTGACAAACTCTAACTCAATTTGGTACTCCCACAAAACCAAAGATACACCCACAAATACCTGTCGATGACCGATCCTAATACTCCGATTTTCTTCACCCGAACAAACCGAATCAACCGTGAACTAGAACAAACCTCTTTGGAGAAATACTCAATTTCTCTCACACTTTGTTTGTCTCTCACTCACTTGGCTCTCCCTTCTTTCGTTTTGTTTGGGCTTCCTTTTACTGCCAAACTCAATCACTCGGCTATTTCAAAAAACAAAGGGTTTGCCCCTTTTATATTCAATCATCAACAACTAAAGAAGACCAAAAGGCTAAGACCTTTTGTTTCCCAATCATCAACTAAAGAAAACCAAAAGGCTTCAGCCTTTTTGTTTTCCCAACTTTTTAACTTCCTTTTTTTTTTCTTTTTCTTTTTCTTTTCTTTTTTCTTTTTTGTTCTATTTTATTTTCTTTACAAAACTAAAATAAAATAAAACACAACTAAATATTATTTGGTATTTGGGGCGTTACCTCAACAAATCCTCCCTCGACCCAAATCACCAAATACTTCCACCTTGTCCGAGAAACGGACCTTCTTCTTGGCCTTGCTCCTCCCTACGCAATGACCCTCAACATAGCACAAGTTGTTCTCCGCCTTCTTTCCTTGCACAATCAAAGTAGCACCACGATACACTTTGCACCACCTTCCTGTACCAATGTATCTACACCCTTGCGATGTCAACTCACCCAACGAAATCACGTTGACACGAGCATCGGGTACATACCTCACATTGTGAAAAGTTCTAGTCACACCACCATGGAGCTCAATGCGGATGCTTCCCATCCCTTTGGCCTTCAACTTACCACTCCCCATGTTGATGTCACCATACTCTCCATCTTGGCACAAAGTATCAAACATAGCATGGTCTCTACAAATGTGAACCGAAGCGCCGGAGTCCAACACCCAACTCTCTTTGCTTTCCTTCCCCTCATTGTTACTAGCCAAGAACAACTCCTTATTACCATCACAAGACATAATTACATTAGAGGAACCGCTATCATCATCAATTTTGGTCTTACCCATCTTCTCTTGCAGCTGCTTGAAACTCTTCAAATCATCTCTCATCTTTGGGCAACGACTCTGAATATGACCCTTCTCACCACAATAGTAACACTCCACGTTACTAAAGTCTCTCGCGCGCGACTTCGATCTACTT
This sequence comes from Tetragonia tetragonoides, assembly GCA_038025085.1. Taxonomy (NCBI): domain Eukaryota; kingdom Viridiplantae; phylum Streptophyta; class Magnoliopsida; order Caryophyllales; family Aizoaceae; genus Tetragonia; species Tetragonia tetragonoides. The sequence continues at coordinate 35,289,364 of CM076141.1, forward strand.
CTCGGGCCACCTCCTCTTCTCTCATGATTCCTCCCTCTTTCGGACACCTCCGCAGCTAGTACTCTATCTCCTCCATCACTAGGAGATACACCATCAACCTGCAACATCATCCGATCATTCTCTCTCAACACTGTCATTCCTTCATCTAGTGTAATCTCTGTCCTCCCTACAAGTAATGTCTGCACAATTGGCCTGTAGGACTTAGGTAGTGAAGCCAACAATAACAATGCCTCCTCTTGATCGGAGATCTTCTCATCTGCATTTCTCAACTGACATACTAGCTGGTTAAAACTGTTAATGTGGTCCTGCAACGCTGTACCTTGCTCCATCTTTAGCTGGTACAACTCATATCTCAAACAAAGCTTGTTAGTCAGTGACTTTGATGCATATACACTCTGGAGCTTATCCAACAACTTCTTTGGATCTGTCTCAGTCAAGTAATTATACTTGATCTCCGGAGCCATAGCTAATCTAATAGTACTGACAGTTTTCTTCTTCTTCGATGTCCATTGGGCATCGGTCACCCCACTAGGCTTTGTCTCATCTAAAGCCTCATCTAAATTTTGTTGAACCAACAAATCCTCAACAGTACTCTTCCACACAGTAAAATTAATTTTACCATCAAACAAAGGAATTTCAAATTTGGGCACACTACCAGACATCTTACTTGCACAAAATAATTCCTCCTTCAACAAATACAGTAATTTTCCCACCACTGATCCTACAACCAAAAGCTCTGATACCACTGTTGGGGAAAACTACGGTATTTACCCACAATCACAACAACAGATAAACGGAAAAATAAAGTGCAAGAACCCAAAAACAACACAAACAATTTTACGTGGAAAACCCCTCTCAATTAGGGGAAAAACCACGGTGCGGATCTCCACGCACTAAAATATGATCCACTATGATAATCAAGAGTACAAAGGCAACAATCACAAGATCAAGCAACAAGTAAACAACCTATCTTTGGTATTAGTACAAATTGACAAACTCTAACTCAATTTGGTACTCCCACAAAACCAAAGATACACCCACAAATACCTGTCGATGACCGATCCTAATACTCCGATTTTCTTCACCCGAACAAACCGAATCAACCGTGAACTAGAACAAACCTCTTTGGAGAAATACTCAATTTCTCTCACACTTTGTTTGTCTCTCACTCACTTGGCTCTCCCTTCTTTCGTTTTGTTTGGGCTTCCTTTTACTGCCAAACTCAATCACTCGGCTATTTCAAAAAACAAAGGGCTTGCCCCTTTTATATTCAATCATCAACAACTAAAGAAGACCAAAAGGCTAAGACCTTTTGTTTCCCAATCATCAACTAAAGAAAACCAAAAGGCTTCAGCCTTTTTGTTTTCCCAACTTTTTAACTTCCTTTTTTTTTTCTTTTTCTTTTTCTTTTTTTTTTTCTTTTTTGTTCTATTTTATTTTCTTTACAAAACTAAAATAAAATAAAACACAACTAAATATTATTTGGTATTTGGGGCGTTACCTCAACAGTATTCAACCTCTGGAGCTAGATCAACCCCATGAACATGTCGATTTGGGCACGATTAATGAAGTTAGTACTCCTCTTGCCACGGAATTGCAGTCTGTTGTACCTACTAGTGGTCAATCTTGGGCTGATCGAGTTGATAGTCAGGAAGCTGTATCAAGTAACCCTAATCCTAGCTCTAATGGTGATAGATCTTTTTCTGTGGTGGTTGGGAATTTGGATGATGGGTTGTGCTTCCCTAGTGATGTTAGGGCACGAATTGGGGAGAAAGTAAAAATTGATTTGAATGATGTTAAAGCCGAAATTGATTATTGGAGAACTGCAATTGTATGCTACGTGTTAGGGGCAAAACCTCCATTGAAGGTGATGCAAGGTTTTTTTCACAGAATTTGGGGGAATTTGGTATAGATAATATTGCGGTTCTACCTTCAGGGGTTTTTGTAGTTCGTTTTAAATCTCTTGAAAATCAATTAAAGGTTGTGGCACAAGGTTTTCAAATGTTTGACAATAAACCTGTAGTGTTTAAACCATGGGATCCTGACCTGGCTCTTCAAAAAGAAATGGTTCGTACCCTTCCTATATGAATTCAATTACCTGAGCTGAATCTGAGATATTGGAGTGCTAATTCCTTAGCTAAGATTGCAAGTATGGTGGGTAAACCCTTAAAAACCGATAAACCCACGACACTGAAGCAGCGCCTTGGCTGTGCGAGGATTATGCTTGAGGTTGAACTAAACCAAACATTACCAGGTGAGGTCGAATTTGAGAGTGAAAAAGGGGAACAACTGAAACAAAAGATTATCTATGAATGGAAGCCAATTATTTGTGATGTTTGTAATGGAATGGGTCATGCAACCGAGCATTGCAGGAAGAGGGTGGTCGAGAGGGCTCCTATTCCATTTGTCCAACAAGTATGGCGTACTAGGCAAATTGGGGCTTCTCAACCTGCTAGACAAGTAGATGAGCAGAGTTTCTCAAGGCCCCGACAAATTGCTAATAGGGTGCCAGAACCTCGTAGAGGTATCACTTTTGCTTCTCCAAACTCTTATCATATTTTGCAGAATGATGGTGCTCATGATCAAAATAATAGTTGTTGTCATAGTGGTGGTGGGTCTGATGGAAATGTTGCTAGCACCTCAGGAACTACTTCGGTTCCAGATGACCATATGTCTCCTTTCTCTGGGGCTCTATGAATTCTGTGTGATGATCAGGAATGGTGACGGTGGTAATGGAGGTCAGCCTATCCATGGATAATATCGATTTCTGGAATGTTAGAGGCTTAAATGGTCTTAATAAGCAGGAGGAAATAAAATGGTTTCTGAATCAACATAAAATGAGATTATTTGGTATTCTTAAAACTAAAGTTAAAACCCAGAAATTAGTTAATGTTTTCGATTATGTGTCTTCTAGTTGGAGTATTGTGACAAACAATAGTACCCATAGTGGTGGTAGAATTTGGGTTATTTGGTAGCCCAATTTATTCGATGTTGATGTTTGTGTTACCACTTCCCAGCTGATTCATTGTAATGTGAAGCATCTTCCTACAGGGTAACAATTCTCATGTACCTTTGTGTGTGGCTTCAATGATGCTAGACTCAGAACTTATTTGAGGTCTGACTTGGTAAGGATACATGGTAGCTTAAAGGGTCCGCGGATGGTGTGTGGGGATTTTAATTGTCCTTTAAATTTGAATGATAGAATTGGCTCCCCTGTGTCTTTAAGGGAAGTTGATGAGTTTAGGCAGGTTTTGTTTGTTAGTGATTTGTGTGATATGCATGCCAGTGGTCTGTTCTATACGTGGAATAATAAGAAACATGGAAATGATCGTGTGTTTAGTAAACTTGATAGAGTACTTGTCAATGACGACTGGCAAATCTGTTTTCCCAATTCAGAGGCAGTTTTTCTCCTGGAAGGCATGTTTGATAATTGTCCTGCTATTATTCATGATTTGTGGGGTTTAAAGAGGGGCAAAACGCCTTTCAAGTATTACAATATGTCAAGCATGCATGTATCCTTCTTTTCATGAGAAGATCAAGGTTGTTTGGAGTACTTTTGTGAAAGGTGTGCCTATGTTCCGTGTGGTGTGCAAGTTAAAGATGCTCAAGAATACTCTTAGGCTACTGAATAAAGAGGGTTTCAATGATATTTTGAACAAAGCTAACATGGCTCAGAAGCAGTAAGAGGAATGTCAGATCTTGTTGCATGATGATCGGGGAAATATAAGTCTTGCTACTGCTGAAAGATTGGCTGCTGTAAATTGTAAGATGATGCAGAATGCTAAAACCAGTTTCCTGAAACAGAAAGCAAAAATTCATTGGTTAAAGATGGGAGACCAGAATTCTTCTGTTTTTCATCAGAGTATTAGAACCAAGAGAATTGCTAATAGGGTGTTTACCATTAGAGATGAAAATGTATGATGGACAATCCGGAGGATGTGATAAAGGTTTTTACTGAATATTACAGGAAACTCTTGGGCACTCTTGCAATTACCAAACAGTGTGTTGTTGTTCACATTGTGAGGATGACAAGGTTTTGAATAAACAACAACAAAAATAAATAAATAAATAAATCTGTGTAATCCTTTTCCTCGGGAGGATGTTAAAAAAGCAATGTTTTCCATTGATGGTTCTAAAGCTCCGGGTCCCGATGATTTTGGTAGTCAATTTTTTAAGGACTCATGGGATATTATTGGGCATGAAATTATTGATGCGGTATTGGATTTTGTTGATAAAGGCAAGATGTTGGGTCAACTGAATGCAATCACCCTCTCTCTTATCCCTAAGGTGGAGCATCCTTCTTTTGTTACAGACTTTAGGCCAATTGGGTGTTGCAATGTGGTCTATAAATGTATATCGAAGCTTATTTGCTCAAGGCTCAAATCCGTGTAACCTGATATTATCTGTGAAAGTCAGGGTACTTTTATTGAGGGTAGGCAAAATTGTTCATAATGTGATGGTGTGTCAAGACTTAATCAAGCATTACACTAGGAAGATTGTGTCTCCTAGGTGCATGATGAAACTTGATCTGAAAAAAGCATACGATTCTGTCTATTGGAAATTTTCGAATGACATGCTCTGTGCCTTACAGTTTCCTGATAGATTGTTCAGCTGGGTGGTGTTGTGTGTTTCTACTGCGAAATTTTCTCTATCTATTAATGGGGGTCTGCATGACTAATTCTCTGGCCAGAAAGGGTTGCGACAAGGGGACCCTTTATCTCCGTTGTCGTTTGTTATTTGTATGGAGTATCTGTCGAGAATCCTATACGACGTATGTCATAAACCTCAGTTCTCCTTTCATCCTGGTTGTGCTAGTATGATGTTGAATCACTTATGTTTTGCGGATGACTTACTCATGTTCTGTAAGGGTGACTCTCAGTCCATTATACTTCTCCTTAGAGGTTTTGCGTCTTTTCTGCTGCTTATGGGCTATCTGCAAATGCATCTAAATATGCTATTTATTTTGGAAATGTGCCCGGAAATGTTGTAAATGTTGTTACGGCCATGTTTGGCTTCACCTCTGGTACCCTTCCTTTTAAGTATTTAGGGGTTCCCATTTCTTTGAAAATATTGAGTGTGGTGACTTGTGACATATTGGTTGATAAGATGATGTTGAAAATCAAAAGATGGGGCTCTAGACACTTATCATATGCTGGTAGATGTGTCTTGGTCAATGCAATTGTCATGAGTATCCATACTTACTGGGCTAGTATTTTTGTTATTCCTCAGTCTGTGATTCACAAGATTGTGGCTATCTGTAGGAATTATCTTTGGTCTCGGAAACCCACCTATGTTTCATGTTCGTTGGTTGCTTGGGATTTAGTTTGTAAACCCAAGAATGGTGGTGGGTTGGGTATTAATAATGTGTCCCTTTGGAATACTGCAGCTTTGGGGAAGTATGTGTGGCAAGTGGCTATGAAAGTTAACAACTTGTTGGTGAAATGGGTTCACCATCTTTATGACCTTGATGATTGGCGCGTGCATACTCCACCTAGTGACTCTAGCTTGGGGTGGAGGAAGATATGTGAGATGAGAGACAAGTTATTACGTGGGTACCATGGGAATGTTTGGTCTGCAAACCCTCAAAAGGGGTATTCTATCGCTTCTGGGTACAAATGGTTGATGGGGGATTATCAGAAATTGAGGTGGAATAGATGGATATGGAGTAGACTGGCTATCCCCAAGCATCGGATGATCTGTTGGTTATGTACTTTGAACATATTAAGGACCAATGACAGATTGTTTTCTTATGGAGTCTCTCGTGATGATTTATGTGTGATGTGGTCTAGTAATTCAGAGACTACTGCTCATGTTTTCTTTGCTTGCCCGTTTAGCTGTGCTTGTTTGCAGGGTGTTTGTGCTTGGCTGAACATCAAATGCTTCAGTGATGTATTACAGATGTGGAAATGGGTTTCTAGAAGATGTGCTGGTTCTAGAGTTCCCAAACAGATTGTAGCTGCAATACTAGCTTGTTTGGTGTATAAAATATAGATTGCCAGAAACATTTCGTATTGGGAACACAAAGTTCAGCGTCCGTCAACGTTAGTTGCGCAGGTGAAGAAGGAGATGAGTTGGTACATTCAGAGTATTATCCCAAAGAGAGCAACGAGGGCAGACAATAGCTTTATTGCCTCAATTTTTGCTTAGCGTTTTGGTTTTGTAGCTGTTGAGTTTGGATAATTGTTTTGTTTTAGGAGAGTTGATGTTAGGTGTTTGTAACTATTATAGACAAAGTGGAGACCCTTCCTTGTAGGTAAGTGTCCTATCTATGATAGTGGTAGGGGGTATGCCTTTAAAAAGTTTGTACAAATTATATCTTTTTAGTAATATACATCACATTTTACCAAAAAAAAAAACTATGATGGACGGGAATAGACAATCAACTAACTGTGATGTTAGCAATAATAGACAAGCATCACGGTTTTTGGTTAGGAGGGAAATACCCAATGTCAATTATGTAAAAGTAAATTTTGATGGGTCTTTAAAGAATGGGAAAGTTGCTGCCAGTTTTGTTGTTCACAATGAAGGCGGGACTTTAATCGCATTAGGAGCACGGAATTTATGGCATGCCTCTTTAATGGTTGCAGAGGCCACGGCCATGCGAGATGGAATTCAAAAAGCACTTGATTTTGGGTTCAGCAATATACATGTAGAAGGGTATAATCAGACTGTCATTCAAGCAATAAGAAGAGAGATCATCATTCCGTTGAAAATTCAAATGTAATTACGGACGCACGCAAAATGCTAGATAGAAGTAACTCGATTATTATCAGCCATGTTTTTCGTGAATATAATAGGATAACAGATTGGATGGTCAATAAAGGCCTTCAATCTATCTTCGCTTTTTACTGACAATCTCTCTGTCTGAACAGTTGGACTATCTTTTCGTGCAGATAGGTTAGGAAAAACCCTCAAAATGAAAAACTTTTAACTTAATTCTCTTCCCTTACATTAAAAATAAATAAATAAAATCTAGCAAGTTGGCCTAGAAAAAAACCAAAAAGATAAGGAAAATCACAGTAAGGGAGGTATGGGTATAACACAAGAACCAAAGCAAAGAGAACAAATCCAATCAACAATGCGGATAATTCATCCAGATAAAAACAAGTGCACGCGGATTCTAATAAATAAAAAAAAGTTAGACTCTGATTGCAGAATTTGCCAGTCCTAATAACTGTAGTATGTACCACACGTGCAGTCCATATATCAATATCAGTGATCTGCAAAACAGGCAAAACTTCCCCACCAGCTCCCTCTTTTTTCCACTTTTACCCCTATTTGTTTCGAGCCCAACACCATGACTAGTGAGTCATTGAAAAGAGACGAAATTCTTATCATAAAATTATGGAAACATTAATCGAGGAGATTTTATATGAAAAAAGGTCCCAACTTTTGCTTCTAGGAAGTAGTGAACTGTGTAGTTGCAATATTACCCAGATCACCGTCAAAACTTATTGGTGTATGAAATTCTAAAGACATGAATTGATATCGCGTCAGTTTTCATTGCTTTTGTTGCTGTATGTGTATGGTATCTGTTAGGATTAGAGCTCTCAAAATTTGATCTCACCTAATAAAAAACGGATAAGAAATTAAATTGACAGTTAAAAAATCTACTAAAATTTACACATAAATTCACTGAAACCGTGATAAATGAGAATAACCTACCGATTGAATCCGATAAAATAAGTATAATAAGGGGCCAAATCTGAAAACCTAACCAAGAAAAAAAACTAGCTTCATATCTTGAAAGCCCAATAAAAATTTGTATACAAACATATTTCAAACCAGAAAAATAAAACTGGCTCGACCCAAATCCGCCTGACCGAGTCTTTTGACAACTCTAGTCAGGATTTAGGACCAACACTTCGCTAGTTTTTCACCCGAATGACTCGTTCCTTTCAACTGGTAACTGATAATCGGGAGAATTTGGGCAAAATTAGAAAAAACTGGTGAAAACTAGAGAGTCTAATTGAAAATTGGGAGAAACTGGTGGAAATTAGGAGAGACGACGGAAAATTGGGTCAAACTAGTCAAAACTATTAAGAGAAATAGAAGAAAATGGCGGTACAAATTGGAGAAAACTGTAGATTTTATTTTTTTGAGTAATAATAAAAATAAAAATGAAGATGATGATGATGATAATCATAATAATAATATTATAGTAATAATAATAATTATTATTATAATTGTAATAATTATTATTGCTGATATTATGAAATTAAAAACATATTTTTTATAGGATCCCTTAAAAAATATAGGATATTTTTATGGAATACGCGTAAGATTGTGGTTGTAAATAATAATAAATAATAAATAATAATAATAATAATAATAATTCAATTATTATTATTATTATTATTATTATTATTATTATTATTGAGAAAATTTTCTCATCTTTCGATCATTATGTGCAACTTGAGATTATTTGGAGTAATTTTTCCTTCTACAATTGAGTATATTACAATTAAGCTAGTTTGGTGGCCCATGCACGATGCACTGCACTGAGTTTTTTCACCATTAGAGGTGTATAATTTCTCATTTTTTAATCATTATCTACAACTTAAGATTATTTGGAGTAATTTTTCCTTCTACAATTAAGTATATTACAATTAAGCTAGTTTGGTGGCACATGCGCGATGCGCTGCACCGAGTTTTTTACATGAGAGGAGTATAATTTCTTATTTTTTAATCATTTTCTGCAACTTGAAATTATTTGAAGTATTTTCTTCTAGTCCAGTATATTATTAATTATACTAGTTTGATGGCACATGTGTGATGCGCATCAACACCGAGTTTTTTGAGCAATTCCCTTTTTATGCGGGTAATAGTTATAGTGTTGTCCAACAAACTGTGCCAAAAAGAAAAGAAAATATGTAATTTCGCCAAATGGAATAGGATAAAGATATTATATTAAATATCTTATAGTTAAAAAAAAACAAGTATTATTAGGTCACTAGTTGTACTTATAAAGCAAGTAGGGTAGTATATTAAAATAGCCACGTCTCTCATACATAAATATTAAGAAACTAAAACTATGAGTTTATTATATTTTATAAAAATTGAGCTTGATGACTACTTGACAAGATTCGAAGAGTACTAGCCTACTAGGATACATTAGATCTTAGATTTAATTATCCATCTTCCCGTTGAAAGTACATTCAGTACTAATGTTTGTGACTCCCTTGGACCAAAAAATAATTATCAAGCTTGACTACTTGACAACATCAAAATAGTATGAGGTTTACAAACCCGACCACTTTCCAATCTAACTCGACCTATTTTGCATCCCTATATGCATAAATAATGTATTATGGCTAAATTAATTAAAAACATTTTTCATATTATCTAGAGTTGGGCTGTTAAATAGGTCATGCTCTTGCTAATGTTAGACGGGTCTACACCATCTTTTGAAATATGCCTAACCCGTGTGTTAAACGAGTTGGATACACTCAGTCTAGGGTGCATTTTTTTCCACTTATTTTCACCGATTCCCACTGATTGGGTAAGGTCATGCCACTGATTCGGTAAGGTCCTCCCACTGATTTTCACTGATTCAATAAGGTTCTGCCACTGATTCTCTGAGTAGTAATGTGGGTCTTGCCACTGATTGAGTAAGGTCCTGCCACTGATTCTCACTTATTCAATAAGGCCTAGCCACTGATTTTCATTAATTTGAAAAGGTATTGCTACTTATTTCCACTGATTGAGTAATGTCCAATAAGTTGAAAAGAACACACCCCTAATCCTGACCGATTTTATGAATAAGTTACTCGCTATTGACATGCTTAACCCTTTTTTTTTAATATTAATTTTTCAAATTAATTAAAGATTAAGAAAAACATATATATTCTACCTATAATCTATCGTTCTAACTATATCAAAATTACATAGTCTCAAATTGTTGAAATATTAAAATAGGTCGTTGGATACAAATATACAATTGGGAGTAGAAATTTTTATTTATTTAATTTTTTTTTTGAAGAGACAAGGAAGTTAGACTCTTAAACTCATTAATTATATTTGGAGTATATTGGGAAAAGGGGATGGTCAAAGGCTTACAACACAATTAGCACAGCTCAATTTGAAATAGAAGGTATTAAAATCTAAACATCAAACTTAATCTACACATACAAATAAACTCGTCAAAAATATCTAAAAAAAAAACTATTCTCATATTTAATTCGTATAGTGTTCTCCCGTCGTGTTAACTTCTAACAATCCTAATCTTGAAGGAAATTAGGGAAACCACGAAAGGGGTAAGAGAGGAGGTATTTGAATTGGATACAAAATGGTGACTTGTTGGACACTTGCAAGGTCACCTCACAAAGGGTAGCGAGAGACATACAAGGAACAAAAGCCAGTGGGACAGCAAGGCACAAAGGAACAAAAGAGAGGCACTCGTGCAATGGATGGAATTTTAGATGTACATCACAAAACCTTTCAAAGTGATCATACTTTATTGTCATAACACCTATAAAATCCAAAAGGATATTAAAAATAAAATTGAAATGTATGTGTACTATTCTTTAGTGACCTCTTGTTAATTGTCTTGTTTCGATTAGTCTCTTTCCACACTTATTCAAAACTTTTCCCATTTCTATAGCCACCCTACATAATGTTAATGTATCTATATTTAAAGATGTGCTCGTGTCGTGCCTTCGTGCTTTGTAATAGTGTCGTATCGTGCCGTGTTTATAATTATCGTGCTTCGTGCCGTTTTGTGCCGGCTCTTTTAAAAGGTAGGCCCAGGTCGTGTCCGTACTCCTGCTTGTGTCGTGTCGTGCTCGTGTCGTGCGTGTCGTGCCCATGCTTTTTTTAAATAATATTAAAATTTTCGTCGTGCCGTGCCCCACCGTGCTTTTTTTCAAAATACAGGCCCGGGCCTAGCCCAGGCCCAACCCAGGCCCAGTCACTTGTGTCCTGTGCTCGTGCCCGTACTTCCTCCGTGTCTGTGCCGTGCCATGTAAATGGCGTGCTCGATCGTGTCGTGCCTCGTGCTACCGTGACCAGTGTCATCTCTATCTATACTATACTATGCTGTTGAGTTCCGTGCGCTTTGTGTTCTTTCGAGTTCTTTATTTTTTGTAGGTAATAATTTCTCTTAAATCCATAAAAAAAAAAGTGCTTTCTCATCATCAATTATATGATTTATCATAGGTCTCTATCTTCTTGTCAACACCCTCAATCAACCTTTTTTTGTCCTTTTCCTTTATTTTTTTGGAGGAGGATTTGGATCTATAGTTTTGATTGGATAAGCAAGGCTATGAATCAAATGCCTTTTACTTACCCCCCAATATCTTGTAAGCAAATCGTATAGTTGGAAAACCAAATCTACCATGTACAAGAGGTCCTACGGGTGCCGGGCAATATTGGGTTAAGATGAAGGAAGATGCAACATGCAAGCCAAACAACTATCACACAGCTAACACACGGTCTACCGCCAGCCTTAGCTTGTACAAGTTCACCACACACGCGTACGGGTTCTGTGTCTCATTTTATACATTACTACTTAAATCCTTATTCTAAACACACTCGAACCGCTCGTAGTTCTCTTGTATAAAATCTGAAGTGTCCAATTTACTAATTAAAAAAAAATTAAATTTAATGTGTCAAATATATAAGTTTAAGATGACATGAATTAGCACACAAAATTGGATAGAGTATCTTTACGTGTGTGTTATGACTTAGCCTTGATCACGTTTGCTCATAATAGGTCGTTCCGATTTGGGGTGAGGGAGGGGGTTCATTAGTTTCCTAAGTGTACTTAATTTCTTAATTCTAAGGTGGTGTTTAATTATTTGCAATTAAATGTAATCATTTTATATGGTAGATGTGAAGTGGAAAAGGAAGGAAGGGGAAGAAGTAGATGAAAAAAGTGAGATTGATTACACCATCCAAATAGATCATCATTAAATGGGGAAAGTTGAGCAATTGTGATTACATTGTATAATGCAATCAGCCCCATTTTTCTCATTACTCTACTCCTACTCCTTCATTTTTCACCACACATCTACTCTATAAAGTAATTGTATTAGGGTTCGTTTACTTGCATGTAATCAAATGTAATGCAATGCAATCATTTTATAGAGTAAATATGGGGTGAAAAGTGAAGGAGTGAGAGGAGTGGGATAAGAAAAGTGGATTTGATTGCATGATTCAATGTATAATCACAATTGCTCAACTTTCACATGTAATGATGATTACTTTGAATGGTGTAATCAATCTCACTTTTCCCATCTTCTTCCTCCTCCTTCTTCCTTTTCCACTTCATATTTACCCTATAAAATGATTGCATTGCATTGGATTTGATTGCAAGCAAGTAAACACCACCTAAATAGGAGAGATTTAAGTAAGGTATAGTAGGGCGGTGTGTAAATAATTATATGTTGAGGTTCATAGGCCTTAATTGTTGTGTGAGTGCTTGAGCCATAGGTTGTGTGCTTAAATTGATAAAAACACCTTGAGAGGGTTCATTACATGGCTTAATTGAGGGTTTGATCTAAGTAATATATTGATTGGTGAAGGATTCAATCTCCACATCACACTTGGTCTCTCGTTCTTATCACTTTACGTTTGTCACATTTTGTTTTCATTATACACTTCATTAATTGCCACTAAAATGCTCTCTTGACTTGTGGAGGAATTTTACGATGATCCCTCTATACAAGTTTGAGATAAATATATAATTAAAGCAATAATCAAGAAGAACAACACTATAATTTAACGTGGTTTGGCCCAATTTAATAACCTACGTGCACGATCCTCATATATTTGTATTATTAATTAATAAACCACTTAACTGATAACACGACCTCTTGTGAGATACACAAAGTGACTCCCTCTTTCTTAAGCACACAATGTGTTTCCCTTTGACGTCCCCCTCCATGGGGTTCGCCCCCCTTACAGTGCCCCTTGCCCCGTTACATGGTGACACACACACACACACACACACTCACTCACTCTCTCTCTCTCTCTCTCTCTCTCTCTCTCTCTCTCTCTCTCTCTCTCTCAGAGTATCAGCACCCCTCTAATGCACTATACCTCTTAGCACACCGTCCTCTTTATCATCTCTTAGGCCCTAAACCACTGATTATACAGGCCAACGACATTAGAGTCCTATTCTATTCTAAATAGTAAACTAAACCCACCAAAAAATACAAGATAATAATATCTATCTAATAGAAAACTACCACTCATCCCAATATTACATAAGGAACATAACTTGTATCCTAATAAAAGTCGTCTTCTTATCTTGATCCACAATAGAGTCCCAACGTTTTTGAAAGACTTATCATCATATTCGACTCAACCCTAACATAACTTAATTGATAGTTGGCAAGGTCCTAAGTTTTGAAAACATATACAATATAGATTTCTATAATTTTCCAAAGCTATTATTATTATTATTATTATTATTATTATTATTATTATTATTATTATTATTATTATTATTATTATTATTATTATTATTATTATTATTATTAAGGGTAACCAAATTAGCATTATTCGGTTATCTTAATTTTGTTGCCCCATTGGATGATATAGCGTGACTAATATATATATGTTGTGTTTTTTTTCACTTATTCAGTAATTGCTCAGTTTAGTGGAGGTCAGTTCAGTTCAAAGATCTATTTTTTTCTCTCACAATTAACATTTAGTATAGTTAAGTTAAGTTAATTAAGTTCAGTCCAGTTCAGTCCAGTAGAACAGAACACACCTATAAAAAGTACTCGTAGCGGTATCTTGCACGATATACAATAGTCCATGAGAACTCTTAGATTTCAGAAAAATAGTGTTATCTCAACTCATCTCTCTCAATGCAAGATCGTCGAAGCTTTTAAATATAGGTGCACCTCAGACCACGAGATAACAGTTGACCATCACATATTTGAGTTATTTCATGGTTGTAAAGCAAATACTTAAGACAAATTGGACCTTACAAAAATCTGTACGGGTATAAAAGGGGATCAACTTGGTTTCTAGGATAGCTAATGAACTCGCTCGTGCTATATATTGCTGGTTTGCTACCACATGTTTCCTTTTGTTGATCCATTTGCATCATAATTTCATTGGATATGTACGAAGAAGAAATAGTAAAATGTTAGTTATCTCTCAAATGCACAAATACACGAATGAATAAATGAATGAATGATATGATGTGATATGATATATAGTACAAATAGCATGATTAGTTCTTGGAATTTTGGCAATTTGGTCCTCTTTCCCGTCCAATCCCTTTCCACGGATTTCTCTGCAGATCCTCCCATTTCTTCTAGTCACTATCCAATCAAAACGTTTCTGGCACAATACGGCAAACCCCATTCACCTAAGTTGCATTTTGCACGACTACAACCGGAAATTAAATTGCAAAAGTATATATATGACGTGGCTGTATGAACGGTGGCGAACTAAAAAAAATTAGAATGAATAGGGGTGCAATATGAGCAAAAATATGAATAATTCTATCAAAAATAAGGAAAGTTGTAAATTGAAAAGGCAAAAAAAAAAATAAAAATGGAGGTGCACTGGTCCAACCATTGTTATGAGTGGGATCGCCACTGTGCATTTTTTTTATTTATAAGGCAAGAAAAACTAGAATAGCTTCCTCATGAAACTATCCTAAGGCGTCCATCTCCAATAACTTGGTAAGAGAAAGGTCAAAGGAATTTGACCAAAGAGAAAGATCCGGACAAGTGTGTCCCTGATAAGCCATGAAATCAGCAACATAGTTAGCTTTTCTAAAACAATGTAAAACCTCAACATTCTCAAAAAAATGGAGATCTTTTCTAGTATCAATGATTAGATTATCAATTTTCCAGGGAATTAATATGCCACTCCCCTCTAACTACTTTAATTACCGTCAGATTATCACCTTCAATGGTGAGGTAATGTTTTTAAGTCCCAATTTCCGAGCTTCTCTTACCCCTTCCCTCAGCCCTACTGCTTCAGCTAGTAGAATGGAGGCAATACTGCAAGATTTAGCACCTAAAAAAACAATGTTGTCATGCTGCATGAAGAAAGAGTATAATTACTCTTGGGATAAAAAATGATATATCTATTTTATACTCATAATTTTAATAAAAAGTGATAAATGTATTACTATTGTACAAAAAAGGTCATAATTTTAGCCACGTGAAAAAAGAAAGAAAAGCAAAAAAAATTAGCTAAGTAAAATAAAACTAGTTCAGTTAAGTAAAAAGAAGTTCAATTCATTTCGTTTTTGTACAATTTATTTCATTTTTGTACAATTCAATTTAGTAAAAAAAACGTGGAAAGAACACGGGTTCTAGAGCCAGTTGAATTCAACCATAGTGACTCACATGAAGAGCGTACTACACATGACTACATGAGTAATAGAACAAGTACGTAGCACTAGACGCTAGAACTTTAAATGAACCAAAATCTTGTCCGGATTTCATAATTAACTTAATCGAATAATATTTGGGGGTGTTAGGTTAAAATAAATTAAAAAAAAAAAATCTAAATTCATCTTATTCCCTCATATTCTCTCACATTCACCCTCCTTCACCTTCGTCTCCGCCAAAATTTATGTTTCTATTAAGTTGAAATTACCCTTTAAGAGCCTAAAATAAGAAACTGCAATTTGGAGCTTCTGATTTTGGGCTACTTGAATGGTAATTTCAACTTCTAAAAAGATGGTTAGGTGCTGGTGGAGAGGGAGGTGGAGGATATGAGGGAAGAAGCTGAAATTGATAAAAACTTGGTCAAACACCCCAAATCCCAATCCATTAAATACTTGGATGACTAGTACTTCTCCCTCATTCTCGGACATTATATTATGTCACCCGTGCAAATAGCCAAGCAAAATTCCAAATGACATTATTTGCTCATATTTTTGGTAGGAAAGGTATTACTACGCACTACCTAATTATGAGTTGATATATGTGGAAGGATGTCATCCAAGACAAAGAGTACAATAGTGTTTGGTTACTTGAAACTACACCATCAACAAATCTATCAGCCGATATTTGCTCGTTAGACACAGAGAATGAACTTGCTACTTAACTACAATTATTTCGATAAACTTTGTGTTCTATCTTGCCGACGTTGTGGTCAATGGTCAATATCAGACGTACGTGCATGTATGCCTTTGATGTACTCTGCTCGTCTACGTTTGTTAATTTTTATTTTCCATACATATATGATATATTGATATGGGTTCTCAACTTCTCATGCATGATGCATGTATCTAAAGATTGTACTTCATTCAACACAAAATGATTTAATTTGTTTCTATATATATTGATCACAAATTAGTTGTTTAGTTCACTTGTTTTTCTTGTTGAGGATAATTATCATTTCACTGGCCACTAATTCCCACTTGAGACTTGAGTAAGGTTTTCCTACTGATTGGTTAAGATCTAATAAGTAAAAAAAAAAAACACATCTTCACACCGATAATGATTCAGTGTTGGAATGATTTATTGATCACAAACATAACTTTTTCATTCAAATCTTTTCTGATGTTTTAGATCTCTTTCTTATTGAATTCAATTCTATTTACAAGTGTCTATGACTTTTATTTAATGAAATTCTTTTTCTCAAAAAAACAAAAAAAAGGAGTTACTCCGACAATGATTAAACTTTTCAGTTAGAAGCTTATAAATTAGTTGGTAGAACACCCACAATGACCTCAACCTGAAGTTTATGTTGGACGAATACGAATTTGAGTACGAATACGAATATGGATATGGATACTGTCACATTTGATAATTAAATTAAATAAAATAATACATAAAGATAACTAGTTTTCAAGAATTTTAGGAGCTAAATCTTGATATTATCAAAATAACTATGAGAATATGAACTACCAGTAATTGTTTTTTTTACATCATATATTCATAGGTACACCTCAATACACGTTAGGACAAATAATACTGTGAATGAAGTGATCACTTGGCTAAATAGTAGTAAAGCATCCATGGATGCATCATCCTCTAATAATGCTTCTGTCGGTGTCCTAGCTAGATGCATCAGTTGGTGATCCCTGGCCTTTGATTTCAGAGAAACAGTTTATATGCCCACTTATATATTTCTTGTTTTTATCAATAAATGGTTGGTGGGAGACTGTAAGTGGTATGACACTCTCATCTCTTACGCAAGGTTGAGAATTTGAATAATCTTGTAAATGAAAAAACTATTTAGTCGAAACACTTTATCTACCCGTTCGTAGATTAACTTGATGCGAATATGATTAGTTTTAGCCAAATACTTCGGTGAACATGTGGTTAGAAAATAAAACTGGGTACTGTAAATCTCAATATTTCTTGTTTTTGGTATATTTCATCTCGTTCAATTATTGAAGCTGGGGAAGATGAGGGAATTTTTTTAACACATAGTATATGAGCAAGGAGTATTACGTATTACCAGTGTCACACACTTGGGCGCACGTTTCCCACTTCTAGCCAATACAGTAACAGTGTTCCGGTCTCAATTATTCTCAATCATTGAAGGAAAATGGGTCAAGATTTGTATCCACCGAACGATTGAGCCATTTGAGGGCCATTATGGTAAACCGTGTGCTCCATGCATGCATTTTGTTGTTTCATGGATTTATATAAAAAATCTGCGTGGACCTAGTTTATGGTGGACCAAAAATTTATTTGGAGTCACTGTTTTAATAGTGGAGTCAACCTCATATTTTAATTGGAGTCACCCCTCTAATAGTGGAGCGAGTCACTCCCTACTTCACCTGGAGTCATCTCTCTAATAGTGGAACCACCCCTACTTTACTTGGAGCCACCTGACAAATTTATACTTAGCACCATTTCTCTAAAAGTAGAGCCACCCTCTACTTTACTTGGAGTCACCCCTCAAATTTACTTGATCCACGGTGGATTAAGTCCACACAAGACATGGTGGGATTTATGAAAGAATAGGATCAACGTATAGGCTCTAATTAATTGTCTCATTATATGTCCTAAACCCTTATTTTATACTAGCTAATAACTAGTTTGGATAAGGTTTTAAAGGGCTAACTTGGGAAAAAGGTAACGTTTTATCAATTTGGATAAGGTTTAAGGGTCTAGGCTCCAAATGGTTGCCAAAAAAACAAAAACAAAACAAAAAAACTTTAAGAAAGTGCTAAACATTTGATTATATTTTAGAGTATATGCTTCAGTAACAAAATAAATTCTGAAAAATATGTTACCTCCAACATTGGCTATATTTTTCTAGACTGGATTCTAATAATTTTTAATTTTTTTCAATTTTTTCCAATTTATTTCATTTTTTCCATTTTTCAGTTAAAAGTTTCAGTTTTCTCCAGTTTGTTCCAATTTTTTTCAATTTAAAATTTTGACATAATAAATATAGTAATTAAGTATGCTTTGTCTAAATTATATATATATATATATATATATATATATATATATATATATATATATATATATATATATATATATATATATATATATATATATATATTTAAATTACTTTTAAAAAATGCCCATTTCTTATTATCTACTCCATCCATCCCAAATTGATGTACCCGTTTGAGCACAATAATAATAATAATAATAATAATAATAATAATAATAATAATAATAATAATAATAATAATAATAATAATAATAATAATAATAATAATAATAATAATAATAATAATAATAAAATTCATAAATGCAAAAGTTTCAGTTTTTTCCAATAAGTTCCAGTTTTTTCCAATAAGTTCCATTTTTTCCAATTTTCAATTAAAAGTTTCAATTTTCTCCAATTTATTTCAGTTTTCAGTCTAAACAACATGCCCTTAATACGAAAGACCAGGACATGCGAGCTTCATGAGATGGTTTTGAGTATAGTATTAGTATTAATGACTCTCAAAATTTTTTGAAAGTTAACCCAGATGCATACCTCATCCAAGTAGAACAAATTTTATTAAGAAACTCCACAAATTAGTGTGTTTGGCTTTGAGTATTAGGATTGCTGGATTGGTAACCGGTTACAAGAAAAAAGCCTATCAGCGGCCGATCTTGGTGGGTACCCTGGAAAATTTCTCAAGATATACGCGAGTGATAATTATCAGCAACTAACATCACAATAAATAACAAGTGGACAATATGATTATCCATCGATATTGATTATTATTTGATTATAAATCTAGCAAAACCAAAGGGTAGTGAATAATCGTTTGGCTTAATAAGAAATGGACATGATGTTTGGGGTTGTAAGTACTTCTAAAAATAAAAGAAGTTATTTTGGTGAGCTCGAAAGGCATTTGTAACACAAAAACTTATATGAGATCTTCCATGGTGGGATGAAGTTTCTTTTATGAAGAATAAAGGTTTCGGCTAATGCTAACTTCCATTTGATCAAACAATGTCGCAACTTGATTAATAGGGAAGAGTCGGAAATACAACTTACTCATTGCTACAGGGAAGCAAATAAAGCAGCGGATTGACTCGCCAACTTGGGTTTGACGCTTAGTCAACCTCTATCAGTGTTTATGGACCCTCCTTCAGAACCTAGTAGTATTTTGTTTGATGATGTTATTGGTGTTGCCTGGCCTCGGTTGTGGGCAATTTAAATTTGCTTAGCTTAGATTTGTTTTGTTTCGTTTAGTTTTTTGTTTCTGTCTTGTATGGGGCTTTGACCCCTCTTTCGCAACAAAAAAAAAAAGGTGACTTCTCAATCTTAGTACTTTATAAAAATAACTCAATCTCATCGTGAACAGTCTCATATATACAAGACTTATTGCATTTGTAATTTCTAGTATCAAAAGATCAGCTTAACATCCATTCATGTATGTGTATGAAGTGTATTTGATGGGTTAAAAGGGTTTTGAGTAATGAGATATCACTGTAGGGAGATTGCATTGGGTTAAAAAATTCAACATCAAGAATGCCGAATTCAAGGAATGAATAATGAGGGTGCAATGGAATTAATTTGGAAAATATTGTTGCATTTGATAAATGAGTTCATGTCGTAATGTGGGAATATAAGCTAAGGGATTCATGTTCTCCAATAGTGGACAGTAAAATGTAAATGGCCAAGTCTTTTTATTTCTCAAAACATATGGTTCAAAGTTGAAGTGGTATAAAACCATTTAGGATTTTGAGAATATTCCCAACGATGCTATATACGAATATATGAATAACATAGCATGTACCACAAAAAAAAAAAAAAAAAAAAAAGGGCATCATTTTTTAAAAAAAAATTACATTTAAGAAGAATTCAAGGCTGAAAATGATTAATTTATGTACGTAATTCATGAGTATATTGCTTAAACTGTCACATTTGTTGAACTTGTAATTAAGTGGATCATAATTCAAGTAGTCGATATTTAGTTCAGTGCTAATATTCAGTTTAGTGGGTCAATAATACAAGTCCATTAAGTATTTGGTTAGGCCAAAATTCAATAGGATTCCAACGGTGGTAAGAATCCAATTACGACCTATTATTAGGTTCGTGCCACATCGGGAACTATAGGTAAAGGGATCCCCGCTGTGGTAATATAAATATAAATCCCTTCAGTTTAGATCACCACCCTGGTGCATATATTTCTCACAGTGGAAGATTCCCATACCTAGACAAAAAGTATTCAATGATGCGGTGCTCTCTCTCATGACTTCAGGTTAGTATAATTAATTCTGTTTTGTACTAGTAGATTAATATTAATCGATCTATGTTTTTAGATCCAGTTCAACATGTGGTGTAACATCCCCAAATTCACAACGATTTACTGGGAACTATCAACGTCATTATCCATGACTCGACACCACTGAACCGTCACAAACCCAAGGGTGCTACTGCAATATTTATCACTAAGGAGTAAATGCTAAGCAGAAAGAAAGAAAGAATAGGTATTTCTAAATGGAAACTAAGATTAATAAAATATTATCCAACATTGTCTAAACAGTGAACTTAAATTGTTATCCAATATTTATAGCCCAAAACACGCGGGCGGCAATCCTAACCAAACCAGAGTTCAAAAGCAGAACTTAATAACTACACCAAGCTTAAGACGTCCTCACTCAGCATCACCTGCACAAATAATTTCCACGGCGGGAACAGAAGAAAAGGAAAACAAAAAAAAAATCAGATAAACTGAGTAATTAATATCCAAACCCAGTAAAAACCTTTTCGTAAACCTTACCTGAGTTTTAAATTCATTTGCACTCACACATAGGCAAATAGTCATACAAGACACCTCATTCAATATTATCTTATTTAATGACCACACAAGACATAATTCATCTTGAAGAGTTATAAGAGAGTTAGACAAGCCGTTTGGTGGAATACCAAGACACGACGCTCATCCTTACATAAACCGATCTACGACGTTTATGAGGCGAAGCCTTGAATAATAATCTTGCCATGGACTTAAAGACTCTAGTGTGCACACTACCTCGAGATAACTCATGGTTAGTCAATAGGACTTAATAAATAGGGAATGATCCATCCCGAATACAATAACGCTATATCCATAATGAAAGAGTCAAGATTTGGGAATCACTCCCTTGAGTAACACTCAATAATGCTGAGACAATATTGACTGCATCATTGTTTTATGTATAACGGTTAACTGATGGCTCCATTTGGATGATCAAACCTTTTATTATGATCATGATCATATTGAGATCATAATGTTTATTGATCATGGACTAAACATTCAGACTTCAAAAGTATCTCCACTAAAGAATTACATAAATAAATAAAGGAAAGCCAATAAGTCCCTGAACCCTGCATGTTTTATGTTTCGGGTGGGTGTTTCCCGTATGACATTAAATTATTCACTTATGTACTGATTTCTATATTTTTAATTGGTGGAGGCGGCAAGAAGAATTGCTTGACTAAAATATCTGCCAGTACATGATAGAAAAACTGTTTGTTTCATAGATACATGTTCAAGTTTAATTACTCGTTTGATATCCTTGCTTAACACCCACACTTTTTGTTTTTGGCTTGAGATTTGAACATCTAGTCTGGTGTTTTAGTTATGGATTATTTTTTTGTCAAAATTATTAAGTTTGGGTGCAGTACAGTTTTCAACTACCCATAAAATTTAGGGACTTGTTTCAAGGATTTATTGGTTAAGGTTAAGTATTTAGATTAAAATTTTGGTTTAATCATGAGTATTGATTCAACAACAAATTTGGATGATGCTCATTGTTAGATTAGAAGTAAAAGGTTATTTACTTAGCATGTGTTCTTTTATACTTATATTAGAATCTTTTCAATTCAATTCAATTAAGTATTCAATTTAGTACAGTTCTGTTCAATTAAGTGGAGTTCAATTCCATTCGATTCAATGTAGTTCAGTTTAGTGAAAAAGATATATCCTTAGTTAATCACTTTTAATAACCTGATACACATAACTGGAAGTTGATAGTGTATTGTATGTGGTTTAGTATGGTTGGAATATAAGTTTGATTGAATTTGGTGAGTTACTTACTCCAAATTAAATGTCTAATTCAGGAATTTGGATATTTAGTATGGAGTATAGATATAATATAGATGAAGTTGTTTGGACATGCTTCATAATTACGTTCCACCATTATCAACCTTTTAAATTTGAATTATTCTTTGTGGGCATGTTAAGTATAACCGTAATTAAGTAGGTTTTATGCGTATAATTTGTCTCAAAATACATAGACAATTTTTGTTGACCCATGTCTATGTCCTTATTGCATTAACCTCAACACTTCTAGTTAAGTATAGAATCTAATTACATTCAGTAAGAGTTTGGGCAACATAAAGAATTCAAAAATCAGTGTTTGGTTGAGGTTGAGTTGATTACTTTAATATAGATGAAGTTAATTTAAGTTGGAGGTTATACGTCAAAAGAATCATATTGTTGATTTGGTTATTCAGATAAGTAGAATTTTTTCACTAGATTGATCTTCTAGTGATTGAACAACAAATCTGGATGCTAGAAGTGTAATCCGTTTTTTCAGTCCAGTTAATTGATTTTCTAGTGATTCAACAACAAATTTGGATGCTAGAAGATTAATTTGATTTTTCAGTTATTCAGTTGATTAATCTTCTAGTGATTCAACAATAAATCTGGATGCTAGAAGATTAATCATTTTTTTTTTCATCCATTCAGTAGATTATTTTATTCGGTAATTTGACAGTAAATTTCGATGCTAAGAGATTATTTTAAGTTTCAATTTTTCAGTTGTTTAGTCTTCCAGTGATACAACAACAAATTTGGATAATAGATGACTAATATGTTAATTTTGTCCTTCAGTTGATTAATTATCTGATGATTCAGCAACAAATTTGGATGTCAGAAAATTAATAAGTTTCAGTACTTCAGTAAGTTAATCTTTGGGTGATTCAGCAATAAATTTGGATGCCTGAAAATTAACTTGGTCTTTAGTGTATGTTGTTTTCTAAATAACATATCCTCCAGTACTTAAAACTGGCTTTTCAATAAACCGACCACACTTCCATTTCAGTTGCAGATCTTCATTTGATCCGCAAATAGCTCATGTTTACTTCATGCCTCCAAAATTGGGATACATGCATTGAAATGTTTTTCTGTTGTGGTGCTAACGAAGTTCATATTGATGCAAGAATTTGTCATCTTAAGTGACATTGTACTTAAATACCTTTTTCTATAAGTCGTTTCAGTAAAGAATACCGTTACTATTGAGCTTCTTTTATGCTAGCAATGTGAAATGTTTAGCTGTTATGGTCACCTTATCTTTCAGGTGGTTTTAATATGTTGTTTTAGTTTTTTTGAGGTGTATGTAAAACAAAAATAACAAAGAGGTTCATCATTTACAATTTCCTCAAGGTTGGTAGTTTCATTGATATCCCATAATTCTCTTTGCTATTGAAGTATCCTCCAACCCATTATAAACCTTTAAAAACACATGCTCTATAAGATGGTAATGGAGATCATTATTAAGGTTCATGAGCATAAAAATGTTTTTGTTTGTTGTTTAGTCTATTAAGAAATCATTGTCTCACTAAAGTCACTAATAAAGTAAAACTACAGCATCTGAAGATGTGTCATGTAAATCTCAACCTTAGGAAGAGTATTTCAGAACAACTTAGACATCTTTCTTTCGTAATTACCACAAATGGGGCTGACTTTCTTAAGTTTTCATAGTGGTAAAATAGAGGAGCTATTAAATAAATCTTTATAGACACATAACAAAAGTAAAGTTCAATGTTTTTTTATCCGTACATTTGGATAAAGTTTTTGTGCATTAAGTTATGAGACTCTTGTTGCACTATTACCAAGGTTAGAGTATGATATTCTTTAGTTTTCTTGGTATCTATGTTTTCAGTATTCCGCTTCCGTTTCAAAGGGGAACATATGCTCACACATGAGGGGGAAGTTTGTAGATATATGTGTGAGTGTGTCGAGTTTAAGTAAATTCATTAGATAACTTTGTGTGTGCGTCTTGTTATTTCATATTGGTTTGATTCAACTTAGTTTTTGCATAAATTCAGTTCTTTACATTTCAGTTCAGTTTTTTCTAGGTGAATCAAACGAAGCCTAAGTCTCCCTCCTCGCTCAAAAATCTCCTTAGATTTTGATTAATCAGTATTTTTATATATTGGTATTTTTTCTATAGCATATTTTTAGAATGACTTTTTTCAAAGTATGTGACATAACATATATATTTTTTTGATATATTTCTTAAGGTAATAAATTGATGTGCGAAGTAATGCAGGCTTTACTTCTTCCAATTTCAGTTTTTAGTATATGAACGAATTTATTATTATTATTATTATTATTATTATTATTATTATTATTATTATTATTATTATTATTATTATTTCAGATTGAGGAACATTGATTTGACTCAAGCATATGACAAATATTACAGAAACTAGATATCTAATTCATCTTTGTTCATATTATATTTCCTTGTCGGTATCTTTTTTAACTTCGTTATTAATTATTATATTGAAGTCTTATGAAATGGGGGTGTGAATCAAAGTTCATTTCATATTCTTCAGGTTATAAGAATTAGTTGACTATAACTTTTGATGCTTATATTCAGTATATAGTATTTGGCCATGTTTATTAGTGTGCAATCCTATACACTAATATCATCTTGAATATGGGTGTTTATGTTTAACATAAATTTATCTTGTAAGTGTCTTGTGTAATACGTGTGAAAGTTTAGAACTCTCCAACTATTCCACGATAGTGCGGAGAAGGTGACCTAGCTAGCAAGCACCTGCAAATTGCAGGTGGGGGGTGAGAGCTATTCTAGGTCTATGGTCTTTCATTGTTTTTCAATCTTTCACAATTAAATTGATTATTAAGACTTACATGAACTTCAGTTTGATGGTTTAATTTCAGTTTATGTCATAAATGTTGTTTAATGGTAAGAGTTATAGTAAACACTTGCATGACATCTGATAATAGTGATCAATGTCTAAACCTATGATAAGGAGTATTATTAAAATGGTAAATTCAGTGGGAGCAAAGTAATCATGACATACATATAGTTTTGTGTTTATGAGAAACTAGCTGATTACTAGTTAGTTTCGTTGACAATGAGTGTCGTGTACCATTTGACTGTCTTGGTTTCTTTAGTCGCACCAAGGATAAAGATTCATACTGTTTCAATAGACAAGTTTTTATTGCTCTTACGTTGAAGTTTCAAGAAACTTTTAGTGGTATAATGAGGTGCATTATTTGTAGTATACCTAAAAGCCAATGTGTTTTCGACTCCTTTAGAATTCAGTACAGTTAGCTGTTAAGCCATTGAGTTTCAATTGAAGGTGATTCATGTGTCATTAAGTCTATTTCATATATTGTGAAGTGTTTCTATTACCATTTGGCTCATATAGGAGTAATTAAGTTTTTCGTGAGACACTTGGTTATGTGGAGTAGATTAGGTTTATTATTTAAATTGTGCTCTTATGTCATGGGGGACATGTTTACTCGATTATAACTTCAGTTTCCTTTCATAAAGTATAAAAATGCAATTTCTTCATGAGACAATAACACAGTAATTGAGTTACTTATGGAAAGATAAAGCTCATTTTATAATTTGCCATGACTTTCTGTTCATGAGCATGCTTGCATATTGACTTACCAGAAGTCTGCTATCTTATAGTTTAAAGTTATTGTTTATTCAGTGCATTTGGGAATCAAGATTTAAAGTTTAAGATTAAGCCGAGCTTATATGTTTGCATGAAACACTTTAGTTTTATGGCATTATATTTAAGTGGAATGCATGTATTATTATCACTTCAGTTATATCTTTTTTCCCATTGGGAAATGGTGTCCTCTTAATCTATTTAGCTGCTATTGAATGTGGTTGCATGGCTTAGTGAGACAAAATTCAGTGCCCTTTCATTTCTGGTGTTTGGGTAAACTTCAGTTTAGTGCCTTTCGGGCAACTTCAGTGTAGTGCCTTTCGGACAACTTCAGTATAATGCCTTACGGGCTACTTCATTTCAGTTGGGTTTATGGCATGTTTCACTTGCAAGTTTGGAATTATGGCAATACCATTGAGTCTTGTGAGGGAAGGAATAGGATCCTCTAAAGCGGGATGTCTGAACTGCACTTGTAGCTTAGTGGGAGTTATAGTTCTGGCTCGTGGCCCATCGTTTTGGGTTTATGTATGAGCTAATTATATTAGCATTGGTTTTTAAGTGGCCACAAATTAATCAAAATGTTATTCAAAAGGTTTTGAGTATTCTTAAGTATATTTTCCCTTCTATACATAATAACTATATTTAAAGAACAAATCACAGTTTTATTATAAATTATTTAAGTTTTTGGTTTTTAGTTTTTTCAGCGACTTCCTTGTAGTCTATGGTCCAAGTGGAAGAATGTTGGACTTGTAATTAAGTGGACCATGACTCAAGTAGTCGATATTCAGTTCAGTGCTAATATTCAGTTTACAGTTTAGTGGGTCAATAATACAAGTCCATTAAATATTTGGTTAGGCCAAAATCCAATAGGATTCCAACGGTGGTAGGAATCCAATTAAGACCTATTGTTAGGTTTGTCCCACATCGGGAACTACTGGTAAAGGGATCCCCAATGTGGTAATATAAATATAAACCCCATCAATTCAGATCACCACCATGGTGCATATATTGCTCACAGTGGAAGACTCTCATACCTAGATAAATTAGTATAATTAATTCTATTTTATACTAGTAGATTAATATTAATCGATCTATGTTTTTAGATCCAGTTCAACAACATTTATATGGTGAATTTGGTTATTAGTGAGTATTATGACTACGTATTACGGTATTAGTACCATATAGCTAAAATTAGTATTAGTTTTGTAAATACTCAAAAGTACGGGTGTTACGTGCGATGTATTGCGCACACACAAAAGTTAATTTGATGTAATGTAAAATGAGACCAACCTTTATGTGTAGTGTCGTGTATAAATTCCTTTTGTTGTGCAAGATGATGATACAAGAAAGATATAAAAATGATATATTTGTTAAACTTCCAATTAGCTTGGATAGGGTCAATGGATGAGTAGAGCAACATCACATATAAGTCAAGTGATGATTCATTCTAAAACGAATTGGTAATAGGAGGAGTAGTTTACTTGAGCTATATGTTGATATTTTTCCCTCAATTTTTCCAATGTGAGACACTAGTCTTCACTCACTTTAACACTTAACCACACGCGAATGCCTCTTTTGTGTTTGAAGTGTTGACTAACTACCCAAGAATGACAATTTGGCCCAAAAATGAACTGGATACTAAAAATAGGGGACATAGAATTGACTATCTTCGCTAAACATATAGCCCAAGTGAGCTACTCCTCCTATTACTAATTGGCTTTAGGAGGAGTAGCTCACTTGAGCTATATATATGTTTCTCCCTCAATTATTCCGATGTGGGACACTAGTTTTCACTCACTTTAACAATATATGGCATGTGGCACATGGGAACTTGCCATTTGAACATCTCATTACGTATTAATTAACAAATAACCATTTGGTCTAATCAAGGGGTCGGGTCTGGTTGAGTGATCGAGGTCGAGGGGTTCAAATCTTGCCCTGGATATATATGAATCAGTTTTAAAGTCCTTGGTCAATTATCCCATCCTAGTTAAGGCGCCTACAACTTTACAAGTCAAGGAAAAGAGAATTAGTCGTTATAGTTCACGATGCATACTCCTAATTTTAAAAAAATAAAAAATTAAAAAATCCTACCCGTCAATTAGGAATTATTAACATTCTATGTTCTGTCCACGGTTTAGCTTCAAAAAGTAATATTAGTATTGAAAGTGCAGTAACATTCTTTATCTCTTACTCTCTCCCTAGCTAATAAGGGAATCCAAGAATGATTTTATGTCTTCCCAAATTGACGAAGTGCTTGTGAATTTCCTCCCTCGTTCAACCTTTCTGTTGTTGGAAGTGGTGACCATGTGACTACATTGCTCTCTTCATCAGCTTATCAGTCACAAACTCACAAGTTCAATAGCTACAAAACATTCGACCCTTTTCCTTTCCCCTGAGCCTCTTTTCAGATTTCACAAGGTGATACCTCGAGTTTTTTTTCCCACTTACTCAATAATTAATTCCGATCTATTCAATTCGATCTATTTTATTTACAGTTCATTTCAATAAAAATCAGTTTCATTTAATTTAGTGGAATAAAAACACAGTCATCATATTCTGGTAAAACCAACCACCCTATCTATAATTGTTTTTTCTGTTAGCCATTCATATTATTGATAAAGAAAGAAAGTGGGAAGTAATAAGTTGGTTCTTATATTTGTATTTTCCTAAGCAACTGTCAACATCTCTATCTCTTTCTCTGTGTTTCCCTCCACACGTGTGCACTGTTCCACATAGCAACAAATTTTTACAGATGATCAGACTCTTGAAAGACTTCAAGGGTTGTTATTTGTTAACCGGTTGTTAATCTAATTGCCAACACCCCCTCCAAAATTTTAAATACGGGACCCTTTACGCATTCGGACCTATTGAGAAATTTGATCGAGTCAATTAAAAAAACACTCATAATAAAAATACATACTAGGTTATGCAACCTCATCATAGTGATTTACTATTTTTTCACGCTAATTTGCAGGCACTTTAATTAAAGAATGGGATAATTGACTAAGTAATTTTAAAAAAAAACCACCATATATGTGAAATGGGTGTAATGAAAAAAATCATCAAATTAGACAATTAAATACATGAGGTTAGCTCATATAAATTTTTGCAAGAAACAATTTCGTATATTTGACAACATTGTCTACATTACTACTATTTTTAACTTTTTTTTGGTTTAAACTACTATTTTTAACTTTAGTAAAGAGAAGTGATCAAGCCATATTTTCATACACTTATATAGAAATATTGAATTTTTATCTTGTATAAAAATATGAAGAAATGAACGAAGTAAGATATTTAAATGGCCAAAGTATCCAATATAATTGTTGCGAAAATACCCTTACACTAGAGAGGCTGATTACTGTTTTTTGAAAGACATGTATCCCAATAAAAACAATTTGTAATATATGCCGCATTTTGTATGGGCGTATTTTAGACATTTTAGGTGTTTTTTTTCCTATCAATGAACAACTTATTTTCATTAACCCCACAAAAAAGGTGTTTTCATTATAAAAAAAAAGGGATTAAATTTATTTTAGAAAAAGATCCGTAAGTGATCCTATCCTTTTATTATTCATTTTGGATTTTATTCCTTATGTGTTCATTTAAGATAATTTATTCCTCTTTCAGTCCTTTTTTATGTTATTTTATTTGATTAATTTCCATCTATGTTTCATATGTATCAAATTTATTTCTCTAATTAAACTTACCAAGCTTACATATAAGAGATAGTAACTGATAACAATCCCCTCAATCACAAAAAAAAACAAAAGAAAAAGAAAAGTGAATACCTTTTATTTTTTTTGGGCAAATAAAAGAGTTTTATCAACCAATTGAGAAATTGAGTACATCTGATTCTGTAGGACAAACAAAATCAGCCATAACTTTGATCATGATTCATGAAGATGGGCTTGTTCTAAGGTAACATGGAGTAATATCTTTTCTATAGTTTCTTTCTTTTGGATATGAATAACTATTATACCTTGTATTCAACTTTATGAGCTAGTACTAATATGCTTGCGTCTAAGAATCATTCCTTAATATCAACTTTCTCCAATTTCAAAATTTTTAGTTTAGTCGTAAGAAATTTCAATAAGAGTTTACAATGCTTGTGTTCTTAATCAACAGAATATTCAATAAGAGTTGCTATCATGCTTTTATGAACCCAGTGAATAGTGACTAGTAGTGATCCCCCTCCAAAACCAATATCCCAATATGTTCATAAATATATTGATCCACCAGTCCAACGACTAGGGTAAGAGAATACTGCCAATTTTTTTTTAAAATTTTTAATTTTGCTCATGGGTTAAGAGAATATAGTTAATCCGTCCCACAATGGGAGAAAGAGGTCTGAAATCCGTTTTTTCTTGGGTTGAAATGAGGTACAAAGACTAGTATAAATTTACTATAGAATACATGTAAATGGGGAGTAGGATCTAATGTATTCAATACCTCAATCTTTTTGAATAGACCAAAACATCTTTGTTTATCTCGAAATCTAGTTTTCAAAGAGACTGAGCGATGATGAGCGACAACTTTTTGATACGAGAAATCCACAATCACTATTCTAGAGATGTGGTAACTGATAATTATATGTAAGAGTATAATAGGTTTCTTATGAGACCGCCTCAGTGTGAGGCCACCTTTAATCTTTATAGCTAAGTATAACGTCAGTTATGTAAATCATCTCACTCACTCTCACATTGAAACTGCCTCATACGAGTTTTTGTGGTGGGACGGTAGAACTAATACTTGTATTTGTGCACTTATTATTATCACCTAAAAAAAGAGGCAAGCAAGTAAATAACAATACACAGTCTACACAACTAGGTTTCGAACAACCGGGGATTTATACACTTTATAGGTGGTGACCTTCCTTCACTATGTAGGGCGGGTGCATGGTTTTGGCACTATTTGACCCTTACCATTAACACTTAACACATTTCTAGTCCCACAGGCCTATTATATATACATACTCCTTCCAAGTTCTAATAATAAGTATTTCCTCATTTCAATTCTTACTTTTCTCTCTCCTTCTCCCCTTCTCTCTCTCTCTCTCTCTCCTCTTTGAAGCAGGGAAACAGGCAGAGAAAGAGGGAGTTCAGCCATGGATGTTTTCACAGGGGTTATTGCTGTTGTTATGAGCTTAATTTGTATTTCAACTGCCTTGTTAAGATGGAATGAACTAAGATACAGGAAGAAAGGTTTGCCACCTGGCACTATGGGCTGGCCTATCTTTGGTGAAACCACTGAGTTCCTCAAACAAGGCCCTAACTTCATCAAGAACCAAAGAGCCAGGTCTGCTAAAACAGAGTCCCCTGTTTTTCTTTTTTTTTTTTCTTTTTTTTTTTAAATAATTCATTTTATCACTTCACATGAAAAGAAAATCCAAAAAAAATAATAAATTACCCATCACTTATATTGTTTGACCAAGTAAAACCCATTTCCTCTTTTTCAAAATATTTTGACATTTTTTTTGATAATTATATTTTGACATTATTTATTGGGTGCATGTCCTGTTTTCTTTCCCATTTCTGATTTTTCTTCCTTAAAAATCACCATTCTTTATTTATTTTTATTTTTATTTTTTTGAGTATTAGTAATAATGTTTGGAATTTGGTGTAAAAAAAAACAGGTATGGGAGTTTCTTCAAGTCACATATATTGGGGTGTCCAACAATAGTGTCAATGGATCCAGAGCTAAACAGGTTCATACTAATGAATGAATCAAAAGGGTTAGTACCAGGGTACCCACAATCAATGTTAGACATCCTTGGAAAATGTAACATAGCAGCAGTTCATGGTTCCCACCACAAGTACATGAGAGGTGCTTTACTTTCTATGATCAGCCCTACCATGATCAAATCCCACATTCTCCCTAAGATTGATGACTTCATGAGATCCCACCTCAGCAATTGGCAAAATACTGTCATTGACATCCAAGAAAAAACCAAAGAGGTTTGTTATCATAATTTCTTCTTCTTTTTTTTGGGTTTTACTTTTAAGCAATTTTTGTTACTCGAACTTATTCGACCAGACAAGGATCAGATACGGGTATAGACCTCGAGTCCAGAGTTTGAGTAACATAAGATACATAAGAAATGGTTTTGTTGTCTAATCCTTTGCTAAAATGGTTTATTTTTTCTTTTCCTTTCAGATGGCCTTTTTCTCTTCTTTGAAGCAATGTGGTGGTAATGCATCAAGCTCCATTGCCCAAGAATTCAGGCATGAATTCTTTCAGCTTGTGTTAGGAACCCTTTCTTTGCCTATTGACCTTCCTGGCACCAATTATCGCAAAGCTTTTCAGGTAACTTACCATACTTTATATATAATTTTATATTTTTTTCTCTAGTTTATTGAAGTTAATTAAATTGATTAATTTTCTTTTTGGTGGTTAATTAAATTCTACAGGCAAGGAAGAACATAGTGAACATTGTGACAAAACTAATTGAAAAGAAAAGAGCATCAAAAGACACAGAAGTTGACATGCTGGACAGTCTCCTAAAAGAAGAGGAAAATAAATATAAATTAAGTGATGAAGAGATCATTGATCTCATCATTACCCTTGTTTATTCTGGCTATGAGACTGTCTCTACTACTTCAATGATGGCTGTCAAGTACCTTCATGATCATCCCCATGTTCTTGAAGAACTCAGAGTAAGTATTCTTTTCCTAAATTAAAAAAATAGTAAAACCAACTTTTTTCTTTATCTTGTATTTTACTAAAATCTTATTGGTGATTAATTCTTTTAAAAATTTTAACTTTAATGGTGTAATTTTTTTTTTTTGCAGAAAGAACACTTAGCAATTAGAGCAAAGAAGCAGCCTGAGGATCCTATTACTTGGGAGGATTATAAATCTATGAGATTCACTAGAGCTGTAAGATAATTAAATCCATGATTATTAATTTTAATTTTAAACTCATTTTTTTATTGAATATGATCTGATTTATATATTTTTCTCCTTAATGTTCATGTCACAGGTGATCCTTGAGACTTCAAGATTAGCCACAGTTGTTAATGGGGTGTTGAGAAAAACAACTAAAGAGATGGAAATAAATGGTGGGTCTTGGTATAAATTCTTTAATTTTTAAAATTTTTTTATTTATCTTAAGTGAAAATATTTTATTTCTGTTGTTTTTATGCTCTTGGCTTTTTGGGTATGTTGATCTGCTCAAGAAAGTGTAGATGCTAATGCTATGAAACTACTGGCTGGGGTATAGGGATTATTTAAAGCTACACTTTGAGACCTTTTAGAAATAGAATATGCAAAGAACCATACTTACTTTACTAACTTATTATGTTATTTAACTTTTGGGTTAATTCAGCTCCTTTTGGTGTGGACCCTCCTACATTTTGATCCACATGGCCTGCCGCTGTGCTGACCCATAATGTTTGATCCTTTAGGCCCATAGCTTTTGGTGCAAATAAGGGAGGAGATCCAAATATTTATATTTTACTGTAGCATAAAGTTTTATTCTATTACTTGTTATGTGCATGAAGTCAAATGCTAATGTAAACAACAAATGACTCTTCCTTTTAACTTTTAAGGTTAACCATATAAGCACTGTAAAGAATTTGGGATGGATAGTGCAGCGGCTCATCCCCTACTCGTCCCAAACTCCCAACAATGAACTAGGGTCGAGTTTTATTGCCGGTTTCTTGCAATTTCAAAAAAATATTTAAAAAAATTAGCACTTGTAAAAGCTTGTTATTGAGTTTTCACTATTACTCTATCATGCCAAAAGTACATGGAGCTTGTTTTGTTTTCATATCTTCTTAAAAGAGTGTGGGACATATAATAAATTACTAATAACATTTTTCTTTGAATTTCAGGATTTGTAATTCCAGAAGGCTGGAGAATATATGTTTACACAAGAGAAATCAATTATGATCCATGTTTGTATCCTGATCCACTCACCTTCAACCCTTGGAGATGGATGGTTAGTGATCACATTCTTAAATCCATCCTTTACTTTTAGCCTATATATTTGACAAATTTGTTCAAAGTGACTCACATTTTTCTCTCATGTGAAAAATACAGGATAAAAACTTGGAATCCCAGAATTACTTTCTCATATTTGGAGGGGGCACAAGGCTTTGTCCTGGGAAAGAAGTAGGAATTGCTGAAATTTCTACTTTCCTTCATTATTTTGTAACTAGATACAGGTAAGATTTGACGTTAACAGTTATTAGCTCCTTAATTGATGGATATTTATGATATTTGAAATGCTTAATTTTGTTCTTTTGCAACAATGCAGATGGGAAGAAATCGAAGGAAATAAGCTAGTGAAGTTCCCTAGAGTTCAGGCACCTAATGGATTGCGAATTCGAGTTTCAAGTTATTTATAAACATATCCTTAGACCCATTTGTAATGTACATAAGTAGCACAGTTAATGAGATTAGGGATTCTTTGTACAATAATTCCCTGACATTTAATCTAACACAGTACTGTAGTGTATACATTTTACAATGAGATTGATCTCACAATCATCTTCTTGCTCGGCCCTTGTTATTCCTCCTTCCTTTCTTGGTTCCCTAATCTAACACAGTTCCAACTCGGTCGAGACAGATTCAAACCCGAGCTTTTGATTGAGGTTGTTCCAACACAACCGTCTTTGAGATATATGCATACCACTTAAAATGATCTCAATAATATAAAGTGACACCCCTTTTAGGATGCAAAGAATATAAGTAACTATTTTCATATTTTTTATTTTTGTAAGAGAAATTCTGCAAATGAATTCTTTTAGTCTGGACTATGAATGATTGGTTTGTGTAAACTGATGGGAGTCCTAAGTACAGTCTGGAAAATGGCCCCAGGTACAAAATGCAAAACCTTACAGTCTGGTTTTTAGCTTAAAGGGAATTGTCCATATCCTCGAATCAAAATATGTGCTTCCCAAAGTGAATCTCATCCCTTTGCATGTTTGTTGCTTCTTCAACAAATTCATCATCACTCATCACAGGATTCACAGCACTACCACAAATACATTATTATAAAACTTAAATCAAAGTCTGGAAAGTTGCAATTATTGATAAATGGAACACTAATAAAATTTAAATTTACTGAAAAAATGTGTAACACAGGCACACAGCACTCACTAGTCACTACTATTAAAGCGTTCTCCCCATGCACCTTCTTGTTACAAAGAAAAGAAACAAAACGTGTATGCATATATTCCCTCTAGTACAAAGAAGATAACTGTATTTTACTCTCCATATGCAACGATGATCGCCATTTTTCCAAAGGCTTTTTGGTGCAAACCTTCGATCACCATTTAGATTTGTATGATGGTTACCACATTTGTATAGCCACAATAATAATTAGAAGCAATGGCTAATAAGTTTAAAGCAATGTCATACTTGGTAATAGTCAATCTTAGTATTGAATGGGGAATCGCAACTGGTTCCTATACTTTCCGTAAATGGTTGTTGGAAATGAAGCTTGATATGCTTCATAAAGTTTGGTATGTTTCAAAGTAAAGTTCTATAAAAGCCTTGTTCATAAAACTCATTGTCCCACATTGGTAGAGAAAAGAAAGAGAATAGCCTTTATATATGGTTGTGTACTCCTAGTCTTTGAACTAGGAGTCAAGGGAAGATTCTCCCCACACACGCGCTAGCGCTGCTGTCCGGGTTGGGTTGGGCCCTTTTTTTATTCTCGGCTCAATATTGTTCTGGCCGTTTTGAGTCCGTTCAACTTCAAGATTTTGTAACCGTTATATTATTATTCTCATAATAGTATCCCACGATTTCAGCCGACAAATTAACTCCTTGATTTCGGTTACTGATTCTAAAGCTCCTACACAAAAGAACTAAAACCTCCAGCTTTTTCATACACACAAAAAATACTGATCCTTTCCTCTTGTGCTCTTCTCTTTAACTTAGCAGTAGTTCAGTTTGCTCTCAAAGCCATTGCACCGTAGTACACCGGAGCATTGGTTGTCGTGTATCCATGGAGGTCGGTTGCCGGAATTCCCTAATGTACGTGCGGGGGAAAATTCGACTTTAGGGCAGTGATTCATCATGCCACGGCCTTCTGTTACAGATAAGTTATTCCGTTTTATAAGCCTTGTTTATAACATTCTAAAGTCGATTTTTTTTTTTATCACGGCTAGTGACGAAACTGTTGGTAATGTTAATGTGAACGAAAATATTGGTGATGTTGTTGTGAACGAATCTGTGCCTATTGTGACCCCTACTCCTGCTGTTGTTATACAATCCACTTTAGTTCATAATAACTCTGTTGTGCTTTATGTGAGTGCAAGTATGATGACTGCTGGTACAACCTCTATGTTCCCAAATTTTTTCGTTCCTGATATGTCTAAATTAGATCCGTTTGATGGGAAGAATTATAATATGTGGTCTGATAAGATGGAATTTTTCTTGGGACAAATTGGTGTTGAGTATGCTTTAGTTGTTGATAAGGCTCCTGTTAATTCCACTAGAGACTTTAATAAGGATAATAGGACTTGTCGTGGTATGTTGTTGCACTATATGACCACATCTTTATACCAGATTTATAGTAAGTTGAAATTAGCTAAGGAAATTTGGGATGCCCTTAAATTGAAGTATGGTACTGATGACTTTGGAAAAGGGAAATATTCTTGTAGTAGTGGCTTAAGTTTGAGCTAGTTGATAGTAGGCCCATGCTGGATCAAGTTCATGAGTATGAAAACTTGGTGATTGAAATTCTTGTTGAAAGGATGAAAATTTGTGAGGTTTTTCAAGCTAACTGTTTGCTTGATAAATTGCTGAAATCTTAGGAGAATTATGTTCATCATATGAGGCACAAACAGAAAACTTTTACTCTCCAGGAGGTTGTGTCCCACATCAAGATCGAGGAACAGAACCGGATTCAGGCCAAAGGAAAATCAACTGAACATTCCTCCTCTACTGATAACCTTATTGAACAAAAGAATTTTGCAGGTAAGAACAAGGGACCCAAAGGGAAAGGACCAAACCAACTACATGGTAAGAATCATCCCCAAAGCTTCAAGAAGTCTTTCAAGGGCAATTGTTACAACTGTGGTAAGTTTGGACAACCCGCTAAGGAGTGTAGGAGTGTTGTTGCTGTTTCTGTCAACAAACCCAAAGAGAACAAAGCACAAGCAAACCTGACCGAGGATGTTATTGTTTCCATGGTGTCCGAGATCAACCTTGTTGGTAATACTATTGAATGGATCCTGGACACCGAGGCAACAAGTCATTGCTGTACCAACCGAGACATGTTCGTGGAGTATGTCAAAGGTGCTGAAGGAGAGAGCGTTTTAATGGGTAATTCTAGCATTATTTCTAGTGTTGGTAAATGGAAGGTTCTTTTAAAACTTACTTCTGGTAAAACTATTGCTTTAACCAATGTTTTGCATGTCCCTGATATTCGTAGGAACTTAATTTCTGGTTCATTGGTGAACAAATTTGGGATTATGTTAGCATTTCAATCTGATAAACTTGTACTCACCAGAAATGGTGAATTTGTTGGGAAGAAATTTCGTAATGGGGGGCTGTTTGTGTTGGATGTTGTGACCGAGAATAAAGCATCTATCTCTTCAGTTGTTTACATCGCTGAGTCTGTTTCATTATGGCATGCTAGACTAGTTCATGTGAACATGGCATCTATTAAAAGGCTAAAACAATTTAGTCTTATTCCTGCATTTAGCAATACCGATTTTTGATAAATGTGAAGTATGTGTAGAAGCTAAACATCCCAAAAAGCCTTACAATAAGAATGTGACTAGAACTTCTACTTTACTTGAACTTATGCATAGTGACCTTGGTGATTTTCATAGCCATGTTAGTAGAGGTGGTAAAAATTATTATTATAATTCCTTTTGTTGATGATTATTGTAGATTTACCAAGGTGTATTTGCTGAGTTCTAAGGATGAGGTTGAGGATAAATTTATTACCTATAAAGTCGAGGTAGAAAATCAACTAGATCGTAAAATAAAAAGTCTTAGGTCCGATAGAGGTGGAGAATATGATTCAACACCTCTAAAGGTTTTTTGTAAGGCTAATGGGATAATTCGAGAAATTACAGCTTGTTATGCTGCTCAACAAAACGGCATAGCCGAGAGGAAAAATAGGACCCTCAAAGACATGATGAATGCTATGCTTATTAGTTCGGGTATGCCTAATAACATGTGGAGGGAAGCTTTACTTTCTGCTTGCTTTGTACTTAATCGTGTTTCCCACAAGAAACTTGAGAAAACTCCATATGAGTTGTGAAAAGGTTTTGGACCTAACTTGAGTTACCTGAAAGTGTGGGGGTGCCTTGCAAAAGTCAGAATCCCTGATTTTCAAAGAAGCAAGATTGGACCTAAAACTGTTGATGCTATATTTATTGGATATGCTAATAATAGTGCTGCATATAGATTTATTCTAAAAGATGCTTCTCGTTTTGGTGTTATTAAAGAGTCCCGTGATGCTGAATTTTTTGAGCATATATTTCCTATGAAATTAAATGAACAACGTGTCTTACCTGCTGCATCTTCATTACCTTCACATGCCAATGCATCATCTAGTTTAGAAGTTTAAGAGTCTAGAAGGGGTAAACGAATTAGGACTGAGAAAAGTTTTGGCCCTGATTATGTTACTAGTTTCTTAGCTGAAATTGATGTGGTAGATGAAACTTTTATGCATGCATATACTATAGAAGATGACCCTAGGAATTATGGCGAGGCCATGAGATCAGTTGACTCTAGTTTTTGGCAAGAGGCCATAAATAATGAGTTAGAATCAATTATGAGCAATAATACTTGGATTTTATCTGACCTTCCTCGGGGTTGTAAGGCACTTGGTAGTAAATGGGTGTTTCGAAAGAAATACCAAACTGATGGGACTATTGACAAATATAAGGCTAGACTTTTGATTCAAGGAAATTTTCAAAAGAAAGGACTTGATTATTTTGATACATATTCTCCTGTTACAAAAGTTGTTACTATTAGAGTTTTAATAGAACTTGCATCCATTCATAATCTTGTTGTGCATCAAATGGATGTAAAAACTGCATTTTTGAATGGTGATCTTAATGAGGAGATATACATGAGACAACCTGAAGATTGTGTAGTTCCTGGACAAGAGCATAAGGTATGTAAACTTGTTAAGTCTCCGTACGGACTTAAATAGGCACCCAAACAATGGTATGACAAGTTTCATAGTACTATAATTTCTGATGGTTTCAAGGTGAATGATTCTGATACTTGTGTTTATTCTAAATATGATGTGCATGGTTGTGTTATAATATGTCTATATGTTGATGACATGCTCATTTTTGGTATAAGTATTGATGTAGTAAACACAACAAAATCTTTCTTGAAATCATGCTTTGATATGAAAGACATGGGTGAAGCTGATGTAATTCTTGGCATTAAAATTACTAGAACTTCTCTGGTTTTAAGTTTGGATCAATCTCATTTTGTTGAGAAATTTTTAAAGAAGTTTAAACAATTTGATTCTACTCTTGTCAAAATCCCATATGATTCTAGTATTTATTTGAAAAAGAATCTAGGTGATAGTGCATCACAAGAAGAGTATGCTAAGATAATTAGAAGTGTTATGTTTTTAATGAACTATACTAGACCAGATATTACATATGTTGTAAGCAGGTTGAGTAGATATACTCATAACCCCAATCATGATCATTGGAATGCCTTGATTAGATTGTTGAGATATTTGAAAGATACTATTAATTGGGGTTTGCACAACAAGAATTTTCCATGTGTTTTGGAGGGGTATTGTGATGCTAACTGGGTTTCTGATAATGATGAAATTCATTCTACCAGTGGATATGTTTTTACTCTTGCTAGTGCTCCTATATCTTGGAGATCTTCCAAACAAACCTGTATTGCTAAATCTACAATGAAATCTGAATTTATTGCTTAAAAAATAGCAGGCCATGAAGCTGAATGACTAAGAAGCCTACTTGCAGATATTCCATTGTGGGGGAGACTGACTCCATCAGTTTCCATGCACCGTGATTGTCAAGCGGCTATTAGTGTAGCTCGCAACCATTCCTACAACGGAAAGAGAAGGCATATACGCCTTAGGCATGAAATTGTTAAGAATCTGATCAGAGATAATGTAATATCACTTGAGTATGTAAAGTTGGAGAGGAATCTTGCGGATCCTCTCACCAAAGGCATTTGTAGAAAGGTAGTGCTTGAGTCAGCACTAGGAATGGGGTTTAAGCCCAGTGGGAGTGAATTGTGATGGATACCCAACTTGGAATATTTCCAGGTTCAATGAGGTCAAACCAAATCACAAAACAACTCCAATCATGTACTACAAACCCCATTCCTCTATTAAATGATGTAGTATTTTTTCGTATACTATCATGTGTGTGGAGTTGAGCATTTTAGCTCTTAATGAGTTCATAGCCTTGTAAGGTGGTGTGAGACAGTACACACTTGATGTACTCACCTATGTGAATGTGGGGGAATCGCCCGCCCCCTATGAGAGCATTTGGGCTAATGACTCTCTAGAGCGTTCACAGAAATATCCAGGCACGTAAGGGGCTAATGTATATATGTTTTTCGCAAGAGTAAATCTAATTTTGAGGTTAAACTAGTGCGCAGTTTGTACTGAACAAACACCGTGAAAGGTTCAATGAATTTTTTTTCCACCAAAATGGTTGTTGGGCAAACTTGTAACCACAAGGTACTAATTCAAGTCCACAAGACATTAGTATCGTAACGTGCAACCTCCTACTGCCATGAACTTATTCTACCACTTTTCTTTGAATCATGTGGGGGATTGTTGGAAATGAAGCTTGATATGCTTTATGAAGCTTGGTATGCTTCAAAGTAAAGTCGCACAAAAGCCTTGTTCATAAAACTCATTGTCCCACATTGGTAAATAAAGGAAAAATAAGAGCCTTTATATATGGTTGTGTACTCCTTGTCTTTGAACTAGGAGTCAAGGGAAGACTCTCCCCACACACACGCGCGCCGCCGCTGTCACCGTCCGTCCACCCGATCGGCTCGGTCCGGGCGAGGGTTGGACCCTTTTTATTCTCGACTCAATATTTTTCCGACCGTTTTGAGTCCGTTCAGCTTCAAGATTTTGTAACCGTTATATTATTATTCTCATAATAATATCCCACGATTTCAGCCCACAAATTAACTTCTTGATTTCGGTTACTGATTCTAAAGCTCCTACAAAAGAACTAAAACCTCCAGCTTTTTCATACACACAAAAAATACTGATCCTCTCCTCTTGTGCTCTTCTCTTCACTTGGCAGTAGTTCAGTTTGCTCTCAAAGCCATTACACCGTAGTACACCGGAGCATTGGTTGCCGTGTACCCCTAGAGGTCGGTTGCCGGAATTTCCAAGTGTACGTGTGGGGACAAATTCGACTTTAGAGCAGTGATTCATCACGCCACGGCCTTCTGTTACAAATAAGTTGTTCCGTTTTATAAGCCTTGTTTATAACAATTTTGACTATCCTAATATCTAGGAAAAATAGTCTAAGTAAAAAATTTAAAACTAAAAGAGTCGAAAATAGGCGTGACTAAACTTATAAATAGTATCTATTGATATATAACCTAGTTAAGACCAAACTAAAATCAATATGTCAATTTAAGAAACTGTGAGTGATCTTACATAAGTCATTATCAAGTACCAAGTTGATCTTACCCAAATTTATGGGGTTGGTTACTTCAGTAGAGTGGTGTTCATTTCAGTTATGTTGAATTCAATTTAATTTAGTTTAATTCAATTCATATCAATCCTAAAGAACACACTCACACTATTGCTAGCTAAATGCAATTATATGAACTTGTATACATGATAACAAGAGTAAAAATATAATCTTTTGAGCTTACCCGTCAGTTTTGTAATACCCCGTATTATTATTCATTTTAGAATAATAATTACTTAAAAAGAATTGTATTTTTGGATTTAAAATATTAATTGGGCTCATGAATTAAAGTGCCTAATTAATAATGGGGTTCTAATTTGGATCTAATTAATTATAATTGGGCCAAAACTAATTAAAGCATTTGGGCTTAATAATATTCGGTTATGGCCGAAAACTATAATGCAAAAATGGGCCATAATTTTCGGCTCTCCTTGCCGAAATTATGGGGAGAAAAATCAGAATTTTATTTCAAAATTTTGTTTCTAAAGGTGAGAGTGAAAGGAGGATTGTGTTGTAGTATTTTTAGGAAGGTGAGTTTAGAAAAAGAATGAATAGATTTAGGTTTCCTAAATCTACTCAATTTCCTAATCAACTGACACTTTGCTTAAACAAAAAAGAAAATGCACGCCTCTCATCTTTTTCTCTCTCACACGCACGACAAACCCAAGATGAAGAAGAAAGAGAATTCCTACTCTTTCACAATTCTCCCTGTTGCTCAAGTTTAATCCTTTTTGATTTCCAAGTAAGTGTTTATTGCTTTTTATGATTAAAGGTTTTGTTCTTGATTCAAATTCATTATTTTTATGAACCCTTTTTGTTAATGAGCAAACCCTAATTTTTTTTTTTTGACCTAGGGTTGCTAGATTCTACTATTTTGCATGTTAGAATCATGATTAGGGTTAGGTTTAATATTTTTATTGAATTTGAATCACTGATTGAGTCTAAAAGGTTGAATCTTATGATTTTATTAAATCTGAAAATTTATTAATTATTCAGGTTTATTTTAGATTTGGATTTGTTAAATTGATTAACCAAAAAAAAGGATTTATTTAGGTGAACAAGGTTGGGCCGTGCACGGCTGCACTGTGCGCAGTCGCTGGGCGGCTGTCACGGCTGCCAGTCGTGACTGTCACAGTCGCCCGCCGCCCCTGAGCGGTGGTCAGCAGCGGTGGAGGTGGTGGCGGTTGGTTGTTGGTGGTGTTATGTGATTTGACTTGTTTTGACTTGTTGACTTCAATTAGGTTTTGGAAAGTTTCCTAATTTAGTTTATGTAAATTTGTTTTGGAAACTTTTGAGCATGCATGAGTAATAAAAATTACAGCAATTTAATTATTTTAATTAAGGGTACTAAATCATCTTTAAAGTGTAATTAAGAGGTTTAGAAGTCAAAGTATTGACTATTGGTTTATTGTAGATTTGTTAGGGCCCGTTGACCGCACTTAAACGTAAGGACCTTACGGTGTTTGATTGTTTGGATTGCCTCTTTGCTAAAGGTAATTCGTTGTCGTAATTCATGTCTAGACGAATTATGTAATTCATTGT
Organism: Tetragonia tetragonoides; assembly: GCA_038025085.1. Lineage (NCBI taxonomy): Eukaryota > Viridiplantae > Streptophyta > Magnoliopsida > Caryophyllales > Aizoaceae > Tetragonia > Tetragonia tetragonoides. The sequence goes on from CM076141.1 coordinate 35,332,586, forward strand.
CCTAATTTCATGTCTAGTGGAATTTGTATATTCTTGTCTGGTATTGGATTGAGAATGATAATTCATTTTTGGACTTGTGAATATTTTGGTAAAGGGATAGTTGTTATTTATTTCCTTGTGATAATTCGTATAAAATTATATGTTAGTGAATGAATGTGATCAATGTTGAAAATTCACTTTGTGTAGCAATGTCTACTTGTTGGGATTCATATGATAATACATGTTAATCTTTGTAATTACGTGGTGTAATTATTTGTGATACTGGACTAAAGATATATTAATATTTGTTCAATTGGATATAGCCTATCGCTTTTTGGATCATGTTTGTAAGCATGTTGTGTCAATAAGTTAATGTGATTTTCACTATTGATTTGGTAAACAATATTGAAAGCCTGGAAAAGGTATATTTTTAGGTGGTTGTGAATAAGGTGTGGATGCTCATTCATGTGAAATTATTGCCATCGGAATTGTGAACTATATTGTTAGGTGGTTGTGAATAGGGTGTTGATGCCCATTCATGTGAAATTATTGCCATCGGAATTGTGAACTTAATTGTTCTTTTGGTAATTGTGGAGTAGTTACTTAAAATGCCAAGCTATGTGTATTACTTGTTATGTGATCACCATATTAAAATGATTTGAGAGTTAAGATTTCTTTGGTAATGGATCCACCGAAAGATGCGAATGAGAATTGTTATTGAGATATATTGGGCAGCTCTATGTCTGCGTGTCGTAGCCCCAATGTAGTACTTGTATCCATTTATTATGATTGGGCAAGTAAGTTTTGTAGATGAAACTGTTCTTCTTGTAAACCTAAGGGTTGAGAGAGGGTATGCATACTTAGGAGCATTTGAAGTACTTCACGAGTCATCTATACTCCGAGACGGTTGATCCCTCTTTGCCAATGTGCACAGGACTAAGATCCTATTGAATCGACTGCGGTTGGTTTGACAATTCATGCGATTCTCTTCTATCTAATGAACTTGGCTAATGGATAATAATAAATATTGGATTTATTATTTGGTATTTATGCGTGTCTTTAAATTTAAAGCATGTTGTCTTTATTTTCTTAAAGCATGATTATTTATTTTATTAAGCATGTTGATTTAACTTGGAGATTTAAATGGATTATGTGGTTATGAATTACTTAGCGTAGCTGATTGGTTGTTTTTCCTTTTACTTGTGTTTGTTGTCCATTTCTCTTCAATGATGGGTCTATGATGAACCTATATGAAATTCGTCTATATGGGGCAGTAGATTGACAAGATTGTAGCTCGTGGATTAGAGCTAGAGGAAGGCGACTTAAGAAGATAGTATATCTTCTAAAAACATTTACTTTTGTTATTTAGACTTTGGGATTGGTTTTATTAAGACTTGTATTGTAGTAAGATTAATTCTCTTGCATGAGAAATAATAGGTACTATTTCTTATTTCATTTGGATTATTTGTTTAAGTTTAGTTTTGAAATAAAAGATATTCTTTAATTATCTAGTATGTATGTTCGGGATATAAACATTTGGTTTCTTTCTAGCCTTGTATTTAATTTGAACATTAAATACGGAGATGACACTTCGAATTTCTAGGCTTTTTCCGCTGCAACTCGTGACTTTAGATGAAAATTCGGGGTGTTACAAGTTTAGTTCTGTTTAGTTCAATGGTGATCTTGGGTCACTTTAGTGATTTTCACTTCAATTCAATGGCGTTCAGTTAAAAAACATACATATTGTCTCACATATTAATGCTCTATTTTACTGAGCTTAATTTTAATTAAATTCAGTTCACCTCAGTTCAATTCAGTTCCTGTGCACTTCTCGTTTACGATCCCTCCAATAACTCACAAAGATCAAAATAAAAATGAAATAAAATTGAAAATAAATATGATCTTTCCCCTTGGGAGGTATTGAAGGGGTGTAGGAGAGATATGTAAGATAGCAAAAGGTCTCCTATGAGGCCGCCTCAAGGTGAGGTCTCCTCTATAGCCAATCATGACATAAGTATGACGTCATGCTTGTTAGAGGGGGCCTTACTTTAGGCCGCCTCATACGACTTTTTGTGCTATTTCTAGGAGTACAATTTAGATGTCTCAATTTCTTGCTTAATTTTTTTTTCTTTTTTTTTTTGGGTGCAACTTTCTTGCTAATTTGGGTTTAGGTTGTAGTTGTACGTAGCCCAGCCATACAAGGTGCTGTACTTGTATGGACTACGATTGGGCTCCCAATCAATACAGGTCTTCAGTCCATGGCTTCTGCAAGAAGTCCTGTACAGGTTCAAGTAAATTGTGGGTTGGGCTTAACACACTCGCATTTTATGTCTGAACTATCAGCGCCTGCAAGCCTGCTGTAGGCCTGTAGCAACGAAGATGTAGTGGGCCCCATTGTCGATATATTTCGCACTTTCAAATTACAAAAAATTGTATGGACTTAGTCCATGGTGGACTAATAAACGAATTTTTTTTTTAAAATATACCCTCTATATCCCTAAATACTTGCACTAGTGTTCTTGTTCTACGGTGAACTAAGTCCACACAAGACATGCTACTCTCAAATTGGTGCAATGATTCAGGAAATAGTGTGTTGACTGGGCGATTGTCACACTGAAGGCATGGGTCGGGTGGGTTTTTGTTCAGATTGTAATCTGGTTAGAAACGTCATCCCATCATTTGAGATGCCTACAAGCAGAAATGACAATGGGGCGGATATAGAGGGGTTTCGTCCCGCATCGAGCGGAAATGCGGGAGCGCCAGTGAAGATGGTTTTCAAAAAGTAAAACTGTCGTGGGGATGGGGAGTGGGTGGTTTGTATTCTTCCCCCGTTGAATAGTAGTCGAGGCCCCACCCCGATACCTGCCTAAAAATAAAAAAAATAATGTAAAAATTGAATAACTAAAATAAATTCTAGAAAGAAAGAAAACTCTTTCTCAAACTACTCGTCTCACTCACTCAATGTTAGAGCTGTCAAAAGCTGACACGACACGAACCGGACACGAATGTAGCGAGTTAGTGTTAAGAGGTTTCGACCCGTTTAATTAAATGGGTCGACACGAGCAACACGTTTAGTTAAATGAGTTAGGTTAAGGTTGAGATTTCTGACATGAAAATAACATGCTTACGACACGTTTAATTTTAATTGTCAAATTTAAGTTCAATATAATTGTAACAAGTAAATAATGTAATAGAAACTCACCTATCTTGAGCATTTTAATAATTTTAGACGGTTGAATATACACTTATATGGTTAAAACTTTAAATTTGTAGGTAAAATTTATGTTTTTTCTCATATTTCAATTAGTTTAGAATATAAGTAAAGATAAACAGGTTAATAGGTCATTAAACAGGTAACACGATTATTACACAGGTCAGGTGCAGGTCAAGGATTTTCGACACGATTAATAAATGAGTTAGGTTTGGATCAAGGAATTCTCGACACGTTTAACCTTGACATGAACACGAACACAATACGACCTGACCTATTTAACAGCTATACTCAATGTAGTCCAATGACCACCCTATTCTTTCTCTAAGAACATCTCCTTTTTCCATCCATGCTATATCATGCGGAGGCCAGGCAGAGCGATTTAGAAAGCGGGAAAAAGATGATGGAATTATGATAATGGCAAAAGGGATTGTAGGGTCTGCTTTCAATTTTGTCTTTTGCTAGCCTATCCACGCCCTCCAGTTCCTTACGGATGGTCCCTTTTCGGGGAGTTTGAATTCTCTCCATTTGCTAGAAGAAATAGAGGTCTGTATTTAGTAAATGGAGGGTGAGATTTCCTTCTAACCAAATTTTAAATTAAAAAAGTTCAAAAGGCAAAATAAGAGATGAAGATCTAGCCCTCCACTTAGGAAATGGAGAAGATCCTAACTCCTCCGACGACCCAAGACAACTCTCAGCATTGCTACACTTGCCTTCTCCTTTGTCACAAACATTTTCAACTTGTTTTGTTGAATTAGTGAAGTTATGTTCTTGTTTTGTTTGTGTTATGATTTTGAATAGATTTATGAATTAGGTTTTGTAGGTTTTTTGGATATTGATTGGGGAATTGAATTTTGGGGGTTTAGTTTTTGTTAAATTTGTAGTTCTAGAAAATTTGGGTCGGGTATATGGTGTGTATGGATACCCACTAGGTAACTAGGGCGGGGATGGTTCTCAACATACCTAATGGGGTGGGGATGGTTATGGGGTTCTTCCCCATGTCGAGGATGAGGCGGGTGGGGGATGACGTTTAGCCAGACGAGCATGGGTATGGATCTATCTACATCCACCCTCGTCTTGCCTCGCCCCGCCTCGCCCCATTGCCATCCCACGTACAAGCCAATGCGGGAAAATAGTCACCGTATTCGATGGTAGATAATTTTGATGAGAACACAAAATAAAATCCGGTTAGAAAAACACTTTATAAACCTTATTATTATATTAAACATGTTTAAAACTTTGAGTTGTCAAAAGACACAATCCTAGAAACCGATAAGACAATCAAACCTACAAAACCCGATAATGGGTCGTTTGGTTCATCAACGGGTATGGATTTGGAATATTGAATGAAACCACGCTCGCATGGGTTGGTATGGACTTTAAAACCCAATTCACATAAAAATTGTTTGGTTTGGACTTTATTTATGTGTTTTATTTATTTTTAACTAAACTAAAATAGTATAAGTCATCATACTCTCAAGTCTCAACAACTGACATCTCTCTTTCCTAGTTTATTTTGTTGCTCGTTGTCACTCTCTTCTATCTTCTTGAAAATGATGACATTGGTGAGAAATTTGCGGAAAAAAAACACCATCTATTATGATAGAATCACTTAATTGTTTGATGAGTTCCCAAAACTTATCGTTGTTTGTCTTCATGGGGTAAGTACTCGTACTAGTCACCGTGTAATGCTAATGTTAAGGCAATATAATTTGGTTTTGTTAATGAGGGGAAAAACTCCTCATGAGGAAGGCTTTGTAACTTCACTTTGAGGAGACAACAAACACTAGAAAATCCACCACTGATCGTATAGCTGTCAATTGTTAATGTTTGACACGATACGAATGATAAGTGCTTATTTTATAGCATATTCGTGTGTATTTCATACACAATATTACAATGAATATTAGCTAACCCATGGCTTGATTTGGATTGATTTTCGCGCATTTGTTCTATTTTACGCTTATTGGTTGTGTTTCTCTTGAATGATAAGTTTGAAAGGTGTTTCGCATCTTGTTAGAAGTTGGAGCAAGTATGGAAATGAGCATCAAGATCATAGGAGTAAAGAGGGGAGCATTTGGGGCATGAAGAAATTATGTTTTTGAAGATAAAGTGCGACCCATGGTCTGAGACATGGTCCCTTACATTCTCCAGTAGACCATGGGTGCTACCTTTGAAATTGAGAAGCAAACTTGACAGACCTGTCACATGGTCTGATGCATGGTCCAACCCATGGCCCGGTCACAGCCTAGCAGACCATGCCTCACCCGATTTGAACCCCTATAAGTCCGATTTCGGTCATTTTAGGGGATCTCTTTTCTAACCTAGTAGCTATCTAAAGAGTACTAACCTCCATTTTTAGGTTTAAGAACTTCCTTGCTTAAGATCATTTGGGTAATTCAACTTGGGTTTGAGAAAATTATTGAATACCCTTGTGAGTTCTTCTTGACCTTTCTCTCTCATCTCTCTCTATCAATACTTGCAAAGTTTGAATCTTGGTTTGGGTTTATTGATGATTAATTATATAATGTTGTTTATTTTGCTTAATTTCATGATTAGTGAGTAGTTTAATCAGTTTTAGGATTTGGGTAGCACTAATCTATACTCTTGATTGTTGATTTGTCCCTTTCCCAAGTTTAAATCCAAACTTCTATCAATGCTAAGCATGTGCCACCAAGTATTTGATAAATTGCTTGATCAACATTTTATCTTATTTATGCCTATTGTTAAGCATGGATTTGTGTTTGATGATAGTGGTTGCTTGACTATTGATGTTTGAGAGTTAATAACATGAAAGTGGATTACTTCTTTTGCTGTGACCATATAATTAGCTTGATTTAATCTAACTTATGCCTAATCTAGACCCTAGAAATAGGAATCTTGATTTGTGTTTGGGTAAATCACTTTTCTTTGAAAGAAGGTGCTTGTGATACTTTTGCTAATTGTCAAATGGTTTGGTAGTTACGTTTTGGGATTAATTAACTTTCAAGGTGCATGATTAGTGGTGATTCCTATCCTAGAATTGTTTTCATTATTGTTTTATATCCTTATTTGCCTTTCATCAATTAGTTTACTTAGGTTAATCAATCTACTCAACTACTCATAATCGGTTTAGATAGCTTATAATTTAGGGATATTTAGTACTTTATCAACGAGTCTCCGTGGTACGAACTTGTTGGCTTCCTGGTTTTGATGATAACAAACAATGTGTTCTTATCTTTGTAAACTAACAATGATGGCAGGTTTACTTGAACGATTCAAGAAGTTGAAGCATTGATGCATAATTGCTCATGAAGATGCTTGGATCCTTATGAGACATGAAGACTATTACTTTAGTTCGTATTTCTATTATTAGATTTCATGTACTTGTATTGAGTGTGTCATAGGTTGGATTCGAAGTGGTCATGATGAGGGACGAGCATACACAAAGGTTGAAGTACATGAGGTTCAAAGAGAATAGGGGAACAACCTTGTGAACCCTGTTCGATCTCTATGACCTGCATATATGGACGTAAGCTTAACATATTTGTTATTTCTTAAATATTTTGTGCATTATCTTTTTAGGATTTTGCATAAATATTTTACTGGTGAAATACAAATTATTTTAGAAGTTTTAAAATGATAGAAAATCGATTTTACAGATTGGAAAAAGACTTTATTTTGAAAAAGATATTATCTTTTACTTTATAACCAAGTATTATTTGTTATGGAAAGTATTATCTTATAGTAAACCTCTATTATCTTTTAGAGTTTATATTCTGATAATATACCTATATTAGCTGACCTAAATCTTCTGTAAAATATGTTGGACAAATTTCTATCTAGATTCATTAGGGATTTATAAAGTAAAAGAGTTTTTTCTTTATCTTAAACTCTAGGATATCTTTTTGGAGATATTATCTTATCTTTTGGAAAACGATTTTAACCTAGAAGGAAACCGAGCCTTCACTTCCCCTATATAAGGTGGAGAATAGCTTCAGTTTACCTGTGGCTTTGAGAAAGTTTTGACGGTGCAAAATGAGTTTTCATTTTATATTCAAAGTATCAAAGTTGTCCATACAATACAGTCCAACATTACACTGAGAACAACCTTTGGACCATGCCCTGTCAGATATGTTTAAGTCTTTCCTTTGCGTACTCATTGCATAATAGGTTTTCGTTGTAGTCTTATTTGCTTATTCATAGAAGCGTGTTATAGGACAAACTATTCTGGTGATCTGTAATTAGTCTAGCTGAGTGAGAAGCGTAGAGTTTTACTTCAAGTTAGCATGTAGCTTGAAGGGTGTTGCAACATATTAGTGACGGTGTGTTGTGTGCTTAGGAAATTGTGATGTATCCTATTCTGGCTCTGGTTATAAAAGAAGTAGTGTGACAAAATTCCTAGTGACTGGGTCGTGGTTTTTACTCCTATTCGAGCCTACGAGGTTTTCCACGTTAAAAAAGCCTGTGTGTTATTTACATTCTTATTGCTTTCGTTACTCATAGTTTATCTCACAAACTGCCTACTAGGGAACAAGGTCCATATCTTGTTCTCACACTGTCGAAATCGCCAAAATAGTTTGTGAAATCAAAAAGAAGTCGTCAACTCTATTCACCCCCTCTAGAGTTTCCCTAGTGTACTCTTCAGAACTTGATTATTACTTCGACATACACCGTGCACTTGTTGTTATGTCAACGACAACGCGAACACGAAACGACAAAACACAAACACAAATGATCCGAATCTAACACAATTTCACCAAATTGTCTTGAAACGTAATTGACTTAATCCCCCCAAAACTAGTACTATTAACACTCCATAACTCCTTTACCCCCAAACCTCTGGCGCTAATGACGAATAGCCTAACAGCCTTCCCATTATCAACACAAAACTGCTTGATCTCAGCCTTCTCTTTTGCATCAACATCCTTCGGCACAATAAGCACACACCCATGCCTAGTGAAGGTAAGAGAGGTTTGGGCTTGATCCACCGTCATAATCTCCACCTGAGTAACACTCTCTCTAAGAAGACTGGCCCTGATAAAGTTTAGCCTGGCTGTGGTAGCAGCTCTGTTTTCCACCAACCCAGCCCTCTCAAGCCTCAGATCTGCAACAATGGCATTGTGCTGGACTATCTGAGTCTCAGTGGTTGTGATGCGATGATTGTACTCTTCAACCTTCTTCCGGTAATGTGTGGCGCGTTTGAGGTTTTTGTTATTCTCAATGGCTGCTTCCATGGTGAGAGATAGTCAAGAGAGGAGAGAGGAGAAAATTCAAAAATAAAACCCTCGAGAGAAGAGAGAGAAAATTCAGATTAGGATTTGTCCTGACTTATATGTTCATTAACGGTGTAACAAACCTATTGTCCTTGAAAGATTACATCAAATAGGACCTAGTGGATGAAGAGGATGAAGACACCATCATGTTCTGACAGGAGAGACACCACCATGTTCTGAGAGGAGGAAGACACATGTTTTGAGAGTTGTCCAAGATGCTAGGATGTTACTCCTGAATTTTAAGACAGTTTATAGATTGAGGATGCTAAGACAATTTTATAGACTGAGGATAACACGGATTATTGGACTTGTTGACCATCAATTGGAGTCAGTCAGGATATAACGACCATGAGGTAATTTTAGAATTAGTAAAGGTTACTATTTCCTTAAGAGGACTGCACCGAATAAATATATTTTCCTTGAAGGAGACGGTCTGAGATGTACATTGGCGAAAACTGTGTGGAAGAAAGTTGCAGTTCTGAGTCACTCAATCATCCTTTGGCTTGCAGCACACAGAAGGTTAGCTATTGTTGATATGCTAATAGTGAACAGGGGAATCATCCATGTGAATGGATGCATTATGTGTTTAAAAAGTGATGAAAGTTACAGTTTCCTCCTCCCCTCTCTCTCTCTAAAGAAAAACCCTAACCTCCTTCTTTTGACTCATCTAGGGGCTAACCACAGATAAGCCCATTCGTTGTTGTTTATTTGCATTTGATCTAGTGTTTTTAGTTTGTTTTTCAATATGATTAGGATAAACTCTCTATTGATGAGAGATTGTTGAGTCCTCCGCGTTCGTCGGAGTCTTTTAGAATTTGTGTGGATTGGGTAGATTTCATGAATCAAGAAGACAAGTTCAATCTACTGTGCCAAGGGGATTTGTACTTCCAAATAACTGCAGCACGTTTCGTGTTTTCTGTATAGCATCTTTTTTGCTCTATCAGGGCATTGTCAATCATTGACGAAGTCGATCAAGACACCGATTTCTAGCATTGGTGTTTGGATTGGTAGTCACTTATTATCGACGGAGTTGATCAAGACACCGATTTCTAGCAGTGATGGTGGGAGTCATATTCATCTTATTATGGTAGATTTATACTATGTTCGGTTAGATCTATATTTTGTTTAGAGATATTCATCGTTGTAGATGTCGGGTGTTTTTATGAATGAATGAATTATCTTTTCTTTAAAAAAAAAAAAAGTGATGGAAGTTGCTTCCATCTGTTTTTCCTTTGTTCTTTTCCACGAGAAATCTGGAAACATGTCCTTAAATGATTTATGATTAGAAGAAGGCCTGTTAAGTTAGCGCAAGAGCTTCGCTAGTTTGTGAAACATGTTAAGGGAAAGGAATTCAGCGCAGAGCTGAAAGGGATCCGCTAGCAGAAGCGGTGTATTAGATTTTGGGGAAACGTAACCTTAGATTGTTTCAGGGGGTTGCGAGATCAGTGTTGCGGGTGGTGCGGCAAGTCCAATGCAATGTCTCTGTACGAGCTCATGAGTTTGCTAATAGCGATACATTGGATTGTTTGTTAGAAATGTCTAGTTTGGTTTCATTTATGATCAAATTGGAGAACAATTGTGATTGATTCAAGGTCAAAATCAGGGTTGAAAATATAAAAAATGGTTGACTAAAGAAATAACATATTTAAAAGACCAATTCTAAATAATAAATAGTCCAAATAAGATGAAATATGTATAATTGGGGAAAATGATCTTTGTTTTGCGTGATATCTATACTTGTACATGAAAATTTTATTTAAGGAACGCTTGAAAAATGGTTTAGGGGACCTCAAATATTTAATGTTTGTACTTAATTTATTTGTTGCTTCAAAACTTCACCGACACCCCTTTCAAAAAGTAAAAAAAAAACTTCACTAACCCTAAATAATCTTCACTATGTGCATGATTATTCAGAAAATGACTTACAACCTTTTATAATAATTAATGGTTCTCTAGAGAAACTTAGTTAATATATAAAACGTATTTAAAACTCTGATTTGTCAAAAAAGACAGGTTCAGAAATGGATAAGAAAATGAAATTACAAAACCAATAAAAGAAATCACTATAAACCGTAAACCAACCTTTGCATAATGAACAAAATTACCAAACCCACCGGTCAACCACCAACAAGAGGTAAAACTTTAAAGGGTATCCCATCACAAAAAAAAAACAAAAAAACAAAAAAAAAAAAAAAACAGGATATAATTTGTTGATTTTCGTTGAATGTCGTAACTGGCGAATAATTTTCTTCACCATTATTGTTTTTGTTTTGATCATTAAATTTGCTTTTATTCAACCTTGTAAGAAATTAAATACAAGGGTAGGAAACTAGCCCATACAAGCATGAGCTCAAGCTAGTCTCAAGGAGGAGAAAAAGCACCATGAAAACACTGTATCAACTACCTCTACCGCATATCAAACACCAACTGTTACACGAAGCTAAAGCCACGCACAAAACTCCTCACTTCTAACCAATCCCTGTTTTGCAAGTCCGTCTGCAATATTATTCGCACTCCTACTTTTATGAACTATACTAAGATTAGGCCAAAATGACAGGAACATACGAATCCTATTAATCTCGAATCTCAAGTCCCATGGACCTCTAGTCATAGCATTACACCACGTCACTGCATTGAGAGAGTCTGACTCCACTGTAATTTGCATATGATGCAACCACTCCTTTTGTGCCAAAATCTCTCGGGAGCATAAAGGATAGCCAATACCTCTGCCTTATTAATCTCACTACAGAGGACACTTTTGGAAAACGTGCACCTGAAATTCTCCTTCCAATCACGAAGAACACTTCCAATAGCTACAAATCCGTCCTTGGCCGAAGCATCAACATTCCATTTTACCGAGCCAAAAAAAGGGGGTTCCCATGATAACATTTTCTGCGTCATTGTCACCACAGGCCTAAAGATCTTAATACAAAGTGGGTTTTGTGATACCTCTTGGGGCGAGTATGGGAACTTGGAGTCCCAAGCTTCGATCCACCACCCTAATCTAAGTAAAATTAGCTCAAAAATCTCTGTTACCTTTCTTCCCTTTCCTCTGAAAATTCTGTCATTACGTTCAAGCCATACAGTCCAAATAACAACAAAGAAAATAGTGGACCATGCCTTGGAAAAGTGGTCACCAATGGCCAAAGTTTTCCACTGAAGAAAAAAGTCTAGGAGAGAGTTTGGAGCACACCACGTCATACTCCACATCTGCAGCCACTTCTCCCATAATTTACCCACCAAATTGCAGTGGGGATAAAAATATGATTTGCAGATTCAAGTTCTTCATTGCATAACACACACAATTGACTGTCTATTAGAATTCCCATAATAACGTGTCCCTGGTTTTGATTCTCCCTAAACATGCTAGCCACCCAAAAGTTTCAACTTTTGGTGGAGCCAAATTGCACCAGATTCCTTTGACCATGTCGAAGCAACTAGAAACATGTTTCGTCATCATAAGCTCTTTTATCATATTTCTTACAGAAAAAGCTCCATCTTTGGAAGAAACCCACACAAGTTGATCACATTGGGCTGGAAGTAACGCCACCTGTTGTAGTAAAGTGTTAAGTTCGAGCTTCTGATCCTCCTCCCAGACAAAAAGAGAGCGCCTCCACGTAATATTCCACACCCAATATGTGGAGAGAGAAACCAAAGGAACTAACGGAGCCGTGAGGAGAACATGACAGAGAAAAAAGTCGGGGAAACTTTTCCTTTAATGATACTTCGCCAATCCATGTATCAAGACAAAACCGAGTAATGTTACCATCACCAACACGAGAGTGTATATTCTTGCGCAGCAGGTTATACGCCCCTGAGTGTTTCATAACATTGCAGCTTAAACTCTTCCAAGCACCACATGTTCTAAGCATAGGAAAATCCTCTATACAAGCAACATTATTTAGGCTATATTTCTCTCTGATCACAGACTTCCACAATGATTCATCCTCAGTCAAGAAACACCAAAATCATTTGCTAAGAAGAGCCATGTTTGTATCAATAATTGAACCCACCCCCAGTCTACCGAACTCTTTGGGTTTTTCTATTAAGCTCCACGCCACCGTACATTATGTTTTTTTCCCTTCTATATTCCCTGCCCAAAAGAAATCCCGCTGAATTTTTATCATGATATTAGCCACGGAACTTGGAATTCTGAAGAGAGACAAGAAGTATATTGGTAGACTCCACTACAACAATTAGTCACTTGGGCCATGAATTTCACCACGGGAGGTCAAATTTTGTGGCCAATTTTTTCGGGTTTTTTGAAATTACCACGGAAAATTATTTTATGGCCATTTCCAAGAAAATTGCCATGGGCAAAATAATTTTATGCTTGTTTTTCCAGGAGAAAAAAAAATTGTGGCCATCTTTGAAAAATCGCTACGAGTGGAATTACTTCGTGGCTAAATTGCCACTAAAATATACTTGTGTGGCCAAATTGCCACCAATTTTTTTTTTTTTTTTTTTTTTTTGCGTGGCCATTTACAAATTTTGCCACAGAATTGATTAGTTTGCCACGAGAAATTTTGTGGATGTCGATATTTTTTCCATGTAATAACATTCTAAATATAATAATGTCCATACTTTAATCATATAAGAAGTTTAGCACAGATGGTTTGGGACACTTATAAACACTGAGAGGTCTGAAGTTCAATACCCACTTTCGACAATTCTATGGTTTTTCTTATTTCTTTTTTCATGTTTACTTAGCCACTAGTGTAGTTGTAGCTATTAAATTAACCCGCCACAAAAATTCTCGTAGCTAACTGAAATGTTTCCACGACTCCTTTAGTGGCAAGATGTTAACGTGTCACTGACAAAACTGTGACTAGACTTCTCGTTATAGCCACAAGAGTGCTTTAACCGTCGCTAAAAAGATTGCCACGGCCTTATAGGCCACGACAGGTCACGAGAAAAATTCCCGTGGCTAAGTGCTTTTGCCACGGAAATTTCCATATGATAGCCACAATTATTATAGTGGCGCAAGTGACCATTTTTTGTAGTGCTCGATAGCGCAGATTTAATGAGAGCAAGACGACCACCCAGTGACAGATATCTCCCCTTCCATGTAGCAAGTTTTGACTCCATCCTTTCAATCATAGGTTTCCAGAATTCAACCCTTCTTGGATTAGACCCCAAAGGAAGTCCAAGATACGTCATAGGGAGTGTCCCAACTTTACACCGTAGTTGCTTTGCCATATAATCAAACCAAAAATCAGAAGTATTGAGGCCAATAAGTGAACATTTGTGAAAGTTTACCTTCAATCCTGAAGCAAGTTGGAAGAAGATCAATACCATCTTTATAATATCCAAGAAGCGTGCCTCTGCAGGGCAAAACACCAAAGTATCGTCTGCGAATTGTACATGAGTAATTTCAGGACCATTATAAGATGATTTTACTCCTTTAAGAAGACCCAGAGACGTGGCCTTGACTTATAGTCAATTTAGAGCTTCAGCTACTACGTTGAATAAGAAAGGAGATAACGGGTTGCCTTGTCTAAGGCCTCGTTCCATTTTGAATGGCGGCGTTGGGCAGCCATTAATAAGGATTGAAACAGAAGCTGAACTGATACATCATCTAATCCAATCACACCAACGGGGAGGGAAGCCCATTTGATCCATAATCCACATTAGGAACGCCCAGTTAACAAAATCATATGTTTTATGGAAATCAAGTTTCCACAAGCAAATCTGGGTTTTATTCCGTAGGCATGACTCAATTATTTCACTGGTAATTAATGCTCCATCCAGAATTTGACGCCCCCCAACGAAAGCAGATTGTTTTTCCCCAATAACAGAGTCCAAAACTTTTTTTACTCTATTTGCCAGCAATTTTGCAACAATTTTATACAGGCACCCAATCATGCTTATCGATCTGTATTCATTTAACTCAACAGGATTCTTCACTTTCGGAATTAGAGTAATGAAGGCAATATTTAGATTTGCAGGGAACACACCATTCTCCCAAAAGTGGTTAACGAAAGACACAATATCGCCTTTTATGATCTCCCAAGCACTCTTGATGAAGTTGAAGTTAAAACCATCCGGACCGGAAGCTTTAGAACCATCACATTGCGACGCTGCTGCTTTTATATCTGCTTCCTCGAACTTGTCTGTAAGCCCCAATGCTTCCCTCTCAGTGATGCGTTTGAGGCCAAGGTAATCAAAAACAGGGCGGGGCTCAAACTCTTCACGAAAAATACTTCTGAAGTGCTTAACTACCTCACTTCTAATCTATAGAGGCTGAGATAGACATTCGCCATCAACATTAATGCTTCGCAAATCGTTCCTCCGTGCTCTATTGCTAGCAATAGCATGAAAAGATTTTGTGTTCTTATCCCCTGCTTTGACCCACTTGACCCGAGACAATTGAGCCCATTCTTCACCATTATATAAAAAATTTCTCAAAGAAATGACATATATATATATATATATATATATATATATATATATATATATATATATATATATATATATATATATATATATATATAGGATTCTAAATGATAAATAGTCCAAATAAGATGAAACATGTATAATTGGGAAGAAATGATATTTTGTTTAGAAAGATATCTATATATACTTGTACAAAAAAAAATTAAGGAACGTTTGGAAGGTGGTGTAGGGGACCTTAAACATTCTGGCATTCAGCAATGTAATGTTTGAACTTTATTCATTGTTTCATTACTTCTCTAAACACTCCTTTTCACAGATAAAAAGATTATTAATAACTTCACTAACACAAAATAATCTTCATCAGTATGTGCATGATTATACAGAGAATAACTTACAATCTTCTTTAATAATTAATTGTTTTCTAGATATTGGCTATATTGCTCAAATGGCTTGCCGATCAAAATGACAGAGACATTAAAAGTTGGATTGTAATGCCGTGCTCAAAAAATATACTCCATCCGTTTTATGAAGATGTTTACATTTGTTTTTTCACGGTCTGCAATGCACCACTTTGACCGTAGATAATTGTAATTATATGCATACATAGATTATAAAATTATAAATTTTCAAAAGTATTCTTTAAAATAAATCTAACAATACTATTTTTGCATTATAAATATTTGTATTTTTTCACTAATTTATGGTCAAAGTTTGTGAATTTTAACCTTAAAAAATAAAGTGTAAACATCTTGGTAAAATAGATTAAACATATTTTTCTAGGAGCTTGTTGCTTTCCCAATATGCAGGATTAACGTACATACTTTGCTTGCATAAAATAAAAGTATTTATTCGGAGTTTTTTTTTTTTTTTTTGGAAACGAATTTATTCGGAGTTATATATATGTTGATTAGATTGTACGAACGAATTAACACTTTAAGTTGATTGGAAGATATTAGAAAGGGGACAAAAAGTTTTCTTGACCGACTTATTCTTTCATACTGTTGAACTTGGACATTTATATATTTGATTTGAAGTTTGAGTTTGTTGGAACTTCACAATTAATATTTATTATTTGGAGGAAACAAATTAAAGGAGTGTGGTTGAGTGGGATCGATTTATTTATCCTTAATTAAAGTTGAGGGTTTGAATCTTGTATTAGGAATGAAATAATCTTAAATTTTTTAGTCAAATGTCCTATCCTTTAAGATACTTATAAATTAATGTGGAGAAGTAATAATCACCGTAATCGATGCTGGATACCATTAGCAATGAACCAAAAGAATATAAACATTTGGGGGAAACAAAAGAAAAGGAAAATAAGAGTTAGCTCGATGTCCAGGAAAAAAGTTCCAGTTCCTTTCCACATGGACCCTTATATGTCACAACTCACAAGTCATAGTGAAAAGAAAATATTGGCCCCTTTCAATTTAATTTGTTACGTCCAAAGTAGCCTAACCTTTTGTTTTTTCTTTCATTCTTTGATTTTTCAACACAAAAACCCCGCCCTATTGTGCGCATTGATGCATTGAAATATATATATGATTCACTGTATGATATCAAGAGATTACTATTTATAGTCTATGGTCATAGTGATCGAGTTAGATTGTTTCCACTAGTTATTGACTACTAGGATTCATCAAGCAATCATCTATATCTCTATTAATATAAACAAAAAAATTAATTTATGTAGTCAAACAAGACATATATGCAATGTCGTAACTTTTATTCTGAAATAATTAAGATTATATATTTTGGATGTAATATAGACGCAATCAAAATTAACTTTCTACATTATCACACCCTACAAGACTACAACTCATACTAAGACATATACCTTAGCTCCTCATTTTCTCATAGAAATATTTTTTTTGATTTTATAAGATGGTTGGGGTCATAAAATATTATGCCTTTTTTTTTAGTTTTAAAGAATGCGCGGAATTTTTGTTTTTCAACGTATTTCCTACTAGTTTTTTTTATTGATTGGGATCTCAAGTTTAGAGCATCAATAAAGGTAATGAAATAATTTCAGAGAAAAAGAAATAAAACTTGAGACAATCATACATTAAATTCTTTTTTGCTGAGCTTGTCTAACAAGTTATTACATACATTCGAGACTTAATCAATGCAGACTCAGAAAGTTGTGACGATAATCAAGTACTTCGTATAAAAAAGAGAAAAGGGAAGAAAATGACCTCCAGGATTAGCGCATAATCCGTAACATGAATGCAAATTTGATAACCGTTCATTTAATGAAAAACAAGGAAATTGTATGGGGTTAGTTGGATCATCCGATCATGTGAGACATGAACAATTTTGCTTTATGAGAGGTTTAGCAACGTAGCATAGAAATAACCCCCTCTCATAATGCGATTCAAAAGCTAACTTTCTTCTTGAAGGGTGAATAATAATGTGGCGACTTACAAAAATATCATTCCTATTTGTGTCTTTTGTGAGTGTATGAAGATTGGTAAAAATAGTTAGCAAACAATTTAAAAGGAATTATTCAAATTTAGTTGTTGGGGTGCTCCATTACAAATTAATATTTAGCAGGTGGTCCTAGACTAATAATTCCTCCTTTTATAAACAAGGTGATTACTATTTTATTTTTAAAAATATTGGACTGGATTTTACTTATTTTACGAGATGGAGTATGTAGGGCTCCTGTTCTCTTTAATCAGTTTCTCCAAAATTTTCTGTCGTAATACCCAACTATAATAGTGTTGCCACATCAACCTATCAGTACTATCACGTAGTAAATCTCCTCATCAAAATAAGATTTTATTTATTAATTTTTTTTTTCGTTGTGAGATACCAATATTGATGTAGAACCTTGTAATAATTTATCAAAGTCCAAATCTCCACCTATTTAAGTTTAATCGTTATGCGGTTTAAGTAATTTGGTTCTTTTTTTTTCTTCTTATTTCTTTATTTTTGTTTTATATCTTTATCTTATATAATATTTAAGTGGTTCGAGTCAAGTTAGGTAAACTCGAAGCTTGACTTGATAAGATTTTTTTTTTAGCTTAAAACTCAGCAAATCAAAAATTATAAGGTTTAGGGTCGGTTTGATTTATGCTATTGGCTTAACTCCCTTAACCCAAACTTAGTCATAATTCTAAATTTTGTAAAAAAAAATAGATTTGTGTACAATATTTGACATCAAATATTGTAAAAATAAATAGATTTGTGTACAATATTTGACATCAAATATGAGGGATGAGGGTAAACTACGAAATGAGAAAAACAAAGACCTTTGAAAATATATTAATTTTTATAGCTTCTTAGGTGATTCACATATAGGTGAATTGAGCCAACCATGCTAATTGTGCTGACCTATAGTGGGCTCGAATTTGGTTTGGGGAGCTCGAGTTGGGCTGGTCAAATCAACTGACTCGACTCTATTACACCCTAATTAGTAATGACTAATGACTAATGACTAATGAGGCTATTCTCGTTCGAGCCACCTTGGCTGACAGTTAAACCTTTGGAAGGAGAGAAATCATTGATGAAAGATATTGATCCTTATTTACACCAAAAAGAAGAAGACGGAAACACACCATTTGGAACTAGCCAAAAGAGGAAATAGAGCTTGTTAACAAAAGTGTTGTTTATTTGGATTTTGGAGCCATTACAAAAAGATAGCTCAGTGTAAGGTTCTGTTTGATTCAACTTAATTTTACTTAAATTCAGTTTAGTTCAGTCCAGTTCAGTTTATTTTAGTTTATGCGTAACATTATCACTCAAATAACTTTTTATTTTAAAATATTTTAATGATGATATAACTATGTCATCGGAAAGATCTCAAAACATACTTTTAAATGAGTCCAATATTGAATATGTTTGGACAAGTTTTAAATGGTTAAAGGTCAAGTGTGAAAAATCAATTCAGTTCAGTTCATTTCATTTTAGTTCAGTCCAGTTCAGTTTTTTTCAGGTGAATCAAACGGAGCCTAATGCAAAGACTAATTGGTAAATAAGTTAGGGTGATGTTATTGCTAGATCAGTAAACACTATTGTCAGCTTCAATATTAAAGGACTTGCTTTTTCATATTTCCATATATGAGAAAATATGGCATAAAGTGACCTGTCAATAGTGTTTTATAATCTGACAATAACATTGCCCATAAGTTACTCTATAATGGTTCCTAACACTGGAAAAGTTCACATGTAGCCGTTTTTGATTGAGAGTTCAAAACATTTAAATGTTTATTAAGGCATGCATTAATGTTATAGATTTAAGTCTTGGTTCTAGAATCCAAATATAGGTGAATTCCTTAGTAAAGCAATTCCGAATACTATTCTAAATTAGCTTACTCTTTGTAGACCAAAATCGCACCTTGTCGAAAACAGCAGAAGAATGTAAAGTAGTTGTTTTATCTTATTTGTACAAACATTTCCCCGATTATTTCCTTGTACATTTTTATGAATGTGACTGCATTAACAATAACCTTTTATCAATTAGGTGAAGATCACATACTCATTATGAGCCCTTTGATTCACCTGGAAAAATTTGAACTAAATTGAATTAATTTTTTTTAATTTGACTGTTAACCATTTAAAATTCGTCCAAACATATTCAATACTAGTTTTAAAGCCCGTGCGATGCACGAGTTCAGATTAATACACCCTTATATGATACTACCTCCGACCGCATTATTATGTGACGCACTCTATACTCTCAGGAAAATGTATCCTTTAGATATATAAAGGCGTAACAAAGCCCGTGGATACCATAATTATTTTTTAAATTAATTTAGGTATTTTATTTATTATATTCTTTACCTATTAGCATAATCATCACTTACATGTGCATGATTAGTAGTTACATTTTTATTGGAGTATGGTAAAATTTTGTAAGTATGAGTTGATAACATATTTAATTTCAGATGTTAACTTTTTTAATGTCCAATGATGTAAGTCTATGAAAATTTTGAAGTAGATGTCATCCGATCTCAATGAAGTAATAAGTAATGCCTATATATATATATAATGACATCCTCCCTCAAAATATATTTGCATTATAATAATTATAATATTATTTCTCACTTCCATCCTAGTTAAATAAAAACTACTATATTTATTCTTGAACAGTGTAAACCTGAAATTGAACCAAAAATTGAACAAAGCTATGAACAACTAAAACCACGTTAAAAAACTAAAAACTTCAGTACAGAGAAACTAAAACCAAAAACTATATAGAGAGAGAGAACAAACAAACAGGTTATATACCTAGCTAATTCAGTAATTAAGGGTCTGTTCTCTTCACCTTCTTTTTACTGAACGTATCTGCACAATACTGATCTGAACTGATATTTACTGAACTGAACTGAATTTTTCTGAACTGAACTTATGTTTACTGAATCTACAATTACAAAGAGTAAATTTGTTCTTTGATTTACCGAACTCTACTGAATTTTTCTAAACTGAACTGAACTGAATTTTACTGAATACTTCAATGGGAAGTTGAGGAGAACAGGCCCTAAGTGATTCGATAATCTGCAAAAGTGGTGGTGGTTAGTGTAAAGTTTAATTTAGATTATCAAAATTGGGAGAGAGAAGAAAAAAACAAAAAAAGAAACGTATATATATGAAGGATGATATGAGAGTATGAGCTTTTGAACCTTCCTTTTTTTTTGTCTTCGTAAATACTAATTTCTCAATCATTTCTATCTGTTTAGAGAAAATATATTCCTAAGCATGAACCATTTTTGACAATTCAGGACGCATTAAAACCAACAACCAAAACCATTTTTGACAATTATTTCTATCTTTTAAGCACTTTACTTAATTCCAAAACCTGCAAAAAATGAATTGAAAGTCAACAATGAAGCTAATGTAAATATAAACTAAACTAGTTACATTCCCGTGCGATGCACGGTTCGTGTGTTTATAACAACTTAAAAATTGTCATTGGTACAAACTTACAAGATTTTTTCGCCTATGTCACATCTTGGTATCAATTTTCTTGGTTTCTTGTTTAATTCTAGTTGCATGCCCCGTGGGATGCACAATTTTATATAAATATATTTGGTTTCATTAAAAAAAAAATTATAATATTGAATTAATAATGCAATAATTTATTTAGATACATTCTAGCATTCCCTAATAGACACAAGTGAAATGAATTTTTATTGAAAAGTATGACATTAAGATAAGAATTAAACTGTATTAATAGAAGATACGTGCACCTAAAATATATGATGACTCATTATAAAAAAAATAAAAACAAAAGTACTAATATAGACATTGCATATAAAAACAAAAGTACTAATATTTGCTAATGTGTCAATTTAGCACGACGCACATTCCCGTGCGATGCATGGTTTGTGTGTGAATATTGAATTGAATAAGACAGTTTTATTGGTACAAAATTTCAATAGACTTTACGCATATGTTATATCTTGATACACTAATCTTCTTCTATGAACCACTTTCTTAATTGCTACAAACCTACAACATTGCATCTATTGTAGAGCAGAATACTAAAATTTACAATATCTCATTCATTCTTAATCATGATATAAATTATAAAGCTAGTTTGTATAGCCAATTATCATTATTATTATTATTACTATTTTTTTTTTTTTTTTTTTTTTTTTTTTGCAATTTACTCTATTATATAGCTTTCAATATCCAGTCTAAAGACCACTACCACCTAATGGATAGTTTAAACCTAGTTGGTATAGACAAACTTGTTTATTATTTTTTTGTTGCAATTTACTCTAATATCCAGTGTCCAATATCCAATCCAAAAGACTATGCACAACTAATTAATACTTTAACTAATATGCCTAATTATCACAAAAAAAAAAAAATGAATAATTGTTCATGAACTGCTTCATAGATTTACATGTGCCTTTTTTTTTTTTTTGGTGTAATTACGTTGGATGTGCTTTAATATGCCATGGATTTGTCCATGAATTTCCTTAGCTTCAGCCATGTGCATTGAACCGATGCAACTAAATTCTGTCCATTGAACAACCTTAACACTTAATTAATACTTTCACATTGAATATGACTTGGATATATTTGATTTTGAATTAATTATATTAATGCTTATGTGTCATATAGTTAGTATATTCATGCTTATATGACATGCTTATGTGTCATTGAAGTAAATAACCATAATCACTTATATATATATATATATATATATATATATATATAATACAAACTAATGAAAAACAGTAAACATGGGAGGAGGAGAGGGAAAAACGTGTTCTGCTGGGAGGAGGAGGTTGGGTTGACGACTTCACGTCACATGGCTTGGAGTTATTTATTTATTTATTTATTTTTATTTTTATGATGAGAGTTTGGAAATTATTTAATTAGTATATATAACAATTAATAAGGTTTCCTATTAATAATTTAACCTTCTAACTCTAATTTGTTGAGTTTTCTATTGACACTATAATTTGTATACTTTAACTTTATCTAAATTTCTCAACTTTTTTTATTTTAAAACACAAAATAATTAAAAACTAAAATTTTTTTGATGGTGTGGCATGCCTTAAAACTCCCGAAAAATGCTTACTTATATATTCGAAATATATTGTAAATGCATCTCGTTCTGAACTATTTTTCGATCCGAATATGATGGTGTAATTTTTGTTATTTTTTGAGATGTATAGAAAACCGTTATATATGATTTTGAATATTTGACGAAAATATGTTATCACCCTTATAAAATTCTAGTCGTTTATCAATATCTAATTTTATACATGTAAGGATGTTGAGACTCCTAAACGCGTTATACCAATAATTTTTTGTCTTTATTCTCGCTTAGGTGGCGCGCTATTAAAATTCTCGCCTACGTGGCGTGCCTCATTGCTCCCGAAATATGCCTCATTGCTCCCGAAATATGGACTCAATTAAAAGTGTGTTTTGAGATCTTTCCGATGACATAGTTATCATCATTAATTTATTTCGGAATAAAAAATTCTCTAACTGATAAAATTACATATAAACTGAACTGAACTGAACTGAATTTAAATAAAATTAAAAATAGAGCCTATGTGGGATTGTAAGTTTTCATTGATAACAAATTGAATTGCTAAAAAAAAGGGAATCACAATAGTCTAAAATCTCTTATTTAATGCAAATTCCAT
This sequence comes from Tetragonia tetragonoides, assembly GCA_038025085.1. NCBI lineage: Eukaryota > Viridiplantae > Streptophyta > Magnoliopsida > Caryophyllales > Aizoaceae > Tetragonia > Tetragonia tetragonoides. Next base: position 35,355,535 of record CM076141.1, read on the forward strand.
ACCATTCTAAAAAATTTATTACTGTATCATTTAAACCAACTAGTAGTATCTTCCTCAATCTCAAATTACCACAATCCCATTGGCTTACAATCTCTTATTACAAAAACACAATCCAAATGGTTTACAATCTCTCGTTGACTCTTTATCCATTGGTCTCAAACTCTCAATTCTCTATCCATCCAAATTTTTTACCCCAAGATAAAAATTACAATTACTGTCCTAGATAAATTAAAACACCATAAAAGCAGGGCCCCAAAAATAACGCTCCCCCCTTACCTTAAACCTCAATTTAAGGACACTCCCTTGCCTTCCCTCGTGCCGATCACGCCGTTCTCGCACGTGCCACCACGTATCCTACAATTACATTACAATTTACACCACCAAATTAGTTATTTTTATTATTTATTTTCCTCAAAAATCAGAAATTAAACCTCTTCTATATATTTCAAACCCTCTACACCTCCTTTTCTTCACAAACACTGTCTTCCCTTACTTTCTCTCTCTCCAAAACTTCTCTCTCCATTCTTCCATCAATGGCGACTTCTGCAACCCCTTTGCTCAAAGATGAGCTTGATATTGTGATTCCCACAATTAGAAACCTTGATTTTCTTGAAATGTGGAGACCCTTTTTTGAGCCATATCATTTGATTATTGTTCAAGATGGTGATCCTTCAAAGACCATTAAGGTCCCTGAAGGGTTTGATTATGAGCTTTATAATAGGAATGATATTAATAAAATTCTGGGTCCTAAAGCTAATTGCATTTCATTCAAGGATTCTGCTTGCCGGTGCTTTGGTTACATGGTTTCTAAGAAGAAATATGTCTTCACCATTGATGATGATTGCTTTGTAAGGCCCCCTTCTTTTCTCTCACATGAATTTTATTTTGAAATTTCGTAATTTGGGTTGTTGGAAGTTTCTCGTTTTTTTTTTCCTTCCTAGATCTCGTTGTTTTTGGCGTTTTTTGTGTCATGGGATTTTGTTGGTTTGTGGGTTAGTGTCAAATTTGTGACTTTTTACCAAACTTGAAGTTTTTTGGATCTGGGTTTGAATTTTTTTTTAATCTGCTAGTGTATGTTGTTTGAGAATCGTGCTACATTAGTGTCCAATTATGTTGTAATTTTGGTGACCATACACATGATTTTGTTTTGTTTCAATTATGTTATAGACATTAAGGGCATGATTATGTTATGATACCGTCAAATATTTCCTTAACGGGTATGATTAGGAGATGGATTTTTGGTGCTATTACTGGGATTTGAGTGCTTAATTGTAGGTTTTTGCACAATGTGGCTTCATTACTTTAAATTATGTCCAAATATTACATTGAATTATGCATGAATGTTTGGTTGAATTAGCAATTTCTTGTGTGATATTGTTTCCACCTAAGTGATTGTGTCAATCACTGTTCATAGATCTAAATAATGCTGAAAGTTTAGGCCTTTGCAGGCAATTGTATTGCATACAAATTTATCAGAATGTCTGAGCCTGGATTGTTTCCAGCATTCTTATTTGGTTTTGGGCTTTGAATTTGAATTTTGAAATATGGCTGAAATCTTCCTGCTGGTGTTTAAACTGGTAAAGTAGGCACTTTTCATGCTAGTGATTGACAAGAAAGTAACAAACCTTTTCTTTTCTCACAGCATTCATATGAGCTACAGATCTTACACTTTTGAGGAAGTTAAACTTACACTATCATGCTTTTTTCTTCCTTTTTACTTTTGTTTCCCTTTTCAATCTAGGAATGATTGGGAGCTGATGCTCAGTTGTAGGGTTATAAAGAAAGGTGGCACGTGACTAAGATTTTGCTTCAAATTTTTGTCTCTCTAAAGTTTTATTTTGAGTGTGGGATTGAAGTTTTCATGTTTGAGTTTGACCCTTTCAAACAAAAGTCTCATCTTGGTCAATGCATTCTCTGAGCCAAAGGAGCCTAATGATTTTGTTTTAGGATCTGAATCAAATCAGAACAGAATATCTAATGATTAATTGGTAAAATTATATAATTTGGTGTCCCTTTTAAGGTTTTCCATGCATGATATTAATGTCTTGTACAATGCTTACCCTCCTAGGAGACTTTATTATTGATAATAAAGAAGGATGGGCAAAATTGATTTCATCTGCGTCGGTGTTATTGGTAGCTGTTGTTATATATTTCTCTGATGAATCTTTAATAGGATGGACACTTCTATGCCAAATTTTTTGATGTGTTTTTGCAATGCCTTAGTTTGCACGTGATGTGCTATGTAATCGCACCTTTCTTTATTGTTATTAGCTCCTTATAGTTCTCTGTAAGCCTGTGATTCCTTGTTTGTTTTGTCCTAGGCTTGTGGCAGTGCCTGTTAATAGAATAAATTTATATTAATCTTTTTTGATTGTCACAATAAGATTAGTTTGACCACTAAGTTTCAACAGCTTCCATTAATATATTCTATATTTACTTGGGGGTAATTAAGTTTATTGGAGTGATTTGTGCTGAACTTGTTACTTTGATGCAAAGGTTGCTAAGGACCCAGCTGGCAAAGAGATTAATGCTCTGGCACAGCACATTCAGAACCTTCTGTGCCCATCGACCCCGTTGTTCTTCAACACTCTCTACGATCCATACCGTGATGGTGCTGACTTTGTCCGTGGATACCCTTTTAGCCTCCGTGAGGGTGTTCCGACTGCTGTTTCCCATGGTCTCTGGCTCAACATCCCTGATTATGATGCACCCACTCAGCTTGTGAAGCCCCTTGAGAGGAATACTAGGTAAGCTTTTTGGTGCATCGTTCGATCTAAAGTTTTCAGTTTCTCTTAAGCGGTTTTCTGAATAATGTGTTTGTCATGCATATCCCTTACAGGTATGTGGATGCTGTTCTGACTATCCCTAAGGGTACATTGTTCCCCATGTGCGGTATGAACTTGGCTTTCGACCGTGAGCTTATCGGCCCTGCCATGTACTTTGGCCTTATGGGCGATGGTCAGCCCATTGGACGTTACGACGATATGTGGGCTGGATGGTGCATAAAGGTTCCTTATTTCTCGAACTCCTTCCCAGCGCCTTTGATTTTAGTTTAAGCTAGGTTTTCTATATCATAGTTCTAACCCATGGCAACTTATCGTCTATTGCGTTAAATTTTTTAATTTAGGTTATCTGCGACCATTTGGGATTGGGAGTGAAGACCGGTCTGCCTTATATCTACCACAGCAAGGCTAGCAACCCATTTGTTAACTTGAAGAAAGAGTACAAGGGCATTTTCTGGCAAGAAGAGATCATCCCCTTCTTCCAACAATCTGTCCTTCCAAAGGAATGCACCACTGTCCAACAGTGCTACCTGGAGCTAGCTAAGCAGGTTAAGGACAAGCTGTCCAAGGTGGACCCCTACTTCGACAAGCTCTCCGATGCCATGGTCACATGGATTGAGGCGTGGGACGAGCTCAACCCAACTAGCGCTCCTGCCTAATGGCAATGCCAAGTAGATCAGCTTTGGCAGCCGATTGATGAGTTTTTATACCAATTTTCATATTTTCCTAAATGAACTTGAGAGTTCAGGTTATAGCTTGGCTTTTCTATCTTGTACCTTTCCTAAGTCCCCTCACCCTGTTTTCTGACTTGTTGGGTCAGAGTTTACGGGTGTTATAGATAAGTAGCTGCTCTCTTATTCTGCATATTCTCTCCGGTGCTATTGTTCTGGATTGATGGATGTAATATTTATACTTACATTCTTCTTTGTGCTATGAGTTTAGATCAATAAATTATATGGTTCCTTGCCAAATCCTTTCTGAAATGCTAAGCTGAGATATTGGATATGCCTGTTGTCGCGGTCCGAGTAATGTAGAAACTGGTAACTAGCATGAGTTTTTCAGAGGATATTGGAAATTTGGTAGGCACATAACTGCTCTAATGTAAATTTTAAGCTAAACTGAGTTGAACTACTAAAATTTTATGTTTTAGGGCGTTCTTTTCCACTTACTCAATAATTGATTTGGTTCGTTTCCGTACACTTTGGAAAAGAACACACTTAGGCCTCGTTTACTTGCTTGCAATCAAATGTAATGCAATGCAATCATTTTGGAGAGTAAATGTGGGGTGAAAAATGAAGGAGTGGGAGGAGAGGGATGGGAAAAGTGGGGTTGATTGCATCATTCAATGTAATCACAATTGCTCAACTTTTCCCATGTAATGTTGATTACTTTGACTGATGTAATCAACCTCACTTTTCCCATCTCCTTCCTCCCCCTCCTTCATTTTCCACTTCACAACTACCCTATAAAATAATTGCATTACAAGCATTTGATTGTAAGTTAATAAACGCCACCTTAGTGCCCCAAGCCAAAAGAATTTCTATTGGAGTGTTCGGTAAAGAACACCACCATTTGATAACTTGACTGATTTTGTCTGATACTCTGCCCAACAACAGAGAAATAGATGCAAACAAGTAAAAAAAGACTCCATTTTCTCACATCAAGACTCATGAGAAGAGAAAAATAAATAGGCCAGGTGTTAGGTTTCGCCCCTCACACCTTGTAATTTACAGCTTTCTTTTACTTTCCTTGCATTGTAATATGTCTTTAAGACGCTTCCTGCGTGTTGACCCCAGAGCCGGCTCAGCTGGGAGGGCTGGGAGGGCGACCGCCCAGGGCCCATCGTAGAAGGGGGCCCAATTACGCACATAACTGTTATATATAGATAATATTATATTTAGTGATTAACTAAAGGTGTAGAGTTGAACTGGTATGTAACTTGCAAAATTTGGCACAAGTAGTGGCTAGTCGGTGTTCGACTCTCGTGCTTCGTATTTTTTGGGCCATTGCACGCAAATTTCCTTATGTGTCACTTTTTTATTGTACTAAATACTCTTGTTATGCACCCTAAAAAAAAAAAACTCCCGTTATGCATGTTTTGTAGAATAGTATTTTTTGCAATGTTTTCTTTTCTTTTTTGGCTTTAGATTTTGGGTAGTTTTATTCCTTTTATATATTTCGGAGTTGAAAATTTCCCCCAAAAATATATTTAAACTTTTCGGGGGCCTAATGTTTAAATCTCGCCCAGGGCCCCCGAAATGCCAGGTACGGCTCTGGTTGACCCTTGGACATGTCTTTACGCTTTCTTTACGCTTTCTAGTTCCCTAGTAACATGTCTTTAAGGCGCTTCCTGCGTGTCGACCCTTGGACATGTCTTTAAGCTTTCTAGTTCTTTTACTTTTAGGAGTAGATGTCGAGTATGAAAGTTATGCACTCTTGATGTATACTCCTGTCAGAATGAATAAACTTTTTAAGACTCTTTATGGGGGAAGTAGTCCTCCATATCGATGTATTGATGTCAATGCTTGTTGTTGTTAAACTGTGTTGATTGCTTGCATCATCCAACCCCTCTCTCAAACTCCGTCCCTCCCTCACTCTCTTGTGTCCACGGACACCCCGAAGACGTTCCTGTGTACGGCTGGTACTCTTCCCGCTAGGAGACAAGAGCGCGCCGCACGTCCCGTAACTTAAAAAGGCGGACCGTGACAGTTGGTATAAGAGTATAGCGAGAGAAGCACGCTTAGTGAAAGGTTGCTAGTTTGAATTCGAAACCATGGTGACCATGGAAGAGATAGAGAAACTTGTGATCGGGTCAGATGCCCGAATCGATGCATTGGAGGCCCAAGTGCATGATATATCCTCCGCAAGCTTGAGGGAGGAGCTTGACCACATCCACAGTCAACTCCAAGCGTTGTGGGATCAGTGTGCTATGATCAACCGGGCTGTTGCTAGCGGTAGTGGTGGATCAGGGTCGAGACGAGTGAAGCCCCCTCAGCCCCGGACCTACAGTGGAGCCAGAGACTCCAAGGAAGTAGACAATTTTGTCTTCGACCTAGAACAATACTTCCGAGTCAGTGGACTGGAAGAGGACCAGAAGGTCGACACCGTAGTCATGTACCTAGTGGATGACGTGAAATTGTGGTGGCGTTCGAATTATGCGGAGATCGAAGCCAAAACTTTGAAAATAGACACATGGGAAGAGTTCAAGAAGGAACTCAACGACCAGTTCTACCCGGAGAACACTGAGTTCATTGCCCAAAGGAAGTTAAAGACCATCAAGCACACGGGAACCATCCGAGACTATGTGAAGGAGTACTCGGCGTGCATGTTGGAGATCAGGGACATGAGCGACAAGGATCGTATGTTCAATTTTATCGATGGGCTGAAAGAGTGGGCTCAATGTGAGTTGAACAGAACGAAGCTAGATACCTTGTCGGCTGCTATAAGCGTGGCTGAACGGCTCTTTGACAACCAGCTAGGGAAAGAGATCCCACCGAAGAAAGGGCAAACATGGCCGAGTTCGATTGTGAACCGAGCAGCGTCAACGGGCTCCCAGACAGGCTCGAACAATGCTCGAAACTACAACGGGGGTAATTACAGTGGTGGAAATAATAGATATGGGAACGTTGGAGGAGGATCTCCTAGACCAACACCCTACCGGTCCCCAGGTTCAACCTCGTCGTTCAATCGGACAGAAACGTCCACGGCAAGATGGCCGTCGAAGTTGAGTTGCTACAACTGCAAAGGGCCGCACAAACAAACCGAGTGCCCTCACCAAGACTTGAGTGCCCTCCAACAGAATCTATCTAAGATGTCTGTGGAGTCTGATGGCACCAGCGAAGGAGAGACAAGCAGAAACAATGAAATGGATGAGGATGAGATACCACACATGGGAACTGTTCATTTACTGGGCGCCGTAAGGGGTGATGAGACCTCTCTAAAACCCAAGTCGACTGAGCTCATGTACGTCGACGTAGTGATCAATGGACGTAGCACTCGAGCAATGATTGACACGGGTGTCACCCATAACTTCGTGGCCGGCACGGAAGCAGAGAGATTGGGACTGAAGCTGGACCGCACTGGCGGCAGCATGAAGGCCGTGAACTCGGCAGCAAGACCTATTCATGGGATTTTCAAGGGAGTCCTCACACGGATAGGGGAGTGGAGTGGTCAATTGGACCTTACTGTGACTCCACTAGATGATTTTAAGATGGTATTGGGTATGGACTTCCTTCGCACGTCTAAAGCGTCGCCCATGCCCCATTTGAGTTCCTTGTTGTTGATGGGTGATAACCCATGTCTTGTGAAAGCGTCGAACGCGAAGGTCGAGAATAGACGGGGACAGATGCTCTCGTCGATGCAATTTGAGAGGGGACTTCGAAGATGTGAACCGTCGTTCCTGGCTACTTTGTCGATGAAGGAAGATTGTAAAGATGAGACCACTCCTCCGGAAGTAGCAAGACTGCTTGAGGGATTCAAGGACATCTTGCCTGATGACTTAACCCAAGTCCTCCCTCCTCGCCGATCCGTCGATCATCAGATCGAGCTGATCCCGGGAGCCGTGCCACCCGCTCGTAGTCCTTACAGGATGGCACCTCCCGAACTGGCTGAACTGAGAAAACAGTTGGATGGGCTCTTGAAAGCACCCTACAGAGCTCCGGTGTTGTTCCATAAAAAGCAAGATGGGACTCTCCGGCTGTGTATTGACTATCGGGCACTCAACAAGTTGACGGTGAGGAATCACTATCCTATTCCGTTGATTGCTGACTTGTTCGATCAGCTCAGCGATGCGGCATACTTCACAAAGCTTGATTTGAGGTCGGGATACCATCAAGTTCGTATATCGGAAGGGGACGAGCCGAAGACATCTTGTGTGACGAGATATGGAGCTTTTGAATGGTTAGTGATGCCCTTTGGACTAACGAATGCTCCCGCAACATTCTGCACCTTGATGAACCATGTCTTCCATGGGTACTTGGATAAGTTCGTGGTGGTATACCTTGATGATATTGTGATCTATAGCAAGACCATGAGCGAACACTTGGAACACTTAAGACTGGTGTTCGAGAAGTTACGCGAGCACCACCTCTTCGTGAAGCCAGAGAAGTGCTCGTTTGCACAAGAGGAAATTAGTTTCCTTGGTCACTTTGTAGGAAAGGGGAAGATGCGGATGGATCCGAAGAAAGTCTCTGCCATCAAGGAGTGGCAGCCTCCGAAGAATGTCTTTGAGCTCCGTTCCTTCCTTGGCCTTGCTAATTACTATTGGCGCTTCATTGCAGGGTATTCTGGTATTGTGGCTCCCCTCACAGACTTGCTTAAGAAGTGTGAAGGTTGGAATTGGCCGAATCACAGATGGAGGCGTTTGAAAAGTTGAAGAAGTTGGTAACCAAAGAACCGATATTGGCTCTCCCCGATGTCACAAAACCCTTTGAAGTCGAGACGGATGCCTCAGACTTCGCCCTCGGAGGAGTACTACTTCAAGAAGGCCACCCGGTTGCTTTTGAGAGCCGCAAGATGAATGGCGCCGAGAGGCGGTATGCCGCCCAAGAGAATTGCTTAAGGGTCTGGAGACACTACCTTTTGGGTTCGAAGTTCCTCGTTCGCACAGACAACACTGCGTCGAGCCACTTCTTAACCCAACCAAGACTCACTGGTCGACAAGTTCGGTGGCAGGAATCCTTGACGAAATTTGATGTGGAGTTTACATACAGACCTGGGGTCAACAACAAGGTCGCGAATGCTCTCAGTCGTCGGGCTGACCTTGCTGGCTTGAAGCAAATGGCTCACTTGTCAACAAATATGAAGGCCCCATCCTTATCACCAAAAGGGTGGGAAGTACGGCTTACAAAGTGGAACCCCCAACTTGGATGAAAGTACACCCTGTCTTTCATGTGAGTCGCTTGAAGCCGTATCATCCAGACCTAGAAGATTCCGCCCGCAACAAGTCTACTAGGGCCAACATCCGCACCAAGCCGTCCCCGACACTTGATGACTAAATCACGTCGCCGAGGACGTCGACAACTTTAGTGGGGGAGAATGTTAGGTTCCGCCCCTCACACCTTGTAATTTACAACTTTCCTTTACTTTCCTTGCATTGTTACATGTCTCTAAGGCGCTTCCTGTGTGTTGACCCTTGGACATGTCTTTACGCTTTCTAGTTTCCTAGTAACATGTCTCTAAGGCGGTTCCTGCGTGTCGACCATTGGACATGTCTTTAAGCTTTCTAGTTCTTTTACTTTTAGGAGTAGATGTCGAGTATAAAAGTTATGCAATCTTGATGTATACTCCTGTCAGAATGAATAAACCTTTTAAGACTCTTTATGGGGGAAGTAGTCCTCCATATCGATGTATTGATGTCAATGCTTGTTGTTGTTAAACTGTGTTGATTGCGTGCATCATTCAACCCCTCTCTCAAACTCCGTCCCTCTCTCACTCTCTTGTATCCACGGACACATCAAAAACGTTCCTTATGTACAGCTGACACTCTCACCGCTAGAAGACAAGAGCGCACCGCACATCCCGCAACTAGAAAAGGCGGACCGTAACACCAGGCCAGTACCTATTAGCTAACATTGTTCATCATGTATGTGTCATGGCCACTGTGTATGGAAAGGTGTGTGATGAAACTATCAACATCATCAAGATCTGCAGGTGTCTTCATCACAAGAACTATTAGATGCTTTTCTGCCTTTGCTCAAAGATTCGGTGTCAGAGACATGCCCAAGTTTTTCCTGGGACTAACATCAGGACCCATGTTCCCCAGGTTAGTTCTCTCTCTCTCTCTCTCTCTCTCTCTCTCTCTCTCTCTCTCATGGGGTCTTTTAAGGACTTTTACAGCTTAGCTATCTGACTTCTTATATACTTTACATGTGCCTTAGTAATGTTTGGTTAAGATAAAAAGATGTCAGCATTATGAAACTACTGTAGTTTAATTTGATTTTTTTTTTCCTAAGCCTTTTTTCTGTACCCCTCACTCCTCAGGGTGTAAAGAAAACTCTTTAACTTTTGTTAGATCAATTGGTTTCATAATTTTGTGGAATAAAATCATTTATTAAGCCTCGAACCATCAACTTAGGGTCTGTTCTTCTCAACTGAAAAACGTTTATATTTATTATTGAAAATTTATTTTTGTTGAACTTCGTTGAACTTTGTTTATTTTTGTTGAATCTTGTTTATTCAAGTGTTTTTTATAACTAGTTTGTATATTTGTTTGTTTAACTTTGTTGAACTTTGTTTAACTTTATTTAACTTTATTGAAGTTTGCTGAAGTTTGCTGAAGTTTATTGAAATTTGCTGAAATAAACAGAAATAAGTTGGGGAGAACAGACCCTTAGACTTTTGGTTGGATTTGTTTGGTATCAAGGCAAGAGAACCCAAGTTTTAATCATGACGACCCTGTTGCACTTATAGTAGAGATTGCTTGTTTGTGTGAAGGGGCGTGAAATGAGTAGTAATATATGAGAGAAAAAGTTTGTGATTGATCGAGCTGAAATGAATTGAACTTATTCCTATAGTGTGAAGTTAAGCATCACTTAAGCTTTTGCTCGAGTTTCCTTCACACACAATCATCACTTTGCAGCTTGTTAGGACTCCCATGGTTTTTTTTTTTACAAAATCAGTGAAGGATGAGGAGCATATATATAGCCGCTAAGCTGGAGATGATGCAACCTACTGCTAGTCTCCAATACAGGTATTTGCTTAGTAAAACTTAGACTAAGTTTTTTGAGACATTTAAATTTGCTAAAACATATGATTAGCACACTAAAAGTAGTGTCAATTGTAACCATTTTGTGAACCTCTGACAACTTAGTTAAGAAACTCCTTCCCTCCGTGTAGTTTTCACCCAGAACACAATCTCACACAATGTGTCCATTTACGCCACAGACGTGCACTGGCTATGATTGTAGATGCTGAGAAAAAGGGGCTTATTACTCCTGGAAAGGTCAGATTATGAGTTTATGACATAAGCAAGTAAGCAAACTTAGATGACTTGTCGAACTTATATGTATAGATTTTCTGATCTAACCATATGCTTATAATCAAAATACTGTGCATTGGATCAGACAGTGTTGATCGAGGCTACATCAGGGAGTATGGGGTCGGCATGGCGTTTATGGCGGCGATAAAAGGCTATAAGATGGTATTGACAATGCCATCATACACTAGCTTGGAGAGCAGAGTGACCATAAAGGCATTTGGTGCGGAGCTAATTCTTACTGACCCTGAGAAGAGATTGATAGGCAGAGTAAAGAAGGCTTGCCAGCTTTGGGAGTCTACACCCAATGCTTTCTTGCTTACACAACGTGATAATCCTGTTAATTTACACGTGCACTTTCAAGTTCATGCTGCACTGTCAATTAACTGTTGAATTTTCATGAGTCCCAAATTATCAACTACTAACCATTAAGTAGCTTCATCAAAACAATCCTGCGTCTCAATCTGGTAATTGATTCTGAACTAACATCTGATTGTAATCAACTCTTTTTGCCTTTTGCTTTTTCCGTTCCTATCAGTAGAATAATGCTTCTGCAACAACAGTTAACAGAAAACAAACTAAGATCTGCAACAACAGTCAGCAGAACACAAACTAAGATCTGCAACAACAGTCAACAGAACACAAACTAAGATGTGACATTCTGAAGAATTTGATAAAAGCATCATATTTGTGCATGGTTCTCTTAGTCGTTCTCTCTTTTTGACTGGATTTCATTGGATAAGGAGATAAGGAACTCGTGCATTAGTCATCTTGCTTATCAATGGATTCTCTACATTGGCCAGTGACTGGAAAAACAGGCACATTTTGAGACAACAAATCCTGAAATTTAGGAAGAAACTCAAGGAAAAGTGGGCATCTTTGTCATGGGAATCGGAACTGGGCAAGGGCACCGTCAGTGGTGTTGGACGTTATCTTAGTCTCAAAATCTTAATGTCAAGGTACAAGTAGTGTTGAATGATGTTCTGTATATATTCGGCATATATACACTGCTGTGTAATATTATTACAAATGTCGTTGTTTGAAAAATTGATGTAGATTTATGGAGTTGAACCAGCTCCAGCTGAAAGCAACATACTGAATGGAGGCAAGCCAGGCATGTAAATTCTGATCTATCTTTCCCTATTCAGCATTATTCCTTTACTGTGATGGAGGAGATTAGTGCAAAATTTCTGATTTTCTCTTCTTTGTTGTCAAAGATGTTTTTCTTGCTCATCTTTGCAATTTGTTGCCTAACGCGCGAACAGGCCCTCATCTTATAATTGGTATTGGAGCTGGATTCATACCAGAATTATTAGACCGTGATGTATTGGAAGACATTCTAGAGGTACTAATAGTTCCTTAATCAGTAGTAATTAACTATGTATCTTTCCAATTTTAATTCTAATCAGCGGCATATATCAAATGACAAGGCTTTGAAGCTCAAATAATTCACCTTCATGGCAGGTTAAGAGTGAAGATGCAGTAAAGATGGCCAGGGAGCTCGCATTAGAGGAAGGACTTCTTGTAAGACTGACTTCTGATCAAATGGGTTTTAAATTACAGCATTCGAGGTTTAGTTAGACTATTGCTCAAAATTTCAAACTAAATACTCCCTCAGTTCCAAAATGAGTAGAAAACAAGCATCCCTGCCCCCAGGTATATAGCTGTCGTGGCAAGATCGGAAGATTTACCACAAGTTTAAGAGTCATCATTAACTTGTTTCTAGTAGCCAACATCCATCCAACACTAATACTGCTTGTAACTAATTTGCGACCTTGTTCGATGTTTTAGGTAGGAATAACATCTGGAGCTAACACAGTTGCGGCTCTTGAGCTCGCCAAAAGACCGGAGAACAAAGGCAAACTCATTGTGGTATGTCTTATATGTATAGTGTTTGCAAAATGGTCAGCATTTCTTGCCTATTAGTATTACATGGAGTAACTTAAATGATTTAGTTGTCACTTGTGATTAAGGGATCAACTTATAATGGCTAATGTTTGCCTGATCACAGACTATCCATCCGAGCTTATGGAGAGCGGTATCTGATATGTCTCATCTGCCTTGTTCCAGGAGCTCCGGAAAGAGGCAGAGCAAATGCAACCAGTGCCGGTGGATTAGAGTGGTTACATGAATAATAGCACCTCTATTTTTCATAAAAGTCATCCCGTTCTACTTTGAAACGGTCTTATACAAAACTTATTGTTAACAATTGATACTTTTGTCAATGACCATTATTTCTAAAAGCCTTTCGTCCAAGCTTAAACTCCAATAATATCCACAATTTGAACCGCTTGGTTAAAAAAAAACTGTGCATACCAAGTTCAAGTTTTCCGTTAGACAACCTCCAAAAAGAACTTTGGTGGGATACACTAGAGTCAAAGGGCTTTAAATTGAGTCGGACAAAGACTGAGTACTTGGACTGCAACTTAACGGGAGATACGGTTGCCTCAAACGTAGAGATTAAGCTTGGTACTGAAGTTGTACCGAGGAAGGATTGTTTCAAGTATCTTGGGTCAATCATTCAGGGCAACAGCGAGATTGATGACGATGTGACCCATCGTATCAGAGCGGGTTGGATAAAATGGAGGAGTGCAACGGGAGTTCTATGTGACAGGAAAATTCCGCTCAAATTGAAAGGTAAATTCTATTGTACGTCCGTTAGGCCAGCTATGTTATATGGGGCAGAGTGTTGACCGGTGAAGCAGGTACATGTGCAAAAGATGCGGGTGATTGAGATGAGGATGATTCGTTGGATGTGCAATTCGACAAGAAGAGACAAAATTAGGAATGAAGTGATGAGAGACAAGGTGGGAGTGACCGACATTGACAACAAGATGCGAGAGACGCGACTGAGGTGGTTTGGGCATGTTAGGAGGAGACATCAAGATGCCCCGGTGAGAAGATGCGAAGACATTATAGTTAGGGATTGTAAGAGAAGAAGAGGGCGTCCGAAAAAGAGAGAGTTGGGGAGAGTTAATCAGGCAGGATTTGACCCTTTTAGAGCTTACCGAGGACTTAGCCTTTGATAGGAAAATTTGGCGTAGTAGGATTCGTATAGAGGATCCTCGATAGGCTATACTTGTGCATTGCCTAGGAACTTGAGCTTGCGGTATCTTTCTAACTTGTAGTTGTTTTCTTTATTGTATCCTATTCTTGTTAACCTTATTTTCTAGTTTGGTTATGCTTTCTTACTCTTACTCTTTGGCTCATTCTTTATTTTCTTCCTTATTGCATGCGCTTTTGAAAAAAAAACTTGTTTTGCAAATGGTTTTGAAAAAAAAATAATAATAATTTTGTGGGTCTTTCGGAAACAGTCTCTCTACTAGGTGACTAGTTAGGGGTAAGACTGCGTATATCTAAACCTCCCCAAACCCCGTCCTAGGCGAAATACTTATTGAGTTGTTATTGTTGTGAAATAGCCAACCTCGAATCCAACCCCATGCCGTCCCTTTAACTCAGTGGCAATAGTGAGAACACTTGAAATTTTTTGAGAATAAGCTTGTTTGCTGCCCTCACCACAAGATACAATCATTCACAACAAACATATTAACGATGGGTGGAGTAACTCTGATCTCTGGTTATAAACACCATTTTACAGCCTCGCAAAAACCATCTTCGGTCATAAAGCCATGATTAAAGCATGCTTTGATATACCATGTAAAGTATCTCTATAACTCCTTACTAATATAGGCCAATTCTGACGTCATCCATGCTGACGTGGCGGCATTTGGTGAGTTCTTTTCCTGCTTAAACCAAACACCGTGATCCTTTTCCCTTAACGCCGTCTAATTCCTTTTCCGTGCATTGGAAATTTGGAACTGGAAAGCCTGCACAGTTCACTAGGGCTAGGAGACTGGAAATTGGAAAGCCTAGAAAGTTCCCTTCTGAATTTTTCTCTCCCTCTTCACCCCGTACTACACTACAACTGAGATCGGCAGCCCACGACTATGAGCCATGAGGTAAAGGCTAAATCCTTTTTACTTTCTTCTTTTTTTTTTTTTTTTTTCGTTTCTTTGATAATTTGGCTCAAATTTTTGAATTTTGTGTTGGTGATTCGAATTTTTCTGGGTTTAAACTTGGATCGGAATTTATAGGCCATTTTTTTTGATTTCTGGCATCAATCTTGGTTAGTTCAAATTTTCAGGGTGATTCATGATCTATTGGGTTTTGTTTTCTGGTTAATGTTGTTTTTGTTTTTTTTTGTTGTTTGAAGAACCGAGCATGTCTCCAGTAGATTTAGGAGATGGATTGTTTGCAGGATGAATGATTAAAAAAGTAATTGACTTAGTCAGATAAAATATAGAGTTGGAACAATGAAAACCTATTTTTATTGCTGCCATTGAAGCAAGCAAACATTGAGCTTTTTAGGAAGAAATGGCTTTGAATATTTTAACTCATATTAGGATAACCAATGACATAGGTGGTATTCCTGAATCTATTTAATGTAGGTTGCAAGAAATTTCATGTTGCTCCGAAGCAGATATTAATATGCAAGATCTATTCAGTATCAACTGGCATTCCAAAAATCATTTGAGACAGTGCTAGCGTATAATTTTTGAATAGAAATCAATTTCAAAGCTTCCCAACCTCTCCTCTTGATCCTTGATTGGTATGAGAGATCACTATACTATGGATGAATTAGAATTTTGTCCTCTAATTTGTCTGATATGCTTTGTGGTTGCTAAAAAGTTACGTAATTCAGCCTAAAGCTTTGTTAAAAATGAATAAGGATGGATTTGCTCAAGGCACGCGTATGTGTTAGTAACTAAGTGATTTGTAGCTTTATACAATTTGGAAGTGTAAAGAGATCTGTGCCATACATTATGTTGTTCAAAATTAAATACATTAATTGAAGCAATTTCTACTCTTTAGCTATATTTAGATATGAGAGTTGGATTAGCTTAATTTTCTTATAAGGTTCCTTACCAAACCTATAATATTAAACATGTAGAATTTGGACTATTTGGTAATAATGAAGGGTCTGATTGATCATATGATTCATGTCCCAGTAGGGTATTATTAATTTGTCAATAGTATATTGAACTTGCTCAATTAAGTGAAAGCCTCATTTGGGTCTGATCTCATATACTATTACTCATCATCATCAACATATAATTTCTGTTTTAGAAGTAAATTGAACATTCTTTTGATCCATTCAATCGTGGGTCGACTTGAAACATCATACTATGTAAACTGGGGTCGATTAATTATTATTACTAACTAGCACTTGGTTAACAAGCATAGCTTTTAGATTTGTTGGTTGGATTCTGATTGTTTTGTTTTTTTTTTTTTTTGTATAATCTTTTGCTATATGTCAAGACCATGCTCATTCACAACCCAAAGCTGAAAAGAGGTGATTAAATAAACTTCTACTCAGGGTCGGTTTATTAAAAAAAAAATTCTTTTCTATTTTGTAGGCCTGTATATATGAGAACTTTGACGTGTGAATAATATACCCAGTCTATTGAGCTTTAGTTATTGCTTTTTTAAGGCGAGTTATTTTTACATGTTCTGTGTCCATTATCTTCCATGGATATTGCATTGGCTTTTGCTCTACTTCTAATGGGTCCTGAAACTTGGCTGTGTAGCTTTAAGAATTTCCAAGGCATGACTCATATGTCCCATGCTTTGACGCTGAACTTGCTCAATTTTGGGAGGAATTGGTGAGTCTGTCTTACACACAACTAAGTGGAACATCTAGCTGCACACTTTTAATAGTACATTTAGTTATATTTGCTTATGGTTATTCTACCTTTCATGTGGCAGACTTGGAGAGGAAAGTGAGGCATTGTACGGAGTGCCTTGAGAAGATTATTACTTCATACATGTTAGCTAGATGAAATAGTTTGATTTGAAGTTCTGCATGTCTATGGTGATCTAAGCTTTGAGAAGTTTTGACATAGTTTTGCGTGTCTACGGTGATCTAAGCTTTGAAATGGTTTGATTCGAAGATTGATTGAGCAAGTTATGGACTCTTCTTTTTGTAAGCTAACATTCATGACAAGCACATAAGTCTTGCACATCTACTTTGTCAGGTGATTTCCAAACAGATCTTGGTGAAGCTCTAAGTTCTAGCAGAGAAGTTGTAGAACTCCAGTTACTGATAGTATATATGTCTGGTGCAGCGTGGAGGATCTCTTAGTTAAGGTTGAATCTCTCTCTTTTTTCCTTTTTTTTTTCTTTTTTCGTTCCTTTTCGAATGTCATCACGTGAGCTTTTATTTTGATTGTTGATCTACCGATGTTGCTTTCTGTGAGATTGATATTCGATATGGGTTAAATATTAGGAAAAACAAAATTTACTTTCTTTTGGTGTGATGGTGACATTGAATAATTGGCTTCACATTGAATCATTGCTTAAGTTACAGATCCTTGGAGATTGCTGAAAAATGCAATCTACTTCTGCCATTCTCCAAAGTGGTTATAGGTGCACGAGATCCTACTTACTTTAACATTTTACTTAGTCTCTGTTTTAGTCTTTTAGAACTTTATAACTACAGTGTTAGTATGAGCTTAGTGTTTAAAACATCATATTCTTGAGGAACTCATTCACAAACCTTATTGCTACCTGTTACTATCATGACCTTAATACTATGAGGCTTCGAGGTCGAATATCTAGGTCGAAGTTCTTAATCATTTTCTTATTGTATCACCATCATGACATTGAATACTATTTGTTGTATACAGCTATAAATTTGTCCTATTGTGTGTGATTTTGTTTTCTTAATCGTCATTAGGAGATCATATTATTTCAGAAAAATAATAAGCATATTTTTAATCGATCCATTCTGGTCAGTTCCATCTAAAGTACTTGAAAGTTGATATGATATCAGAAGTTGGACGACCCTTGGTTTCTTTATTTCTGGGTTCTTGGATCTTGAATATATGAACATTTGGGTGCCTGAAGTTTGGATTAATTCTTTGTTTTAGTGTGAAACAGAATCTGAATTGCACACTCAATTTATTGAAGTTTGGTTGATATGGGGTTGAGTTTATCTATGCCTTTTAGATTCCTGAAGTTGGTGATGTGGAGTTGAGCTCACCCAATTCTACTACCATTGTATAAAACATTAGATCAACTTGAACTTCAGAATATGATATGCTGGGTGTTTCTTGCTATGAATTTAATTTTGATATGCACTGTGTTATGGAATTAGTGAAATTCTTGCTATAGTTAACTCTGGCATTCAAGTCAATATTGTTACAGGAGTTGATGAAATTATGATCATTTGTGATATTTGGTTGGTTATCATAAGCCACCCTTTGTCATCGGTCAAAACACTAATTACCACCATTGAAACGATATAATCAATCTAGACAACAGATGTTTTGTTATAGTGATATTGTTTCTTGGTCTGTCTTTGTATGTCGCCAGCAGCAAATATTTTTAGTACAAGAGGTGCTTCTGGTATGAAGGGGCAGAAATGAAAAGGACTTTGGTCCAATGGTGTAATTAACATGTAAGCAACAGAAGAGAATTAGGGAAAGCAGAGCCTTGAAAAGGCTGACTGCTAGTTTTCTCAGGTACTCACATATGGATGCATCCGAGTGTTTGTAGAGATTGTCGTCAGAATCCCAATACATTTCCAGAATGGATAGGCACAACTTTTTCACAAAATTGGCGTGTGAAGTGTGCTTATTGTATGGGCAATATGAGGCGTGTTGTAATTTGTTTACCTTCTGGACAAATCTCTTGAAGGAGTATTTGTATTTTTTCTTGGTGCAATAATGCAAATATGTAATCTGTAACAGAACGATTTGTCAAAAAATATAAAAAAAAACTTATATATCATAAAGGACGTTGAATATTTTTTTTGTTAAAGTTAAAATGATATTGTTCTTTATGAAAGATGCCAAAGACAATACATTGCTTATTGATAAACTCCCTAATATATTCATTCGAAAAAAAGTTCTATTATATGGAAGTAAACAACACAACTCTCACTATATATACTAATCATACCAACCCATATATATGCCCACACAGAGTTTATTTTTATGACAATACTATTAAAACATTTTTTATTTGATACTCGGTCTATAATTAGCGTTATAAAGTCTTATGTTGGGAACACACATTACATACTACGACTACAATTAGTTTTTTTTCCATTTAAGCCATGTATCGCACGGGTATTAAACTAGTAATAAATAAATTAGGTATATTTAAGAGATCAATTATAACATTAAGAAATTCCTACCCAAAATCAATTATCAACGAATTGTAACATCATTTAGAATTTGGGTTAATATGACATATATGTCCTCTCAGTCATCCCACACTCTCATAGAGGAAAAACTTTTTAATAATGATTGTCAAACGCTATAACTTAGGACTAGTCACTGCAAGTTATTATTACTACTATTTTTTTTAAGTTCATCTAATGTTGTAGATAGGTGATACTAATAATAATAATATGTTATAACTGTTAGTGGTGAATGACAATTATATAGTTGTGACTAATATTTGCAGATAACTTTGTTTTTGTCTTAACTAAATTAATTAACAACTCACTTCAGCTAATCTGTATCAATTGTTAATAAGATGTTTACATAATTTAATTATAGTGGTTAGTCTTACCTTACAATGACCGGCAATCAACAAAGAGACTTATATCACAGATTCCCACATGGGAGCCAAAAGAATAAGGTGGTGTTTGTGGCCTAACTTGTGATTAACTTAACTTCTATTTTCTCTCTATTTTCCCTTAGGAATTAAATCACTCTGTCTGCCTCCTCACCCCTATTTAAACTTTTAAGAAACTCAAAACACCCTTTAGAAGGCTCCAAAGAAGAAGCTCCAATTTAATGCTTTTGCTTTTCGACCTCCTAGGGAGTCGCACGGGCTGTTTTGACCTATTTATAAACTAAAACGAGGATGAGGAGGCATGAAAGGAATGGTTTGTCAAAGAATAGGAAAAAAGGCAAAATCACTCACAAATGAAACTTCTTAAAAGTTGAAAATGTGGGTGAGATCGGTGACAGTCTAACAGAGGGAGATTTATGAGGAAAAATAGAGAAAAAAGTAAAATATTTTTACAAGTTAGGCCAAACAAGCCCTCTTATCCCTTGTCAAAATATTTTTGAAAATTTGTCTCGGTTGAATCACAACGTTCTAATCACATCCCCTAGAGAACATCAAAGTCATGATTTAAGAGAAACAAAGATCAAAGAATTACTCTCTTTATTGCTTAAGAAACTCTCTCAAAACTTAAGCTCTCTTTTATCTCTCACAAATTAATTATGATGCTACATACCAGCATCTATATATATACAAAGAAAGGAGGTGAATCCGATTCCTAAAAGGAATCCTACATAATTAGATAACTCCTAATTCTAAATGTATATTTAGCTTATCTCCTAAATATACTCCGATTCCTTATCCTCTTTAATATTGGCTTCAAGCTTAAGCCAACATTCACCCTCCTAAGCTTGAAGTCATTCTCAAGCTAAATCCTTCATACCCATAAGGTCCCTCATCTCCTTGAATTTGAGTCTTCCAAGAGCCTTTGTTAGAATGTCTGCCTTTTGCTCATTTTCCGGAACATGTTCTACTTCTATTAATCCTTTCTCAACACATTCTCTGATAAAATGATACCTCGTATGTATGTGTTTGCTTCTACCATGGAAAACCGGGTTTTTAGTAAGAGCGATTGCAGATTGATTATCAATTCGAATGATAACCCTTTTACATATCTTTCCAGTGATTTCACCAAGTAAATCTTGAAGCCAAATAGCTTGTTTTGCTGCCTCTGTGCCCGCCATAAATTCAGCTTCGCAAGATGATAACGCTACAGTTTCTTGCTTTTGTGAACACCAAGATATTGGACTTCCGCCAAGATAAAACACATGTCCTGTGGTGCTTTTTCCATCGTCCGGATCCACATTATGGCTACTATCGCTATAACCAACTAGACTTGTTGCTTCTGATCCAGCTTGTTTAAACTCCAATCCGAAATCAACAGTACCTCGTAAATACCTTAGACATCGCTCCAATGCTACTCCATGGGATTGCTTCGGTTTTTGCATATAACGACTTAGTACTCCTACACAATAAGATAAATCTGGTCTTGTGTGAAGTAAATAACGAAGACACCCAATGATCTTTCTATAACTTGTCGCATCAATATCCTTTTCTTCTAGCCCTTTAGATAGTTTAATTCCAGCTTCCATAGGTGTATGCATCAAGTTGCATTCCTTCATTCCAGCTTCTTCTAAGATTTTTAACGCATAGCGTTTTTGTTTTACCGTAATTCCTTCCTTGTCTTGACATATCTCCATTCCTAAATAGAAAGATAACTTGCCGAGGTCGCTCATCTCAAATTTGGATTTCATCTCTTTCTTGAACTCAATGATAACCTCCAAGCTCGATCCCGTAACAAATAAGTCATCAACATATACTGCAACAAGCAGGATTTCTTGCTTTCCTTCTCTTCGATAAACTGATGGTTCTTTGGAACACCTTTCAAACTGAAGATCTCGAAGTATTTGATTTAACTTGTCATTCCAAGCTCTTGGAGCTTGTTTTAATCCATACAATGCTTTCTTGAGTTTGTAAACTTTGCCTTTGCATCCTTTTACTTCGAAACCTTCCGGTTGTGTAACATAAACCGTCTCCTTTAGTTCTCCATGAAGGAATGCTGTTTTGACATCAAGATGATGTATTTCCCATCCATTAGAAGCTGCAAGATTAATAAGAAGGCGAATTGTCTCAATTCGAGCCACAGGTGCAAATACTTCCTCATAATCTATTCCATGTTTTTGCACATATCCCTTGGCGACGAGTCTTACTTTGTATTTGTTGATGCTACCATCTGAGTTTCTCTTTAGTTTGAACACCCATTTTAAACCAATTGGTTTAATTCCTAGCGGGGCATCTTCGAGGTTCCAGGTTTGGTTCTTTGTTATTGATCGTATTTCATCTTCGCACGCTATCAGCCAAGCCTTCGATTCTTTAGCTTCAGAGAAGTTACGTGGTTCTTCATTTAAGCATAGCGATGGATACTCACCTTCTTCTTCTGCCATCATTACGTAGTCATTGAGGTAACTTGGTTTAACGCTTAATCGTTGTGTTCTTCTTGGAATCAGATGATCTTGATTTTCTTCTGTAGCTTCATCATCTTCTTCGTTATCTGTTTCAATGGTGATGTAATCCTTTTCTGGATTTTGGATGTTGCCTTCATTATTGTTGTGCTCTGTATTTCCTCTGTTTTCCGTTACTATCAAACCAGAGCTCCCAAAATCTGAGTTCGATAGAACAGAATTATTTTCTGCATGGGTACTGATATCGACTCCGTGATTACCGAATTCTCCAAGTTCTATTATAAAATCTTCGGTTTCGTTGGTTGTTTTATTCTGTTGATTCCAATCCCAGCCTCTTGACTCATTAAACACAACATCACGACTAACGATTATCTTCTGTTTAGTTGGATCAAACATCCTGTATGCCTTTGTTCCTGGTTCGGTTCCAAGATGTACTAACTTCTTTGATCTATCATCTAGTTTTGTAAGATGCTGTGCTTCTGTTTTAGCAAAACCGATACATCCAAAAATTCTCAAATGCTTAACATTAGGCTTCCTCTTCTTAAACGCTTCATATGGAGTTTGATTTGCTAAAGCTCTTGATGCAACTCGATTGATTAGATAGGTGGAGTGTCTCACCGCTTCTCCCCACAAGTAATTTGGTATGTTCATGTGTTTTAGAGTGCTTCTTGTCATCTCCAACAATGTCCTATTTCGCCTCTCTACCACTCCATTTTGTTGAGGTGAATATGGAGCTGTTAAGTGCCTTTTTACCCCAGATTTTTCACAGAAATTCTGAAATTCTAAAGATGTAAACTCACCACCTCTATCTGTACGAAAACATTTGATAGCAGCTCCAGTCTCTTGTTCGACTAGTGTCTTGAATTTTCTGAACTTGTCGAATGCTTCTCCCTTTTCCTTTAATAGGATTGTCCACATATAGCGAGAATAGTCATCTATTAAAACGAATATATATCTGTTTCTCGCCGGTGTAGGAGGTGTAATAGGTCCACAAAGATCTCCATGTATAAGTTCAAGCACTTGAGAAGCACGATATTTGGCAACTTGTGGGAATGATCCTCTCGTTTGTTTTCCCAGCAGACACGAAGTACATATTTCTTTTCCAATTACGATTTCAGGGATCCCGACCACTAGTTCCTTCTTTACCATTGATTTCATTGATTCTACTCCAATATGTCCTAATCTAGCATGCCATTTGCTTGAATCACTTGTGGTTATGAGTTGAAAGCACCTTGTATCAACACTTTCTAAGATCACTTTGTATAGTCGATTCTTCGATCTGCTAGCTCTTGTGATCAAGTTTCCTTCTTTGTCGTGTAAAGTAAGATAATCTTCCTTCATCCTAACTTTGCAGCCTGATTCCGTAGCCTGTCCAAGGCTGATAATGTTACTTTTTAGTTCCAGGATGAAGTAGACATTGGTCAAAAGTCTCTTCTTTCCATTCTTATTGACAAACATAATTGAACCTTTCCCTTTTATGTCTACTCGAGAATCATCCCCAAATCTGACTTTCCCTGTGATGGATGTATTAATGAATTGGAAGAAATCTCGATTTCCTGTCATATGATTACTAGCCCCGTTATCCAAATACCAGACGTTTTCTCCATCTGCAGAAGTTTCGAAATCCTTTGGTTTTACGTTTTTCTCATTAAGCAGCACTGTTTCATTTGTTTCTACAACCTCATGCATCATAAGTTCATCTGCTTCCTGTGTGTCTGAGTTATTAAATTCTTGAGCTTCCTGTAACTTGAGTAGGCGATCTGGACAACTCGATGCGAAGTGTCCAAACTTATCACATCGAAAACATTCGATTTTGGACAAATCTTTAGTTCCGTTATAACGTCCTCCGCGTCCTCTACCTCTGTAACTTCGTCCTCCTCCTCTATAAAAGTCACGTCCTCTACTTCGATTTTCTCCATCAAAAACACGAGTTGGTTGTGTTTCTGATTTTACAAACATAAGTTTGCTTTGGTCTTCACGAGTCTCTTCTTCATCTTCAGCAATACGTTCTTCATATGCTTTTATACGCCCTATAATATCTTCAAAAGGAGTTTTCTTAAGATCCAGTAATTGCTCAAGTGAAGCTACCATGTGAATATATTTCTTTCGAGGAAGGCTTTTAAGGAATTTCTGAACTATTTTGGGTTCTTCTATTTCTTCTCCTAACGCTGCTGCTCTTGACGTTATTTCGGTTAGTTTACCAACGAATTCATCAATTTTCTCTGTTTCTTTCATCCTAAGTCGATCGAACTCAGCCACTAACGTTTGTAGTCTCGCTTCTTTGACACGATCTGCTCCAACGTTTAGTAGTTTTATAGCGTCCCATACCTTCTTTGCAGTTTCTAGTTTTCCGACCTGCAGAATGAGAGCTTCCGGAATTGATTCGAACAACAGTGCTGTTGCTAAGTCGTTTCTGTCTCCATCGTCTTCTCCTTTTTCGATGGCCTCCCATACCTTATTCACTTTAAGCAAGGTCTTCATCCTAATGGCCCAGACAGTATAATTACTGGAATTGAGCATCGGACATTTGATTGAGGAAGCTCCTCCTTCCTTCTTCAGCCCGGACGTTGATGGTTTCTTCTCATCACCGCTCATCTTGTATCTCTTGATTTACGCAAGCTCTGATACCAATATGATGATTTAAGAGAAACAAAGATCAAAGAATTACTCTCTTTATTGCTTAAGAAACTCTCTCAAAACTTAAGCTCTCTTTTATCTCTCACAAATTAATTATGATGCTACATACCAGCATCTATATATATACAAAGAAAGGAGGTGAATCCGATTCCTAAAAGGAATCCGATTCCTAAAAGGAATCCTACATAATTAGATAACTCCTAATTCTAAATGTATATTTAGCTTATCTCCTAAATATACTCCGATTCCTTATCCTCTTTAATATTGGCTTCAAGCTTAAGCCAACACATAGAAGGTGATAATTTGATAGTTATTAAGGCAATAACAGCCGAATGGCACATTTCCTAGGAGATTGAAAACATCATTATAGACATGAAGAAAGACCTACACTTTTTTGATAGGGTAGAAGTTCTCAATGTTATAGGGAAGCCAACGTTGTAGCTGATTTTTTGGCTAACTTTGGTCATTCGTGTCACTATCTTACCACTTGATCAACTCCATCTGTTTGACCAGTTCCTTACCAGTTTATTGGTACAGGACACTTTAGATTAACCTGTCAAGGTTACCTTGTTATATTGCCTTTTCAAACAAAAAAAAAATAAAAATAACGTTCTGATCACGTGATCATTAAAATGTACTGTATATCCTAAGGACAAACATTTACGTAGACAGTGGGCATTATAAGATTGTCACATGACCTTTAAAAAATCACAAGAAAAAAATATTCTATTGCCTACTTGAAGTAATGAAGTTCTTGGGCAAAGAGAACACTACGTAGTAACGATGCAAGTTCCACTCTAGCTAGTGTGTTTCATTTCCTCTATATAATCATCACCTCATCTCCTCTCATTCTTCGTGCTCTCTCACTATTTCTGTCCATTTCCTACTTCAAATCAAAAGGTTTTATTTTCTCTCTCCTCGATCATTTCATAACAATGGCAGCTTCTGATGAGGTTAAGGTTGAGCTTGAGCTTGAGCACAAATGTTTCGTCGACGGTCTTGCATTGACCACCGATGATCAAGAATCTCCAAAAGGCTTTCTCTGAGTTTGGTAATATCACTGTAGCAAAGGTCCATTTTGATTTTCTTGGTTTAATTTATCTTTACTAAACTCTTTTGCTCTTCTCTTAATGAAATGTCCTTACTTGCTTGTAATCTAACCTCTATGTTACTGTTCTCCTCATGTACTCTAATTCTGTTCTTTTGTTACTTGATTTATTTATTCCTTTTTTTTGATGATATAATATGATATGATATCCGGAAAGATAAGGGTCCTCTTCGATATATCATTTCCAGCATTTATGTATTACAAGTGGTTGGGGGTAGTGGTTCAACCCTTAAATAAGTGGTTAGTGGTTTGAATCTCAACTTTTGCGAATGGAAAATATCCATTGGCCACCCCCCTACCACTTAGTGCGCTGACAGTTGGAGCGAAGGGATTAGTTAATGTGGTCGACGGTGGGATACCCTTGGCAAAGACCAAAAAAAAATATCCGAAAAGATCTGGGTCCTCTACGATATATCATTTCCCACATTTACGTATTACACTTATTGTTGGAGTCAGAAATTCGTTCTAGTAGAGCCATCTCCTTTATAATGTATAGGGCAAATCTTAAATGTTGTTTAAAAAAGTATGTTGTAAATGATGTTTTAAAAAAAAATATCCACCAAGAAGGGTTCAATGGAATCCATGATACGTGTACATGCTTAGCTTGTCACGTCTTAAGTAATTTAGGGAAAATCCTATTGGTGTCCTTGTACTCTTGACTTGTTCAACTGGTGTCCAATAGTTTTTTAAAATTCAGTTGGTGCCCCTCTGCTCTTTGTTTTTTCTTGTGTGTTTCCAACTTTTGCATGTCAGTTAACTATTCTGTTAACTAGAATTCTTTTTTCCCACATTTACTAGCTCCATCTCTATATTCATGGCCTCCCAACTTTCTCTCTCTTCTCCAAACTCCAATACATCCCCTCCTCCTCCTCTTCTTTTTTTCTCTCTCCTCTGTTTACACCCCTAACCCTTAGCCTCGAATGACCCATTCTCTCCTAATTTTCCAGTCCAGCAAATTCATGTCAACAACTTTGCCCAATACCCATAGATTCTAGCTAGTAACACTTTGCTGTTTGCCCCTTTGGAAATCTTTGATTTTTTTCACCCATAAACATGTCAACAACAGGGAAGCTTAAACACCTGAGCAAACAGCATAAGCTTCAAATAACAAATGCTATCAACAAGCAAGTAAGCAACCGACAATCAAAGAAATTTAACTAAAAAATTGAGTAATACATATTGAAAGGGGTTTACAAATTAAGTACCACACCACCCAACATGCAATTCCACAATACACTACTCGTTTGATTTACTTCAAATCGTTAACAGTAAAACCCATAAACAATCTTAAGTTAACTTCCAATATTTTAGGTAGAACACAATAAAGCTCGTCAATTGCAAAGAAAATTCAGCAAGTAAACGGATACATAAGAATCTCATTACATAAGAATCTTAATTACACTCAATAACACACCTGCGCAATTCCATTTTTATTGAGGGCAGTACAACCTTAAGTTAACTTCCAAAAAAATTGCAGGATGGGAAATTGGAAGAGAGAGCGAGCGTGGGTGGTTCAGGGCTAAGGGTTAGGGGTGTGAATAGGGGAGAGAAAAGAAGAAGAGAAGGAGAAGGAGGGAATGCATTGGATGTGGGTATAGAGAGAGGAGAGAGATAGTTGAGAAGCTATGGACATGGGAATGAAGCTAGTAAAGTGGGAAACAACCTCTAGTTAACAGAAAGTTAACTGTGATGTAAAAGTGGGAAACAAATTGGACAAAACAATGAATAAAGTGGTACCAACTGGACTTTAAAAAAGTATTGGGCACCAGCTGGACAAGTCAGGAGTACAAGGGTACCAATAGGATTTTTCAATAATTTACTTTACTATTTTTATGTGTAATCTACTTTGCATGTGACAATTATCCACAAATGTAATGTCTAAATGCGAAAAATATTATATTGGAGAGATTCTAATCCTATCTGAAAACAGTTGATACATATTAAAGAGATGGCAAAATTTGACCCGACCCGAGAAACAGACCCATACTGACCCGAAAAGTTTGGGTCTTGAACAAAGAATTACAACCCGAAGCCCGATACTTACCGAACTCGAAAAATCGACATTTATTGGGTCAAACCTGAACTCGCTCTGGGTCGACCCGTTGGGTTGAGGCTTTCAAAACAAGAAATATCAGCATGAGAAAAGTGAATGACAAAAGGCTTAATCATATCATAATTCCTACATATCAACCAATTTTGACATATGTAATTTAAGATTTCTCTTTAATAAGGGTTTTTCTAATCCTTGTGGAACGATCTTAACTAATTGTTACATAGGTAGCGGTTTGATACTTCGTATGCATTAGTAAAAACATAACTTGTAAAAACTTTACGAAATAGTTTTAAAGTAGATTAAAACCATATATATTATGTCTAATAACATTATAATCTGCAACTTTTTTATTTTAAAGTTGAAAATACAATTAATTATGCAATTATAACCTAATTAAAAAAATAAATGCACAACCCATTGGGTCGACCCGAATCCGAACGCTCTGGGTCATGAACAAGCATTTCCCAACCCAAAACCAAAACGACCCAACCTGTAAATGACCCGACCTGAACCCGACCTGAACCCAACCCGACCCACCCGTTTGCCACCTCCACGATATGTTCATCATTCATTACATTAAAAAAGTATCAATAATTTTCGTTTTTTTTTTCCACAACATCCCACTGATTTTAGACGCTATTTTAAATTTCATATAGTAATTTTCTATTTTTCAGAAAATTAATTAATTAATTTTGTCTCTTTTTTGTTTCACAGCATTACTCCACCGATTTTAGATGTTATTTTTTATAATTTTCTGTTTCCAACCAAAAGTTACTAAAAGACTGTTTTATAAAAGATTTTGTGAAGTAGTGGAGAAAATATATAGTCTGATAGTCCTTTCTCATATCATGTGTTGCTGAGATAGTATATTAAGATATCAGTTACTAACTCAACTGAAAGGTTAAGTTGATGTTGTAGGCGCAACTAACTGTTATATCTAGGGCATATAAAACAAGTAGATTCGTATGAAATAAATTGGATTATGAAAAACCTGATTGAAGAACCAAAGTTAATCCGAGCCCAATAAATGTCGTTGTTTCCTTAAGACGTATTTACTCCCTCTCGGTGCCCAAGGTGTTAAGTAAACGCCTCCCAGGATAGAACGGATTCGTCTCTAATGGAAGTGGCACTTCAATCCATTAAAGCTCCATCGAATACAACCAATGTCAATACTCAGAAATTTTGTAAAATAAGGAGAAAGTTTTGTTGTGTAAAACAACGTTCTTTTTCAACAGGGTCTTTGGGTTATTAATACTGCTTGTGAAAGGCAGTTGTCAGTTATTTAACTTTTAACAAATAAAATAAAAATAAATAAAAATAATATTATTTTATTTATTTATCAATTTTCTAATTCATACAAATAGGGACATATCTCCAACAATCCCCCACATGAATAGAAAATTGCCTTGAAAAACAAAAACTATCTCTGAGTATAAGTAAAGAGAACTGCATCGGGATAAGTAGTCGGGTACTTTGAACTTTTCCTAGTGAATATCTATCGGGTCTACTGGCCAATCAGTGAGTATTTCTGCGTTGAACAGTCAGCGTTCTTGTGTAAACCTAAACAACAGATAACACACAGTTTTCTTAGAACATGGTTGATTCTCTTGTTCGTGTTCGTTTTGGCCATGAACACCACCTGGTTCATGAGTGTTTTAGAGAACATTAACCACCTTTAAGTTCTCACTTGAAGCGGCCCCTTCACACCCACATAGGTAATCTCTATAAGGAGTAACATGCCATACGCCACTTGCACACATCAAGGTATGAAGATTATTAAAAGTATAGCTTACCCTAAGTACTCTTAGCATGTATGCACTAATAAATTATTATTGCCACCAAGTCATGTCCACAATTTTGTTGTCCCTTTGAACCTATTTCTTGGGATCTCCAGTCAGTTAGGTAGGGTTTCCTCATGGACTTTATTCAATCATGGGCTTTAGGCCCATTTCTCTCCTTGACTTTTCAACCAGCATTCGTGGCAATGCTTTGGTTAACGGATCCGCAAATTATCTTTCGACTTCACATAGTCAAGGGAGATAATTCCATTTATAATCAATTGCCTAACAGTGTTATGTCTTCGACGAATATGTCTAGACTTACCGTTATACATGGAATTCTTTGCCCTTCTAATAGCAGATTGACTATCACAATGTATGCTAATTGGCGGCACGGGTTTTTCCCAACAAGGAATATCTTCCAAAAATTCTCTGAGCCACTCGACTTCTTCACTCGCTTTATCTAAAGCAATGAATTCAGCCTCCATCGTGGATCTTGCTATACATGTTTGTTTGGAAGATTTCCAAGAGGTTGCACATCCTCCGAGTGTGAACACATATCTACTCGTCGATGTAGAATCCTCAGAATCCGATATCCAATTGGCATTACAGTAACCTTCAAGTACTGTTGGATATCTCTTAAAATGCAAACCAAAGTTTTGGGTATACTTTAAATATCCAAGAACTCTAATTAACGCTTTCAAATGTTCTCCATTAGGATTATTCGTATAACGACTTAGCCTACTTACTGCATGAGCAATATCAGGCCTTGTGCAGTTCATGACATACATTAAACTGCCTATTATACGCGAATAGTCAAGTTGAGACTTACTCTCCCCACTATTCTTTCGAAGGTGAACATTAGCTTCAAAAGGTGTTCTCATTGGCTTAATCTTGTACCTTTTGAATTTTTCAAGTATTTCTGAATATAATAAGATTGACTCAATACTACACCATCGGATGTTTTAGAAATTTTAATTTCTAAGATAACATCCGCGATACCCATGTCTTTCATTTCAAACATATTCTTAGTAATATTGACCATGTCATTATTACTACCAAAAATGAGCATATCATCTACGTCTTTTTTATTTCCTTTGACATAGACACATTTGTCACCCTCATTAATTTTAAAACCATTTGATAGCATTACACTATCAAATTTCTCATGCCATTACTTAGGGGCTTGTTTTAAAACCATAAAGAGATTTTACAAGGCGACAAACTTTTCTTTGTTGTCCCGAGACAACGAATCCCTCGGGTTGAGCCATGTAAATCTCTTCATCTAAATCACCATTCAAGAATGCTGTTTTTACATCCATTTGATGTATCTCTAAACCTTTTAATGCAGCTATTGCTAATAGCACGCGTATCGAAGTAATTCTTGTAACTGGTGAGAAGGTGTCAAAGTAATCAAGGTCGCCCTTTTGGCTGTAACCTTTGACAACCAACCTTGCCTTATACTTCTCAATTGAACCATCTGCTCTTTTTTTCTTTTTAAAGATCCACTTGCAATCTAGCGTTTTACTTCCAGGAGACAAGTCTACCACTTCCCATATGTGATTATGCATAATGGATTCAATTTCACTATTAATCGCCTCTTTTCAATGAGCGGCTTCTAGCGATGCCATGTCCTCCTCAAAGGTTCGAGGTTCATCATCAATAAAGTAAGCAATATAGTCCGGTCCAAAACCTTTGGACTTGCGGACCCTCTTACTTCTTCTTGGTTCATCTTCTTCAACTTCTTGTCTATCACAACTAATAGAATCATGAGTCCGCTTTTGTGGAACTAATTCACTCCCCTTCTTAAAAGGAAACACATTCTCAAAGAATGTAGCATCTCTTGATTCTATTATGGTATTTACATAAATATCCAGGTGATCGGATTTATTGACAAGAAATCTATATGCAATACTATTGCTAGCAAAACTAATAAATACACAATCTATGGTTTTCGAGCCAAGTTTTGTACTTTTTGGCTTTGGAATTGCTACTTTAGCCAAGCATCCCCACACTTTTAAATATTTAAAATTGGGCTTTTGACCTTTCCATAACTCATATGGAATATATTGGCTCTTTTTATGAGACATCTTATTGAGAATATAATTGGCAGAAAGCAATGCTTCCCCCGACAAATTCTCTGGTGCGCCCGAACTAATTAACATAGAGTTAACCATGTCTTTTAACGTTCTATTTTTCCGTTCAGCGATACCATTAGATTTAGGTGCATAAGGAGCGGTAGTTTGGTGAATAATTCCATATTCTAAGCAAATAGGCTCAAAAGGGAATTCATATTCACCACCTCTATCGCTTCTTATCGCCTTAATCTTTCTACTGAGTTGATTTTCAATTTCATCTTTATAATATTTAAAAACATCAATAGCCTCATTCTTGCTTCGTAGCAAATATACATAGCAATATCGAGTACAATCATCTATAAAAGTAACAAAATACTTTTTACCACCTCTAGTTTGCACATACTTCAGATCACATAGATCAGTATGAACTAAATCTAGAGGTTCCGTTTCCCTTTCAACAGAATGAAAAGGTTTTCTTGTCATTTTTGCTTCTACACAAATTTCGCATTTATGATTAGGATCAATACTACATTTAGGCACCAAATCTAAATGCATTAATCTCCGCAAAGTGCCAAATTAACATGTCCCAATCGCTCATGCCAAATAGTAGAAGATTCAAGCAAGTAAGAAGAGGAAGCCACATTAATAGAATTTGGTACAATAATCATTACGTCCATTTTAAAAAAGTCCATCATTAAGATACCCTTCCCCTACAAACACATCATTCTTAGTAAGTACAAAGCTTTCGGATGCATAAACTAATTTCAATCCATTCTTACTAAATAATGATCCAGAAACTAAATTCTTGTGAATTTCTTGCACACGGAGCACATTGTTCAACATGAGAGTCTTCCCACTAGTCATCTTGAGAATAACCTTTCCATGACCCTCAACCTTGGATGTTGAGGCATTGCCCATAAACAGTTGTTCTTCCTTATCAACCACTTGATAATCGGAGAACATCCATTTATTGGCACATATATGGCGAGTTGCCCCTGTGTCCACAAACCATTTATTAGGGTTGCCCACTAAATTCATTACCATTGAAAGGATTCGTGGGACCAGTTGTAAGATTAACATGTCTTGCCATTTCTGTTACAAAAACAGAAACTTTCCAATAACTACCAAATTTCTATGCCAAAAATTTACCAAGTAGACCAAACTGAATACTATTGACACAAATTTGTAAATAATTATATGATCATAAAGTATCCATATTATACAGAAAACAACCAAAATAAATTTGGTATTCTATTTGAAAATATAAATCAAACTTCGATATGACCCACAAATTTTGGATCAAACATGCTCTGCTAGACAAGAAGCAAATTTTGTACGAAACTTTGACAAACTAATACTAAACAAAACACCGTATAGTCATAAATTCTAGAATGAAAGTCTGACCATTATTGTTGCTTTCAATCAGATCAGAATATAATCATGTAATTTCTACTAAAGGAAAATACAAGGAGAAACTCTTTGTCTTGTAGCAAGAAGAAGTCTACAGGTCCAATTAGAAAAATGAACAAACTAATTGATTCACACAAAAACAAGCCAATCTTTATGACCGCACTATAACACATTAATGGCTATCATGGTATCACATGATTAATAGTCAATACTAAATCAAGAATTTACCAATCCAAGTATTGGGCACTACATATTTTCAATATAAAATTACTGCCCAGCAAAGAACACATTCATCACCATAAAATTATCAGTTACTACAGCCGATATACAATTGATCAGTTACACACGTCAACGATCACGGGGAAATTCTACTCAACAATTAATGATTGATACACAGATATATAATCATGCCTTTAAATATCTACTATCAAAATCAATCGCCAACAAATAAGCATCAAACGATCAACTATATACAAATCACAAGTCAGATCAGATCATACGAAGTCATGCCCACAACAAAAAAAATAAATACGTCTTAAGATTGTTATATCTAGGGCATATAAAACAAGTAGATTCATATGAAATAAATTGGATTATGAAAAACCTGATTGAAGAACCAAAGTTAATCCGAGCCCAACAAATGTCGTTGTCTCCTTAAGATGTATTTACTCCCTCTCGGTGCCCAAGGTGTTAAGTAAACGCCTCCTAGGATAGAACGGATTCGTCTCTAATGGAAGTGACACTTCAATCCATTAAAGCTCCATCGAATACAACCAATGTCAATACTCAGAGATTTTGTAAAATAAGGAGAAAGTTTTACTGTGTAAAGCAACGTTCTTTTACAACAGAGTGTTTGGGTTATTAATACTGCTTGGGAAAGGCAGTTATCAAGTCATTTATTTAACTTTTAACAAAGAAAATAAAAATAAATAAAGATAAGATTATTTTATTTGTTTATCAATTTTCTAATTCATACAAATCATAATATCTATATATTAGAGGCATTTTCTGACAGTATTGGAGGCGTCCACCCAAGCGAGCTATTGTAATAAAGTTTTAATATCAATATAAAATAGAAATATATGTTTTGGTATAGAATATATTTACTAAAATTGTAATTTCCTAAATCGTTAAAGAGTACACTATTGATAAGAGGTTTTTGTATAAAATATATACTAAAGTTGTACTTCCTAAATCATTAAAGAGTAGACTATTAGATTTTTAAAAGCATATAACTTTACTTTCACCGCTTAAAAAATTAATTTTCTTACACCATTGGAACGAGTGCGGTATATCCTTTAAAATCATATTCATTTGTAGTATGCTCTATTGATTTACAACATAAGATGCATCCACCTAAAGAGGTAATTAGTAATTAGCTTGACAAACTGACACAACTAAAGAGTTGCAATGTAAAAATAAGAGAAAAGATACATATATTAGTTACAAAAAATTAAAAAGCAATCTCAAGGTAAAATATAATAAAAAAGAGTACGTGTAGAATAAAGAAATAAACGATGAATCTAAAATGATTCGAGGTCCAATCTTTAATAGGAAACTTTACCATTATCACGTATAATTTTATAACTGAACGTAATATATTGATCCCCCATATTATTTTAGGGTTCCAATATATGTTCCCTTCATTTTTATAATTATTAATGTACCCCTTTCGGACCACAAATAAAATTATATTGAACTTTTTGCGTTTTTCAAGGCAGTACT
The DNA here is from genome assembly GCA_038025085.1 of Tetragonia tetragonoides. Classification (NCBI taxonomy): domain Eukaryota; kingdom Viridiplantae; phylum Streptophyta; class Magnoliopsida; order Caryophyllales; family Aizoaceae; genus Tetragonia; species Tetragonia tetragonoides. Next base: position 35,390,124 of record CM076141.1, read on the forward strand.
TTTTTTTTTTTTTGACTTCAATTTGACCGCATATAACTTTGAAAAAACAAGTAAGCATTAAAATATGTTTTGCTATTCTAAGGTTTACGTCTAAAATTTCTTTATTTTTTGAAAAGTAGTTATGTATACATTAGACATTTAAACTGATTTTACCATAAAAGAAGGATCATATATTTGGAAGGTTAGTTGTACAGTTATATCAACATAAGAGCATTGACGTACCAACATCAAGCATCGAAAGACTTTGAAACTATTACCTTTGGGATCATGTAACATATGGAGTGAGTTAATTAATAGTTAATTAAAATTATTTGATAAGATGCCCTATAAAGTCATAGTATTCTTAGTATATGGCATTTATGATATTAATGAATTATATAAATATTTATCCATATATTACTATTAGTTTTTCATAAGTGACAATTACACTTTGATTTTTCAATGAGATTCATAATCACTGTATAATAATTTTATTATATAATCACAGTCCGTGCAGCCCACGTGCATACTTACAGGCATCCACCTAGTAGGGACATATTTCCAACACTAACAATGTTATATTCCTTATTACAGGTAATTCATGATCCTGAGACAGGAAGTTCAAAGGGAAGCGGTTTCGTAACATTCACAACCGAGCAACCTATGCTTGAAGCGATCAACAAAATGAACGGCCAGACACTCGACGGTAATCAAAACACCGTCAAAGGTGGATCAGGCAGTCGGTGTTTTTCGTAGCTTGGGACACCCTGGTAAAAGATAATGCTTCCCGGAAGACTTAACTAAGGTTTAGGATGTTGGGTTGAGTTGGGTGGTATTTGAGTCAAATAAATAGGCCTTCCCGAAACACTAGTTGTTACTATTATTGTTACTGTTACTGGGTTTTTTTTTTCGTTTTTTGTTTGGGAAGGGAGTTACTTGCTAGCTGTTACGGTTATTGTTACTGTTCTGGGTTGGGTTGCTTTATTTTTGTCTGCTTACTATGGTTACTGTCACAAAAAATGGGGGGCGCTTGCGCTTGGAGTTCTCTAAAGTCGTGGTATATGGTGTTCGAAAAGGTTTGATTACTGTTGAGTGGATGTTACTCTTAGTTTTGTAATTAGGAGTTTCAGCCTTCCAAGTAATGAAAAAGATTGAATGCCAATACTCAAACATAATTGTTTGTCATCATTATTTATTTATTATTTAACTTATTTTTCTGGTATTTATATGTGTGTGTTAAATGATAATATTGTAAAACATTCCCTAAAGAGCTCATCTTCCAGCCTGAAAAACTCTTTACCTCACATATTCAACAAATCCAATTTTCATAAATTTGGCCTAAAGGACTTCATCATCAAAGTCGTGGAATGTTGGCCTAAAATGACAAATATATTCATCCCAACTATGAATGTTAATCAATTAGTACATATCCCTGCAAAAATAAAATAAAAAATTAGTAGAGTACATATATAAATGATCTCTTTGTAAGAAGGTTCTCATGCATCCTTATACTAGTACAGATCAGGCCTTATGCGTCGGTCAAAAACCCATAGGCGTCGGTTGGCAACCGATATATACCAGCACGACGCCTATGCTCAAGTGTATTAGCGTCGGTTATTCAACTGACGCCAAAGAGGTATTGGCGTCTGTTGAACAATCGACGCCTATTAATATACTTTTGGCTTCAGTTGAGCAAAATAACCGACGCCTATTCCATTGTTAAGCGTCGGTTGTTTTGGTCAACCGACGCCAAAAGTATATTTATAGGCGTCGGTTGAACAATACAACCGACGCCAAAAGTATACTTATAGGCGTCGATTGAACAAAACAACTGACGCCAAAACCTCCTTAATTTAAAAAAAAAACCATTCGCGCGTAATTGTTTGCGTCGGTGGTCTTATTCAACTGACGCCAATTCTATTTTTTTTTAATAATAAAATTTTGATTAGTACTATCCCCTGTAGCACGCATCACAATAAATTCTAATTGCCAGCCCTGTAACATTGTACATCACACAAACACCAACATTAAAAATACCACCAGCGCACTTGTACCGCGTAGCAGCACAAGTTCTGATTACCAGCCCTGTAACATGCAGTACAACATTACTCAAACACCAACATTACTCATACCACCAGTAATGTGCACCGACCACCAAATGCCACAAAATCATGTACACGTGCACCGTACTACGAAACGCAACAAGCCAGCAATTCAAGCCATCATAATATGTACACCTCAACAGATTTCCATTAAGCAAATCCATTTTCATTTACTAATAATAAAATGCATCTTCATTCTAAATAAAAACACACATACCAAGTGTTTACTAGTTCACATACAATCACTCATAAAATATTCTGCCCAAAGATCTCGAATCTCGTCAATTTGTTCTTGAGTATACGCTCTTGTTTCACCAAAACCCTGTATGGAAAAGAAAAAAAATGAAAAGATGACAAACATTTATAAACACTACTATACACGAAAGCAAATCAGCATACACATTAAATTAGGAATTAACACATCTGTGACCATCTCGCCTCAACTATCACAACCAAAAAAAAAAAAAAAAAATAATAAAATAAAATAAAATAAAATTGATACATTGCTATGTACAACAGTTTATATTGTAGGTCTTCCTGTTTCCTCAATAAGGGATATAAAGCGTATCCCTTAGGAACCGTCATGCACCTTTTGACGCATACGGTTCAAAAAAAAAAATTGTGAGAAAATCAATGTGTAGATTCTATTCCTTTTTCATAGAAATTTTTTCCAACTTAAAATATTTAGAATAAATAATCCAGGTCTTTTTCTATTCTTTTTGTTTCAAGAAAGATGACTTTTTCTACTTTCCCTAATTCCTCATATAACTATTGTATATAGAAAATGAAAATAGAATTTACTAAACTTATTGAATTCACTTTTCATTGATGTATTGCTTCATCGAGATTCAATCCAAATCACGATGTAATTTTCTTGTTCTTGAACGGGTCTCTTTAATTCTTTTAGATTTATGCTCTACTCCGGGTAAAGATCTGCCCGATTTTGATTTGCACATATAGGACAAATGCTTCCAATACCACTTGTGTGTGTGTGTGTGTTTTTCCGCTAAATTCAAAATTCAACATATTAATTACTCTATTCGCGTGATTAAGATTGAGATCCCACTTATTCTATTTAGAATTTCAAATCAAAACAGTTAAAGTAAAAAAATATATATATAATACAAGTAGTAATCTTCAATATATTACCAATTGGGATTGGGCTTTTTATAAACGAAGCCTGGATACCTCATTTTATTGGTCCAACCAAGATAACCATAAATTATTCTAATTGATAATATTAATTTGAATCCCCCTAAAACCTAAAACGAAAAAATGGATCGAATTGCATTTCACGCTCCAAATTTGTGATGATTTAATTAATCTTTGTTGGGCGAAAGGGAGGATATCTCAATCGGGAGAGAGAACGGGGATATTCTATATCACCCAATATATCTAACAAGTCGCACTATACGTCAACCCAAGATGCATCTTCCTCTCCAGGACTCCGAAAGGGAACTTTTGGAACACCAATAGGCATTAAATGAAAGAAAAAAGAATCAAGTACTATATTTCACTTTGATGTGAAAACGTAATAATAGGGTTATTGTCTTCATAATATCAACCTTTCTCATATTTTCTGTATAGATTTAGAAAAGTTTAGTGGAAAAAAAGAGAATAAATAAAGAAAAATTATTATGAATATGTTTTCCAATAATGAACGAGGATGAAAGCATTCACTGAGCAAAGATAGTATCAACTCCCCATTGCGTATTGCGACTTATTGGGTATAGAATAGATTTGTTTCTCTTTCTTCCTACAACCATAATTGTTCCGTTATTACCAACCGAATAGAACAAACATTAACCCTTGTTCCGAGAGAATCTATTGAGCAAAAGGGGGTCCATTGCATAATCATAGTCTTTTCCAATGCAATAAAGTTACATAGTGTCATTTATCTTTGATAAAGGGGTATTTCCATGGGTTTGCCTTGGTATCGTGTTCATACCGTCGTATTGAATGATCCCGGCCGATTGATTTCTGTCCATATAATGCATACAGCTCTGGTTGCAGGTTGGGCCGGCTCGATGGCTCTATATGAATTAGCAGTTTTGATCCCTCTGACCCCGTTCTTGATCCAATGTGGAGACAAGGTATGTTCGTTATACCTTTCATGACTCGTTTAGGAATAACCAATTCATGGGGCGTTTGGAGTATTACAGGAGGGACTGTAACGGATCCGGGTATTTGGAGTTACGAAGGTGTGGCCGGGTCGCATATTGTGTTTTCTGGCTTGTGCTTTTTGGCAGCTATTTGGCATTGGGTGTATTGGGATCTAGAAATATTTTCTGATGAACGTACAGGAAAACCTTCTTTAGATTTGCCTAAGATTTTTGGAATTCATTTATTTCTTTCCGGGTTAGCTTGTTTTGGCTTTGGCGCATTTCATGTAACAGGCTTGTATGGTCCCGGAATATGGGTATCCGATCCTTATGGACTAAATGGAAAAGTACAACCTGTAAGTCCAGCACGTAAAAAGAGCTAGCAGGTTGATGAATCATTACCCTGATGATATATCCTAAAGGGTGTTCTTCTATCTCGCATGATGAGGCGAAGAGAAAAAAATATAGACTAACAAACAATAAAAAAGATAGATTTGAACAACCATACATGCATCTTTTGCGCATTGCATACGACTCTATAATGGAACTTACTTTTATTTTCTGCCGAAGAAAGAGAATAATAGGATCGATCAGATCCAGATCAGTAAATGATGCAATTACCACTCTTCTTTTCAGATGAGTTCAAAAATACTATGATGGCTCCATTGCTTTATATATTTATTTCGTCTGTAATTCAGCAATCCCAAAGTTTCTTTTTGATCCGAAAAATAAGGAAGAAGAAATTATTATTATTTTTTGTACTCTTTCAAACATAAATATTGTTAAGAGTTATTTGGTATGAAGAAAAGTTTGTGACGCTGAAAAGGACTCCTGATAAATAAAAATAAAATCGGGAATACTCTTCATCGCATACTACTCTTTTGATACATAATCTAATGTTTTGAAAATAACATAGAGATAAATTTTTCTCATATCGAATTCAAAGTGCCATGCTATTATTACTTAATATTTAATATGGTGAAGGCATAGTCTTCTTTTTTTTTTTTCTCTCAAAAAACACTCATTGGCGCCGAGCGTGAGGGAATGCTAAACGTTTGGTAATTTCTTCTCCGACCAAAAAGATCCCATTGAAACAGCTAACCCCATGCATATTGTATGTACCTCTGGTCGCACAAATTGCATAGTATCATAAATAGCTACTTCGGGTATTACCCATCCGCCAGGAGAATTTATAAACAAATACAAATCCTTGGTATCATCTTCGATATTGAGATATACCATAAGACCAATAAGTTGATTCGAGATCTCGCTATCGACCTCTTGGCCTAAAAAAAGTAATCTTTCTCGATAAAGTCGATTGATTAGGGTAAAAGCGTATCCCTTAGGAACCGTACATGCACCTTTTGACGCATACGGTTCAAAAAAAAAAAATTGTGAGAAAATCAATGTGTAGATTCTATTCCTTTTTCATAGAAATTTTTTCCAACTTATAATATTTAGAATAAATAATCCAGGTCTTTTTCTATTCTTTTGGTTTCAAGAAAGATGACTTTTTCTACTTTCCCTAATTCCTCATATAACTATTGTATATAGAAAATGAAAATAGAATTTACTAACTTATTGAATTTACTTTTCATTGATATATTGCTTCATCGAGATTCAATCCAAATCACGATGTAATTTTCTTGTTCTTGAACGGGTCTCTTTAATTCTTTTAGGTTTATGCTCTACTCCGGGTAAAGATCTGCCCGATTTCGATTTGTACATATAGGACAAATGCTTCCAATACCACTTGTGTGTGTTTTTTTTTTTTTCGCTAAATTCAATATTCAACATATTAATTACTCTATTCGTGTGATTAAGATTGAGATCCCTCTTATTCTATTTAGAATTTCAAATCAAAACAGTTAAAGTAAACAAAAATATATATATAATACAAGTAGTAATCTTCAATATATTACCAATTGGGATTGGGCTTTTTATAAACGGAGCCTGGATACCTCATTTTATTGGTCCAACCAAGATAACCATAAAATTATTCTAATTGATAATATTAATTTGAATCCCCCTAAAACCTAAAGTGAAAAAATGGATCGAATTGCATTTCACGCTCCAAATTTGTGATGATTTAATTAATCTTTGTTGGGCGAAAGGGAGGATATCTCAATCGGGAGAGAGAACGGGGAAATTCCATATCACCCAATATATCTGACAAGTCGCACTATACGTCAACCCAAGATGCATCTTCCTCTCCAGGACTCCGAAAGGGAACTTTTGAAACACCAATAGGCATTAAATGAAAGAAAAAAGAATTAAGCACTATATTTCACTTTGACGTGAAAATGTAATAATAGGGTTGTTGTCTTCATAATATCAACCTTTCTCATATTTTCTGTATAGATTTAGAAAAGTTTAGTGAAAAAAAGAGAATAAATAAAGAAAAATTATTATGAATATGGTTTTCCAATAATGAACGAGGATGAAAGCATTCACTAAGCAAAGATAGTATCAACTCCCCATTGCGTATTGCGACTTATCGGGTATAGAATAGATTTGTTTCTCTTTCTTCCTACAACCATAATTGTTCCGTTATTACCAACCGAATAGAACAAACATTAACCCTTGTTCCGAGAGAATCTATTGAGCAAAAGGGGGTCCATTGCATAATCATAGTCTTTTCCAATGCAATAAAGTTACATAGTGTCATTTATCTTTGATAAAGGGGTATTTCCATGGGTTTGCCTTGGTATCGTGTTCATACCGTCGTATTGAATGATCCCGGCCGGTTGATTTCTTTCCATATAATGCATACAACTCTGGTTGCAGGTTGGGCCGGTTCGATGGCTCTATATGAATTAGAAATTTTTAATCCCTCTGACCCCGTTCTTGATCCAATGTGGAGACAAGGTATGTTCCTTATACCTTTCATGACTCGTTTAGGAATAACCAATTCATGGGGCGGTTGGAGTATTACAGGAGGGACTGTAACGGATCCGGGTATTTGGAGTTACGAAGGTGTGGCCGGGTCGCATATTGTGTTTTCTGGCAACTATTTGGCATTGGGTGTATTGGGATCTAGAAATATTTTCTGATGAACGTACAGGAAAACCTTCTTTAGATTTGCCTAAGATTTTTGGAATTCACTTATTTCTTTCCGGGTTAGCTTGTTTTGGCTTTGGCGCATTTCATGTAACAGGCTTGTATGGTTCCGGAATATGGGTATCCGATCCTTATGGACTAACTGGAAAAGTACAACCTGTAAGTCCAGCATGGGGCGTGGAAGGTTTTAATCCTTTTGTTCCAGGAGGAATAGCCTCTCACCATATTGCAGCTTTGCAGCACTTTTCTAAAGTGTTGTATTTGGTGTATAATGCAACACTTTTTTGTACTATACAAAAAGTGTTGCATTTTAAAGCCTAATGCAGCATTTTTGCGTAAGCGATGCAAACAAATACAACACTTTTTTGAAAACGTTGCATTTCCTTACGCAATAAGCAACACTTATTTATCTTATAATAATAATAATAATAATAATAATAATAATAATAATAATAATAATAATAATAATAATAATAATAATAATAATAATAATAATAATAATTGTGTGTTGGTTAATGCAAGTAATGTTGGAACTTGCCGTGGGTAGTAGAGTGACGCACCCGGCACCCCCAAGTTATCCAAACAGGACAGACCCGTTCAAGTCTCATACTATCATATATACTTATTGCATGAATTTAATGTCTTTTTTTTTCGGGTTGGAGGAAAATTATAGGGAGTGAAAAAAGTAAGATAGAAAACAAACACTTACCCGCCAGCTTGTATAGCTCGTACTTTTAATCAATTTTGACACTAGCTAGCAGAGATAGTCTCTTCTACACAAAAACTTATTTAAGATGGTCTTGTATGGACGATGATCCTTTTTAGTGAAATAAGGGTCATGTATTGCTCAAAATAAGTGACCCTTATATTTCTAAATAGTGACCCACATTTTTCTCTAAGTTGGTTTTACATAAGACTTGCTCTATTTTCTAATAGGTTGTATTTGAATTTGAAATAAAAAAAAGGCATAATGAAAATGGTGAAATAATAAAATAGAAAAAACAATAAAGTTATTGACTACAATTTTGTTTAGAGTTAACTTATAGTATCTGATTTCATTTGTAGCAAAGAGAAGTTAAAAATAAAACATAAAAAAACAACAACAAAAAAACGTAACGACAAAATGAAAGAACGAAAATAGAAAACACAATATATACAATTACGTTCACCAAGTGAATATGTGAAGCTGAGTGGCGGTGTGGTTGAGCGCTGATGTTAACTTCAATGTAGCGCTAGAGGTCGCGGGTTCGAGGATGAAGCACAGGCAATTGACGAATCAAATTCCTTTGAAAGAGGGAATGGGGTAATGCGCACTGCACAGTCAGCAAGGCCCTATTGGCCATGGGGGCTGATTTACTTTTTTTTTTAATTATTTATTTTGACAATAATATTTGTAATAAAATCAGCTCATAAAAGCGTTGCAATTCATATTTAAAAGCGCTGCATTTGATGTCATCAAAAAAACGCTGCACAATGCAACGTTTTTTTTAAAACATTGCTCTAGCTCTTAAAAACGTTGCATTAGGCAAATGCAACACGAGCAAAGGCAACACTCTAAAAAGTGTCGCCTTATGTAAAAGGCAACATTTTTAGAGCTTATTGCAGCACTTTTAGAGCGCTGCAATAGCCTTTTTTTTTAGTAGTGATAGTACTCAAATATGAGGCAAAGTTGCTTAAGAATGAAAATATAACGAATGTAAGGGAGGAAATAATGAGATGCAAATTCAAAAATATGCCTACAGCATAGCAAGTGATGATGTGAGCAAATGGGAGCCAGCTGTACAGGAAAGAAAAAAAAAAAACATGAAAAGTAATTGAAAGTAGGCTTTGCTACTGGTAGCCTTAGATCTTGCATCCAGGGTCCTTTGCTTTTGCATGAAGATAATATATGTGTCTAGCTGATGCCCTTGCTGTTTGGGGATGGGATTGGACTAAATTTTCCTTTGATTTTCCAGATAGTTTAAAGAGTGTGATGAAAGAAGTGTTTAAAATCCTTTAACAAATTATTTACCAGATTCCTCCTATGCTGCACTAGGCTCCTTTGATAGTAAAAAGGTCTATTCTGAACAAAATAGATGTGCCCGTTAATCCATTCAAGTATACTGCTGCAAAAACATCTTCTCATACCCATCACCCTCGATTGATCCTGCCCATCTTCTCCCCTGCAAATACATGTTCTCATACCCATCACCCTTACACTAACTTACATGACTAGACTCTGATCTACTCAGCTATATCAATATAATTCAAATGAAATTCCAACATGACAGCAAATTACGCAAAGCCATTCAAGTATACAGCTGCAGAAACAATAATATGGAAATCAAGCCATAAATGAAAATTATAAATGGTCATCAATACAACTTGACATGTGTGGTTTAGCAGCTCCTATAAAAATACTCCAGACATGTACAAGTGGAAAAGGCCTCAATGTGAGGAAGGCGTATAATGTGATGAGAGATAGACAAGCCAAAATGGGGTTTCAAGGCTCTGGTCTGGGATGTTGCAGCAGTTCCTAGACACATGATCGTGGATTGGATGGCAATACAGAATAGATACATTCATAATTGCTACTTCCTAGGCCAAACTGGATCACATAATGCATAACAAGACCAAATTCTAGAAATAATGCCATTTATGAAAATGACAAGAGTGAGAAAACTGCTCATACCTTTTCCCAGTTAGTTTCAGGATCTTTCTGCTACAGTGTGACTATCTCATACATGTACCTCATAACATAATAGCCGCACTCTCTACCTCCTATTTGTTGAGGACACTAGAAAAAGGCAGATTGATATATAGGGTTAATAAATAGGCAAGAAAATGTGAAAACGAAAACAACTTTAAGTTTCTAATTAACTACGATTTTATACCTGAATTTGATCGTCATAACAGTTCAACCTAGATCCATTTTTGTGCTTGCCACCCTGAAGTGTATATATTCTAAATGCCCTACAAAAGAAGAATAAGTAAATAAATAAAGAATATATGCTTTTAAAATAAATAAAGAATATATAATACAAGACTTGTACAATATTTTTAAGTTATAACTTAATATATAACTTACAATCCCAAGTATGGCTTTAAGTCTAGGGTTCGTTTTTTCTTGATCGAATCGAACACATAAAGTGCGTTTTGACGACAACAAATAAGAAGTAAAATCTAATGGTCACTGCGTTACAAATATCAAAGTTAGATGATATCATAGAAAAAATGAATAAAAAAAAAACGTAGCATTTGTTATGTTCTTACTCTTGGAAATACGGTGCTAGAATAAATTGCTTCGTCTGAGAGTCTACGAGAACTTTTTCCATGTATGCAGTTGTCTCATCTGTACGCTTACGCACCAATGCTAATTCACTCGGGCACATGAATCCAAACGACACTATATTGGATTCCTTGCACAACATGTTCACGTACCCTTAAATGCAATAGAGATGTTATTAGTTAGTTTGTAAGATAAAAACTTTGCAAAAAAAAATAAAAATATAATTTAAGTCTCACATCATGAATATCTCGCAAATGGGTACATTTAACCATTCCATTCTCAAAAACTGAGAGACATCATTGTGACCAATATAGATTGGTAGTTCTGGACGTTTGACAGCCATGAATACTTCCTTATCTAGTGGAACTTCAACTGTCAATTCAGAGGGCACAGTCTTCATCACGTTATGCAAGTCTCGACATTTCTTACTCAAACCTTGTAGGATGACATCATCAACAAGCAACCCCTCCTTTTTCTTGGTAGGCGTAGCCGACTCTTTACTAACTAATTGTTTGTCTTTTTGAGCAGCTTTCTCCTTTTTCTTGGTAGGCGTAGATGACTCTTTACTAACAACTTGTTTGTGTTTTTGAGCGGCTTTCTTCTTTTTCTTGGTAGGCGAAGCTGACTCTTCACTAACAACTTGTTTTTGGTTTTGAGCGGATTTTTTAGGGACCTTCTGAGGACCCAGCTTAGGGGATTTCTTCTTCTCCGATACAATGGGATCCTAAGTAGATAGACATAAAGTTAAAAGTTCATACATTTTATTCGATTACATACAATAATTGAAAAGCGCATTTACCTGTCCCAACATCACAAGATTTTTTTGGCCATTGAACAAAACTACCGGCTGCATCACCTACCCTTTTGTGTTCTTTAGATGCCACTAGAAGAAGGGCAAATACAGCAACAACATCATCAACAGAAACTCTCACATTATCTAACGCCATTTGTTCTCCATGAACCACACTAGCCCCTTGGGACTTTGTTGGAAAAACAATCCCCCTCGCCACAATCACTCTCTTTGAGTCAGAATTTATCACGCATAGACGACATGGAGTTGCCATCTATGTTAACCATATGAAGAAAAATCAGTTAGTTATGCCACCAGCCTAGAAAATGAAATAAAAAAGAATAATAGATATATTTGCTTGCACTTAGTTTCAGTATTTTGCAGCAGCACCTGGATTGAAAGAAACATTGCGTGTATGAGTAAGGAAATCAGTTCAGGCCATGGATTTAAAGTTGTGTTTGCAACATCACTTGAAAATCAAAACTTAAGCATATCTCAATCCTTGAACCATTTTACAGCTTGTAAACAACAATTCAAAAGACACAATGTGGACCTTGTTTGTAGACCTAGGAAAGCGGGAGGTCAGATTAAACAATGCTCTCTGTGGAATCTTGCTCTCATTGGCAAGCATGTGTGAGCTGTTGCTCGAAAAAAAGACACAATGTGGGTGAAATGCATGCCAATATTATTTGGGGGCCACTGAATTTACCTAGGCATAGCTTTATTCTCTGGTTATGTAACCTGCAAAGGCTGCTAACAAGAGATAGAAAAACAACATGGGATTCTATCATGGTGACTTGAAATATTGTGTTGGGAGGTTGATGAAACCCACCAACACCCGTTTTTTTGCATGTAAGAGAGCGCAGATGCTACAGGTAAAACTGAAGAACTGGTTGCATTGGACAACAAGAGCCGCTTCTCTACCAGCAATTATCCAAATGCTCGAGATTATTTACCAGAACATTTATCAATAGGTTTAACTTTCAGATTCATGCTGCAATCACTTGAACATATCCAAAACTAATCAGAGCAAAAACAATACAACAGCAACACTGACCCAAATGTGCTCAGAATTAGGAGAAAAAAAAAGGTGGATCTAGTAAACAATGTGCCCAAATGCGAAAGCTTACTATGTATGCATATGTTCAAACTCCAACTAATACAGAATCTGAATTTAAAGCCATAAAATTTAACTTTACCATAGGTAAATAATCAGACCCAAGCCATAGGGAGCCCATTGTAGCTCCAAAACCATTAACAATGTTTTAACTTTCAAGGCATAAGACAAACAGTGAAGTATTGCAGCCACTGCACTTGCAGGGCTTGTTTACTTAATATGGAGAGAGCGTAATTAAATCTGCTTTAAGAAAGAGACACGACTATATGACAAAGGCTTTCTGTATATACAGAGGGGTTCCTCTCACTGCAGTTTGTGCAGGGGTGAGCTAGCTAGGAAGGCTTTTGGTATATATACAGAGGGGTTCCTCTCACTGCCTTATAGGTGTAATGTCCACTTTTTGGTAATGTCAAAGCTGTAATTTAACCAAAAAAAAAAAAAAAAACAATTCAAAAGCGTACCTGCAAATCTAAGAAAGGATCTGGATCGACCGAATGACAACTACTCTGAGTCATTTGTGTATGTGAGGTGTCAACCTCTGCCCCAAATTCTGCCTCGAATTCAGCAGGAAGCGGCATACCTAACTGGTTGAAATGGTTCAAAATGCTTCTAAACTTCACATTCATTTCACTCACGATCTCTTCCTTATAATCCGCTCTTACTTTCTTGGTTATCTCTTGTGTCACCACAGCCAAGTCATCCATTGAGATGGCTCCGCTCCGACGCTTGCCTCTATCAGACCCAAATATATCTTTGATGCAAGCATTTCCTCCAACACCTTTGACACGCCCACCATGCTCCTTCTTTCCAAGCGCACGTGTCAATATGTCATCATGCCCATGAGGACTCCATGTTCCTTCAGAAGCTTTCTCTTGCCATTCCATCTGTTCCAAATCAATTTTACAAAATCCATTTAATTAGGTAGTGCAGTATAATAACTTATCTTATATTGTGCTGTAATGAAAAAAAAATTATGTTATGTTTACCATTTTTCCGAACACTTCCTTAGCGTTATCCTCTGAAGGGAAATAATAACCTCCTCCTTCCTTCTCCTTAAGTCTTGCCCTAACCCAATCAAAAATACGACCAGTTGTATCATCAGTAATAATCGATGGATCCATGGATTCCGATGTAGAAAAAGAAACAACTGGGTTATCAATGGCCCACTTAGCCCTTTTAGCTGCATATCCACCTCTTCCAAGAAAAGGTGGGTTAGCATTACATTTTTGGCTTTCCCTTGCCTTGTCACTTATTTCCTGTTTTGGATGATGAAAACAAAGGCAGAATTCAATAATATATAGTTATGAGCAGTGGCGGAGCCAGGATATTATCTTTGGGAGGGGGGGCGAAAATAAATGTACCATATGTCTACTCAAAATAAAGTTCTCAATTTTACTAAGATAATTATAAATTATACCTCACTCAATTATAAAAACTATTAGTCATTCATGCTTTCTCTATTAAAAAGTTAAACTATAAATTCAAACTACACTAGTACCAATCATATATGATCCCAAACAAATTTTGTGTACAAGGTGTTCGTGAAAAAATAAATAAAAGAAAGTGGAGAAAAAGATAAAAGCTACAAGTAAAATATGCATGCTAGTAAGTAAATCAAGAAGGGACAACAAATGATTACAAAAATACATGGAAAGTTCTCAACGCACTATGAAAACAAGTAGAAGACAAAAAAGGGAACACGGAAAATAATGAAAAGTGCTACCCATGTAGATCGAACACGGAACGGCATCGTCCCAGCAAGTAGAAGAGCAAAGCCAACAGGCCAGTTAGAGTTTTTTGTATGAGAAATGCATAAATTGTATTTATTCCATTTCCAGACCACGGGGGAGGCCACCTACACCAGCCCCTGGTTCCGCCACTAGTTATGAGATATTATGCACTAAAATAAATAATAAGAAATAATGTGATCACTGATAAAATAATGTTACCTTAAACTCTTCACTTTCATGGTTTTTCTTGAATATTTCCCATTGCTCTTTAGTGATAAATGGATATTTATCACACGGGTCCTTATCGGCACGCAAGAAACGGTTGACTAGCCTTGTCCTGAAATCTTTCATACATCTCGCAGCAGTTCCCAATGTTGTTTTTCTTGCGTCATCATTCTTTATATTATACTCACTCTGAAAGACAACGAATAAACTCGAGCTGAAAATAAAGAAATAAAAACGAATAAACACGAGCAGGAAATCGGGCAAAGTTCCGTTTGAAAATAGACATCCCAAGTTATCGACTTTACAAATAACCTGCCTAAACAGAAATTAATACAACAATACCACAATTTACAGCGGAAGACTTCTAACAAAATCCGAATCACTGCAACACTCACTCGTACGAATGAATGCAAGGAGAAAAACCGACTTCTCCAGACGTGCACACACACACATGCCCCTTTTATTTTAAGAAAAAAACCTAAACTAAAAGCTAAATTAAATACACATAATAACCAAAACTAAACGCTAAATTAAATACACATAATAACCAAAATTAAACAAATAGCACACTATATTAAAATAAATCTTTTTCAGAAAAAATTGCAAATATTAAGGGTATTACACCGTATCAAGAGATAATATCAGCCAGGTTGTATGCAACCTATACTTACAGTAAATAGTAAAGACTTCTCCAGAATCATCGGTACATCCTTATGATCGAAAAATTCTAACTCCATTTATAGTCCAGGGAAACAGTAAAAATGCAGCAGTTCTTGGAGATGTTAGTGTGATTCAGACCTTGAGATCTTTCCACATTGTCTCCTTCAATCCTTCGCTTACTAGATCCCAATTAATATTTATATCCACTTGCATTCGAGCTACCAATCCTATATAAGAACTGAAACCATCTTTCGACTTACCAATTGGGTTACCTAAATTGTCGAACTCAATGGTTTTCTCCTCTTGTTTACTGGCACCTTTCTCCTTCAATTTCTTACACAACGTTGGCCCTCGGGTCTTTTTGATTGGTTTCTCACTCGAGTTTCCAAGGCCAAGTTATCATCATTTGGAGACTCAGCCATGAGAAGTACCTGCAAAATGTTACAAGGAATAAATTAATTGTTAGTTCAAACCCAATTGCATTAAATATGTAGAGAATACTTTGATTGGCAATTGCTTCAAAAGTTGAAAAGAAAAGAGAAATTTCAGTAATGATGCTGAGTGGTCAGACTATCAAGAGGTAAACCAGGAGAACAACTCATGCAAATAAAACAATGGGCATGTTGATGCATATAATAGTGTTATATTTAAGTCAAATCATGAGACTTATACCTTGCACACGCAATTAAAACATTTAATTTTGATGATCAATCCATTGCCCTTCAACATGGTCACATCTAAATTCTCTTCCTCATCTGGGGTAGGTAGGCCCGTAGAGAAAGGCGGATTCTCATGAAACTGGCTATACTCTTCTTCATCTACAACATCACCAATACCAAGAATACGTCTCTTGCCTTGAAGAACAATCGAATTTTTTGGATCCGCGGGGTCTCGAATGTAGAATACTTGTTTCACTTGTGTTGCTAGTATAAACGGGTCATCTTGATGACCCAGCCGGCTAAAGTCTACCAAAGTGAATCCTAACTCATCCTCTCGAACACCACGCCGAATATCAGCCCATTTACATCGAAAAACGGCAACCTTGAAATCCTTATAATTAAGCTCCCAAATGTCTTCCATCGCCCCATAAAATGACTTTTTCACATCTTTTGATCCAGAATGTTTCCCTCTAGCAAATTCTGTTTGTAAAGCTTCCACTGTAACTCCACTATTTTGCATGGTGCTCTTGCCATCTTGACGCTGGGTATAGAAAGTATAACCACTAACATCATAACCTTCATATGATCTCACAAGCACGTTAGGGCCATATGCTAACCATTTTATTATAGTAGAAACCTCATCAGACTTAGAGATTACCCGATCTTTAAACCATCCAACGAATGTGCGATTGTCTTCATTTGTGACCCACTTTGCACTCTTTGAAGGATTCTTCTGCCTAATCATGGTTATGTGCTCCTCTAAGTATGGATGAACTTTAGTAATGTGATGCAAGACAAAGAGATGCGCTCTATTGCGCAATTCAACATCAGGGGATATCATCTTAAACCCCAATATACCCTCACCTTCAAGTCTTCCCTTGTGACGAGATTTTGGAACTCCAATAGGATCGGCACCTGCTAGATACTCAGTGCAAAATTCAATAGCCTCCTCAACAGAATATCCTTCAACTATACTAGCTTCCGGTCGATATCGATTCCTCATATAACCTTTCAAGATTCCCTTGTATCTCTCAAATGGATACATATACCACAAATAAACTGGGCTACAAAACTTGACCTCTGTCACCAAATGAACAACTAAATGCACCATAATGTCAAAAAATGAAGGTGGAAAATACATTTCAAATTAGCAGAGGGTAATAACAATATCAGCTTGAAACTTATCCAACGTGTGTGGATCAATCACCTTGCTACATATAGCATTGAAGAAGAAACAAAGTCTGGTGACAGCAAGTCTCACACGTTTCGGCAATATACCTCAAATTGCAACCGGTAATAACTGTTGCATTAACACATGACAGTCATGTGACTTCATACCCACCAGTTTCAAATCCTTCATCGACACAAACCGTTTGATGTTAGAAGAATATCCATATGAAACCTTCACACCAAATAAACACTCACAAAAGGTTATTTTCTCTTTTTTGCTCAAAGTATAACAAGCCGAAGGTCGATAAGTACGCTTCTCAGATTCTACCGGTGCTAACTCTTCCCGTATCCCCATTTCTTTCATGTCTTTTCGAGCTTTAATCCCGTCCTTTGTCTTGCCAGGTATATTCAGCAATGTCCCAGCAATACTATCATGCACATTTTTCTCGATATGCATAAAATCAAGACAATGTCTAACATCTAAGTGTTCCCAATACGGGAGATCCCAAAAAATAGATCTCTTTTTATAAAGACTATTCTGAGGAGGTTGATATAGCTTGCCAAATATGACATCAATATCTTTAACCCGCTCAAAAACCTCCTCCCCATCTAAAGGAAAACGGGCTTCTCGAGTCTCGGTATTCCCACCGAAAGACTTAGTCTGTTTACGATAAGGGTGTTCATGATCAAGAAATGTTCGGTGACTCATATACACATTTTTCTTGCAATTTTTCAAGCGATGATCAATCGTAGAATCTTCACAAATTGGGCATGCTTTAGCACCTTTGACAGTGTAGCCTGACAGGCTTCCATAGGCCGGGAAATCATTTATGGTGCAAAACATCATGGCTCGTAAGGTGAAATTCGTTTGGGTGTATGCATCGTACACCTTCACATCTTCGTCCCACAATAGTTTCAAATCTTCAATAAGCGGTTGAAGATAAACATCTATATTATTTCCAGGTTGTTTAGGCCCAGAAATTAGCAATGACAACATGATATACTTGCGCTTTATGCAGAGCCAAGGAGGCAGATTATAAATCGTCAAAAGAACTGACCAAGTGCTATGTTGACAGCTCAAAGTGCCATATGGGTTCATTCCATCCGTACAAAGTGCAAGCCTTAGATTCCTCACTTCTCCACCGAAATCCGGACACTTTCTATCAATATTTCTCCACTGTGGAGAGTCAGCTGGGTGTCTAAGCATCGTATCATCTGATTTTCTCCCTTCAGCATGCCACCTCAAGTGTTTCACATCTTTGGCATTTGCAAACAGGCGTTTGAATCTTTGCACCATGGGTAAATACCACACCACCTTGGCTGGAGGCCTTTTCTTGTCCTCCTCACAAGAATCACCCTCTCACTTGTACCGAGATGCTCCACACTTAGGACACGTGTGTAGGCCTTCATATTCATTTCGAAATAATACACAGTCATTTGGGCAAGCATGTATCTTCTTTACATCCATACTCATGGGACACAAGATCTTCTTCGCCCCGTAGGTTGTAGTAGGAAGCTCGTTTTTATCAGGGAGAACGCCATGTAGAAGTTTCAACAGTTCTGTGAAACTCTTGTCACTTCACCCATTCTGTGCTTTCAACTTACACAACTTCAAAGTTGTTGACAACCTTGTGAACTCATCACTGCACCCGAGATAAAGAATTTTCTTAGAATCGCTAACCAAGCTGTCAAATATATCAGGTGGTTGTTCCACGAAATGGTCTTGCACATCTTGTATCATCTCCTCTACCCTATCAATGTCCACATCATCGTCGTCATTGATGACCATATTCTCTCCCCCTCTTTCACGTTTCCTACTATCAGTCATCTTTGAGTCTACTCCCTCACCATGCCAAATCCACTTCGTATAACCCTTCTTAAAGCCCTTATAAAATAGATGTTTCCGCACTGTCTCGGCGCTAGGATACAATTTGTTTGCACGGGCACAATATCCTTTCATCTTTTCCCTCTGCCACCTTCTTCTTCTTGTGTTCCACCGCACATCTAATAAACTCGTTAACCCCTCTCACATATTCGTCATTGGCATGCTTCATATTGTACAACCATGTTTCACGATCCATGTCTTACAATTAAACATAAGAAAGAAAATGTCAAGAATTCACATACATCAAACTTTCAAGAAAATATACTTTGACTCACATATGCAAGTTCAATACATATTTTCCTAATGACGAAATCCTGAATAAGTAACTAGGCTCATGATGCATATAAAAATTCAACTAAACAACATATATAATACTCCTTGATATCCAACACCACAAACCATAGGGTCAACACCAACCCTCGATCACAGCAACCGCCACAAACATACACAATACCCCCATCAAAATTTAAATATAGCTATATAATAAATGATAAAGTTAAGGAAAAGAAGAAGGTAGGGAGGAAAGAGAGAGAAATGAAAAACAATTTACAGGCACCAAACACTAACAAGATCTCGCTTGTGTCACAAAGTCCCCCTACAGCGAACAAACAGAAATTCAAAATTCAGTTCTTATATAAATCCATCATGTAAAAATTGAAAGAACATACCTAAACATTACACTAGTAAACAAGTCCAAAGGGCAAGAAAACAAGTCTAAACTGATCTAGATTGTTGATACTACACGTGTGCTCCCTTTTAAAAGATATTACATCATTATGATAAGAAAAATTCAGTGCTAAATATTCAATTCTCAGGTCTGAATACATACAGCAGCAAAATTCAGCATGAAAAGTTGGCAAAATAATCGTTTCAACTCAAAAATACTCAACCAAACTGAATGACATTTGTTGCACACTTAGTATACTTAATAATCATTAAATCACACTAAATTAATATACAAAAATCAAGTCTAAATGAGATAAAATTGATGGACTGCAGTCTGAAATCAATTCACTTTTAAACTTTAAGAACTAGAAACTAGGTCCTATTCAATATCTCTGAATTCTGAGTTGTGCGGCTCTAATGTCTTACTATATATGTTCATCATTAAAACCCATTTAGACAAGCTGGTCAAATTTGCTCAGTTACCCAAAGCATTCATTGACAGCATGGTTGGTGATGCAGAAGAGATTACTGACTAAGGATAGGTTAATTGCTCGAGGGGTAACCATTGATGATTTGTGTGTGTTGTGTGGTGATAATGCAGAGACTCATTGTTGCTGTGTTTTGTACTTAGGGGTCACAGACAACTGTGAGGGGCAGTCCTACGGGCCTTAAAGAGGTCCTAAATAAGGTCGAGTACTATCTTAAAACAGGCCGCTCCCTATTCGAACCTACTCCTCCACCCCCAACTCCGAGTTGACGGTGGACTCAGTCAACGGTGATAGTCGGTTTCTAGTAACTTGATAGAATTCCACACCTATGCACAATTCGACCAACTTTTCGACCTTTTTGGGGAGTTGGTAGTGCTTTTCGATGCGTGGTTCAAATTGGCTATCACGTTGATAATTAACCTTTCTATTCGACAAGGTCTTTTTGGGCGTTGAGTTGGGATCGTGGTTTCCTCTACTTTAACGAGTAGGGTGTGAGGGGGGTTTGAATACTAGTAATTCGGAAAAAGACATTCATTCGATTGATGTAGACAAAGTACAAACGGGAACATTTTTGTTTTCGAAACACTCGTCTTTAACTTCTAATTCGTTAGACGCCACACTTTCTGAGTATTCAGACTCGATTCCCTTAATTTCAATAAAATATTTTTCATCCTCATCAAGTATACTTTCTTCATCATACAAGGAATTTCCATCCCCATCGACTAAAATAATTTCTTCATCGAAATACAGGGATTTTTCGTCTTTTCGAATTGATGATACCTTGAATAAATCATTTTCATCCTTATCTAGTATACTTTCTTCGTCATATAAGGAATTTTCATCCCCATCGACTAAAATAATTTCTTCATCGAAATACAAGGATTTTTCGTCTTTTCGAATTGATGATATCTTGAATAAATCATTTTCATCCTTATTTATCATATTTTTCTTGTCATATAAGGAGATGCCATCGCTATCGACTATTATAATTTCTTCGTCGAGACATAAGGATTTTTCATCTTTTCGAATAGATGATGGCTCTTCTACATACAAAGTATTTCGAATAATAGTTTGAATATCTCTTCGTAAACCACTGAGTTCATTCTCGAGTTGATTCATTTGTTCGGATAACTCTTGCCATAGATCATTTATACGGTCGAGTTCTTGGAGACCTAAAAGTTTTCGCTCAAATTGAGTGATTTGAAGATCTTTCTTTTGTCTCCATAGACCATCGATACGGATCTTAATTCGAGCGATTTGGCTATTTATATGACGACTCTCACAATGGATTTTGTCGGCAAGATCCATTTAATATTCAACATCAAAATTAACCCTCCTCGTAATATATGTACTCGAACTAACCATTTTGATCCCCAATATCATCTAAAGGTTTATTCGTGGAGTGTATTTTGACTCCCACTGTGGTCGCCAAACTTGTTGCTGTGTTTTGTACTTAGGGGTCACAGACAACCGTGAGGGGCAGTCCTACGACCCTTAAAAAGGTCCTAAATAAGGTCGAGGACTATCTTAGAGCAGGCCGCTCCCTATTCGAACCTACTCCTCCACCCCCAACTCCGAGTTGACGGTGGACTCGGTCAACGGTGATAGTCGGTTTCTAGTGACTTGATAGAATTCCACACCTATGCACAATTCAACCAACTGTTCGACCTTTTCGGGGAGTTGGTAGTGCTTTTCGATGCGTGGTTCAAATTGACTATCACGTTGATAATTAACCTTGCTATTCGACAAGGTCTTTTTGGGCGTTGAGTTGGGATCGTGGTTTCCTCTACTTTAACGAGTAGGGTGCAAGGGGGTTTGAATACTAGTAATTCGGAAAAAGACATTCATTTGATTGATGTAGACAAAGTACAAACGGGAGGATTTAATAGAGTATGATACACTACATTATGTTTAATCTACTCCTAAAACTACACTACACTAGAGACTACATTACTCTACTCCTAACGCATCTTTGCGATGAGACTCAGTCTGTCCTTCTTCATTGCTCCGTCGATCCTATTTATAGGAAAATAGGAGAGTCCTTGGTCTTCTAGTAAGTAGTAACCGCCCATTATTCAATCATGGGTGGGGTGTAGTCAACCACTATCCCATATCCTTCTTTGAATGGTTAACACATTCACTTTATGGGTAGTGCTTAATTGGGTAGTTTTTGTAGGAAATAACTACCATGTCTAGTGTATTAGTGGGTAGTGGTAGGAGATAATGGAAGTTGTGCATTTCAACCACTATCTTTATTTTATAAGCAATAATATATTTTCGTATTATATTTTTATTCGAGTTGTCGGTCTATTCAAATATCCCGGTAGATTATTTTCGAGTGTAACACTCATGAACATTTATTTTTCTCATACTCGTTTGCAAGATTAGTTTGGCAGCAGATTGGTGATTTTGTTCAGTTAAAAGCTCCTCTAGCAGATTGGAATGGTGTCATCAGTTGGGGCCTCAAGCTTGTCAGAGGCAATTCGGCTTATAGATCTAAATGCAAGGTTGCTGTAACAGATTGCATTTATCATATATGGGTGACCAGAAATCATGTCATTTTTAGGGAAGTGGCTCATGAGGCTGCTAATTTCACTGCTTGCATTCGTTATGAATTAAGAGTGCAGCTCAGTAAGGTGGAGAGAATCAAGGATACGCAGAAAAACAGAAGGTGGTGTGCTCATGTGGGGATCCAACTTGAGTTTATATTAGAAAAATAGATAGTTGATTTGATGTATAGGTTTTATACTTACAGTCATAATGTTTTTTGTAGTTTACAGATTACATGGGATGCTTAGCTAGGTCCTATGTTTCTCTGTTTTTTGATGTATGGACCGGACCTACTCACTACTGATTTGGTAATATATACTGACATTTTACCCAAAAAAAAAATGAAAATGTAACGGAAAGTTGGTCAATTATGCTTAGCCCAATTTAGACAGCCTTCATCGACCATATGACACAAGACTCTGAGCAACCAAAAAATTGTGTAACACCAGACAGCAAGAAACAGAAAATATAATTAAGGACCATCAAAAGCCTAAGAAGTCTTTATAAAATCTTCATCTTCTCCAACCTAACAAATCACAGCCCTTCATAGCTCATGAAGCCCCCAAAAAACTCATATTCATTAGATTCGTCTGTTTTGATCTGTCCAAAACAAAACTTTTAGATAGAATAATTGCCACTTACATCTCATCCATCCAGAATAAAGTCATCAAAATTATCAGAGCAGAGCAACCAAGCTATGAAAGGGTAAAGAGGTTTTATTCTTTACAAAAAAAAATGATCAAATCAATAGGTCAAGAAGAGAAGTCAATGTACTTTAAATTCAGAGGCCTAAATACAGCAAATAGCCATGCAACTCCACCGGTTTCGAGGAAGTGATGTCGACACCTATTGTGGAACATCGCCCAATACCAGAAGCCACGGCATAAATTCACCGTAAAGTAGTCAACAAATTTAGAACTAATTGAAGGAAAATATCTCCCATCGAGAAAGAGTCAAACAGAAAAACGAAAAAGGTCCAAATGCTGGCCATAAGACGAACTGAAAATATAAATCAGTCAAAGAAATAGCTAACATTAGGCTATAAAAGGCAGTGACTATACTGGTAGGTTGGGAGCAGACAACTTTTGTCGAACAACGCTGTAATAATACTTTATATACAAGTGCACAGCGTATATATATTATCGCAGGGACATGGGGCACACTGTCAAAATTCTAACAAGAAAATTTGAGCCAAGCCTAAGTCTTTATATTCTTTGGTACCAATTTCTGTTTGTAGGTTTAACAAAAACAACTTCTCTGACAGGAACCATCAGTGGTATGGTTGCGTACATTGACCTTCCCAGACGTTGCCTACAGCACAGCCGGACTCATCTAGGTTGGTTTGTTGTTGATAATTAAGGAATCAAACCTAATCTTTTTCTTTTTTCTGTGACAAGTGAGGACTTTGTCATATTAAACCCCCTCGTTTTCAAATCCAATCTCAGGAAAACAGAACACACAGAACATACTAAAAGTATAACTCCTCAAAATATATACTAAAACATAATTATAGCAAAGACTTGTATTCTTCAACAAGATTCATAGTCCACCTCCTAGGTACTTAATTTACCACCTTATAGAATAAAATCAAATTGGTAAACCTAATTCCAAAATTATAATCACATTCAAACAACCCGCTGGTTCTGTCACTTTGAAAACTATCAGACACATACACAATTCAGTCAAATTACTATAATCCAAAAACAATTTCGCACAAATTCAGTCAGACACATACACAATTCGAAATTTGACAGCAATAACTCACGAATTGTAAGAAATAGGAAATTAATTTCAAACCAAAAATAACACAAGAATTGGAAAAATTAAAATTATACAGAGGAACCACGTACCTCTAATTTATTAGATGAGGCCACCAATTTTGCGCCGTGAGCAACACCCAAATTCAGAATTGGGGCGTATATGGTATATAGAGTGCGTGTGAGGAAAGAGGAAAGGGATTCCCAGATCAATTTTGCCTTTTGTTAACAGTTTGGTCGAATTGGGGCGTGCGTGCGTTGAGAATTGGGCGTGCCGTGCGAATTGGGTTGTGGGTTTCTGGCTGGTGGTTTTGTGGTGGCTGCGTGGTGGATGATCGAGCGTTGGTTCTGTTGGTTTTGTGTCGTGAGAAGCAAACAAAGGTAGGGTATAGGGAAGAGGAGTGAAGAGAAGGCAGTTGGAGGGAACGAAGAAGTAGATGAGTCGCGATATGAACGAGGAAAAAAAAAAAAAAAAAGATGAATCGCGATATTATTCCTTGGCTGCGTCGGTTGAGTAGATTTGTTTTAATTAATTTCTTTTTTATTTTAGGTATAGGCGTCGGTTGTGAAGGGTAAACCGACGCCTAAAACTTTTCGTTTTTTTTTTCATTTTCTGGGCTTTAGGCGTCGGTGGTTGATAAGAACCGACGCCAAAAGTTCAGCACTTATTTACAAAAACGCCACCGCACCATCATAGGCGTCGGTGATACTAAAGAATCGACGCCTATGACCTCTTTTGTACTAGTAACTTATCAACCACATAGACAAGCTCAAGCATCACATAGAATAATACGGAGCAGTGGAAGATCTATTATAGGGCATGGGTATGCACGTGAATACCCAGTTCATGAGACAAGAAACAACTAGTCTTGTGTGGACTTAATCCACCGTGGATCAAGTATAATTGAGGGGTGGCTACAAGTAAAGTAGGTGTGCGGCTTCACTATTAGAGGGGTGGCTGCAGGTGAAGCATGGGGTGTCTCTACTATTAGGGAGGTGGCGCCAAGGAGGGTGGCTCCACTAGAAGTAGGGGATGACTCCACTATTAGAGGGGTGGCTACAGGTGAAGTATGGGGTGACATTTAGACCATTGGTCCACCATAGACTAAATCCACACAAGTTTTAGTAGACAGGAAAAGAGAAGAAAATTGAGTTTTGGTATGTGCCTGGAGGCCCATAGTTAGGCCCAGAAAATAAAAGAGTTGCAAGCCCATGTCCCACATGAAATATACCCTGTAACTCTGTAAGTTTTTTTTTTTTTTTTTTTTTTTTTTGCTAGTCCAACGATTGCTTGTTTGTATTAATTAACCCCAAAAAAAAAAAAAACATATAAGCTAAAGGATGCACACTTGGGGAAACTCCTCCGGGAATATTGTCCCAACAAAACGAGAGGAAGCCACTCAAGCGGCGAAAGTATGAGCAAGCATATTACAGTTCCTTGGAATAAACATCAATTTTACATCAGTACTACTTAATACACTGTAGCACTCATTCAAAACCCACTTAAGCTTCCATGGGAAGGGCACCCCCCTTTTGATGTCATCCACCACGTTCTTAGCATCACTGAAAAGCTGTATATTAATATGCCTACTTTGCATCAATTTGAGACCATCATAAATAGCCCAAGCTTCCCCTTCAGCAGGGTCACTAGTGGTATGGATATTGCTGCCAACTTCAATGATTTGGTTAAGATGATTAACATGGATCCGGGAAACAAATGCTTCATTACCTTTAATAGCCGCATCAACATAGCAGCATTCAACTTTAGGTGGTTGACTTTCGGATACTGGCCTGGTACTCATAACATCATGTTCTTCATCATACGCCTTTTCCATCTCTGCCCAGCGTTTCCAAGCCATGTGGGCTATCTCATTAGTCTAAATTACATAATCTTCATGGAGGTATTTATTTCGTATCCACCAAATTGTGTCAAGTGTGAGTGCAGCTTTGCGTGCAAGCTCCTCTCCGTGAGCTTTATCCATGCTTTTCCTCAAGTTAGAGGTTTTACAAAAGATCTCCATCAACCATTCACCTTAGTACGCAGCCCAGTCACTTGTAACCACAAAATGCGAGCCAGTGGGCATTGGGAAAAAAGGTGTTCTTCAGTTTCTGCCTCATTCTTGCAAAGAAGGCATTCATCAACAGTGGTAGGGATTCGCACCTTTAGAGCAGCTCTAGTCGGTATCGCCTTCCAAGCTATGCGCCAAATAAAGATCCGTATGCGTTGTGGTGTTTTTAGTTTCCATAGGTTGTTCCTGAACTGCATAGGAAGATCTTGATGGCTTAGCTTGAGTCTCTTTCACCAATTATCACCTTGAAGGCACTTTTCACAATGAAGTTTCCATGCTTTTCATTAAGCCAAATTGAGGAGTCCTCCTCTTGTGTGGAAGGAAGTTTGATTTCCAATATAGCTGCAGCATGAGTTGGTTCAAATTGGCTCATAATTAACTCTGATCTATCCCACATACCATCAACAATACAATCTCTCACTTTGAACACCAGTATTTCAGCATTTTCCAGTGCTCTGGGAATAAACCCATCAATTGAAGGAACCCAGAGGTCTGTCCAAACATTAATCGAACTCCCATCACCAACCACAAAACAGTTACCATTCTCAATGATACTTCTATCTCGAAGGATGTCCTTCCACTGCTGTGAGTCATAGTAGGCAGGAGAGACATGAAGGAAGCCTGATCTACTACAATACTTTTTTTGGAACATTTGAACCCATGGCCGCTTATCATTGTTGAACATAAGCCATGCCAACTTGGAGTGCAGGGCCTTATTAAGATCACTCATTCTCCTGAGCCCAAGGCCTCCTAGAGCTTTAGGGGTGCAGATGAGTTCCACGACTTGAAATATATGCCCTTGTTCACTTCAGTTTTACCCCACCACAAATCACGGATCAGTCCGTCAAGTTCTTTGCACAGAGTTTCACTAATATGATTTGAGGCCATAGCATAAGTTTGAACATCCGCCGCAACTGTCTGGATTAATGTTGTCTGACCCGCAAAAGAGAGAGAGTGTGCTTTCCAAGCTTGGAGTTTAGCTGTTAGCCACTCTTTGAGGTACAAAAATCTCTTTTTTTCCATTATTTCTGAAGAATGGCATGCCAAGATACACCGCATCCTTGTCCATTGCCTTCGGATTCAGCCAACCTTTGACTCTACCCTTCAAATCATGCTTGGTATTTGGACTGAAAAATACTCCCGATTTGCTTTTATTAGCTGCAAGTCCACTCCACTCCTCCATCTTATCTAGTGCCTCCGAGATTGCATCCGCATTGGCTTCATTAGCCTTGGCAAAGATCACAAGATCGTCAGCGAAAAGGAGATGAGACACTCCTTCACACGATCTTTCAATCTTGATACCTTCAATGTTTCCCATCAATTGTGCCTTGAAAATTATTCTCGACAGTGCTTCCATCCCAATCACAAAGAGGAAAGGTGAGAGGGGGTCACCTTGGCGAATTCCTCTTTGTGGTTGGATGTGCCCATGAGGGCTGCCATTAACAAGTATTGAGAGAGTGAGAGTGCTGATACACTGGAAGATCATCCCTGTGAAGAACTCACTGAAGCCAAGGTTTTTCATAACACAGATTAAAAAAATCCCAATTGAGTTTGTCGTAGGCCTTGGCCATATCTATTTTGAGGGCCATGAACCCTCTCTTCCTTTTCGCCTTTTTCATTGTGTGAAGGATCTCCTAGACCAGAATTGTGTTGTCTGAGATAATACGCCCTGGCACAAAGGCCGCTTGAAAAGGGCTGACGAATGTGTCCAGTAATGGCTTGATCCTGTTCGCCAGAATTTTGGATATCACTTTGTATGCCACATTACAAAGCGCGATGGGCCTAAATTCTTTGGCTGTGCAAGCATTCATATTCTTCGGGATGAGCGCAATATGTGTATGATTAAGAGACTTGAGCAAGTAGCCTGTAGTGAAGAATTCCTTGACCATATCCACCACTTCAATGTTAACCGTTTCCCAATACTCTTGATAAAAAGTGCAGGAAGCCCATCTAGGCCAGGAGATTTCGTGGGATGCATCGAAAAAATAACATTCTTAATCTCCTCAGTAGTTGGCACTTTACACAATTTCACGTTATCTTCTTCAGAAATACACTTATCAAACAATTGTTCAAGATCATCCGGGCAATTTCTATCCCATGCCATAAATATCTCTTCAAAATACTTAACGAACTCTTCGTTAATTTCAGATATATTTTGGGTCCACTGCCCATCATTCAGCTTCAGTGCTTCCACTGAATTTCTTCGTCTTCTAATAATGGTGGACCTGTGAAAGAACTTGGTATTTAAATCCCCTCTTTCAGGTACTGTATTCTCGACTTTTGTCTCAACATTGTGGCTTCTCGATGGTACAATTCAATTAAGATGGCATAAAGCTCCGCTTCTTCACCTTGATCATTATCAGAATACCCCCGTTGTTGTATATTATTAATCTGATCAAGTGTCTCACGAATTTGCCTCTGAACATGCCCAAAACACTCCTTGTTCCACCTTTTGAGGGAGGCTTTTGTTGCCAGCAACTTTTGTTTCAATATGAAACATTTTGACCCCCGAACGTTTCCACTCCACCCATTCTTCACAGCATCATGACTTGTTGGATCCCTAGCCCACATTGCTTTGAACTTGAAAGGTATGGGTCCATGTGGGGCTTCTCCTTGTGTGTCCAGCAAAATAGGAGAATGATCCGATTTGACATAGGCCATATGTTTCATTATGGCCTTAGGGAATAACACCCGCCACTGGGAATTGCAAACACCACGATCCAGTCTTTCTTTTAGAATAATCACTCCCCCTCTTCTTCTTCTCCAAGTAAAAGGTCTTCCAACAAAGCCAAGATCAATAATCTCATTCTTATTTATGAACTGTTGTAGCCCATTGCTAGATGAGGAGCCTTGGAGCACTCCCCCCCCCCCCCCCCACTTCTCATCTTGATGGACAATTCTGTTGAAATCTCCTATAAAACACTGAGGTAGATCATATGCTTGTGCAGTAGCATCAATAGTCCCAGAACGCCTCTTGATCAAAATGATTTGGAGCCCTATATACAAAGTTACAAAGCCACTGAAGATGTGTATTTCCACCATTGATTTTCGCTATAATAAGCTGGTCGAACTTGAAAACAACTTCAAGTTGTATACCCCTTCTCCACATAACAGCAAGACCACCAGACTTACCCGCTACAGACGTAGCAATTACCTCTTCAAAGTTCAACTGACCCAAGATATCTACAGCTGTACACTTTGGCAACATTGTTTCAGCAAGACAAAAAATATCTGGATTATATTTCCGGATGAGGGCTTTCATATGGAAAACAGTCGCGGGATGCCCCAATCCCCGACAATTCCAATAGAATGTCCTCATTTGGGGGTTAGGGCAAGGTTTGGCCCTCCTCCCCAACCTTTCTAACTTCAGCATCAAACTGTTGCAGCATAGTCTCCATAGGACCAGTCTCCAGATGAAGATTGGAATGCCCCTGGTCTACTACCAATTTCTTTTTTGTTGCTGGCTTCCTCTTCTTCGTAACTGTTTTCGTGGGCTTAGGATCATGCCCCAAGGGTTACTTACCCTTCCCCTCATATTCTGGCTTATTTTTGGTTCTTGGCTTTACATGTCACAGTCTCATCAAAATCTGTCAAAACCCCTTCAAGCTCAAGAGGTTGTTTCCTTTTTAAAGTTAACCTTCCCAGAAACTAGGTGATACGAGATGGGGTATTGGTTGGGGTGGGATGTTTTTGGGGCTATTTTGGTGTTCAAGGTTTTTTGTGGGGGATGGGCTTGGTGTAGTGAGGGAAATTGGGATGGGTAGATTATAAGAGGGAATACTAGGCTGGGTTGAGGTTAGAGGATGAGAGCTAAGTATGTTGGGCCTGATTTTGTTCAAACTAACTGGGCTGTCAAATCATCCGGTTCTATTACCGAGTAGGCTCCCTGTGGGGAGACTTGTGGACTCAAAGGGAAATTGAGTTGGGCCTGTCCTGTGCAAGACATCCCACTAGTGTTCTGGGTTTTCCCATTCTCAAAATATGTGACTTGATTATGTTCCTCAGAGTAAATATCAAGTTGGAAAATCCCTTCAATATTAACCGACTGACCAACTAATGGATTTTCATCATCAGAGTTCACAGTACAATCATCATCAGGATTAATCTCACTAGAGAGTTGAGGCTCACAGCTCATATCTGGGTTTTCGTGACTAGCTGGACTAAGAGGAGTATTTTGCTTAAGGAGGCATGCCATAGCCCACGTCATTTTTTGAGTGTGACCTGTGGTCACATTCATCTCTGTCACCTCCCGTTTCTCCGCATCATAGCCGACTGTTGAGGCTCCCAAGTCGAAGTTGAACGACTCGCTAGGTGGCTCACGCATTGTACGCACCACCATCTCTAGCCTCCTTGCTTTGGCTTTTTCCATGAATTTTGCTTGTTTATGGCGTTCAATCTCAGCGTGTAGCTGGGCTTCATTGATCTCCGCTTGACTGAGCTCATCACTGCCATAAAATTCTTGGATTTCCACCATTTTCAGCCCAAGATTTCAGTCCACTAAATCATCCGCCTTCATATGTTGTCCATAGCCCATATCTGGATACTCATACTCTTCAGTGATTTCTTTGTTACAATCTCTTTGCTCATAACCCATACACCACAGTTAAAACAGAAATCCCCAATTCTTTCATAGTTAAAGCTCACCCATGAAGAGCTTGAGCTATCAGCATCTCTAACAAATCCTTTGTGTAAAGGTTTGCGCAAATCAAAGATAATTTTTGCCCTTAAGTATCTTCGAGCCAAAACTCGTTATTCCGAAACCATATTTGTGCCTAGAGTTTTCCCTATCAGCCTAGCTATAGCTATTCCATTGCTTTCAGACAATTGAGACCGATGGAGGCCATGAATTTGTATCCACATTGGGTAACGGTGGAAATTCAGATCTTCTGGATTCTGATTTTGCTCCCATCGCTTCAAGACAATGTTCCTCCCCAAGACACTCCAAGTCCCTCTGTCAATTAATTTGTCTCTTTCACGCTTGCATTTGAATGTGATGAGAAAATCAGTCTTATTCATAATTGCTACCATGGGTGTGTCCTGAGAGCTCCACATCTTTTCCCCTATCGTTTAGCCAAATTCATCCTGACAGGCTTATCAGAATAAATCCGGCCTATTAGACATAAATCATTTACCCTCTTCCAGTAAAGGGTTTGAGGATAGCACCAGATCTTTAAATGGGTCTTTGTTTTTTTCAGATTTAACTTTTGAGGGATTTATGTCCTCCATATTCTCACAAATAAATATTGAGGTACAACAGTTTAATGGGGTTCAGAGAGAGGTTGCTGAGGACTAGAAAAGGAATTGAAAAGAATTTATGAAGTTAGTTGATTTTTAGGCGATGGGGAATTTATGTGATGAAGAATGGCTTAGCTGATGTGGGAGTTTTCATCTATCCATAGTTAATTCCATGAGTGGAAATCATGACACTTAGTCATACTCCACAAGGGAAGAGAGTCCTACAGAGAGGAGAGAATTCTACTGAGAGAAACTCTATTGTTCTTGAAGAAGATGAATATGTAACTCTATAAGTTTTTTGGCTCTCTGTCTCTGAGTCTCTTTATTGACACGCATACCCAAAAATTTAAAAAGACTTCTTTCTTTCATGTAACACACCTAGAGGAGGCCATGGGCCGGTCCAAGTCGGTTATGGTCGGGGCTTCAAACAGGGCCGGGCTTCCACAGGAGGTGGCACTGACCCACACTGCTAGACACCGGTCCCTGCCGGTCCAGGCCGACGGGCTTACACGAGCTTACCTGGGGTTGGCTCGTATCCTCCATTTTACTTCAATTTCTTTCTCCTTTGTTGTCATTCTCATGGCTTTTGGAATTTTTAGCTTCATTTGGGAGGTTTTTGGGGAGAGAAGAGAGAGAAAGTGGAAGGGGAAGAGAAAGTGACTGGAGAGACCGAGAAAGACTTTAGGGAAGAGGAGAGAAAAGGTAAAAAAGGGAAATGGAGACTATTAAAAGTCTCAAACAAGAAACAAGAAACAAGATAGTCGTACAAACTACAAAGCAAATTAAAGGCTCAGTCAATCACTTTTATTTTCACATAATAACTCTTTGACGGGCCTGACATGGGCCTGGTCCAAAGTTGTATCAAATTTTTTTTGCTACACAAAGACAAGCCCGCACTAGTAGTTGATGTACTGTAACAGTAGTAGGTTAGCATTTGAATCTGCAACACAACACCACACTGATGCCTGGGTATTACACAATTACTACTAGAGTAGTTTTTTTCTTCTTCTACGGAACCTGCTATTTTTATTTCTAACAAACTAAGGGTATGTTTGGTAAAGCTAGTTGTTTTGCTAGTTGAAAATTCCGAATATGGTAATAAATCATTAGAAAATTGCTAAAATTTTTATGAAATGGTAACAAATTAACTGTTTTGCTAGCTGAAGTTGAAAGTTTGCTTGGGTAACATTCAGATTTTAACTGTTTCTGGAACTTAAAGTTGAAAATAATCTGATAAACTATTTGGTAACAGAGAGTGATAGCAGTAACTGTAAAATGAAAGTTGTAATTTTAATATAAAAGCTAACTGTTTTTGCCAAACATATCCTTAATGATTGGATTGAGTTTTAATCTTTACTTAAGAGAAAAAATAGCGGATGATAAAAATAAAAATAGAAAAACAAAATAAAAACCCTCTTATCACTTATTATTGAGTGTTAATCTTTACTCGAGGAATCTTATTTTCGAAAATGATAAGTGTTATCGTTGTTATAATTTTGCATCCTAGTATAAAGGGTGTTACTAAATGCCGCCCCTAAATTACTAGGTACCGCCCCCCAAAATTTCAATTTTGCCCTTTTTAAATTTTTCACTCATCCTCTCCCTCTCTAACTCTCACACCACTTCTCTCCCACTCTACCACCCACTCTCATACCCAACATTCATCAACATTCACTCAAGCAACCCGCGAATGTCTGCCGGCGATCAAGAAGTGCCGTCGACGGTGGCGGAGGTAAAATTAATTTTTTTGCGCATTTTTTTTGCACGGTCGTCTGAGATTTTCGACTCACCCTTGGGTGAGTCGTCTGCTACAGGCGACCCACCCAAGGGGAGTCGTCTGTAGATCGCGACTCACCCTTGGGTGAGTCGTCCGCTACAGGCGACTCACCCTTGGGCGAGTCGAGATCAATAGACGACTCACCCTTGGGTTGGTCGCCTGTAGCAGACGACTCACCCAAGGGTGAGTCGAGATCGACGACCGACAGACACAAAAAAAAAAAAATTATTATTATTTTTTATTATTATTATTATTATTATTATTATTATTATTATTATTATTATTATTATTATTATTATTATTATTATTATTATTTATTGTTTGAATTTAAGATTAAGCTAACATTGTTTTCGTTGTTTTCGTTAGATTCCTTTGGAGCGGTTCGGTGGTGATGGTGTTGATTACATTACGCATTTCGTCACTGATGAGTTATTTGATAGTGATACAGATGCAATTAATTGGGCAAAACAAATTGCACTTACTATCGGGTTTGAGTTGATAATTTCGTCACACAAGAAGAGTGGAAGCGTAAAATTGTTAAAATGCAATCGAGGTGAACGCTACAGAGGGGAATTAAGAGACTTAGATACTGCTGCTCGGAAGAATACGAAAACAAAGGCTTGTAAATGTACGTTCCAGTTGAGAGCTCGGCAAGTGTATGGGTCCAGTAGTTGGATGATTGTCACATTGCCTGGGACTAGGGGTACGCACAACCATGACTTTGCTGTGTATCCTGAGGGATATCGTCAGATGAGTGGTCTTAGTCCTGGGTCAAAGAAACTCGTTCGTGACATGACTTCGGCACAAACAAAGCCATGTGCTATCTTGGCCGCGATTAAGGAAAAATTTCCCGAGGACAATGCAACTAGACGGCATGTGTACAACCACAGAGATCGTATAAGGAAACTTGATTTTGAAGAGAGAGATGTCATTGGTCAGTTTCATCATTTAGCTGTGGCAAATAAGTACGTACATTGGACAAGAGCCGACCGAGCTACTAATGAGGTAACTCACGTGTTCATGGCACACCCTACATCAATTCAGTTACTTCGGCCTTTTCGTTGGTTGATTGGCTTAGATTCCACGTACAAAACAAACAAGTATAAGATGCCGTTTCTTGAGATAGTGGGGATGACTCCAACCAATAAGAACTTCCTCATAGCTTATGCCATTATGAAGGATGAGACTCAGGCAAGCTATGCGTGGGTCTTAGATAAGTTGAGGATGCTTATTGGAAATGATGTACAACCAACAGCAATTGTGACCGATCGTGAGCTAGGGTTGATGACACCTATTAGAGAGATATTTCCCGAGAGTGCCCATTTGCTCTGTACATGGCACATTAACAAAGTCGTTGAAGACAAAGTGTACAGACTTTGTGGAAAAGATAAGGCCGTCGCGCAGAGGTTCAAGAATGGGAGGTGAAAAATTATCATGGAAGCTTCCACAGAAGCTGCGTACGATAGAGCAGTGCGTACGATGAAGGTTAGTTGGAGGACTTACCCTCACGTGATATCCTATGTAGAGGAGACCTGGCTGAGACACAAAGAGATGTTTGTGGCTGCGTGGACGAATAAGGTGCTACACCTTGGCAACACTACGACTTGCAGGGTGGAGAGTGCACATGCCGCGCTAAAACAGTGGTTGAACTCCTCAACTAGAGCTTTGGACAATGTTTGGAACAAGGTCAACAAGTCAATCGAGTCACAAATAACTGAGATCAAGTACACACTTGAAGAGTGCAGAAGACGAAGAAGTGTGGTGTACTCGGGTTTCCCATTCAACTATCTGACCGGGTATGTTTCCCATTACTGCTTACAAATATTATTGGCTGAGCTGAACAGGATGAGAGAATTGAGTCACCAAGTATTTGATCGTTGCGGTTGTGTATTGAGATCCACTCATCAGATCCCGTGTGCGTGTGAGTTGAAAACGGCCACGGATACGGGCACGCCAATTAGCTTGAATAGTGTCCACGAATTTTGGCGAACACTCGTTATTAGTGATGCAGTGGAGATAGCTACGCTTGACATGACTGAGCATCCATCTGAGGACCATCGATACTTTCGGTCTCTGGTCGACGAGGTTAACTCAAGCGACCCGGCAGTTGTGCGCAACATATCTGTCCTTATGAATGAGCAGCTTCATCCTGAGGAAGCGAGTTACGTCGAGCCGGAAGCGAACACGACAGTCAGAGGTCGACCGAGAGGGAGTTCCTCTACCAGACGTGATCCTAGTTCATGGGAGTACTCCCAGAGGGGTCGTGGTCGCCCTAGGTCATCCAGTTCGAGCCGCGGGCGTGGTCGTACCTCATCCTCATCGAGTAACTTCGTAAACAGTACTGGTATGAAAACCCATAATTTATTAACATGTACATAATGTTGTTACTTTTTGATAAGTACTATTATTGACTTTCTATTATATTGTCTTGCAGCTGGACACGCAATAGATATTACTGAATTCTATCATGTTAACAAAATTCCGGGAATCATCGTACCTTTCATTGAAGGATATCTCGATGTGCTTGGGGATGGTAATTGCGGTTTCCGTGTCATTGCGGACTACATTTTCGGAGACCAAGAGCAATGGCGAGTGGCGAGAGTTTGCATTGCACACGAACTCTTAGCTAACCGAGCATTGTACGAAAACTTATACGTTGAAGGGGTCGACGCTGGTTACCGCCGTATTATGTGGGACGGAGGTGCGTGTAACGATGATCACTGGATGACAGTAATTGAGGATTTGTTCCCGATTGCCAACCTCTTCAATGCAGCGATTATGTTATTCGGATACGGCAGCGGAAGGGGGTTATATTCTTGTTACACAGTGCTACCGTTCCAAGCACCTTCGACTGCTACACGTCCAAGTAGGGAAATTGTCATGTGTCATTTAGGTGATTCGTATTCCCATTATATCCGTCTGGATTTAGCCTCAGATTTCCCTGTTCCTTCGATATGCGAAGCATGGTTTACTTTCCGTTCTGATAGTGTCGCTGGTTGGGAGCAAATGTATGTTACGCGAAGAGCACATTGGGATCGTTTAGCGAGGTCGATGTAATTGAATGTTTTGCGTGATTGTTATACTTATATCATTGTCACATTTTTGTGTGATTGTTATATTTTGCATGTGGAGAGTGGTCGTGATTATTGGAGGTAAATAAAACAACAAATTACAATAAAACAAAAAATGTAAATAAGAAACAACAAATTACAATAACACAAATAAATAATAACAATAACAATGAAACTCTTATAATAACAAATTCATCTAGGGTCAATACATCATTTGGCAGCCCGCCAATCTCTCATATACTCGTCCAATTGGGATCGAGTACCTTCCGCTTGCTCCGGAGGAATCAAAGTAATGGCCTGCTCATGTAAGACGGCTAGACGATTCACCCACTGCAAAAAAGTAACAATGAGTGTGAGTTCAGAGATATGTAATACGTAAAAAAAAATATATATTTTAGTTTAGTTAATCACTTACATAATCGCTGTTGGATCGTGGAGGAATCACAGGTGCTGCAGCGTCACGTATCAGCCGAGGGTGGGAGTGAAGGTAGTACCATACGAGGTAGTCATCCGTACATGCTGTGGGATCTGACGTGGATGCCTGAAACCCATGGAGACCAAGAATGTAAAATCCCGGGAACATACGCCAAGCATCAGATGAGATCCGTTCGGGGAAGACAACCTTGTACGAACGACTGCTCCATGACCTGATCGCTTTGACTGGCCTAAAGATCGGGGTTGGGATACTCTGTACGTACCCGATTTGTCGTAAACAACGACCAGGCATGTACGGTTCGATAATATCCCGATACTGTAGCCACCCCATGAATACAGTCCTCGGTACAGATACTGCCGGGTTAGAACCGTACGGCAGCCACACCACCTACGTAGAAATGTTGAAAGTTACGGTGAAGTAAAAAAACATAGCAAACGACGAAATAAATCATGAACACCGATAACTAAATGACGTACCTCTGTCGCTCGCAGATGATCCAAGCGTCTACGTAAGGAGTCCAGTCGACCCATGTCCTTGCCCTCAGCCAGGGCACTCCATACGGACGCACGGGGAGCCTCGTCGTCCCCGACAACCATCCGCTCCCGATGAGGTCGGAAGCAGGGAAAGTACTCGTATATCCATGCCTGCAGGAGAGTTAGGCATCCGCAGATGCCCTGAGAATCCCCGCGACTAGCTATACCGAGCTGACGATATAGGAAGGCGAGGGCAGCGGATCCCCAAGAGAAGTCATGCACCGTATCGACACCGTCGTCCATCACCTCCATCACGCAGGAGGGTCTAATACGATTACCACTCTTGTCGACAAACAAGGTGGATCCAATAAGTAACCACATCCAAGCTGTCGCCTGGATGTCATCTATTTGCTCACGGCAAAGCTCAAAAACCGACTCCGTGAGGACCGCACCGCCCTGCCAGTGGCTACACATCAGTTCTTCTGGGCTGACCCCGAGAACCTCCATGGCCGCCGTCTGCAGCTGCCCATCCCGTCCCTCATTGGAAACGAGCTCTCCGTCTACAGGAATCCGAAGAATATGCCATACATCGTGCAACATGATCGTCATCTCTCCGAACGGCATGTGGAACGAGTTCGTATCCGGCTGCCACCTTTCCACGAATGCAGATATCAGGGGGAAGTCAATATGTCTGAACATAATGTCTGCCAGGTGTGATAACCCAGTCCCCTCGATCTGGGCCCTCATCTCGGTCGACATCTCCGCTCGCCACTGACTCAGCCGCTGACATACAGTCCATCGGTTCTGACACTTCAAGAGACCCCTCATCTCTCCATTCCACATACGAGACGCTACGTGGCCCAAGAAGCTCGGTATGACACTATCATCCGCCGGCCCACCGGACACAGGCTCTGTAACAAGCCACGTAGTGTCGTCCTCCGCTCTAGATCGTTTGCCAGTACTGGACGACCCAGTACTAACAAACCTACCGCCTCTGCCCTTCACCACGCGCCAATCTGAGGATAATTCGACGCCAATCTGATCATCGTCTTGCTCACCGGAGTAGAACTCGCTAGTTGCGTAATCGTCTTGCTCAGCAGTCATCTCCCTCATCCGAACTGCCTCTCTCTGTCTTCGTACAGAGGCATCAATCTCGCGCGTCCTCGTGTGACGCGGTCCTGAACCAGCTAGTTCACTAAATAACCGAGGCACCGGTTTACCGGCTCCTCCCATCTATCATTTCACATTTTTAATTAATTAAACAATAATCAATAATAATAATAATAATAATAATAATAATAATAATAATAATAATAATAATAAATAATAATAATAATAACAATAAATAATAATAATAATAATAATAATAATAATAATAATAATAATAACAATAAACAATAAATAATAATAATAATAATAATAATAATAATAATAATAATAATAATAATAATAATAATAAATAATTTTTTTTTGTGTCGGTCGTCTGGTCTCAGACGACTCACCCAAGGGTGAGTCGTCGGCCGATCTCGACTCACCCAAGGGTGAGTCGAGTTCGGCAGACGATCGACGCAAAAAAAAAAAAAAAAAAAAACACAACTTCAATTCATAACTTCACGATTCAATTCAAGGCAAAAAAAAATTCAATTCAAACAAAAAAAAAAAAAAATTCGAAAAGTTACCCCCCCGCGCCGTCGGTCGCCGCCTCCCTCGCCGTCGAAACCTCTGCCGCCGCTGCCGCTAGCACTTGACATGGTCGTGGTGGTGGTGGTGGTGGTTGCCGGTGTGATGGTGTGGTGGTGAGGATGAGTGAGTGAGGAAGAGAGGATGAGTGAGAGTGAGTGGGGAAGAGGGGTGGGTGAGGGTAAAATTGGAAGGGGGGGCGGTAGCTAGTAAAAAGGGGCGGTATTTAGCAATTCACTATTAATATCATGGATCCGCCAGTGATACGGACGGATTACATATTTAATACTCCGTATGTCTATACTGGTTGCAACCCAAGAAAAAAGCAGCAAATGAGGTGTATTGTAAACTCCGAGTGTACAATAGTCTGCAAACCCCACACATCAGGCAAGCCAACGAGATAAATTTTGTAGACAGGCACAGCAAAAAGGCCTAGTGAAAATTAATCCCATAACCTTGTCATCAAATTCAACTATACCACCAACTTCACTACCTTTGAGGGCATGAGGTGTATTGTTTGTTAGCCGCAAAGATGCTATAGCATATGTTTCAGACATTTGTTGGAGTGATCACAGCTCACAGTCACAGGCAGTCCCCAAAGGAGCTACAAGCCTACAACACATGTCTCCTTTGTCGCTGTCTCTCTCCTCTCTCTGAGAACGATAGACTGAGAGGGGAGAGACAAGAGAGACAGATGATATAAGGCGATTATTCAGGTGATAAGATGCATGTGCTCAAGTTTACCGTCTGACAAGCTCCACTATTTCTTACCTAAGTAGCCAAGCCCAATCCCCATGGCTAACCATTTAAACTACTTCCTTTAACTTACTGGCAATTCTATGAACACTTGAATTTTGAGAAATAAAACTTGTTTACTGCCCTCAAAACAAGATACAATCAATCTAAAGAAATGATCTTTTTAATTAGTAAAGAATCATACAAATTAGACCCAAAATTTGCCACAAACAATTGAAAGCAAAACAATTACATGTGGATGTAACTCTAAGAACCGTGGCCAAATTTTAAAAAAATGACATAGCCAAAAAGCTAAAACTAAGAAAGTAAAATACTATCATGTCCCCAACATCGGATGGCTTTCATCACTTGGACTGCCCCATCAGTCCTTCCCTCCATCCCCTGTTGAGGTACATGGAAACATAATTAAAAAAAAGTACACTCATGAATCAGAGCTACCATTTTCAGCCTTTTGGCGCTTAGCATTAGGCTCTTCACCTTCTTCATGGTGGGCGGAGCCATTGATGGCTTCTGCACCCAAAAGGGACACGTGTTTGCTGGTAACCATACGGCCTGCCCGGAGCTTTGGACCCCAATGCCTTTCTGGATTGGGAAGGAAGCGAGCAACTTTCTTTGCTTGCGCCTTGCTCAGAGAAGCAACCGCTCGGGTAAAGTTTGCCTATAAGATGAGATCCAACACGGCATGAAACCAGCACTCCTATTCCAAGTCAGAAGAGAAGAGAAAGTTCAGGGGGGCTAGGGGTGGGAAAGAATGTTACCTGAAGTTCTGGTTCCTTTGACAGTATTACAGTTCCCGACTGATCTGCAGGCTGAGGTTTAATTGGATGGTTTTTCACCTATAGTCCATAGAAATCCTGAATCAGTGCATAATTTTACAGGAAAGAGGCAAAAAAAACTGCATATATTCGAGGGGAAAGTACGAATTTCATATCTAAGACTCGACAGAAATACTACAGTTCAAATTTAAAGGAGCAACACTCCTGACAGCACAAGACCTGGGAGCAATGCTGGAGGTCAAACAAATTTCACTTACCCAGCAGCGCATTATGTCCCAAATAACGCTCATGGGTGCATCCGTTTTGAGACCAAGAGGAGAGGCATGTGTTCCTGATATACGATATCCGGCATTTATCACAGCTGATTTGAATATTACCGCTGAAGGGGATGTGCATTTCAGCGTTCCACAAAGGTTGTGCAAGCACAAAAATAATGGAACATCAGGCAGCTCCTGCACGTGAGAAGTTCTGAGACTCGGAAATAAGAGGAAAGCAAAGTGTGACACAAAGATTATGACAAGGCCAGAAAGGTTCATAAGGTGGCAAATGTTTAAGCCCAACAAAGAATGATTGAGAAAGGTATTTTCAGGAGAGAAACAAACCTCTGAAACTGTTGTTAGCAGTGCAGAAATGCGCTCATAAGCAGGGTAACGCTCCTTTGTAGCTTTCACATCTGATAATATGGATGTCACCCATTCTTGATCATGTATTGGAGCTGACCAAATAGGGCCACCCATATTATATCTCTTCCCACAGTCTGTGCATTCTTGAGGGACAGCAGGACCATAGCCCGGATAATATTTCACACTTTTGTTCTAAATAAACAAACAGAATATAAAAAATCAGCTAGTTGGAACTTCGTATAGAGAAAAAGTTTTAAATGGATCAATGCACTCTATTTGTTAATGTAGCACGACAAATTGAAAATATGGACAGCATAACAGCTATTGACAGTTTGCATAAGTCTATTGAATTTATATCCGAGTTCAGATGGAAGGTGTGTTCTATTCCAAGAGGTGCTCAAGTCAAACATTAGTTATGGTATGGTGTGGTATGGTAGGGAAACTGGTACCTCAGAGTCCCAATATGTGATATAAAAACACAAAGATAAAGAAATATCAGATCTTTTTCAGTCTTCAAAAAAGTATTCCATCTGAACAACCCCAGTTGGAAAAATAGCATGTCCCAAGACTCCCAAGCAATTCTTGATCCCCAAAAAAATGGAACAAGAGAGGACAACACGGATTGAAGAACAAGGGATGACATAAAGATGACCACAACCTCATGACATCCCCTCCGCAACACCGATCTTACCACCTCAGTCCCATATTTGTGCTCCAGATTATCTCTTTTTCTCGAGTGCAGCATCATATGCCTATAGTTTCAATAAAATGATTTCCAAAGTACATTCGGAAGTTCATGTACTCTTTCTCTGACCCTTACCGCAGAAACAGGATAGAAAATTAGAAACACATCCAATCGTTAATAATTGGATAAATACCTTGGCCACAGTTCTTCCAAGAGGCTGCAGGTGGAAAGAATCGCATCCAACACACTGGTAAACATATGATAGCTTAAGAGGAGTTTCCTTCATAACGCTTGCAGAACTGCATTATGTCATAAATTATACAATTAGAAACTAGAGAAAGACAATAGAGCAATATGAGCTAAACAATACAACTTATTGCTAATTCTTTTTCCTCAATTTTTTAGCTTTAATATTACTTTGCGATATTAAAGCATATGTTACCAGTCAATTGAGAAAGATCGATCACCCACCTGTATAAGCGAACAAAAACCCGAATATAAAAATCAATGTTCACGGAGAGCACAGGAACAATGTAGCGTTTATACCGATTTGCATGGCTCTGTACAGTACAGCAACATATTAACCAAAAGGCTTATGGAAGAAGCATTTCAACATCAGCAAGACTCAATACTTTTCACTTGTTCGACATAAAGCAAAAGATTTTAGAGTGCAAAAGGAAATCATTTTCACTTGATGGCTTCAAAGGACAATCCATTTAAGATATACATGCTCCTTTCTTTTTCCTTTTCTCATCTAGCATAGACTGCATGTACAGTTTCCCCAGGCAAGCAACTTAAGCATCAGAACACAAAGCAAAGCTTAGATTCTAGTTAGCAACAAGAGTTTTCCCTTTTTCATCTGAACATGGGAGGATGCCAAGGGATTTGACCTGTAGGGTAGTACAGCTTTAATCCAAGCTTGGACACCAGGTTTTATTCTTTGGTAGTCATATCATGCAGGTCTGCAACCAATATATCTATATATATTTTTTTTAAAGGTTCCGTAATCAACACAAATCCATTTGTCATAATTAACTAAAATGGTGTCGTACCCAACTATAATGTTACAACTATATATGATACAAGCATGCTATATATACTTGTCTATTCATTGACTAAGAACTAGGCATAAGCTATGGAGCACCTAATGTAGCTTATAGTCAGAAAATTTCCACACTTTTGTGCACACTCTATCTAAAGGGTAAAGCTTTAATGCATGGAAACTCTCGTGAGGGTCAAGTTTTCCTTTTTCGAACCTTCAACAATTGGGAACTCACTGAAACTTAGGGGGAACTTCTTCTTAAGATGAACAACAATTTTACCATCTCTTTGACCTCTAAAATCACAAAATTTAGTTTACTCTCTGCTTTTCTCTTTACATATTGCCCAAGTTTATTCTAAAAACCATTTTACTTACATTACTATCAATGCAACAATAACTACCCAGTGATTATCAATAATATTAAGAAAATTTTTTGTTCCTACTTCCTAGGGAACATAATATCAAAATTTTCTATCCTTTTTGGGTTTCAATGCTTCCTGGATATTTTAGAAACGTGTTTCCCCTTTTTCCATGCAAAATAGTGCTATGCCATTATTGCTTCTCCAAAAGTAGGGGTAATAAAGAAAAAGAAAAAGAAAAGAAAAAAGAAAAGGCATATCATCCCAATGCCCTTTAAGCCGCTGTATTGAGTAACTAAATAAGCATTAGGATCAAACACACATTTAGTTTCGATGTCACTTCCAATTATTTAGTAATTTGGTTGTAGTAACTTGCCAGATAGATGATCCACTTAACTAGAATGAGCACTGCCTCGGTCCCAGCTTGGACTGAAGGTGTTAGAAAAGCAATGAGATGATAAAAAAGAAACGCTGTCAGTGACAGAGGATGGCTAATTTCCATCCTCTACTGGCATAGACCAAGACAGGTTCCCAGAAATTCTGCCAGTCAACACACAAATTACAAACCACAAATCCTAGGAAAAGGTTTGTACGGATCATGGGTTTTTGGTTCAGTTTTGTGCATGTTTACAGAAAATGAGTTGGTGATGAAGAGAGTCCTATTCAGCCAATTTGAAAAGCATTTGGCCACAAAAACCCAAAATCGGTAGATCCTCTACTCTCAATGCCTATTGTCGTACCTCGATGCAAGCCAGCAAAATCCTCAAAGCCATTTCATGACAGTACTTAGCTCTCAATGGAATTGAACCATACCTGTTTGACCAACTAAGTGTTAGCACTGTGGCATATAAATTACCAGGGACAAGAAGAAATAAAAGAGGGAATACATACTTTGAAAAGCAAACCTCTGCGTTACCCCCACATAAAACTGCCATATCTGTGGCTGTGCACATAAGCATGCCTCCATCAACAACAGACTGAATGGCAGAATCCAAGAACACAGATGGCGAACCATAAGGATCAAGATCAACCTGGATACAATTTATCAACAACAGTTAGCAT
Source organism: Tetragonia tetragonoides (assembly GCA_038025085.1). NCBI lineage: Eukaryota > Viridiplantae > Streptophyta > Magnoliopsida > Caryophyllales > Aizoaceae > Tetragonia > Tetragonia tetragonoides. The sequence goes on from CM076141.1 coordinate 35,434,376, forward strand.
GCTACCAAGTAGATCGTGTATAAACTACTACAGAAAGTGGATGCTAGTATAGTTGGCAAAGTCTGGAGTGATACCAAGACTAGGGATGGAAACAACGTTCATATGTGTACCTTGTTTGAATCAAAAGAAAAAACCGCAGAGGGAAAGAAGAGAAAATTCTTGAATTTTATAGTTGTAAAATAGAAATCATATACATTGTTCGACTGTTTAAGGTTTAAACGCACATACATAGGATTCCTCAATAAAGATAAAAGAATCAAACACTTAATTGAAACTAAGACAACCATAACGAAATGATAACATAACTCTAGCTACCATCCCATTCATGAGCATTCAGTTTTAGATGGAAGAGGCATGAAAAACCTATATCTCCTGAAAAGTTCCATCTAACATCAGCGATAAATTTACAGGTAAAAAGCATACCGCTTCAAACTCTTTGGGATGAGTGAGCATATAAACCCGAGCATCAGCCAGGTTAGATTCCACCTTCGAAGATGCCACTGAACCGTTAAATTTTATGTTTCTCCGGCATGCTTCAACAGATGCTGCAAAAAAAAAAAAAGACATACTGTATCAATAACTAAATATTTAAATTTATTATGGCAACCACATGCAAAACCTGCAAATAGAATTATTGGCTTGACTAATCCCATTAACGACCAGGAAAACCTCAGTGGCCCTGGGGGGACTTGAACTTGGGACCTCTGGATACAAACAAAGTTACTTATAACATAACAGTACCAATATGTTCGTCAATCACAACATACAGCAACGTAAAGAAATGAGTCTGCAGTGCAGCAATTACAGTATAACAGATGAAGAAATGTATGCCATACAAAAACCACTCCGCTCCCACATCAACCAGTTGTTCAACTATGACATATGAATCCTGAAATAAAATACCTTCATCATTGTCCAGGGCGACAACTTGACCAATTCCCTCCACTTCACGTGCATATCTCAGAGCTCTTAAACCAGAGGCTGACAAGGCCTGTTAATTTGGAGCCCACAAAAACACCATCAAGAGACAAGTAATTTTCCAGATAAGTAATCTAAGAGACAAGTATCATAACACCACAGTAGAATTTAAAAAATATCCATTCACCCTCCTCAGGATCAAACTATCAAATCAAGTAATATACCTCAAGTACTCTTGGCGGCTTGAGTTCCCTTTTAACTTTCTTTCCAGTGGTGTTCGTTGGTTCTGCTGGAGTGGCACAACATGCATACTCGGACATGGCTTCAGGAGCATCACCATCGTAAACTCCATTAGATTTGTCAGAATCAACCTTTGGCTCCAGTGACGCCTCCTCGTTAGCAGGTGCATCAGTTTTTCCTTCAGAAGTTTTAGGTGTCGTTTTGTTTTTTCTTGACAAAATTGTTTCATGCTCTTGTTTACGTTTTTCAATAAATGTCCTCAGGACGGCAATTGAAAGGTCGCGATTGTTAACCTGATTATTACAAAAATGAGATAACATGTGTGAACCATGGAAATAACATGCAAGAATATAACAAGAATTCATTGGTGTAGAGTTACTCAGGCACAATGCATGATACATTTCATGATTTCAGCATCGAAATGCAAAGATCCTACAAAGCTAGCATTAACATAAACTTCATATAGTCGGACACAGTATATTAAAAGGCGCGCCTGCGCACAAGGCGTGAGGCGCACAAGCCAATAGCTTTTTAGCTTCTAGGCGCAGCAACATCAGTGAGGCGCAGGTGAGGCGCACTTGAGGCGCACCGAGACGCGCTTTGAGGCGTACCTGAGATACATTTTGATGAAAAAACTTTTATTTTATAGCATATTTTCAGTCATACACTAGTGCGCCTCACATCACTGAGGCGCGCGCCTTGCGCCTAGGCTCTATGAACCTTTATCGCCTCATTGCGCCTCACGCCTTTTAATACATTGGTCAGACATGGCCAATCACCTACAACAAATAGCAATCATTCTACTCCTAATTCGGTTGTTGCATAGCCATTAACCTCTCTACAATATTCACTTTCCACATGATAGAATACAAGGCTCAACCAGAGGCTGAGAGCCTGAGACTTATGCTTGCCAGGCTTCCATTTGGTAGACTAGACTTTTCCGTATACGGCGCACAAGTTTCCTAAAGTTCTTTTTTACAAGTCCATCCAACTTTCCATAAACTTTTAATTGAAGGTAGAAAGACAAACTACGAAACCCAACAAGTACGCCAACCGAATTCGCTAGGCTCCCACTAGAAAGGAAAATACTTCAAACACTAATTGCAATATTCTTCAGAACATTGAAATTCTCTTTTGGGGAAAATTGCATTTCATCCCTAGCATAAAGATCTCCTTTGATGAATCAATCTGAATGAGAAAGGAAACACAAGAAACGTTGATCACTTGAGTAGCACAACTCTCAGTAAAGTGACCGCTATACTACCCGGACTCTTCAATTCACCTCAAGTACTCATGTTGGACCCTTGACACTGGTACCACACCGACACTTCATTTTAGGCCAAAAACATGTCAAAATTTCATAATATTGCTGCCTCCGACACTTTGACACATCCAGCCGAGTCCATGTAACATAGGTAACTACACTCAATGTAATTAATTGTGTATCAGATAATAACAGCAAAATGCAAGATTTCACTATCTGTCCCACATTTTCCCACCAACTTTGACACAGGTATGAGACAAACATTGCCAAATTTCAGAGCAACCCATTCCACAGAAGAAGCCCAGACATACTCAAACTCTAATCTTTAGTTTCTGCTAAAGAGACATTACAGAACAAAAGGGGGAAAACATACTCATAACCAATAGTGCTGCATCAAAAAGGAGAAAACTCATGTTCAATCACAAAACAAACAGCAGAAAAAGAAACCCATTTGCATCATCACTAAACAGTTCAAATATCATTTCTTTTTACCCAATTAGCCCAAAACAAATCTAAAACAGCAAACCCAACAAAACCCACTTCATAAATTAATCAAAAAGGGGAAAATAATGAACCTGGGCTTTGTTGAAAAAGACTTGGTTATCACGATGCATAAGAATCTCAGCCTCACCCTCTTTGATAATAACATAATCATTGATATCAACTGAATTAGTATTGCCGCTCTGCTCTTGTTCATCATTGGTGCCACCCATCTCGTCTAATTTGTTCAAAAGGCTTGGGTGATTTTCTTCAGTTGGGTGATTTTCTTCAGTTGGGTGATTTTTTTCTCCAGGGATTGTGATTAAACGCAATAAAACTGCAACTGGGTGAGTTCTTATTTCGCCGAATTTGAAAACATGAGTGAGCAATGAGCACATTCAGTTACACTACACATTGAAGTCATGGTCTTTATATATACATGATGGAGGTGCTGCCTTTGTCGACTACAAAGAAACCCTATCTCTCATGTATTTCAGAGCAGAAAAGTATTAAACCTGAATTTCTAATTTTTGGTTTAAGCCCTTTTCCTTACCATGTGCACTCGATATCGCGGAGTGTTCTTTGTAGGAGAGCCACGGTCCGACAACACGACACGAACCGTAGGCAAATATAGTGGGTTAGTATTGAGAGGCTCCGACTCATATAAATAAATGGGTCAACATAAATAATTTTTTTTTTTTCATCACAACACAAGTAACATTTTGTTAAATGAATTAGATTAAAGTTGAGATTTCCGACAAAAAAATAACCTACTTAGGACCTATTTTAATTAAAATTGTCATATTTAAGTTCAAATCATTTGTTACCTCAAAAAAAAAAGTTCAAATCATTTGTGACAAGTAGATTATGTAATAAAATCTTAATTAAAGCCAAGATTGTAAAGGCGGAGAATAAATCAACAGATGCTCTAATTGTTAGAAGATCGTTTTCTACTATGAGGTAAAGGGTTTTGTAACACCCCGGATTTTTTAAATAATAAATAAATAAAAATGAATAAACTCAAGCCAAAAATCGAGCAAAGTTTCCTTTGTAAACTGAACATCCCAAGTTATCGACTAAATAAAAACCTGCTTAAAACAAAAAATGCAACCAAACCAAATATTACAGCGGAAGACTTCTAGCTAAATCCGGAGCATCACTGCCACACTCACTCATAGAATGAGTGCAAGGAAAACCTTACAAATCCCAACAACAACCAATAATCTACTTATTACAACAATTAAATTAAAAGACAAATATAATGAACTTCTCGGCAGCTCTGAATCGACTGGTCCATCTAGACAATGCGATCTTCATAAACAATCAACCTGCAAGTCATATTCCAATCTACTTCCCCATGCAATCGAATATCGCATAGGTTCATCATAAGCCTGCCATTAAAGAAAAATGAACACACACGCACACGTAAACATTTTATAAAATTAGCAACATAGCTGAGTATTCTCTTAGCACCCAAAAAAATATTTGAAAATCATAACAATAGTGAACTACATGATGGCCTATTATACTACTAACAATAATAAAATAATTAACAAGATAAGAACAATATTACTTACAATAGGTCTTACGAAAGGCCGCACGCATGACAGTTTGGAAAGTAGACCGTAGACGCGCGCGAGATATGCGTGTCACTTAGGCCGCGCGACCAGCAAATAAATAGTTAATGCTCTCTTTTTCCAACATGAAACGCTGCTTTCCTTAATGGTTCAAAAGTGGGCCAAAGGTTTTGCATTTTTGTCGTGAGTTCGAGTCTTCTAAAGAACACTTTCTAGGTTATTAGATTTTTTCTCGCCCTTTTTTTTTTGATATTTTCTTCTTACATTTTCGGGCAAAATGAGAATAATTACTTGTTAGATTAAATTAATACTTTTTTTATTGAAAATAATACTTTATATTTCACTCCATTTTTTTTAACTGTGAAGTAAAAAAAATTTTCATTGTAGTATCCGCTTATCTTGTTATAGTATCACTCTATTGGCTAGTGGTGTTAGTTTATTTTGTTGTAGTCTCACAGCGTATTTATTTTTCCAATTTATTTTATTGACTTGTGGTATCAGTTTATTTTGCCCTAGTATCACTTTATTGTTTTTTGGTGGTCAAATTATTTTTATATCACTTTGTTTCCTTGTGATATCGGTTTATTTTGTTCTAGTGTTAATTTGTTGCACTGGCTAATGGTGTTAGTTTTATTTAGCTCTAATGGTACTATGTAGTTTGTTTTTTCCAGTATTACTTTATTAGCTTGTGGTGTCAGTTTATTTTCACTGAGTATTATTATTTTATTTTCTTGTGGATGTCAAATTATTTTTTGATCACTTTGTTTCCTCATGGTATCAATTTATTTTTGTTTAGTGCTACTTTATTGGTTAGTAGTGTTAGCTTATTCGGTTGTAGTGTCACCATGTAGTTTATTTTTTCATTATTATTTCGTTGTCTTGGTGTCAATTTATTTTGCCTCAGTATCACTTTATTGTTGAGTTGTGTTAGTTTATTGTTCATTAATATTGTTTTGTTACTTGTGATACACTGGAAAATCTGATATGATGCCATTTTCCCCTCAATTGTCAAATGCACAAGTTTGCTAGGTGAAATTAATCCATCAACCCGGCAACTTCAAAGTTCAAAGTAGGCATTAACTCTAAGATGCATCAAACGATTACCTCTATATGATGTATGCACTGTCGTCGTGCTTTAACATCAAGTCATGCATATGCCATACACCACCATCTCCCTTTCCCACTCTCTTCAAAACTCATGAGCAACATTTTAAAGAGTTTTTTCTTCGATGCTTTCACCTGCTCATTTAGGACTCGACTTCAACAAATTCCTGCCGATAATAAGGATAAGTTGTTGGAGGAGTGAGAGTGGGGGATAGGAGAGTGAAAGTTGTCATGTGGATTGGGGATGTGGGTTGTTGGTGCGTGGAGACAGAGGAGGAGAGAGAAAGTGGCGATGGGGATTGAGGGGTATGGGTTGTTGGTGGAAAGAGGGTGGCTGAGAGGAGGAGAGAGAAAGTGGGAAAAGGGATCGAAGGTGAGAGAAAGTGCAGAGGGGGTGGGGCGGTGATGTTCATGTTCACCGGGTCGAATGCGCAGGTGACGGACTAGCAGGGCCGAGAGAGAAACAGAGGCAAGGGAGACCGCAACTGTAAAGTGACGTGGAAAACACGCCCTATTCTATAGGACGGTCGCTTTCAAGTTTTTGTGTATTACTTATCGGCTAAGCTTATTGAAGTTATGTACACAATTTGGTAAGTGGTTGCCAAGTGGCAACCATTGGGTGGTCTCATTTTTGTTTTTTTTTTTGTTTTTTTTTGTCTTTGATCTAATCTCATTAATTTTGGTACCGATTTTTAACAGGTCAGACAGATAATCAAATTCACTCTTTGGGTGTCTCAATATAAGTACAGTACTCTTTGATTCCCAACAAGATCTTTATGCCACCTCCAAAACCAAAAGTTTCAAATGATTAAATCAACCAGATAGAATTGTATACACCATGTTGGTATTAGTAACCTATCATGAATACCCAGTACTTGACAAGTAGTTATTGGCTATTAAGTTAGCCGATTGCATTAGTTATTAGCTATTTTTATTATGTGTTTTTACCAACTGTTTGTCTCAATTGTTTATCCAGATTTGTTTGGCCAAAAAAAAGTTGTGTGATGTTTAAATATGTAATATGACATACAAATACATGAGTTCATTTTGTTATTATAAATGTATTGTTTGTAAGTTTGTAACTTGTTGTACCTCAAAATAGAATCATATGGTCATTTGATTTCTAATTTCCAAACATGCAACTAATTTCTCGCTTGAGCCTTTTAATTTTGTGGGACTAAAAAGTTAATTCAAATGCTTATTTACCAAATAAGAAAATTAGCCTTTCGACCAAATCAAACAACTAATTGCAACCACCCAAACAATTAATTTTGGCTCAAAAGGTTTTTCGCCAAACATGACAACTATTTCGTCGGTCCCATGTTCGTTTTACGAAATTGTGGGCTCATGGGTGTCCTTAGATTACGAAGAAGTGGTCTAACTAAAAAATCAATACATACCGGCACGAAAAGTTGGGATTCTGAATAAAAAATTCCAATTCGGACCCAGAATAACCGATTATTAGTGGGCTAAACCTGAATTCGCTCTAACTCGAGCCATTGGATACAAATATTTAAAGTTACACACATCATCATGCCAAAATTGGATGATAAAATATGTTCCCATATCATTTTTTTCATATGTATCACCAAATTTTCTTACATGTTGTTGCATATTACAGAATCTTCTAACCCTTATACAAACATTTCATGAAGTTGTTGATGATAAAGTAATCTAATAAAAGATAATAATAATAATAATAAACTACATATTCCTATATTTTATACCTGTTATTAATCGAATGTGTATAATTTAAGTTTTAAGTTCAAAAGAAAGTTATTTATGTATTTATAAAATAATTAAAACATTTATACTCAACCCATTGGTTCAACCAAATGGCTCCACTGCTGTTTTACGACGTGGCAGACGTTTCGAATTCACGTAACATTTCTATATAACCAAGGATTTCCCTTCCTCTTTTCCAAAAAATAAAAAAATATGGAGAAGAATAAAAACGAAGAGATATTTTTTGTTAACAAAAATAGTTAAAGACTCGTGTACATACACGCACGAGCCAATGAAACCCACTAGTGGTTCACAAGTAGCAGTTGGGGTTGTTTTACTAAAACTAGTAGTGATGCAGTAGAAGTGGAACCCTTGATTTGCAGTAGAAGTGGAACCCTTGATTTTTTTCTCATAATTTTTTTCACTAAAAATTGAGATGAAATAACAATAAGTCCAGAACCACCTATCAAGAGTTACCTTCCATGAAAAAAGTGAACAAAAAAAATAGAAACACTCGATTTTATTTGGAACTATATCAAGCCTATGTGTCCCCTCAAAAAAATATCATGCCTATGTATTACACGGATTCAAGTTAATATCTCATTTTTTATTTATATAATAATTAGGATAAAAATTTGTGAAATATATGACTTGCTTCTTTTTTTCTTTTTTTTTTTTTTGGCACATGGACGTCAAAGTAGAACCATCTAAAAAGAGAATTACTCGTTGACATACCAAGGTCCAAGGAGGTATATATCCATTATGACCTTGTATCTTTCTCAATCAATTATGCAAAAACCCGAAGACATTAAAAGAGGCTAAGTATCTGTAAATTTAAAGCAAGTTTGAAATTAAAAAAAAAAAAAAAAAAAAAAAAATCCAACATGCGCTACAATCATTTCTAACAATCACTAAAGGACTATAAATTACAATGTCAATGAAAGTATATGTAACCCTTGATGTTCAATAGGTTAGGAAGATAACATATATGCAAAAGTTATGAAGAATAGTACATATTTTATATAAGATCTAAGTTGGAGGCTTGGAGCGGAGCTATTGTTCTTGTAGCTTGTTAAGTTATTCCCCCTGACCTTTACTAATCTTTTTTGCCTCTGACTCATCCAATAACAATTGTATATTACGCCAAGATGAGCCACCTTCTTCCATGACCTTTTTAGCAACCACACTAAGCTCCTTGATCCTGTTTTTGACAACTTTTCCTTTCTCTCCATTCATCATTTCCTTAACCATCTTACTTAAACTTTCCCTGTCCACAAGCCCTTGCACTGTTCCATCACAAGTTTCGACTCGCAACCCTACTTTGATCTCCTCCACAATCATCCTTGCGTTCAAAGGTTGCTCAGCCATCATATGCCATGCCAAGATAGGCACACCTGCACAGATACTCTGTACTATCGAGTTAAATCCGCAGTGACTCAAAAACCCTTGAACACTCTCGTGCTCCAATGCTTCTCTTTGTTCTACCCACTCTCTCAGAACCAGTCCTCTCCCTTTCACTCTTTCTTCAAAGCCCTCCATAATCTCCTCTTAGTTGGGCTTTATCCTCAAAGCCCACAAGAAGTTCACCTCAGATTTCTCTAACCCAATCGTAATTTCCTTCAATTGCGCATTAGATATCTCGGCTTGTGATCCAAACGCTACGTACAAAACAAGCTTACTGTTACGAGATCTGCGAGATTTCAGGCGTGACTTATAGAAAGTTCAGTTGCGCCTGAAATATGGCAAGTTATCATAGAGTTTGATATTGTTTAGGATTGTTTTCATATTAGTTTGAATTTTGTTGGGTATCATTTTGGTCAAAAGGGATGGACGCTTTATGATCTTGATAAACATGAGTTCTTTGTGTCAAGAGATGTAAAATTCTTTGAAGAGATTTTTCCCTTTGTTGACACGGAAGCTAGCAATTTTAGGCCAACGGATCACTTTGATATGGATGTGGATATTGATTTAGACTTTGTGGATTTTTTGGATGACTCCACTGTTGCTACTGTTCCTAATACCAGAGATCCAACTGATGAGAGTCTAGATGTGTCTCTTATCCCCAATGAACCTAATTCCTCTGCCACTGTCAACACTGGGTCTGACCAAACCACAAGTCAGGCAAGCCCAACAGAAATAGAACACTCTAGTGTTGTAGACGACTCTGTCCACACTGGGTCTGACCATACTGAAGAACAGGTAGGCTTAAATGATCAAGGTTCCGAGGAAGTTTTGGGTCGTGGAAAGCACACTAAAACTCCTTCAGTGCTCCTCAAAGATTTTGTTACTCACAACATGGTTAAAGAGAGTCCATCGAATATTGCTACTTCCCCTCCACAGCATACCTCAGGTACTCCTTTTCCTATAGCACACTATATTAATTGTGACAGTTTTTCTATGCCATATCGCAAGTTCCTTACAGCTGTAATTACAGTAGATGAACCTCGGTCTTTTAAGGAGGCATTGAAAGATGATGGGTGGAAGAAGGTTATGCAAGAGGAAATCAAAGCCTTAGAGGATAATGGTACTTGGACTCTCGAACCGCTTCCACCTGGTAAGCGTGCACTAGGTAATCAATGGGTTTATAAGAGGAAATACCTCTCCAATGGAGATCTTGAGCGGTTAAAAGCTCGCTTGGTTATTTTTGGAAATCAATCAAATCGAAGGCTTGGATTACTCTGAGACCTTTGCTCCCGTTGCCAAAATGCCAATCATTCATGCCTTCTTAGCTATTGCCGCTTTCAAGAATTGGGAACTTCACCAAATGGATGTCCATAATGCCTTTCTCCATGGTGATCTTGATGAGGAAGTTTATATGAAATTGCCTCCTGACTTCACGTCAGCGGAGCCAAATCTCGTATGTCGTCTTCGCAAATCTTTATATGGCTTAAAACAGGCACCCCGTTGTTGGTTTGCAAAACTGGTAACTCCTTTGAAAGGATATGGCTTTCTTCAGTCTTACTCCGATTACTCCCTGTTTACTTACACTAAAGATGGCGTGCAGCTCAATGTCTTGGTATATGTTGATGATTTAATTATTTCTGGCAATAATTGTGTTGCTTTAAGTACTTTCAAGGGCTATTTGGGTGACTGTTTTCATATGAAAGACCTTGGTCAACTTAAATATTTTCTGGGTATTGAGGTAGCTCAGAGTACAGCTGTCTTATTTCTTTGTCAAAGAAAGTATACTCTTGATATTATTACTGAGGTCGACCTCTTGGGGGCAAAACCAGCAGATACTCCTATTGAGCAAAATCACAAGTTAGGCCATGCCGTTGGTGCCAAAGTTGATGATCCGGAATCCTATCGGCGCCTTGTAGGTCGTCTTATGTATTTATCGGTCACACGACCTGACTTGGCATATTCAGTTCATCTTTTATATCAATTTATACAAGATCCTCACCAAGAGCATTGGGAGACCGCTCTACGAGTTGTGCGTTATTTGAAGGGAACTCCAGGTCAAGGTATTTTATTGCGAGCTGACAGTGACTTATCTTTAAATGGATGGTGTCACTCGGATTGGGCTGCCTGCCCCCTCACACGGCGATCCTTAACAGGTTGGCTGGTTTTTCTTGGTCAATCACCTATCTCATGGAAAACAAAGAAGAAAACTACTGTCTCAAAGTCTTCTGCTGAAGCAGAATATCGCTCCATGGCTGCCATCACTTATGAGCTAAGTGGTTGAAAAGTTTGTTATTAAGTTTGGATGTTCATCATCCCAAAGCTATACCATTGTTTTGTGATAGCCAATCGACTTTACATATTACCCGCAATCCTGTTTATCATGAATGCACGAAGCTTATTGAAGTTCATTGTCACTTTGTTCGTTATGCTATTGCCGAAGGTCTGATTGCTCCATCGTATGTTCCTACGACAGTGAAATTAACTGACTTATTTACAAAGGCTCTTGGTAGGAAGCAGTTTGATCTATTACTCAGCAAGTTGAGCATCGTGAACCCCCACGCTCCAACTTGAGGGAGGGTGTTACGAGATCTGCGAGATTTCAGCCGTGACTTATGGAAAATTCAGTTGCGCCTGAAATATGGCAAGTTATCATAGAGTTTGATATTGTTTAGAATTGCTTCCATATAATAGATACTAGGGCTATATATATATATATATATATATATATATATATACTCGGTGATAATCAATACAGAAATCTTCTTTTTCTGCCTCAATCTTATCACTTTCTTTCAACCTTTTTTTGGCCCAACCAATCAATCCAAATGGCAAACGTTTCTGTTGATCTATTGAATTTGGGCCTCTCAACCAAGAAAAACGGTCCAATGGGCCAACTTCTTGGCTCAAATTTTGAATTCCAGTAATCCACAAACTTAGGCTCAAGTTCATAAAAACTATTGAGCAACAACCCACAGCTCTTGGAAGTAGCAATAACACACTTAACAAGAAAATCAAAGTTGGGGCCTTTGGGCTGAGATTCATTAAATGGGCTCTCAAAATCATTCCGGGTCACACTAACCCATGGAAAACAGGAACTTGGATCAACATATCATTGGCCTCAGGCCTACTTAAAATCGTATGCTTAAATACAAGACGACTAATGGTCTGTGCATAGCTACTCATTCCATAGAAGACTAACCTGGGGATATTAAACTTCAAAGCAGATAGTTGAGTCCAATGAAGAAAGCCATCAGAGATGAGGAAGCTTACGGACTTACGGTGGTTATGAAGGTCGTTGAGAGCGGTTTCGAACCCGGCTTGAAGCTCTTGGGTGGCATTGGCAAAAGCATGAAAGAGGGACATGGAAGGGAGCTGATCAGTCGATTCGACACCGAATGGAATCAGCTCATTCAATTTGTGAGTGGTAGGAAAAGGAAGATAGATGACGTTGATGATGTGAGAAGGGAGGGAGGAGAGAGAAACCCCGAGATAAAGGGCTCGTTGGCCGGAGTAGTAAAGATGGTGAAAGTGGCTTTAGGACGGTGTTCGTGGATGATCTTAGCAAAGTTAAGGAGAGGAATAGTGTGGCCTTCTGACATGAAGGGGAATAATACTATGTGTTGTGTTGTGTTGTGTTGTAGTGAATTGAAGGGGTTGTGAATCTCCCTTATCTGTCTTTGTATTGTTTTTGTGTTTCTCTCTCTTATTGTTAGTTGAAGAAGTGAATTAAAACAAATGGGGTTATGAGAAGGTAATTATATATAGGAAAATTTGGTGAAAACCACCGTAAGTTTGGTCGGACTTGTCAAGAATCCCCTTAAGTATTTAATTTTGGTAGGTACTTCATTTAAAATAAAAAAAGACTTATGTGACACCCCTTGTTCTCTTTTTCGAGCAATTTATTGTAGAACCAGACTAATATACCCTCACGTGCACTGCATGTGACTCACTTAACTCTAATTTTACCCTGGTAATTTATCCATTTGATTAAATAGGCCAGTTAATTAGTAATAATCACCTAAAAAATCAGAAGATCTATACATTATCTTAGTCACTCCTCTCTCACTTAGCAACGCCCAAAGAAAAACAATAAACCCCCCAAATCCCCAATCTCAACCCATTCCAGCATTTTTCCTCTTTCTCTCTCTTCGATCCACCAACTCTCTTTCTCCTCACTCGCCGGAATAACCTTTTCTCCGATCACTCACTAGAAAACCTCATTATTTTCAATCTTCATCAATTCATCGGGATTGGCTTCTTCATAAGCCGACTCCCACCTTAAGCAGGTATTGGGCTCTATCTCTTGTGAAAATCATAAAGAACGAAACATGTTCGTGGTTGACAGCAAATAGTGGCTGATTCTAATGTACTCTTCGTCATGTTTGTGAATTGGCTACCAACTCTCCCGTACACACAACTGTAAACGTGAGATTTTGGTGAAGAGATTGAGTGTGAGTGACAATTGGGCAACAAAGTAGAGGACAACAACAGTGACAGTGGAAGTTTTAGTGAGAGAGATGCTTTGGAGAAAAAAATGAAAAAAAGACAATAATTGGGAGCAATTAAAGGGGGCAATTAAGTTGGGGGAATAAAATTAGACTTAAGTGAGGCACGTGAGGGTATTTTGGTTTGCTTCTACATTAAATTGGTCGGAAAAAAAGAATAAGGAGTGCCACATGAGGCTGTTTTTATTTTAAAAGGGGTACCTGCCAAAGTTGAAAACTTAAGGGGGTTCTTGGCAAGTCCAGCAAAACAGTGGCGGAGCCAGAATTTTTTCTTTAGGGAGGCCGAATAAATGTACTATGTCTACTTAAAATAAACTTATTCATGCTTTCTGCCTTTTGTTTTAATGGAGAAAGAAAATTACATAGTCATGCTAATAAATCAATAAGGGAAAAAAAATGAAACCAAAAATATATGAAAAGTTATCAATAAATTTTAGAAGAAACACGCTATGGAATAAAACATATGTACAATTGTCAGGAAAAAGAAAAAGCATATGCAAAAGACAAAAAGACCTACTTACAGGCTGTAGCATATTAGCTAGCCAATATACTAGATAGAACATGATTGAAGAAAAGAAGAAAAAAAAGAAGAAAGAACGGAATACATGAAAAGTGCCAGCCATAACATTCGAACTCGGGATTTGAGCAAGAATCACGGGATTTTCCTAGTGAAAAGCAAACCAGCATGCCAAACAGAGTTTTTTGTATAGCTTATGCATGTATTAATTATTGCATTCATAAACCATGGGGGAGGCCGTGACCTACACCATCCCCCCCTTGGTTCCGCCACTGCAGCCAAACTTAAGGTGGTTTTCACCAAATTTTCCTTATATATATAACAGATCATTAACATGGCAGAAGTTGACTAGTAATGTGTCGTTTGGTATAGGACTGCTGCATTTCTTATATAAGTAATTGTTTCTTGTACTACACTAGTTATATTCCCGTGCGATGCACGATTTGTGTGTTAATATTAAATAAAATATCTTTATTGGTATAAACTTCCAAGACTTCTTTGACATATGTCATGTATGGATACAAAAATATTTTTTTATGAACCTCTCGATCCCTTAATATGCACAAACCTACCACATTACACCAATTTTAGGGCAAAATACCAAAAATATACAATATCTCATTCGTTCTTAATCATGATATAAACCAGCTGATTTTGTATAGTCAAATTTGTTTATTATTTTTTGTTTCAGTTTACTTCTATATCCAGTCCAAAAGACCACCATTACTACTACTTCCATACTGCTACTATTTAATTTTGCTGTAATTTTCTGCTGTATCAGTCCAAAAAAGAGGATGCCCTAAGTATCAAATGGATGCACTGAAATTATATTTAATTAATTAACAACTATGTATATCATTCATTGAAAGCTAATACATTCGCGTGCACAATTTATATAAATACATTTGTGATCATATAACTAATAGTAGTAAAATAAGATAAACGCATCTTAAGTATTTTATGATATGTCAATATTTGCTTACGTATCGAAACCTACATGTCACTATAGCAATTCTTTATATTTTCTTATATGCCCCATGCGAAGCACAAACTTGTAATCATATTATGGAATATGAAACGTAACTAAACATAAACCATACAAAAAGAAAATGTGTGGAATAACACATAACTTAGGATGATACAAATTTTTAAGTTATTATAACGCTCTTTTAATCATACAACTACTCAACTGAGCAAATAGATATTTTTTGTGATTATTATATGCATGTATTATTATAAAAAATTTAATGAAATGTATTTGTAAGATACATGTACTTGACTTTTGGAGAGAAAACAAGAAAACATGTATTAATGTAGGTTCATGCATGTCAAATAAAGATGACATGGCAAGCTATGTGGATGTGTCTTGCTTATGTGATGTCCACTTGTCCATCAAACAATTGTGCACATCCACTTATATATACACGATAACACGACACGAAATAAACGGGTTAGTGTTGAGATTTTCGACACGATTAATTTAAGTGGGTCGACACGAGTAACACGTTTAGTTAAATGGGTTGGGTTAGTGTTGAGATTTTCAACACGAAATTAACACGCTCTGACACGATTATTCAAACATGTCGAAAAATAAGTCACTTAACTAATGATAATATCATAAATAAAGTTCAAATCTATGATATTCATTAGTTCAATTGACTAATACACCCATGGAAGCTTAAAAGTGGTGTTTCAAAATTTGTTTACTATATTTTTATTAGGTTTTATGTTATATTTTTTGTTTTCTGAAAAGAAATTAGATTTGAAACGTTAAGCGGGTCAATATACACGAATAACACGATTATTAAGCGGGTTGGGTTAGTGTTGAGAGTTTCCGACACGATTAATAAATGGGTCAGGTTAGTGTCGAGAACTTCTTGACACGAACACGGATATAACATGACACGACCTATTTACCAGCTCTATATATATATAATAGATTAGTAAAGTAGTAGATGCATTTCTAGCACCCAAAATAAAATAAAAAAGTATAAATATTGTTTCATTAAATCTACTAGATAATATTTCCTAACAAAAATAAATATTAAGGTTTTTTCGAAAAGTACTTTGCTTAATTTAATTCCACCTGTGATCTGCACTTTTTTCAATCCCAGCGGTCATAGAATAACAACACAGATTAGAGATTCTTTCAAACAGAACATTAAACTAGGATGCTTCAACAAACTTCAAAAAAAAAAAAAAAAAAAGCAAAAACAACAAGGGAGCAAAGAACAAATGTTGAAGAAGTGACAGCATATGAATTAAGAGCAAACAATGGTAGGGAGAGAAACATGAAGCAGAAGGAAATGAACCCAGCAGAAATTTTTAAGAATGGGCTGCATAGGCAAGAAAAAATTAAAGCAATATAATTTCAGCCATTTTGATATTCATATCATAACATACGTCTTGCCTAGCTAACCCACCCTTAACCCTTCCGGTTGGTTCCTCCATCTGCCCCCTTCTCTGAATTCTCTCTCTCTCTCTCTCTCTCTCCTGAAAGTATATGAAGCGTCAAGAAAATAGTGTGGGAGATTCTGAGTGAAATGTAAGGATAAATTTGACATCCTTAAATAGACTCTCAATGACCCTTCCGTTCTAATTTTTCTCATCTTCTTCAGTTTTGTTGAAACCAGTTCACTGATTACCCTATCTTACACTATATTCCGGTCAAATTTCAATTACTACTCCTTGCCCTGTTCTGGCCAATCAATCCAATGGTGCTTTCCAAGACTTCTCAGAGATTGTGTTTGGAACTTGGAAGTGCAAATCCAATAAAGACGAGGAATTGACTTGAGAGTTGAGATAAGTTTTTGTATTGGGCTTTAGCCGATTCTCTTCCTAAAAAGCCCATTTGACAAATCAGGCCCAAATGATGAGTATTTTTCTCCTACCACGTACTACTATTTACTACATCCGTTTTAGAAAAATCTTAACATTTATTTTTGCACGGCCTTTAAACTTTGACCTAAAATAATTGTATTTATATGAATATATAAATAACAAAAAAAAAAATATGATTTTCAAAAGTGCTATTTAAAATGAATCTAACCATATTATTTTTATATTGTAATTTTTTTTTTATATTTTTTCATAAATCAAAAGTCAAATTTTGTAAACATTGATCTTCAAAAAATAAATGTTAAGGATTTTTTGAAACAGAGAAAGTATTTTCCAGCTGCCCCCCCCCCCGATCAAAAAGGAAATCACAATTGGGCCAAATGGCAGATTGATACTTGAGCTTGTCAACCAATCAAAAGGATTGGCTTGCCCAATGCATGTGGCTCACGGACTATTACGCAAAAAACCTAACAAGAAAAAGATACAATGAGTCAGTTGATACTTGATAAGCATATTCCCTCCACATAACTTTTGATTCCCCACTTCTGATAAGAAAAAAAGCTAAGGTTTGGTTCCTCAAAAGCTTTGGTTTACTTTTTAGGTTACCCAAGTTTTAACTGCGTAACAGTATAAGTGACCAAAATTGCATTGAGATCATGAAATAAATTTGCTAATAAAAAGGTATTGCCCTGTTCTATTCAACGAAATGGTATGGGATTGTGAAGAATAGAATGGAACAAAACAGAATGAAATAATGCAACATGAATACAACGAAAAGAACATGGCCTAATTGGTTATATGATATTTTAGGTGGCCAATCAAGTTCAAAATCTAGTAGAACTTGGAACAATCATTTTCCGTTAATAATATCATTTTGATAAAAATCAAGTACTGTTTATTTACTCTTCCAAAAAGGACAGACAAAGAATGCAAATTAAGCTGTGGTCGTCTACTTTCATCGAGAAATTATGATACGGTCCGAAACAAATACTCTCAGAGGGCGTTTGGGAAGTGGGAATGGATTGTGAAACTATGGGGATGGGGATGAGATTTGTGTTGAGGGGATAGGGAATTTGTATAGTTAATCCCATTACCAAGTTTGTTATGTGGGTATTAGATTAGGGAATAGATTGGGGATTGTAAAGTTAATTTACCAAAATGCCATTAAATAAAAGAGGAGACAAAATCTGAAGTCATTTTTTATGGGCATGATAGTAATTTGACCTTTAAAATCCTCATCCCACCTCCAATTATCAGCCTCCCCCTATGGGATGAAAAAGGTGGGATTAGAGGCCTTTTTAGCCCTATCCCTTCTCCTTCTTTATTCCCCATCCCTTACATCAAACATGGAATTTTACAATCCTAATTTTCTAATCACTATTTCCACCTCCTATTCCCACTAAACAAACGCTCCGTCACCTCTTAAAAAACAAGTAAAACCCATCATTCAAATTCACCCTTAAAAAAGTGATAATTGTAAGAAATGTGCACGGTAATATGATTTGAGATCATATAATAATTTCTCGTTTATATAAGTGTTTAGAAGGAACTATCCAACCTCAGATAATGGTTGCCACTTGCCACTTTACATTAATTACTTCATGCTGCTTATTTTCTAGCTCAAATAGGATTTCACCCATGGTCGTAGATAACAATAGACCTCATTAATACAAGATAGTGTAGTACTATACTAGATTTTCTTATAGAATCTTCCATCCAACTATGAACTATGTGTAATGTGCTCAACCTTGTATGATCTTTATGACTTTATTGCTAGATCATATCTTTTAGAATCTTACATTAAACTATGCTAAACCTTCATCATCATCATTACCTATTTGTGGAATTATACCCTTATATTAATCACCTTTACCCAATTAACAAACCCTAACATTACCAAATTTATACTCATCCGGCCACGCGTCCAAACAATGAGTTGTGTACCATCTACATCATCCCTTTTTTTACTTAAAATAAACACCCACAATGCCTTATTTGGCCACCCTAGAAACTTCTTTATGCCATGTAAACTACAGATTATTGGACGATATTTTTATAATTAAAGCTTGTAATTTAGGGTAATTTTCATGAACAAGTGTATCGAATCCATTGGACGAGAGCCGCTTTCAAGGGAAACAACAACAACCCACTTAGTTTAATTAGCCTCTTTTTTCCCGGGGTGAATCAACAAATTTGGTTACTTTATTAATTTCATCTCACACATCAAGGGCGAGCTGGTCCAAGCTAAGTTATGTAATTATGGATGCGTTTTTTAGAGCTGTACTGAACACCACGGTTGAACTTATATTAAGATATTTTCGGAGATATAATTTTCTATATACAAGGTGTTAGCTTTAGAGAGTTCTGCTACATATAGGATCCTTAGGATTGTTTCCAAAATTACAGGATTTCAACTTGTATAGGTTGTACTATATATATTTTCTCAATACTGATGAATACAATCAACTAAAAGGTCTCCTATGAAGCGGTCTCAAGATGAGGCCCCCTCTATAGCCAATCATGATATAAGCATGACATCAGCATGCTTGTTAGAGGGGGCCTCACCTTGAGGCCGCCTCATACGAGTTTTTGTGACAACCAATACCTTATACCTAATATTACAGAACTGAATATCATTAAACTAAACTAAACTGAAATCCCTGAACTGACACGAAACCACTCCTGAACTGAGAACTGACACGAAATCATTTCTAAACTGAACTGACTAGATATGCTCTAAACTTCTTAAAAACACAGTACACCTAGAAATTTTGGTATAAGATTTCTGTAGCTCGAAACCAACGATGCATCAAAATACTATTGAAACCAAAAGGGTTGTGTCCAATCTAAGTAAACAAAATCATTTCAGTTATTTGTTTGTGTCATCTTATGGATATTGGTTCTGTTTACTCCGATCTTAACTATTAAGAAAAGTCTAAAGATTAATTATTTAGTTTATGTGCACAAATATTGGCCAACGCCTATGTATATATGTGTAAATGTATGTATCCTCATCAGGTTTAAAGCTCTAACATAGATCGGACAATGATTGCACTTATGTAATCAAGTTTGTAACGATTACCAATGAATTTCGCACTCATCAATTGATCGACTTCAAGTGCAGTACGGTAGGATAGATTTAGAACACCACTCGTCCATTTTCTATTGGTTAGGATTTGATTTATAAGTACAATGACAACTTTGGGAATTACCATAACCTTTAGAACAAAATATAGGAGAATGGATCCAAAAGTTTGATCTTTTTTGAATTTCAGAGTGACACATTATTTTTTTATACCTGGTCGGATCGTATTGGGAAAGCTGGTCAAGGAATTTATGGTTGCTCCACAGTCAAGACGACGTTCGAACACTCGAACTTAATTAAGGATAAATGAATCCCTACAACTCAACCACACCTCCTTGATTACGAATATCGTATGTGATAGTCCTAACTAATAATCCAGCAAAAAGATACAAATCTCTACCAGAATTTAGACCACAACAAAGCTTTAATTTTTTAAGCACTTAGTTTATTTTTAATTTAACAATAATATATGAGGTAGCTAGCTAATTAACGGTTGAGTACTACACAAGCATATAACTTTATTTGTTTGAAATGACTAGCAAGAGCAGCAGCACTATATATATAATTAGTGTGAAGCTTGTGTGCGACAGTGTGAGACTTGTGAGGGTATATAGTCCTGCAGAGTATTAATTAAGTTTGGAGAAAACATAAGACTACTCAAAAGTGTAAACATGGTAGGCTTGATGGGTTGGGCAGTGGCTGAGCAAAGTTGTTGGAGGAAGGGCCCTTGGACTCATGAAGAGGATAAGCTGCTCAGTGAGTATGTCACTATGCGCTGCGAAGGAAGATGGAGCTCTGTCGCCCGTTGTGCAGGTAATTCTCCTTAGCAGTAAGCAACTATGAGGTGTATCAAACGATTCAAAACCTCTTTTATGCATATATAGTTAACTTTCTCCTATTGAATTTGAGTACTTTCTTGTTTGAGTTTTAACTATTGAGGTGCTTTAGAATAGGTAGTAGTGTGCAGAAATCAGATATGTCAAGAATTGCATTTTAACATCACTCATGTAGAGAACTAGAGGGCAATTATTCGGGTTAACAGGTTAGGTTTGGGTTATATTTCGGGTTGATTTTGGGCTATACTTACTCATGGAAATTGAAGGTCAGATATTCGAGTTTCTATTATTTTCTTGATTACTAATTTGATGTTTACAGGATTGAATAGAAGTGGTAAAATTTGTAGACTACGATGGGTGAACTACTTAAGACCAGGACTGAAGAAAGGCCAAATAACACCTGAAGAAGAAGGCATGATATCTGAGTTACATGCCCTTTGGGGTAACAAGTAATATACACACTTTCATTCATATCTCCTTAAGTATTTGATATAGTGTTAACAAGTAGTAATAATTTCGAATCGGGCTAATTTGTGCAGATGGTCGACGATTGCAAGATATCTACAAGGAAGAACAGACAATGAAATCAAGAACTATTGGCGAACACATTTCACAAAGAAGGAAAGATCAGCTCGAAAAACATCAGCAAGACGGAAAATCCAAAAGACGAAACCAAGACCACAGCCACAAGTTCAACCACCTGATCAGTCCCAAACAGATGGAACAAACATGATGTTGCCTATGGAAGTACCAGCAGTCAGCAGCAGTGAACAAAGCTTGATTATTGTTCCAACATCGCCGCCTTGGATGGATGCCACGTGTAACGATCAAGATGGTTTATTGTTAAGTGGCCTATGGGATTTTGGTGATCAAGCACCAGTAGGAGGAGAATTGGGTCAGATGCAGATAGATCAGTACAACTGTTGTAAGATGGCATTATCAGCACAAAACCAAGCTAACAGTAACAATTATAACAATAATAATACTGTTAATGCTAATAATGGATTCTCTTGGGGAGGGGATCCTAGCAACTTTTATAATGGAGGCTACATTTTTTAACTATATGAGTCATGTTTTCTTAAACTTTAAACAGTTTGATCCTAATTAGTTAATTAGCTAGACACATGAGAGATAATGTACATCATTGTCTATTGTTCTCAATTCTTTGCACGTATATGATGTTCATTGGTTACAGTTTGTTAATTAAGGATAAATAATTGGCCGCGATTCAGAAAGCAATCACTGAATCATAGGCTCTACTTTGGCTAGGTTGTACTGTTGAAGCTCTAAGGTTATCAAAATCCTGTTTTTGTATCCAAAGAGATTATCCTTCTATTTATACATCAGTATACACTGTGTTTTCAATCAAATATCAAAATTCTACTTCTGGCTTTCTTTATTCTGTTGTTCTTTGGTCCTCTATTCTCTCTTTTTTTTTTTTTTTCAATCAAATAACAAGAGACCTCTTGCCACTTAGTCTTTACCGCTTTAATACCATGCTGAGTTTAATAATTTGGCCTATTAAAGAGAGTGTTTACATCATCAAGTAGATTCAAATTCAAAACTAGTTAGTAAAGGGTAGAGTAACTCCTCTAATTATAAACATCACCTCAAAGCTCTATTTATTCACCAATATAGGACTTCCCACTTAACACTCCGCCGCACGCAAACACCATATTTATATTTTGCGCTAAAGCGTGGACAAATCAAATTAAAGCCTACTTTAGGTCAGTCACACGCGCGTGGGCTTAACATGGGTCAATTTAACTACCCCGAAACACATAAATACCTCATTTGAGTTTCAACATATGGGCCAACAAGAGCTCATAAAAGCAGACCAAAGCCCACTCCAATACCATAAGTTATAACCAACCCAAGAAAAAGTTTAAATTTATAATTGGAAACCCAATCAATATTTTATTCCTTAATATTATCTTTACTAGAATATATACAAGGATTTCAAGGATTAATATAGTTTAAATCTTTACCAAGTGGAAGAAAACTGCTTTTAGAATTGGTTCTTGAATTAGTTCATCATCTGCTAAATGAGATCAAGATTTCGTGAAAGACGTCCAAATCCAACATACTAGATTTGAGCTGGAAAAGCATATATAATAATACAAGCCATTCAGTTTCAACAAGCATTATATAGTTCAAGACAAACCAATAATCTTTCAATGAAGTAGCTAGAAACACACGAATATTTATTCTTAAACCATGAAATCAAAAACGCAAGGCGAAGCTCAGCAAATCATCTTTACAATGGCAATGTCATTCGACGATAAAGATTCTTGGCACGCACGCACGCGGTGAAGCTAAGATATGAATATACATCAGAAAAGTATATGAAAGAAGGGGCAAGAATGTTGATGGATTGTGCTAAAGCAAGTTTAAGTGGCATGAACTCAGCAAACGGGTGAGGGGCCATAGACAAAGGTTTGATAAAGGGCATACTTTGATCTATGCACTTTCTGATCATTACCATTATTAGCATTTAACTAATTCGAAATGATAGTATTATACCTCTTTCATTGAACGGCTATACAACGACATTCCAGCATAGAGCGTTGCCCTCCAAAATGTTATAACAGATACAAGAAAAATTGACAAAAATAAAAAAAGAAATCAATACACAGATTTACGTGGTTCACCAATTTGGCTACGTCCACGACAGAGAGGAGTGGCTACGTCCACGACAAAGAGGAGATCAGATTTTGTATTAACATGGTTCTAAGTGCTACAGGTTACAAGATATATATAGGAGTAGGAAATTAGAGTTAATTTCCTCACCTAAACGTACTAGGCTTAATTTAATGAGCCTAATCAGAAAAACGGAATAAACATAGTGTAACATTCCGTAACCTCACATAACATAATGTCACCTTACGTAACATAATTGTTGGACCATGATTGTTTTGATGATGACAAACTAAATCAAGTTTAGTGAAATATAATACATGTTAGTTGAACTATTGATTTAATATATTAAAGTTACTAATGTGTTTATGCAAGCTTGTAGATTAGTTCATATTGATAGGTTAAAGCATGAAGTTGCTACACAACAATGGAGATGACAATCAAGCTTGAAGACTTATGAAGCTCTACATTTTAATGGTTATATTTATTAGAGTTCATTTGTTAAAGTTCTTAAAGATGAAGTTAATTTGATTAATTAATTAGTTGGGCAAACTAAATAAATGATTTGAGAGAAACGTTCTTATATTGAGAAACGTGACAATGGAGTATTCCTTAGGTGAGACGTTACCTATTGGGAGACTACAGTTTACACGTACATTTAGTATTTCCTAAAAGATTATTATTTTGGTAAAAATATATTATTTACTAAATAATATTTTTACTTGAGAATATATTGATCTTTTATATAGAAAAAATATCTCTTACATATGGGAGGATTTTATTTTGGAAATATTCAGATTTTATTATATACTATATAGTCACCGAAAATATTAGATACTTTCCCAGTGGAAATTTGTCTATTATTTGGTAATATATTATCTTGATAGAAAAGATATTATTTGGTCAATATTGTGTTAAAAATCTTACCGGTTTGATAAATATATTTTGGAATATTTATTTTTGATATTTTTGAGCTCAAAAAGTATTATTTACAAAGATACTATTTTAGGTGAATTAAAAATCCTAATTTCACTTTTATTTCCGGACAAACTATTTTGCCTATATAAAGGGGAGTTATCTATCATTTCAAGTTAGCGATTTTTATAACCCCTAAGTGTTCATATTTTCATAGAGAATTATTTTGAGAGAACACTAAAGTTTGCCTAAGTAATTAAAGGATCATATTAACAACTTCTAAAAGAGCTATAGAATTAAATTGTACCTTATGCTTTTGAGAGGTTGGGAGGTAAACAATATTCCTTAGAGTTAAGGATAGCTTGGATTAGTGTCCAAGAGGTTAGACTTAGATCAGAGTAATTGGGTCTAAGTTTGTTTGGCTTGAATCAGAGTAATTGGGTTCAAGTTCGTGACTTCAATCAGAGTAATTGGGTTGGAGTGAGTTGGGTTGAACCAGAGTCGGTTTGATCGAGTTGTACTACTGATTAATGAGAAGAAGTAGTCATTGAAAGTCCTCCGAGCCGTGATTTTTCATCCTTTGTAGTTTCAAAGGGTTTTCCACGTAAAATCGTGAGTGCTTTCATTATTGCTTCTACTTGTTTATTAGCTTTAACTAACGTTGTTCCTTGTTTCAGTAAACGTTCCTTAAGTCAACATTCCTTAAAGAAGTAACAATCCTAAAAGTACAACAAGTGTTCTAAATAGTTTAAATTCCGCAAAAAGTTTAAAAACACAATTCACCCACCCTTTTGTGTTCTACCGTGCTACTAACAATTGGTATCAAAGCGGGTTTCTCTTAAGAACAGGTTAACTCTTGGAGAGATGTCGATCATGGACACGGTACCACAGCACATCCGGGAAGGTCAATCTACTGTCAGGCCACCTTACTTTGATGGTGAGAACTTTAGTTGGTGGAAAAACAAAATGCAAATCTATCTCATATCCGAAGATTATCAGGTATGACAAGTTACTAGAGATGGACCATTTGCTATCACCAAAACTGACTAAGAAGGTAAGGTAAGTTTAAAACTTGAAAAAGAATGGTCTGAACAAGATATCATAAAAGTAGAGAAAAATGCTAAAGCTATGCGTCTATTGCATTGTGCCTTAGGACCAAATGAGTTGAATAGAATTTCTGCTTGTACTACTGCAAAACAAATTTGGGATACTCTTAATATTGCTCGCGAAGGAACGAGCCAAGTTAAATAATCTAAAATTGATTTACTTGTTCAAAAATATGAAGCTTTTGCTATGGTAGATGGTGAATCAATTAAAAACATGTTTACTCGCTTTACCACTATTATTAATGAACTAACTGCACTTGGTAGAGCATACAGTATAGAGGACCAAATCAGAAAGGTGTTAAGAAGTCTTTCACCTAGATGAGATATTAAAGTGACAGCAATTCAAGAATCAAAGGGTCTATCTACATATTCCTTAGAATAGTGGATGGGATCGTTACTTACACATGAAATGTCACTTGAGCAACGTTCCGATCAATCATCAAAGAAGAAAGGACTAGTACTTAAAGCCAAAGATGATGATGATAGTGATTCCGATCTAGATGTGGAGGAACTCGCAGTATTTGCTCGAAAATTCAAAAAGTTTTTCAGGAATAAAAATTCTAAGAAAAACTACACGAAAGGTAAGAATCCTTCTTCTAGTAATAAACAAGTTTCTACTGATGAAAATTGTCATAAATGCAGAAAGTCAGGACATTGGATTAAGGATTGTCAACTATGGGAAATCGAGAAAAAGGAGAAGAAAGCATCTTTAAGAAAGGAACTCAAAAAGATTATGGTTGCAATATGGGAAAACGAAGAAGATGAAGATGAAGATGACGATAAGGAACGTGACCTTATAGAAGCAACTTTTGCAATGATGGCACAAATGGACTCTGAATCTGACAGTGATTAAGATGAAAGCCTCGAGGTAACGTTCTCTAAAGTTAGAGATAAGTTGAATGATTTTTCAAAGAATAAGCTATGTAAAATTCTTGATATGTTTATGATTGATGCTCAAGAATACTATGTTAAATCAAATCATGAACTTAAGGAACTTGAACTTGTTAAGACTACTCTTGAAAAGGATAACTTAGATCTTAAACTTGCGAACATGGCCTTAAAGGAACAAAAATAAAACCTAAGCAACAAGGCTAAAGAATTTGAGGAACAAGATAAGAAATGTTCCCTTGAAATACAGAAACAAAAATTCAAGACTACTTTTGTTAAAGAATCCCAACCTTCTACTTTTGCTAAGGACTATTCCCCTGACTTAGAGACTACTAGAAAGGAACTCAATGCTCTAAGAAAGGAAAATTCTACTCTTAGGAACAAATTGAATAAGTATAAAAAGGAGGTTAGGAATATTGCTAAGGATAATGATAATTGGTTTAAGGGACAACAATCTTCTAATACGTTAATTAAGCAAACTAGCAACTCGAACAAAAATGGCATAGGATTCGTGAATAAAAAGAAATATATTTGGTATATGAAGTCCAAATATGTTGATCTACCTGAAAATAGAATTTGCATGCATTGTGATTAACTGGACATTATATTTATGATTGTTCCTTACGCAAAAGTTCCTTTGAAACAAACAATGCCATTGTGAGACAAGTATGGGTTAGAAAAGATTCATTGCATAATGTCACTAACCTAAAAGGACCCAAACTAGTTTGGGTTCCTAAAATCAGAAATTGATTAATACTGCAGGCTAAAGTGGGAGGTAGCAACCTATGGTTTTTGGATAGTGGTTGCTCGAGACATATGACTGGAGAAATCAATAATTTTCTCTCACTACAAGCCTTTGAAGGAGGTTCTGTGACTTTTGGAGACGACAAGAAAGGCCAAATTGTCTGTGTAGGTAAAGTTGGTAAGTCACAAGCCCATGCTATTGAAAATGTATATTTGGTCAATGGTTTAAAATATAATTTACTTAGTATCTCCCAGTTATGTGATAGGGGGAACAAAGTTGAATTTAATTCTTGTTCTTGTAAAGCTGTGAAGGAAAGTACAGGTGAAACTATATTGCATGAGAAACATTTGAATAATGTTTACAAGGCTGATTTACATGCAATTCCGGAAAATAGTTTGACTTGTATGAGTGTCAATGAGAACGATTATTTATTATGGCATAAGAGACTTGGACATGTTAATTTAAATTTGTTGAATAAGCTTCGTTCCCAAGAATTAGTCACTGGACTACCTAACTGTAAGTTTGAATTGGAACGAGTTTGTGATTCATGCGGAAGAGGTAAATATGTTCGATCTTCGTTTAAGTCGAAGAATATGGTAAGTACTTCTAAACCTCTAGAATTGATTCATGTTGATTTATGTGGTCCAATGCGTATTACTAGTAGAGGTGGAAGTAAGTATGTTTTTGTTATTGTTGATGATTATTCGAGATTTACATGGACATTATTTCTTGCTTCGAAAGAAGATTTTTTGATGAGTTTCTTATATTTATTAAAAGAGTTTAGAAATAGTCTAATCATCAATTATTGTCTATTAGATCTGATCATGATACTGAGTTTGAAAATTCTAAATTTATTAATTTTTGTAATGAGCATGGAGTAGATCATAATTTCTCAACCCCCAGAACACCTCAAAAAAAATGGTGTTGTGGAGAGGAAAAATAAAACCTTAGAGGACATGGCTAGAAAAATGATTATTTCTAGTGGTCTTGCTAGGAACTTTTGGGCTGAAGCTGTTAGTACTGCATGTTATATTATGAATCGTGCCATGGTTAGACCTATATTAAAGAAAACTCCATATGAGTTGTTCAAAGGTCGAAAAACGAACATTGCATATTTTAGGACCTTTGGTGTTAATGTCATGTGCATAATAATCGTAAGAACAACCTTGGTAAGTTTGACCCTAGAAGCGATGAAGCTGTGTTTCTAGGATATTCATCTCATAGCAAAGCATATAAGGTGTACAACAAGAGAACAATGTGCATGGAAGAAAGTATTCATGTTATATTTGATGAAGTTGACGCCTTTGAAAAGAATGTGCAGACTTTGTAGGATGATGACTTTGAAATTGTTTTGGTAAGACCTCAAGCCAATGTAGAGATTGAGGAAGGTAATGTTCCTGAAAATGTTTTGGAACCTCAACAAGAAATTGAGGAACCTGCTTCAACACCAACTGAGGAGCAACCCCAAGTTGAAGAAGGAACAATACCAACCCCAAGAAATTGGAAGCATAGAAGTTCACATCCCAAAGATAATATAATCACTGATTATTCTAAGGGAGTTTTGACACGTTCTTCTATTCCTAATTTTTGTGCTTTTAATTCATTTATTTCTTTAATGGAACCTAGTGACTACTTGTCTGCATTGGAAGATCCCGATTGGATTGTTGCAATGCAAGATGAGTTAAATCAATTTGAAAGGAATAAATTGTGGCATTTAGAACCTAGACCTAAAGATCATACAG
The DNA here is from genome assembly GCA_038025085.1 of Tetragonia tetragonoides. Lineage (NCBI taxonomy): Eukaryota > Viridiplantae > Streptophyta > Magnoliopsida > Caryophyllales > Aizoaceae > Tetragonia > Tetragonia tetragonoides. The sequence goes on from CM076141.1 coordinate 35,462,902, forward strand.
TGATTGGAACAAAATGGGTCTTTAGGAACAAATTAGATGATGAAGGCAACATTGTAAGGAACAAGGCTAGACTAGTGGTCAAAGGTTACAACCAAAAAGAAGGTATTGATTATGATGAGACCTTTGCACCAGTAGCCCGCCTTGAAGCTATTAGAACTTTAATTGCCTTTGCTGCCTACAAAAACTTCAACTTGTACCAAATGGATATTAAAACTGCTTTTTTAAATGGGTACTTGAAAGAAGAAGTCTTTGTGGAACAACCCCCAGGTTTTGAGAACAAGGAATTTTCCGATCACGTTTTTAAACTTGATAAAGCTCTTTATGGTTTAAAACAAGCTTCGAGAGCATGGTATGAAAGACTTTCAATTTTTCTTTTAGAAAAAGGATTTAAACGTGGTGTGATCGATAAAACGTTGTTCTTGAAATTTGAAGGGAATGATCTTTTAGTTGTGCAAGTTTATGTTGACGATATTTTATTTGGTGCAACTAATGAGAAAATGTGCTCTAACTTTTGTGATTTGATGTAAGGTGAATTTGAGATGAGTATGATGGGTGAACTAAGATTTTTCCTTGGTTTGCAAATCAAACAAGAAAAAGATGGCATCAAAATACATCAACAAAAGTATTTGAAAGAATTGCTCAAGAAATACAAGATGGAAGATTCCAAAGCCTATGATACACCGTTCCCAACCTCACAAAAAATGGATCTTGATGACAAAAGAACAAAGGTTGACGAAAAGGAATATCGAGGTATTATTGGATCTCTATTATATTTAACTGCAAGTCGTCCGGATATAATGTTTAGTGTATGCCTTTGTGCTAGATTTCAATCTTGCCCAAGGGAATCACACTTAAAATGTGCAAAACTTATTCTTAGATACTTGAAAGGAACGCATGATTTATGTTTGCTTTATCCTGAATGTTCCAGTTTTGATTTAATTGGATATTCTGATTCTGACTATGCGGGTTACTTAGTTGATAGAAAAAGTACTTCTGGTATGACATAATTTTTGGGTTCATGTTTAATTTCATGGGCTTCTAAGAAACAGAATACTGTTGCATTATCTACTGCTGAAGCAGAATATGTCGCAGCCACAACATGTTGAGCTCAAATTTTGTGGTTGAAACAACAATTAAGTGATTTTCATGTTAAATGTGATTGTGTGCCTATTATGTGTGATAATACTAGTGCTATCAATATTTCTAAGAATCCTGTTAGTCACTTTAGAACAAAGCATATAGAAGTTAGACATTATTTTCTGCGCGACTATGTTGAGAAAGGTTCGGTGAAATTAGAGTTCTGCAATACCGAACATCAACTTGCAAATATCTTTACAAAACCTTTAAATAGAGAAAGATTTGAAAAAATCAGGCTTGAACTAGGCATGATTAGGATTAATTAGCTAGTATCACTGTTTCAAATCTCTCAATGATTGACTAGTTTACAGTAGCTATGTTTTTAGATAATTGAATGTTTCTTTACATTAGTATAAGTTTGAGTCTTTATAATTATTTATTTTCTTGCATTTGTGTGCACCATACTAGGATTCGCTATGTCTAACGATGCTATTCTGATATTTTTGTGTCTAGTACTCATTGCATTTAGTTTTATAATCTGATTTGCATATTCATTTTGGGCGCTATCACTATTTCTTTCAACAGGACTAGCTTACAATTTTGAAACCACATTATAAGCTGTTTCGGGGTGCTTTTCTGAGGGGTCGACTTTAAGCGTGTCGAGGTGAGGGAGCTCCTGAATCGAAGGTCTAAATGGGCGGCCTGCAAAAGAGAAAACGTGACTGCCCCGGAGGGTTTCCCAGGAGGGGGCCCCTCCAACGGTCAAGTCAGATATTTGTAGAAAGAGAGAGAAAATCCAGAGAGAATATCTGGGAAGTAGTGCTAGAGAGAGAAAAGAATTACCTGAAATGAACAGTGACCGTATATATTTATAGGACGTCAGCTTTAGGGCACGAAATTTCGTACCCTGTTAGATGTCAAGCGAAAATCTCAGCGCCTCGGTAAGTGGGCCTGCCATTTATAATATTTATGGGCCAGGCTGGTTAGGTCGGTCATGCTGACGCGCTGAGGAATATTCCCGGGTTTTTAGGGGGCTTTCCTATAACCCCTTGATTGCCACGTGTCGGCCTGTGATCGGCCGTCGGACTTGTGGACCCCCTCTGATGACGTAGTGGTCAAGGGTCGGTCAAAAAATCCATATTTTGGGCCCCAACATTTAGCCCCTCGAATTATGTCAAAGGAAGACCTTGAGTTTGGCATGATTCAGAAGAAAAATGTGTACATGGGCGAGTCCTCTTTTGGCCTGAAATGGGCGAGTCCTCTTTTGGCCTGAAGTGGGCGAGTGCTCAACCTGGGACAGCCCCACCCAGAGAGCTGATGGATGGGCGAGTCCCCTTTGGCCTGAGAAGGGCGAGTGGTCAACCTGGGACAACCCCTCATTGAGAGCTGTTGGTTGGGCGAATCCTCTTTTGGCCTGAGATGGGCGAGTGCTTAACCTGGGACAGCCCCTCCTTGAGAGTTGTTGGTTGGGCGAGTCCTCTTTTGGCCTGAGATGGGCGAGTTCTCAACCTGGGACGACCCCTCCTTGAGAGCTTTTGGTTGGGCGAGTCCTCTTTCAGCATGAGATGGGCGAGTGCTCAACCTGGGACAGCCCCTCCTTGAGAGTTGTTGGTCAGGCGAGTCCTCTTTTGGCATGAGATGGGCGAGTGCTCAACCTGGGACAGCCACTCATTGAGAGCCATTGGTTGGGCGAGTCCTCGTTTGGCCTGAGATGGGCGAGTGCTCAACCTGAGACTAAACAAGCTCCTAGGAGAGTCCAAGTATTAGCCAACTGTATGGGGATGAAGCCCCTATGATGGCGAGTCGTATTTTGATCAAAATGGGCGACCCCTAGGGACTAAACAAACCCCTCGAAGAGCCCAAGTAACAGCCAAGTGTATGGGGATGAAGCCCCTATGATGGCGAGTCGTATTTTGATTGAAATAGGCGACACCTAGGGACTAAACAAGCCCCTGGGAGAGCCCAAGTAAGAGCCAACTGTATGGGGATAAAGCCCCTATAATGGCGAGTCGTATGTTGATTGAAATAGGCGAACCCTAGGGACTAAAAAAGCCCTTGGGAGAGCCTAAGTAATAGCCAACTCTATGGGGATAAAGCCCCTATGATGGCGAGTCGTATGTTGATTGAAATAGGCGACCCCTAGGGACTAAAAAAGCCACTGGGTGGGCCCAAGTGTTGATACTCTGTTCCTCTATAGTGACCTCGTGCTTGTCACATGATGGTCCTACTGTTCCAACCATGGGCTTTGAGCAGTATACACTGAGATTGGGCTTTAAAGGCCTATTTGGCCCAATCTGATCACACGGAGGGGTTGACGTCAAGAGTCCTTGTTATAAATGTCTTGAGAATGTCATTTTCCTAATCACTTGTCCTTTTCCCAAATTTAGGAAAGCACTTCTAGAGAGAGAATCTCCCAATCTTCGTTTTAATCTTCATCTTAGTTCTTCACACCTTCAACCAGCCTCAAGTTAATCTTCATCAGGTACGTTCCCGTTTTGTAATATACTTGTACTTTTAATCTTTCTTTTCTTCCTTGTTGTGCAAATAATGAGTTCTCCGCCCATTAGTCATAGTGATTCAGTTGACTAGCCTTATATCAATAATATCGACCCCAACTCGCCTGTTAATTCATATTGTTGTGAAAACTGCTCCACCAATAACCCCCATGCCTATAAAGTGGCGGATGAGAGTATTCGCCCAATGTTGTGCAATATAGTTGTAGAGAGTGTGTTGAATAAAGAGGCTGGGGTAGAGGTCTCTTTAGCAGTCCCTCTATATGGTAGGGCGTGTACTGTTATATTTCCAGATGGCGATGGGTTTGAGTGGTCTGTGTCTAGTATTTCAAGTTGGGTTGATCCTCTTGTGAATTATCCTTGGCAAGTGACGAAGGCAAACGACTTACTACAGGTTACTAGGCATCCTGCTGTTAGAATAATGGCGGAGGAGGAAGTAGTTAAGCCAACGACATCAGGGCAATCTGGCGAGTCCGTTACTCAACAACCCCATCTTGGATTCAGACGACCCTCCTTCCAGTTATTTTATAGACCAGAAGTGGCATAAGAAGCTGCATGGGGATAACGAGTTTCTCAAGAGCTTCGCCTTCAATTATTTCATAAATTATCCTTATGAGTTAAAACCTCTTAAGATGCTTCAAACGGTTAAGGATCCGCTCAAAAGATGTATAGCTTTGTATAGAATTGCTTTCTAGATAGGTCTTAGGCTTCCCTTACACCCTTTCATCATAGAGATATGTAGGCATTATGAGATAGTGCTTGCTCAACTCGCTCCAAACAGCTGGATGAACATCCTAAGTTTTATTGCTACCACTTTTTTAAAGGGTTTGGAGTGTTCGATAGAGACCTTCGTGTTAACCCATTACATGACCAGAGTGAATGGGAAAAATGTGGGTTGGTATACGATCGCCAATTGTAATAATGTCTTTACTGCTCGTGAGAAGGCCAACAATAATCACGATTGGAAGCATCAGTTTTGCTTTATGAGGCACCATGAGAGTGGGCGAAGGCTGGGTCTTCCAACTGAATGGAACGACAACGTTGATGTCCACGCCAAAAATAAGATGGTCACTCGCCTTTCTGTTGAGCAATCCAGGGTGGTCCAGTATTTTGGGTACAAGTTGAGGCCACACCCCAAGTATCCAAATGATCTGAAAAAGTCAGTCAGGAGACCTGTCAACTGGTTGCCTTGGAAGGATTATTTCAAGGACGACATCTTTTTGAGTTTCTGCGGCATCTCTTCCGTAGTGGATGCTGGTACTCGACCTTTCTTGACTTGGTGTTTTTGTATTCATATGGTACTGAGTAATTTATACTTGCTTCTATGCAGGCCCAGCTGCCATCATGGTTGATCCTGCAAAGACTGGGACTCTCACCAAGGCACAAGAGAAGGCCAGGGAGGCTGCTGAGCAAAAGAAGCTGCAGCAGAAGGCGGTTCTAGAGGCGAGTTCTTTTCTCTTTTTTCTTTCATGCTTCTAATTAACCATGTGAGTTCTAACATGGTTTCAATTGCAGAAGTTTGGTAAGAAGGGTGGCGAGTCTTCAGCTGCTGTTGGGGCCACCAAGGCGACCAAGCTTAAGGCGGACGAGAGCCAGGAGTCATTGCCTGCTCAGGAGATGGGCGACATTCTTGCCAACAATGAGGAGTCACCTTCCCTGTAGGTCACCAGGGTGGTGAACAAAAGTAAGAAGACCACTGCCAAGTCCAAGGTAGAGGCCAAGAGGAAGCAAGACCAGCTGAACGAGCAGCTAAAGAAAGACCTTGCTGGGGGTCTTCTCACTGGGCTCCCTCCTTCTGACTCTGAGGGGAGTGATTTTGATGCTCTGATTGTTCCTCCCCCTCCCAAGAAGACCAAGAGGGAAATCTCCTCCACTACCACCACTCCTTCTTCTGGGAGTTTCAAGATCAGGCTTCCCATTAAGAGGAACGTGGAGGCGCAGAGTCCTGAGGTGGCAAAGAGTCCAGTTGGAGCCTCCATTTCTCCTCTTCGCCCATATACAGCGTCCTCCCGGAACAACCAGACCACCATCGCCAAGCTTAAAGAGGTCTTGACGGATGAGGACCACGCTCATTTGAACAACGAGGGCACTGGTATTGACCTCCATTTGATGGAGAGCTTCGCTGAGGTAGGGGAAGTGAAGTTCTTTTACTTAGAAACACTTCGTGATTCTGGACTAACCCTTTTCTTCTTTTTGCAGTTCACTCGCCGGTTGGTCCATCATGAGGAGAAGATGGCTCAGGTAAGGCGAGAGGCTTCTGCTAAGGAGAAGCGTGCTCATGAGTGCTGGGCCAAGATGGAGGAGGCCCAAAAACACCTCAAGCTAGCCAAGGAAGAGCTGGCCAAAGCTGAGAAGGAGAGGGGCGAGTCTGAAGCCACCCATGCCAAGGCCCTGAAGGTAATACAGGAGAAGGACACCCGCCTGACTGAGCTGCAAGGCGAGGTTGACAACCTCAACAAGAGGTTGGTGGAGTTGGAGGATAAGGATAGGGATCAAACTCTGATCAAGCAGGGCTACGACATGGCCAGGGGCCTCCTCAGGCCAGGGGCCTCCTCAGGCCAGCTTTGGAGAAGTATAACACCTTGGTCAACTGGGAAGTTGAGCATCCCAAGATCGAGGGTCACTTGAGGAAAAAGCTCAAGGAGCGCCACCATGAGGAGGCTCGCCTCTGGAAGGCATTAGATCTCCAGGTGACTGGTACTTCTCCGGCGAGTACCTCAGCAGATGATGGTGGGGACGACCAAGGCCATGGTATTCAGCTTGAGGCTTCTGAGGCTGATAATCAAGAAGAAGGGCAGGGCGTTAAGGACCAGGAGCTGGAGCCAGAGGACACTGGGCAATAGGGAGACGTGGCTTGTGTCCAAGAGTGTGTGGCCTGTACACACCTTGACTTGTTTATTTTTGGAAAGTTGGAACGATTATTCCACCATTGTAAATTTCCAACTTCTGAATTTGCCAAAATTTGAGCTTGGCGACCCCTTGGTCGTCTTTAATGGAATTTCCTTCACTTTCACTTTGCTTGTGTGCTTTTCAATTTTGCCAGATACTTGTGATATTCATTTAAACCGTAGTAGTTCATAGGTACTTAGGGAACAATTGGGCGACCTTAGGATAGCCTTACTCGGGCGAATCCTAGGTAAGAGCATAATTACATTGCCCACTGGAGGGTCCAATGGGCGTTAATGTTGAACTAGGCCCGTGGGTACATGAAGTAGAGTTGGGCGATCTCAAGAAAGCCTCTTTTGGGCGAGTCCTGGGTAAGAGCATAACCGCATTGCCCACTGGTGGGTCCAATGGGTGCTAATGCTGAACTAGGCCCATGGGTACATGAAGTACAGTTGAGTGACCTCAGGAAAGCTTCTTTTGGGCGAGTCCTGGGTAAGAGCATAACCGCATTGCCCACTGGTGGGTCAATGGGTGTTAGTGCTAAACTAGGGCCATGGGTACATCAAGTACAGTTGAGCGACCTCAGGAAAGCCTCTTTTGGGCGTCTCCTGGGCAAGAGCATAACCGCATTGCCCACTGGTGGGTCAATGGATGTTAGTGCTGAACTAGGCCCATGGGTACGTCAAGTACAGTTGGGCGACCTCAGGAAAGCCTCTTTTGGGCGTCTCCTGGGTAAGAGCATAACCGCATTGCCCACTGGTAGGTCCAATGGGTGTTAATGCTGAACTAGGCCCATGGGTACATGAGGTACAGTTGGGCGACCTCAGGAAAGCCTCTTTTGGGCGGCTCCTGGGTGAGAGTATTACAAGCGACATTTGATTTAATGTTGTAAGTTTCCATTGAGATTTACAATACAAAGTGAGCAGTTATATACAAGCCGCCCCTGGAACATACAATATTAAAGCAGTAAATCTAAGGAATTTTATTAAGTGCTATCACCTAGATGTAGTATTTCCTCAGATTGTCCACATTCCAAAATCTTGGTAGTTGTTCACCCTCCAGAGTGGATAGGCGATAAGTACCCTTCATTACTTCTTCTACGACCAAGTAAGGTCCTTCCCAATTGGCGGTAAGTTTGCCATGGATTGCATCTTGTCCAACGGCCTCAACGTTCCGAAGAACCATGTCGCCTACTTGTAGTGGACGAGCTTTCACCCGCCTGTAATATTGTCTGGCCATTTGAACTTTGGCTATTGCCTGCTTCAAGACAGCATTGCCCCGTACTTCAGGTAGGAGGTCCAATGCTTCTGCCACGACTTGTTCATTTTCTTCCTCTTCGTATTCAATCATTCCCCAAGTAGGCTCCTTGATCTAAACTGGCATGATAACTTCTGAGCCATACACCAGCATGAATGGGCTCTCGCCAGTGGCGCTTTTTTGTGTAGTTCTTATGGCCCATAACACACACAGTAGTTCGTCGACCCATTTGCCTTTGGCGACGTCGAGCTTTTTTTTTTATCCCATTCAAGATTTGTTTATTGGCGGCTTCAGCTTGGCCATTTGTCTGTGGGCGAGCCACTAACATAAATAGCGGTTTTACACCATGCTTAGTGAGAAAGTTGGTGAGCTTTGGTGTGTTAAACTATGTCCCGTTGTTGAATACCATGTTCATAGGAACGCCAAACTTTGTGATGATCTTTTTCCAGATGAACTTGATTACGTCCCCTAAAGTGATGTTTTTCGTCGGCTCTTCCTCGACCCACTTGGTAAAATAATCAACAGCCACGAGGAGGTATTTTCTCTGGTACCGGCCTGTAGGAAAAGGACCCAGTATGTCCATTCCCCATTTGGAAAAGGGCAGAGGTGTTGATATAGGAGTAAGCTTGTTTGCAGGTTGTCTATAGACATGGGCGAACCTCTGGCACTTGTCACACTTCTTGACTAGCTCTGCTGCATCTGTACTTATTATCGGCCAGTAGTACCCTGTGGGAAGCGCCTTCCCAGCTAGGGAGCGGGCTCCTAGGTGGGCTGCACAGTCGCCGTCGTGGATTTCTTTAAGTATGGCCTTCCCCCTTTCTGGGGTGAGGCATTTCAGTAAGGGCTGAGTTATGCCCCTCTTGTAAAGTAGTCCCTCATGGTAAACAAACCATTCTGACTTTTTCTTGATTCTCTCAGCTTCTTCGTTGTTTTCTGGCAGCATGTCGTGTCTCAGGTATTGGACTATTGGGTCCATCCAACCTTCGGATCTGTCGAGCCATAGGGCCTATTTGTCTTCAATGGTTTTGTTGGGGAGTATTTCCCAAAACACCGATCTAGGATGATCATTTGGCGATGAGCTGGCCAGTTTGGCCAGTGCATCCGCCTCTTGATTTTCAGACCTAGGAATGTGGTTGACTTCAAAATTGTCATACTTTTCAATCGCCTGTTTGACCTTGGCTAGGTATCTTTGCATTGTGTCTTCTCAGGCTTCATAGTCGCCATTGATGTGCCCTACAACCAGTTGGGAGTTTGTGAAGGCTTTTATGCATTTTTTCCCAGCAGCAGTACACATCTCCATTCCCGCCACCAACGCCTCGTATTCAGCTTCATTATTGGAGGCTGGGAATAGGAATCTCATGGCGTATTCATACTTATTTCCCTCAGGGCTGATCATGATGATTCCAGCCCCGCTGCCATGAGATGTGGTCGAGCCGTCGACGTAGAGTCTCCAGAATTCAGTCGGTTCTTCCTTGTTATCAGGTCCAATAGTGCACTCCACTATGAAGTCAGAAAGGGCCTGCGCCTTGATGGCGCGGCGAGGTTCAAATTGTAGCCCGTAGGGTCCTAACTCGACCGACCATTTTATCATTCGCCCAGAGAAAGTTGGATTTTCTAACACCTTCTTCAGGGGTTGGTTCGTGAGTACCACCACTTGGTGTGAATCAAAATATGGTTTTAGTTTTCTGCTTGCTATGAGGTGGGTGAGGCCGAACTTCTCAATTTCAGGGTATCGAGTTTCAGCCCCTGCTAGGGCGTGTCTGACATAGTAGACTGGGACCTAAATTTCCTCTCTTTCCACAATCAAGGCTGCACTGATCGCCTTTTCTGCCACTGACAGGTATAGGTACAACACTTCTTTTGGGGCGGGGCTTACCATTCTCGGCAGTTGGGCTAGGTATTCTTTCAAGTTGTTGAACGCTAACTCAGCCTCTGGCGTCCATTCATACTTGCCCTTTTTCTTGAGTATGTCAAAGAAGGGAAGGCACCGCTCCGCCGATTTAGATATAAACCGTCTTAGAGCGGCGACACATCCTGTGAGCTTCTGTATTTCCTTTATGTTTCTTGGAGCTTGCATGTCGATCACTGCTTGGACTTTGTCTGGATTAGCGTCGATTCCCTTTTGGCTGATGACATAGCCTTGGAACTTACCCGCCTCTACCCCAAAAGTACACTTCTTTGGGTTGAGTTTCATCTTGAACTTTCGCAAAGTTTCAAAAGTTTCTTTGAGGTCGCCTAAGTGATCTGCAGGTGTTACACTCTTCACTATCATATCATCGACATAAGCCTCCATATTCCTACCCAACTGATCGGCGAAGAGCTTGTTTACTAGGCGCTGGTAGGTGGCACCCGCGTTTTTAAGTCCGAAGGGCATTGCTGTGTAACAGAACAAGCCTCTTTTCGTAACGAATGTTGTGTGCTCCTGGTCATCTGGATGGAGGGCCAGCTGATGGTACCCGGAAAAAGCATCCAGGAAGCTAAGAGTTGCGTGGCCTGCAGTCGAGTCCACCAGTCCCTCGATCCTGGGTAAGGGAAAGCTATCCTTAGGGCACGCCTTATTCAAGTGTGTGAAGTCAACACACATACGCCAGGTGCCGCCAGACTTCTTCACCATTACCACATTAGCCACCCACTCCAGGTATTGGCACTCTCTGATGAACCCTGCTTCCAACAGTTTCTTGACCTCTTCTTAAACCGCCGCATTTTTCTCAGGACCTAGATTTCTCTTTTTTTGTTTGACCGGTTTAATCCGGGGGTTTACACTCAGTTTGTGGATGATTACCTTTTGGGTCGATGCCGGGCATTTCTCCTACAGAGAAGGCAAATATGTCCTGATATTCAACAAGTAGTTGGTGGATATTGCTTTGGGTTTCTTGACCAAGCATCCCCCCAACTCTTACTGTGCGTTCTGGGCGGGTGGGGTCTAGGGCGAGTTCTGTCACTTCCTCCATCGGTTCTGGGTGATGCTCAAACTCAACCCTTGCATCAACTTCCATAGCATCAATCGACATAATGCTCGGCCCCAACTCTTTGGGCAGCTCTTGCTCCTCCAGCTTTCTCTTTTTTCCAGCTGGTGGATCTTTGAGAGATGCTTTGTTGCTCTCCAGTTTATCGGGGATATCCAGTGGATCCGCCCTTACTGCAGGCTGGAACTTAAGGGATGTGTAGTAGCATTCTCTCGCCTCAGCCTGACTCCCGCATAACTTGCCCACAGTATTGTCATCACATTCGAACTTGAGCATCAACATATGGGTGGCGATGACCGCCTTAATCTTGTTCAGGGTTGGTCACCCAATAAGGGCGTTGTAGGCCAATGGAACATCGAAGACAAGGAAGTCGACATCAATAGTTCTCACCTTGCTGAGTTTCTTGTCACCCACTCTAACTTTCAGTTTTACAGTGCCTAACGGCTCCACATTGTGGCCGCCGAAGCCTACCACTGGGGAGGCGTATCTGAACATGCTTTCCTCGCCCCCTGCTAACTTTTGTAGACAATTGATGTGGATCACGTCGGCAGAACTTCCGTGTCAATCAGAATTTTGGGGACAATCAAGTCGCCTATCTTCATCTGGACGACTAAAGGGTCGTCATGGGGTAGGTGTAGGTCTTGCCTATCTTGTGCCTTAAAGGTCATCTCTGGCATGGTGAGAGGTTTCACCATCAAATTCTGTCTAAGGCTTCTCACATAAGTCTTTCTTCCTGCTACTGACGGGCCTTATGAGGCGAAACCTCCTGAAATTACTGCACAGAATTTTGTGCTAGTGCTACCTTCCGCCTCGTCAATGGGTTTAACCGAATGCACAGTCTTGCCCTTTGCCTCCTTAAGGTTCTTGTTCAGCTTGCCCTCTTTAGCCCATGTTCTCAACACTCGATCAAGGAACCTGCACATGTTTGTGTAATGGCCATGCTCTTTGTGGTACTCACAAAACTTTGCTTTGTTTTGTATTTCTCGGAGGTTGTGAGTGGTGGAGGTATTGGCAAGGTCATTTGTTCCCTGATCTCCATAAATATGGTCTGTATATCTGTCTTGAAGGGTGAGGGCTCTTGCTCTTGGAACTTCCTTTCGGGCGCACGCCCTTGGGGCGACTTCTTGTTTTTGGGCTTGTCATCAATGGTGAATGCTTGCTCATGGGATTTTCTCTTTCTCGGCCTCTTGAGACCCACCAAGTCGGTAGCTGTGAGATAGGCGTTCGCCTTTTGCATCAGGTAGGCGAAGGAGTTGTTCGCTTTCTTGGCGAGTGAGAATTTCAGGTTCTCGTCCAGTAGGCCATTCATGAAGGCGATATAGGAAGCCTCGTCTGAAAGATTGGCGATTTGGCTAGCTTCGTCATTAAACCTCTTAAGGTAACTTCTGAGATCCTCATTTTCCTTCTGAACGATTCCCTGAAGATGGACGCCCGTCTTCTTTTTTTGTCTATATGCCATAAATTCGTCTGAAAATTCTCTGGCCAGCTGGTCATAATTTTTGAGCCACCTCAAAGCTGCGCCCGTTAGGGTTGACTGGAAGTATCGACACCAGACCGCGTCACTTGCTGCTTGTAACATCATTTTGGATTCAGAGACAGCCAAGTGATCGCCTGGGTCCGTTTTTCCAGCGTAAGAGGGCATCGAAGGCACTCTTGGTTTTGGGGGCATGGGGGCATTCATAATGGCATCACTGAATGGTAGAGGCATTAGTGGGAGCTTACCCGAAGTGTTATCATTCTGAGGGCAAAGGCGATCACTCAAAGGGCGGCTGCAGCCAGCCCCCTCGCCCTTTGGGGGGTTCGGATCATAACCGTCATAGTTAGCGTCATTATCCCCATAATTATCATATTCGCCCCCGTAGCCTGGGTCAAATTCGCCCGCCCCATATTCATTACCCTCAAAGCACCCTCTCCAAAATTTGAATAAATAGGGATGGGTTGTTTACCTTGGGACTTGGGCATGGATGACGCCTCCGAGGTGAGGTGAAGCGAAGGTTAGCTGTTTGCCAAGACCGGCGTGGAGGTCGACTTTGCCAGATGTTTCTGCTGCGAGTAGAGCAGTTTCTTGTTGTTCAAATACACACGAGCGTCTACCTGGGAATGGCCCCCAGGGTGGGCGAGTCGTGAGTAGGTCTTCTGGGCGACCTGTGGGTCAATAGGCCTCTTGCCCTCACGCTTTGAGCGTTGGCGAGTGTCTTTTCCAGGGTTTGGGCGAGCCACCATAAAGGGGTCCTGGCGACCGGGAATTGTGAGAATATGGTGACTTCCCGCCTGGCGCCCGCCTTGATTAGGGTTCTGGCGAGTCAACTGTGACGCCTTTGGGCGAGGGGTGGCATAGAGCCTGGGTTGAGTCGCCGCGGCCACTTGAGCGAGCATCCTCGCCCCCTTTTTCATCTCTCTATGGAAGAGATCCATCATAGATTTCTGCATGTTAAACATAGATTTCTGTATGGTATGCATGGATTTCTGAAGATGCTTTTCTGTGACAAACTGGACTTGACGAGTCGAGTGTCGACCCGAATGTCCTCTCGAGGATTGGGGAGTTTCACTAGATTGTACTGACTTTCTGGTCTCATCCTCTACACGGAAACCATCCTCTTCCAGGGTCGGCATCTGGTTCGGGTTGAGGGGTTGAGAGTTGAGAGGAGAAGAAAGTATGTAGCCTCTGGATCTTGTGGAGTAGACCATTCAACAAAGGGGGCGCCAATGTTTCGGGGTGCTTTTCTGAGGGGTCGACTTTAAGTGTGTCGAGGTGAGGGAGCTCCTGAATCGAAGGTCTAAACGGGTAGCCTGCAAAATAGAAAACGTGACAGCCCCGGGGGGTTTCCCGGGAGGGGGCCCCTCCAACGGTCAAGTCTGATGTCAGGCAGAAACTTCAGCGCCTCGGTAAGTGGGCCTGCCATTTATAATATTTATGGACCAGTATTTTCGGCTATATACTTCACCATATGAGCAAGTATTTTCGTTTTGGAACAAAACTATTTGAGCTGAATTTTTTTTTTTTGGTATTTCTTTAGCAAAATCGGAATTTATTTAAAAAAATATTGTGTGGAAAAGGGAGAGCCAAAAAAGTAATAGAGGGAGAATAAGTGAAAAAACAAAATTTGGGAAGTTTATCGATATTATTTTGTGTTTTTATTTTTGGAGTTATAAGGTGATATTGTCTATATCTTTTTGGGTACAAAATATTGCATGTTTAGTTAAAGAAATTCAGCTAATATATTTTCTTAAAAATTGCTCTACATGGCCGAAATTCCTTTACATACTTAGCCAACTTGATTTTTCTTATCATAACCAAAATGATTAAACACTTAGACACAATCCCCTAATTCCTTGTGCTCAAAGTTGTCTGAAATGTCTTCATGAAGATTAAAGTGTTCGATTACGAAGTAATGTTTGTGTATGATGAAGAATGTTCTAATTTGGATAATGCTCGTTCCCTATCTATCTAAGTGAAGCATCTTCTAAGGGGGAACACATGTACAAGCCCCTCAGGAACAATACAATACTAACAAGGAACAAGGAAAGAGGAAGCAAGCATGGGAAAGTTGAACGTTATTGGTAATGTTTCTGTTCAAGGTAAAGTAGTTGAGTTACACGGCAAAGGGAAACTTAAAGCACAAGATCGCCGCCAAAACCGTCGTCATGATCAACTTATTAACCTTCTTGGACAGATTGTCAAACCATATCGTTAACTATTTTTTCATGCATATCATTACATCCATCGGATTATTATTACTTATGTTTTGTGTGCTTACATCATTAATGTAGACATAGCATTAATAGATTGGTGCGTGAGCTACTAGGAGTCATACTTTTGTTAGAAACAAGTTTTTGCTAAGACTCATATTTATATTTTTGTTAGGAAAATGTTCTACCTTCTTTGACATAGTGGCCTTTTCGATGATGTCAAAAGGGGGAAAAGTAATAGTGATGCTAGGTAATTAGGACTATTATCTTGCCTAGTATTTGAGTAGGTTTATTTAAGTTTGATCTATTTTTAGCTTTATTTTTATATCTATTCGATGATGAATGTAATTGCAATTTTTATTAATGAAGCATAAATTATATTATATTGTTTTATGTAGGAGGAACTTAATCTTTCTTTGGTTTAAGCTCTTATATATTGTCTAATGTCTTTCTTTAACTTTGTTTGGCTTCATTATGTTACTGTCGTTATTGTGTTGTGCTAGTAGAAAAGAAAAGGAGAGAAAGACGTGAAAAGAAAATTTGAAAAAAAAGGACGTGATGAGCACTGATTGAAATATTAAGGGGGAAGAATAAAACAAAGTGCTTATATTGTTATATATTCTATAATTACATTGATTGGTTATTATCTATGACATATAAATTGCATCACTAATATCTATTTCTTAATAGAATGTTACTATGGGTTTGCCATCATCAAAGATGGGGAATTTATTGGATCAAGATTGTTTTGATGATGACAAACTAAATTAAGTTTAATGAAATAAAATACATGTTAGTTGAACTATTGATTTAATATATTGAAGTTACTAATGTGTTTATGCAAGCTTGTAGATTAGTTCATATTGATAGGTTGAAGCATGAAGTTGCTACACAACAATGGAGATGACAATCAAGCATGAAGACTTATGAAACTCTACATTTTAATGGTTATATTTATTAGAGTTCATTTGTTAAAGTTCTTAAAGATGAAGTTAATTTGATTAATTAATTAGTTGGGCAAACTAAATAAATGATTTGAGAGAAACGTTCTTATATTGAGAAACGTGACAATGGAGTATTTCTTAGGTGAGACGTTACTTATTGGGAGACTACAGTTTACACGTACATTTAGTATTTCCTATAAGATTATTATTTTGATAAAAATAAATTATTTACTAGGTAATATTTTTACTTGAGAGTATATTGATCTTTTATATAGAAAAGATATCTCTTACATATGGAAGGATTTTATTTTGGAAATATTCAGATTTTATTATATACTATATAGTAACCGAAAAAATTAGATACTTTCCTAGTGAAAATTTGTCTATTATTTGGTAATATATTATCTTGATAGAAAAGATATTATTTGGTCAATATTGTGTTGAAACTTCTACTGGTTTGATACATATATTTTGGGATATTTATTTTTGATATCTTTGAGCTCAAAAAGTATTATTTACAAAGATATTATTTTTAGGTAAATTAAAAATCAGAATTTCACTTTTTTTTTTCGGAAAAACTATTTTGCCTATATAAAAGGGAGTTATCTATCATTTGAAGTTAGCAGTTTTTATAACCCCTAAGTGTTCATATTTTCATAGAGAATTATTTTGAGAGAACACTAAAGTTTGCCTAAGTAATTAAAGGATCATATTAACAACTTCTAAAAGAGCTATAGAATTAAATTGTACCTTATGCTTTTGAGAGGTTGAGAGGTAAACAATATTTCTTAGAGTTAAGGATAGTTTGGATTACTGTCCAATGGATTAGGCTTAGATCAGAGTAATTGGGTCTAAGTTCGTTTGGCTTGAATCAGAGTAATTGGGTTCGAGTTCGTGACTTCAATCAGAGTAATTGGGTTGGAGTGAGTTGGGTTGAACCAGAGTCGGTTTGATCGAGTTGTACTACTGATTAATGAGAAGAAGTAGTCATTGAAAGTCCTTCGGGTCGTGGTTTTTCATCGTTTGTAGTTTCAAAGGGTTTTCCACGTAAAATCGTGAGTGATTTCATTATTGCTACTACTTGTTTCTTAGCTTTAACTAACGTTGTTCCTTGTTTCAGTAAACGTTCCTTAAGTCAACGTTCCTTAAACTTAGTAACAATCCTAAAAGTACAACAATTGTTCTAAATAGTTTAAATTCGGCAAAAAGTTTAAGAACACAATTCACCCTCCCTCTTGTGTTCTACCGTGCTACTAACAATAATGTAATATCACGTAACATAACGCAGCATAACGCACCACTACGTAACTTAGAAAACCGAAGAAGACTTCAAGGCACACTCAACAAATCTCCACCTTGACTTGAATCTTCTCCAGACAACAGATATACCAGATGCATACCAAAATGCCAGCAGTACTCAGACTCTCCCTCGGTATTAGATTGCTCCTGAGAGCTCAGAATGCTCTTACGTCCAAGAGCTCAGATTGCCCCAAAAGGCCCAGATGCCCCGAAAGGCTCAAAATGCCCCTAAGTCTAGGAGCTCAGATTGCTCCTACGGGCACAGAACGCCCAAAAGGGCTATCAACAGCTTGAAATATATAACAAGTCCAAAAAATGTTGAAACTTGCTATGAGGAACCGATTTGGTGAACATTTCAGCAGGATTGTCAGCAATGCCAACTTTCTTCACCTTAATTCGCTTCTCAGTTCTCAGAAAATGATATCTCACATCAATGTGTTTGGTCCTGTCATGATGAACTTGATCCTTGGCTACACATATCGCTCCCAAATTGTCGCAGTATACTAAAGCCTCATCACTATGTAGACCAAAATCTCCAACTAGCCCTTTCAGCCATATTCCCTCCTTTACAGCCTCTATTAATGCCATGTACTCTGCTTCCGTAGTAGACAATATTACTGTAGGTTGCAAAGTCGCTTTCCAACTGATCACAGAACCACAAAGAGTAAATACGTAGCCAGTCATTGATTTCCTACTGTCAACATCTCTAGCATAATCTGAATCAGAATATCCAGCTACCAAACACTCTGTATCACTTCCATAAATGAGACCAACATCAGATGTCCCTCTTAGATAACGAAAAATTCGCTTCACAACTAGCCAGTGCTCCTTGCCAGGATTAGCCATAAACCTGCTAACTACACTAACAGCATGTGCCAGATCAGGTCAAGTGCAGACCATAGCATACATCGAACTACCTACTGCACTAGAGTAAGGAACCTTCGACATATACTCCTTCTCAGCTTCAGACTGTGGTGCAAACGTAAGAGACAAATTTGCGTTTGCTGCACTTGGAGTACTTAAGGGTTTTGCTGTAGACATGCCAAACCTGGACAATATCTTTTGAATATAACTTTTCTGTGACAAGAAAAGTTTCTTATGTGCTCTATCCCTGTAAATCTCCATACCCAGTATTTTCTGTGTTGCACCCAAATCTTTCATCTCAAACTCTGCACTGAGAAGACCCTTCTGTTTTTGTATATTGTCCTTGTTCCTCGCAGCTATGAGAATATCATCTACATACAGGACTAAATAGATAAAAGAGCCATCTTCTACCTTCTTATGATAAACGCAGCAATCATACAGACTCCTGTTGTAGCCAAGCTCAATCATATAACTATCAAACTTTTTGTACTATTGTCCAGGAGACTGCTTAAGTCTATACAAGGACTTCTTGAGCTTGCAAACCCAATCTTCTTTACCAGGAACATGAAACTCATATGGTTGGGTCATATAAATCTCTTCTTCCAACTCTCCATGAAGAAAAGTTGTCTTGACATCTAGTTGCTCAAGTTCTAAATCCTGATGTGCAACTATTGCTAGTAGCACTCTGATGGAAGTGTGTCTGACTAATGGTGAGAATATCTCATTGTAGTCTACCCCTTCTCTCTGAGTGAACTCTCTTGAAACTACTCGAGCTTTATACTTAATACCCTCAACAGGTGTAATTCCTTCCTTCTTATTGTAAATCCATTTGCAAGTAACAATCTTCCTCTCTAATGGTCGTTTGACTAGTTCTCAGATTCTGTTCTTGTGTAGTGACTCCATTTCATCACCCATTGCACAAAGCCATTGGGTTGATTCACTACCTGAAACAGCTTCTTTGTACGTGGATGGTTCATAAGAATCCACCTCTTAAGCAACCTCCACTGCATATACCACATAATCCTCATGCCACCTTGGAGGTCTAGTTGTTCTTCTTGCACGGTCATAAGTTATACCATGTGTAACACCCCGAATTTCCGTCTAATTTAAAACCATTTAAAATCACGAGTTGCAGCAGAAAAACCCTAGAAATTTGAAGCGCTACCGCCGTATTTAATGTTCAAATTAAATACAAGGCTAGAAAGAAGCCAAAATGTTTATATCCCAAACATAAATACTAGATAATTAAATAATAACTATCTTATCAACCTAAACTTAAGACAATTAATCCAAAGGAAATAGAAATAATAAATAGTAACTATTAATTCTCATGCAAGAGAATTAATCTCATTATAAATATAAAAATCCCGATATTAAAGAAGTTCCAAACTAACAACAAAATAAATTGTTTTTAGAAGATATACGATCTTCTTGGTTCGCTTTCACTAGCTCCCAACTTACGAGCTACAATCCTGGCAATCTACTCCCCCATACAGACGAATTCCATATAGGTTCATCATAGGTCCACCATTGAAGAGAAATGGACAACAAACACAAGTAAAAAGGAAAAACAACCAATCAGCTACGTTGAGTAATTCATAACCACATAGTCCATTTAAATCTCCAAATTAAGCCAACATGCTTAATAAACATGCCCGAATAAATAAAAGACGATATGCTTAAATTTAAACAACCAAACAATCCAAATAAAAAATCTCAATTTTATTATTATCCATTAACCAAGTTCATTAGAGATAAGAGAATCGTAAGAATGTCGGAACCAACTGCAGAAGGCTCAATGGGATCTTAGTCCCGTGCACATTGGCAAAAGAGGGATCAACCGTCCCGGAGTATAAGTGACTCCCGAAGTACTTCTAGATGTTCCTAAGTATGCATACCCTCTCTCAACCCTTAGGTTTACAAGAAGAACAGTTTTGCAATAAAACTTACTCGCCTAATCATCATATATGGATACAAGATTTCAGTACGTTGGAGCCATACACCGCAGAATATGAATCCACTCAACGAAACAATTGACAATTCCCATTCGCTCCCTTCGGTGGATCCATTACCAAAGAAATCTTAACTCCCAATTAATCAATTCAAAGGTGATCACATAATCAAGTAAATCACATAATCTTGGCAATTCTCAAGTAACGCAATATGATTACAATTTCCGATGGCATTTTACATGAAGGGCATCTAGGCTTTAATTCAAAATCACCTAATCCAATAGTCAAAGTTCATTTCAACTTATTGAAGTAACCTGCTTCTAATATGAATCCACATGGTTACTAACATGATACAAAAATAGCAATACACGTATAATATTCCAATTGAACAATTATTAACATAATTTTCGTTCAATAAACATAATAAATCATGCATCTTCTCACACGAATATTAACAAGTAGATATTGCTACACAAAGTGAATTTCCAACATATTACATACATTCACTAATATAATTCTATACGAATCATCACAAGGAAATAACTCTCAATTATCCTCTCCAAAATACTCACAAGTCCAATATGAATTATCATTCTCAATCCAATACCAGACAACATGAATTCAATTTCCATTAGACATGAATTATGACAAAGAAATTACATAATTCACCAACCAATACTAGACGATGAATTACCTTTAGCAAGTAAGGCAAATCACGACAATTAACATAAGCTCCTTACGTTCACGTGCGGTCAACGGGTCCTAACAAGTCCACAATGCACCAATAGTCAAAACCTTGACTTCTAAACCACTTTATTAAACTTTAAAGATGATTTAGTAGCCTTAATTAAATTAATTAAGTTGCTGGAATTTTCAGTTACTCATGCATGCTCAAAGTTTCCAAAAATAATTTTTACAACCAAATTAGGAAATTTTCCAAAAACCCTAAAAACAAGTCAACAAGTCAACCACCATCACCAACACCAAACACCACCGCACCACCGCCGCTGACCACCGTCCAGCGGCGGCGGTGGCCGTGACAGCCGCCCAGTGGCTGCGCACGATCCAGCCGTGTGCTGTACACGGCCTGGCCGTGCTCGGCCAGCCGGATACTTTTTTTTTTTTTTTTTTTTTAAACAATTTTAACAAACCCAAATCTAATTAAATCCTAACAATTAATAAATTTCCAGATTTAATTAAATCACAAGATCCAACCTTTTGAAATCAAACTTTGATTCAATTCAATAAAACAACAAACCCAACCCTAATCATGATCCTATCATGCAAAAACAATAGAATCTAGCAAACACTAGGCAAAACATAAATTAGGGTTTACTCATACAAAACTAGGGTTCATTAAAAACTCATACTTGAATCAAATCTAAAGTTTTTGAGAATCAAAAACAAGTTTAGAACACTTACTTGAAAATCAAAGGATTAAAGTTCCACAAAGGATGAATTGTGAAAGAGTGTTGAAATTTTCTTTCTTTTCTCCTTGAGTTCGGCCGTGTGAGAGAGAGTAACGTGTGTTTTTTTTTTTTTTTTTTTGATTTGGTAAAGAGTCAGTTAAGTTTGGAAGCTGAGTGTATTTAGGAACCCAAATACACTCCTTCCTTATCTCAACTTATTCTTTCTTAAAACCTCTCCTAAAATTACTCCACTAACCAAGAATTTAGAAAACAAAATTTTAAAATAAAATTCAGCATTTCTTCACCAAATTTCGGCTAGGGTGGCCGAAAATAAGGCCCAGTAAAGCCTTGTAATTTGCGGCCACTTCCGAAAATTGTGGAGCTCAATTTCTTTTATTTGTTTTGGCCCAATTACATTTTAATTAAGTCCAAAACCAGAACCCAATATTAATTAGGCACTTTAAACATTTATGAGCCCAATTAATTAATTAAATACGAAATTACATTTTCTTTTAAGTAATTATTATTCCAAAATGAATAATAATACGGGGTATTACATCCTTACCCCCTTAATAGAAGTTTCGTCCTCGAAACTTAGGATCACCACCAAAGTGAAGCTAGTTCCATAAGGCGAAATGTTTTCACCACACTTTCAAAGTTCAATACACAACAATGTAACTCGAAAGTTTAAAAGTTTTCACAACTTTTTCCAAATAACAAAAATGAGCATGATGCAATGCAATGCAATGAGTTTTCCAGTCTTTGTTTTTTTTTTCTTTTGTGGATTGTTACACCCTTCCCCCCTTAAAAAGGTTTCGACCTCGAAACTAAGGTTAAGTACCTTGTTCGAACAGTTGAGGGTAATGCTTGCGCATATCAGCCTCAGTCTCCCAAGTCGCTTCTTCGACTTTGTGGTTAGCCCACAACACCTTAACAAGATTGATCGTAGACGCACGAGTTTTCTTTGTTTTCTCGTCTAGGATCCTCACAGGTTTTGTTCGCTCCTCAAGGACTCGAACTGGTTGCTCTTCATATGTAAGTGTGTCATCTAACACTACCTTTTCAGGATTCAGCACATGACTTGGATCATGGTGATACCTCTTGAGTTGTGACACGTGGAACACATTGTGCACTTGCTCCAAATTCATAGGCATAGCAAGCCTGTAAGCGACCTGTTCAATTCTTTAAGAATCTCGTAGGGTCCAACGTACTTTGGGCTAAGTTTTCCTTTGCGCCCAAATCTCATCCACTACAAGAAAACATGCTGATTGCGACCGATATGTGATTGGTGTCTAAGCTATGGTTTGGGACCGATTCTGCGACAGATACCATAGTCAGTCGCAGATCTGCGACCGACTATAGTGTCGGTCTCAGCATCGGTCGCAGTTTGAATTATCTGTAAAAAAAAAATAAATAAATAAAATAAAAACCCAGCCCCCGAATCTAATCGACCGACCCCCCTTACTCTCTCTGTCACACCTAAACCCAAAAATCCCCAAAATTCCCCAACCCGATTTTCCCCAAAATCCCCCCACCCACTCGCCGTCCACCGCGCGCCCGCCGGCCGTCCCCCTGCACCTGCCGGCCGCCGACCCCGTGCGCCTGCCGGCCGCCGACCCCCCCTCTCTCTCTCTCTCAGTTTTGTTGTTTGTACATAAATGATTTATTGTTTATTGTTTTCAGGCCACCTCCCCCACCGTGCGCCCCACCCCGACCGCCCACCACCTCCGCCACCGCGCCTCACTCTCCACCGTTCCCTACGTGAGTCATCATCCTTGTTTCTCTCTCGATCGCTAACCAACAGTTGCGATCGATTTGCGACCAAATATCGTCGGTCGCTAAAAGTCTGGTGGCTAAATTAATGTCCGTCGCAAAATTGGTCGCTAAAATAATTATTGGTTTTAAAAAAAAAAACAGATTAGCAAACCAAAATTTTGGCTGCTAATCTGTCTATTAAGAAATCCCTTTCCTCAAACTACAATCATGTCTCAACTCTCAAGTCTAAAGTCCAAACATTATGTTACAGATATGAGATCACCACAACAGACCAATTTGCAATTTCATCAAATTATAGACAAACTCAGATTTAGAATTACTAAGGAACCAAAAAAACAATACTTGTAATTGCAACTTGTCTTCTTAAGGACGATTTATTTACACAAAAAAAAAAAAAAAAATCCAACACAAAACCAGATCTAGCAAACACAAAAGAAAAAGAAAAATTAAACAAACAAAAAAAAAAATGCCGACACAAACCCAGATCTTCAAACAAGAAAACAAAAGAAAAAATTACCAAAAACAAAACAAAATCCCAGATCTAGCCCATGAGGAGACTCATATTTGCATCTATCGACACTGATGTTCTTGACATTGATCTTCTTCTTCTTCAAGCTTTCCTCCTAGATGTTCCTCTTCTTCACGATTTTCTCGTTTTTGAGTTTGTGGGTGAGGCGATGATTTCGATGATGGTTGGAGGTGATAATGAGACGGTAATAGAGAAAAGGTGGTCAGAATTTATGGGTGGTGGGTGGTCGGAAATCGAAAATTGCGTGAAGCTTGGTTGGTGGTGATGGAGTTTTGTGGTGAGTGAAGATGGAGGAGGGAGTACTAAGTTTCTTGCTATGGGAGGAGGAAAGTTCAGGTGAGATGAGAGAGAGGGAGAAGTGAGGAGAGAGAAGTAAAGGATAGAGAAGAAATAAAGGGGCGGTGGGGGTGGGAGGGTTTTATGGGCTTATTTATATTTAGGGTAATTAGTGAAGAAGTTGGGTGGGATTTAGTTTAGAAAAGGGAAGAAAGCCCATTCAAATTAAAGGTAAAGGAGGAAGGTCGCTCCGGTAAACCCAAAATTAGTGATTTGCGACCGTTTTTTGTGACCGGTGAGTTGTCAGTTGCAAATTTTGATGCTTAGCGACCGATTTAATTTCGGTCGCATACTTCGGTAGTAGATGAGCTTATTTCTTGTAGTGTAGTTTTTTCTTATCAATTGTTTGTTTGGATTTTTTTAAAATAGGATTTCTGAAATGATATTTGATTTCTTCTTTGTTTTGATAATGATGTCTTACTTGAAAGAAGGGTTGCTATAGCAAAAGGGAAACCAGTTAAGAAATAAAGCACTTAAAGAGAGAAGGGTTAAAAGGAAAACCATTGGGGAGCAAATAATAGAATTGGTAATATTGCTTTAACCTTTCTCTTGACTTCAATTGTCGTTGTTTATGTTTTTCTGCATTGTGAATGTCATTATTATCCCCCTCCCCCCAAGTGTTGTATATATTACATATATACAACCACCCGTGAGTGATGGGTTTATAATCACTCCCTAGAGGGTAATGGGTGATTACCCCCCTTGGTAATGGGATGATTACCGGCCCCCCTTTCCCTTGTGTTGTTGGAGGTTGTTTGTGAATGTATTTATGTAGTTTGGTTTATTATATATACATCAAGTATATAAAATAAACTCCCGTGGGTAATGGTGGAATTACTCCCCTTGGTAATGGGATAATTACCTTGTCTTTTTGTTGTTGGTTTCTTGAGAATGTTTAAGATATTTTAAAAGTTAACATAAACAAAGGGAAAAACATAATAATTTATTTACATAATAATAATAAGTGTTTTGTTATGACCGTATATGCAGTAATGATGAGAGGGGCTCGAAAATGGATGTATGAGAGACGGGATGGGAAAAACTGTAATGTTGAATTTGTTAGAGCTGTAAAAGAATTTGCAAAATTTGCTTGCCAGCAACCAAGTTTTGAGGAATACCCAAAATTGAGATGTCCATGTTCTAAATGCAAGAAGTATTTGGAGGTTGATGAAGTTAAGTTGCATGTTTTTAAATTTGGCTTTCTTAAAGATCACTGTAGGTGGGTGTGTCATGGAGAATCATATGATGATTTGCCACCTATGCCTAGCACCTCCACTATAGTTCAAGAACCTATTCCAACCAACCCATACCAAGACATGGTGATGGATGCTTTATGGGGTGGGTATGACAATGTTCGAAACGAGGGATTAGATGGTGTACATGAAAACCCAAATCCTAAGGCTCAAGAGTTCTTTGATTTGATGAGAGCACCTAAGGAGCCATTGTTTAATGGTTGTCGTGTTTCCGTGTTAGAAATGGCTGCAAGGATAATTAATCTAAAATGTGAATATAACATACCTCATAGAGGTGTGGATGGCATTGCTTCATTGTTCAAGGATGTTATACCCGATGAGAACATGATGTCTAAGACCTCTAATGAAACTAGGAGAGTGCTTCAAGGTCTTGAACTTCCTCATCAAAAAATTCATGCATGTCCTAATGGTTGTATGTTATATTGGAAGGATGATGTGGATTTGGAAAGATGTCGAAAATGTAACGAGGAGCGATATAAGGTCAATTCTAGGGGTAAGCCTATTCCTGCCAAAGTGTTGACATATTTTCCAATTACACCAAGGTTGCAAAGATTGTATGCAACTAGGAACATAGCCGAGCAAATGAGGTGGCATAAAGATAATCCTCGTGCCAGTGGTGTAGTGGCCCATCCAAGTGATGGAGATGCTTGGAAGGAATTTGACAAGGATTATCCTGATTTTGCATCCGATGCTCGTAATGTTCGTCTTGGGTTGTGCACTGATGGGTTTGAACCATTTGGGCAATCTGGGAGGAAATATTC
Organism: Tetragonia tetragonoides; assembly: GCA_038025085.1. Lineage (NCBI taxonomy): Eukaryota > Viridiplantae > Streptophyta > Magnoliopsida > Caryophyllales > Aizoaceae > Tetragonia > Tetragonia tetragonoides. The sequence continues at coordinate 35,488,414 of CM076141.1, forward strand.
TTGTTGGCCCGTTATTGTACACCATACAACTTGCCACCCGGGTTGTGCATGAAGAAGCCATACATGTTTCTTAGCATCATTATTCCCGGGCCTAAAAACCCTAAAGGAAACTTGGATGTGTATCTCCAACCTCTTATAGATGAATTGAAACATTTGTGGGAGTATGGGGCATTGACGTATGATGTGTTTAAGAAAGAAAACTTTAATATGAGAGTAGCACTTATGTGGACTATAAATGATTTTCCCGGTTATGGGATGTTAGCAGGGTGGTCTACTTTGGGCAAGCTTGCATGTCCTTATTGCATGCTTAAGACAAGAGCATTCTATCTTAAACACGGAGTTAAGATGTCGTGGTTTGACTGTCATCGGCAATTTCTAAAAGAAAATCATCCATTTCGCCGAAATCGAAGAGCTTTTTATAGGGGTAGGAGAGAGAGAGTCGTCCCCCTCCACTAAGGTTAATTGGGGAACAAATATGGGAGATAGTTTCTAGATTGTTCAGGAGTAATGATTTACAAACAAGGGCAAATGAAAAGAAGGGTGGTTGGTTTAAACGAAGCATCTTTTGGGAGCTTCCATATTGGAAAAATCTCCTAATTTGCCACAACCTAGATGTCATGCATATTGAGAAAAACTTCTTTGATCAATTAATTTACACTATCATGATGATCAAAGGTAAGACAAAGGACACGACTGGTGCAAGAAAAGATATGGCCTTACATTGTGACCGTCCAAATCTAGAACTTGTTTATGATGAGGATGGGGGAATTGTGATGCCTAAGGCTAACTTTGCTCTAGGAAAGGCCGAATGTAAAGTTTTGTGTGAATGGATAAGAAAGTTAAAATTTCCAGATGGATATGCATCGAACTTGGGTAGGTGTGTTGACATGCAACATTGCAAGCTCTCGGGAATGAAAAGTCATGATTGTCATGTTTTTATGGAGATATTGCTACCAGTGGCACTTAGAGAGTTGCTTCCACCTGAAGTGTGGAATCCCATAACTGAGATAAGTCAATTTTTTCGGGATTTATGCTCTCCTTGTTTCAAGGTTGCTGATATGGTTCGTCTTGAAGAAAATATTCCTGAAATTCTTTGCAAGCTTGAGAAAATATTTCCTCCATCCTTCTTCAACTCTATGGAGCATATACTGATTCATTTGCCTTATGAGGCGAAAGTTGGTGGGCCTGTGCAATACAAATGGATGTTTCCATTTGAGAGGTATATTAATACATTGAAAACTATAATCTTTATGGTTTACTTAATGTCATTGAACTCTTTAAATTAATTATACTAAATTATAGGTTTCTTGGTCATTTGAAAAGAAAAATTGGTAATAAAGCTCGTGTGAAGGGATCTATACATAATGCTTATTTGCTTGAGGAGATACCAAACTTCTGCACCAATTATTTTGAGAGCCACATAGATACAAAGACAAGAGATGTGGCTCGAAATGTTGGTAGGGATGTTTCTAATGAAATAGATCCAAATCTCCCTTGCCTTTTCACTACCAACATTGGACATGCAACCACGGAGGGAAAAAATAGATTTTTGGCGGAGAAGGAGTTCCGTGTTGCTCACCAATATGTTCTCTCAAACTGCGAAGTGTTAGGAGATTATGAAAGGTATTATTTCGTAATAGCTATCATTTGTTCATTTGTTATGATAGTCTTCCTTATTGCTTTCATAATAACTTTGGGGTTATCCATAAATAAATAGGATATTTGAGGAACGCATGCTTGAATTACATCCACAGATAGCATCGGAAGAGGTTTGGCCCAAGTTTCAGGATGAATTTCCAAATTGGCTGAAAGATTATGTAAGTTTGAATATCAAAGTCTTCAATATGAAAGCAAAAATCATTAAGCAAAATTTATTCACTAATAGAAAAGTGGTTTTTAGCATCGGAAAATTTAGTATCGGAAATGTGTTTTGATACTAAATGGACTCATTGGCATCGGAAATAATTCATTCGACGCGCACTCTTAGTGGGCATGTTAGGTGGCTATGTATTGGTATCGAAAAGTTAATTATCTGATATAATAGGCTCTTGGTATCAGTATATTTTTGATACTAATTGGTTTTATTGTATCAGAAAAATATAATCGATACTAAAGAAATCAGTAATAACGGAAAAAATTCCGATACCAAAGACAGATTCAAAATTTCACAAAAAATGAAGAGCGCGGGCGCCTAGAGTAAATTGGAAAATTTTTGAATTTCATTTATCTCCCGCTACACGGCCACCCCAATTTAAACCCTTATATTTCTCTAGAATCTTCTCTTATTTCTCTTGCCTCTTCTACGCACCCATCAAAACCCAACCCCTAATTATCTCTCATCTCCCACCTAGAACACTCCAATCTGGTACATATTATTCTCTCTTTCCCTCCCATTTTTCTTTGTATTGATGCTTAATGTTCTGTCTTTTCTTTTTCTCTTCCTATTTCAGGCCTCTTGGAGTTTACTGATGTGCTTATTATATGTATGTTTACAGTATACTATTCAATTGTTTTGAAGTGAAATGTTGAAAATTTTAATTGATGTTTTAGGCTGGATATAATTTTTTTTTTAGTTTTTTTCATCTCCGAATCATTTGTTGCTACATCCTTGGTCAGGTAATCTCATCTTCCTCTGTCTCCCTTTTTATTTTTGTTGTTTTTAGTTAAGCCATCTCATCCAGTGACTTGCTCTCTATTAATTTCTTTTTTCAGTTGGGTTGGATTGGATTCTAATTGGTAATGAGAATTGCGTATATTGCACCTCTCATATAGGTATCTCATATCCTCTCTGACCTCTATGCATTCACTATCTACTCTTGTCAAGTGTCTCTCAAAATTATATCTTTTAATTTGGATTGATATTGCATATGATGCATCACAGTTCACAAATGCTGAATAAGTGAAGTCATTTAAATCCATTTGTAGGCTAGTCTTGTGTAGGCTTGTTCTGCGTCTGCTGTTACAGCGAGCTTCTCAGAGATTCTTAAGGCCCAAACCAGTAAGAAAATTATCATACTATGTGGTAAGACAAAGTAGCACCTAGGATGAACTTTTATGTGCTCTAATTGCCAATTTTCTCCTGCATAATGTTCTGTTTTTGTGGCCTGTTACTTCTGATTTGAATTCTTGCGTTTAGAGCTGGTCCTCGGTTACTTATAGGAGCTGCCATATAGCAGAAAACAGTGGGACTGAGTTGTACTTGGTCTTTACATCATTTGAGTAACTTAAGACTCATCTAGTCTTGTTTTGGTTAAGATTACATTGATTTTGAGTTTACTATTTACTAATCTTGTCGTGGGATGGACCCTTATTTACCATGTACTATATTTTATTATTTTCTTGAGGTTAAAATAAGGTTTTAATTTGTATGCGCAAACAACACGTACCACTTATGTTTTATTTGTTAGTAACTCTTATACAACCCTTTTTTTTAATCTAGTCTTTTGACATATGGTTCTGATTTTGTATAACAGCAAGCTCGCTAGTGATGATTCAACACTAAGGTCGCATGTAACAGTGTAAAAATGGGAAATAATGTGGAAGGCTTGACTTGATGCTATTCTGACTATAGTTTCAATACCTTGTGCACTTATGTTTGAGTTTGTTGGAGGACAATTGTGATTTTGGATGTGAAAAGACTATTGTTTAGTGTTTTTGTAGAATATACTCAGGGAAATGTTGTATTTATTTAATTTTTTGATAGTTGAACTATTGTGATTATTGTAATTATTGACGTTGCACTGTATGAAAATGTAATATCAGTTTTGCTGCCAATCAAATAAAGATATTATAAATGACATCTCTGATTATAACAATGCTTATTGTATATAGAAGATAAATGATCAGCAGGACTAAATGAGGCATGGCAGCAGGACGTTTGGTGCTCCTTTGTCATCAGATCTTATACTAATTGTTCCGTGTTCTATCAATTTTTCGATACTATTTGTATATTTTGGTATCGGAAAAATAAATGATACAAAATCCCCTATTTAACATCACTTTGTTCTAATACCATTATAGTCTTTGGTATCAGGATAAAATTTATTCGATACTAAACCTCCATCATTAGTATCACTTATTTTCCGATACTTTTCAGACGAGGTATCAGATATCAATTTCTGATGCTATAGCTTTGGTCTTTGGTATCAAAACTTTCTGATACCACTTCCGATGTTATATATTTTCCAGATACAAAAGGCACCCCTTTTTAGTATCGGAACCAATCATTTGATACTGAACCTTTAGCATCGCCAGTATAGGTATCTAATGGGTATCGGAAACCAAATCCGATGCCAAACATCCATTTTTATCGGAAATAAGGTCTTTAGTATCGGAAATTTTCCGATGCCAAAGACCTTTTTTCTTGTAGTGTATTAATATGCCATAGATTTTCATTATAGGTCTTGGATAATGGTATCAATGACGACATCGTCAGGGCCCTAGCAATGGGTCTAGGAAGGCGAGTCAAAACATGGACTCATTATTATATCAATGGCTATAATTTTCATACTCACGAGTATGGAAAGGATAAGCTCACAATGAATTATGGTCTCCATGTTAAACGCCACGAAGGAGCGGAGTGGTATGACATCCTTGATGAAGTTATAGAGTTGGTTTACCTTGGAGCAAACATGGCATACAAGACAATCTTGTTCAATTGCCGATGGTTTGACTCAGGCCGAGGGATGAATGTATATGCTCAATACAAACTTGTGGAGGTTAATCATACAAAGAAGTATCCTACGTATGAACCGTTTGTGTTGGCAAATCAAGTACAACAAGTGTATTATGCACCTTACCCGAGTTTAAGAAATGACAAAATTCAATGGTGGGTTGTGTTCCCAATGAAGGCGAGATCCAATATTGATGCCCCTGTGGATAGCACTTCATTTCAAGAGGATTTGAGTGCAAATCCGCCACTATTGGTTAATATTCAAGAAGATGATGATGAGTATGACAATGAGGAGGAGATAGTGGAGGAAGATTGGGAAATGCATTTGGATGATGACATTGTTTACGATGAGGATAATAGTAATGATGATGATGATGATGACGACGAAGAAGAAGAAGAAGAAGATGATGATGCACCCTTATTTTAGGAATTAAAACTTTATTTTTATGTTTCATTAATGCATTTTTATAATGTGTTTTCTATGGGTAACTCTTATATTTTCCTAATTTACGTATCTTTCATGAAGTTGTGAACTTTCATTTCTCTTATCTTTCGTGATTCCCTTCCTTACATTGTTTTTATAACTTGTGAACTTTCATTTCCCTTGTGTTTACCTTTGTACTAACAATGTCATTGAAAGTTTTAAACACCATTAGATGGCTGGCGAAGGTAGTGGTAGCGGTGGTGGGGGACAAGTTACTGGATCCATTATTGTGCATCGTGCATTTTTAGATGATGTTCAGAATACCTCTGGGACTCCATCACATCAAGAGACTCCATCTTCTGAGGTTACAGCTGGTGGGAAGAAAAAGATCCACTTGAGTCCTGGCGGTGAATGGTATGTAGTTATCTAAAGAAGTTGCTTCATAATATGTTTAATTTGGTATTCGTACTCTAACCTTTCATTTATATATGTACTTCAACTAGGTTTCACAAACCAAGCGTTGTACATCAAGTCAGCTGCTCCATCCAAAGTCGGTTTGATGGTCCATACCAGAATTGAAGATCAACGTCAGATCATGTTAAGGATATATGGTTTCGTGACTTTAAGGTGAATCGTGTAGGAACTATCCTAATTAAGTTGTTACCCTCTATATATTATTGGTGAACTCTTACGTAGAATGTATTGTTTACGATTTGCAGGAGAAGTATACATGGGATCCAAAGGACCACGAAGCTTTGAAAAGTGCTTTCTATAAAAAGGGACAAGAAAGACTTAAAGACATTGTTTACAAGGCATTTCACCAATCGGATGATGAACTGATAGCTTGGATGACCCCTGTCATTCATGGCCAACTCAAATGATTAAGAGCCAAACCTGAATTTAAGAGGAAGTCTGAAAAGTTTACGGCCAATAGGAAGCAAGGAATGGAGGGGCTAGACGTTCAACCTGGTCATTGCCAAGGTTCTGTCTCAACCCAGGAGGTCGCTGATCGTCTCGTAAGTACTTGTTAGAAACTCCAGTTATGGTGTTGGTTATGTTTACAAACTAATTTATTATGTATTTGTTTTTATTATCAGTCGAAATCCAAGGGAGGGGAAAAAATATCGGCTTGGGAGGCATTTTGTGCGACACATTTGAATAAGATTGACGATAGCATGTGTAGCCAGAAGACGCAAAAAATCTGGGTAAGTATTCATGTTGTGGTGACTCCTTGGTATGTGGGGCGAGTTTGTCCAACTACTTTTGTGCAGATTTGACACTTGCTTGTTTCTGTATTGCTTGTTGCTCCTTGAAGTTTTTTATTGCATAAATTGAGGCTCACTTACAATTTGTTCTAATGAGATCTAATTTGCAATATGCAGAGGGATTTTAAGGATTTGAAGGCCAAGTATGAGATAGAAGGAGTAAAGAAGACGGATGATGAGATCTTTTTTTAGGTGAATGGGGGCTTCAAGAAGGGAAAAGTGTATGGATTGGGTAATTGCAGTGGCCTCTTCTATGCAAAGGACACGGGTTCGGGCACCTCAAACCACTCTAACAATTCAACGGCGTCTTCTTCTTACACACTATCGGTCGTCGCCAAGTTGCGGAAGAGCTTAGCACAACAACTGAAGAACTCACTCAAACTAAAGAAGCACTTCAATCACAAGCAAAGACTATTGAAGCGCAATCACAACGAATTGAAGAAATGTATCAATTCTTCAAGAACTTTAAAGCATGGAGTGAAACAACCCCGCCTTCTTGATTGGTAGTCCTTCAAGTGCAAACTTGAAAACTTTTATACAAACTTTTATGCACATGTATTAAAACTTAGAATTGGTGGAACTTGTTTACTATGTGTGAAATTTGTTTACTATGGAATTTAATGTTTCGAAGCGAGCATTTTGGATGGATGCGTTTAGCTATGTGCTAAAATGAATTTATGGCATCTCCAAATCTGTTTTGGTGTATATTTTGAGAAAGCAGGTTGCATATTACTTCATTGAGGAGCTAACTAAACAAAGAAAAATCCGTCAAAAATTGACCAAATCTGCGACCGAAGCTTATTTAAAAAAAAAAATTTGCGACCGATTTTTAAGTTACACGACCGAAGTTTTTTAAAAAAATAAATAAAATTGCGACCGATCTTCGGTCGCTGGGTCGGTTGCAAAAGGCTGCGACTGATATTCTTTCGATCGCAGAAAAAATGCGACCGATAAGTAATCGGTCGCAAGATCCATCGCAATGACTTTAGCGACAAATGATCCAGGCGGTCGCAGATTCGATCGCAAAGTCTCTTCGGTCGCTGGCATTTTGCCACCGGCTTTTTCGCGTCCAACTAAAGTCGGTCGCAGAATCGATCGCAAATGCCTTCTGCGACCGTTTCTAATGGATCTACGACCATCCCTGTCGGTAGCAAAATGGTGCTTTTTTTGTAGTGATTACTCCACGAGTAGGTGATACTTTGAGAAGTACCTTCTCACCAACTTGGAATTCTTCCATTCGTCGATGTTGATCTGCATAGGCTTTTTGTCTATCTTGTGCAACTTTCATCTTCTCTTAGACAAGTTTCACCTGATCCACAGTTTCTTGGATAAAATCCGAACCCAAAACAAAGGTCTCACTTATGTCGTTCCTACACGTAGGAGATCGACACTTCCTCCCATACAGCGCCTCGTAAGGTGCTCTACTAATGCTCGCATGGTAGCTACTGTTGTAGGAGAATTCAATCAAAGGCAAACTCTTCTCCCAAGAGCCCTTCATCTCTAGAGCACACACTCTCAACATGTCCTCCAGTGTTTAAATAGTGCGCTTCTTTTGACCATCTGTCGCAGAATGAAATGCCGTACTAAACTTCAACTTCGTATCAAAGGCATCTTGCAATTTGCCCCAAAAGTTGGACAAGAATCTCGTATCCCTGTCTGACACAATGTTTTTAGGCACTCCATGTAACCTCAAGACCTCTTTCACATAAGCTTCAGCGAGTTGGTCCATGGACCAAGTCTTCTTCATTGCAATGAATCTCGCCGTTTTCGTCAGTCAATCGACAATAACCCAAATAGTGTCCTTGCCAGACCTCGTCTTTGGTAATCCAGTCATGAAATCCATCGAGATTGAATCCCACTTCCATCTAGAAAATTCCAGCGATTGAACAAGACCTCCAGGCCTTCTGTGTTCGATCTTCACCTTTTGACAAGTAAGACACATTGCCACATATTCAGCACATTCTCACTTCATGTTTGTCCACCAAAACTGAAGTTTCAAATCTTTGTACAGCTTATCACCACCTGGGTGAACACGCAGTTCCATGCGCCTCATCTAGAATTGTTCGTTTCAGCTTGGCGTTGTTTGGTACACACCAACGCCGCTTCATCTTGATCGTACCATCATCAAGGATCTCATAATCAGGATGTTTCCCATTCTTTATCTTGACACGTAACTCCTCTCGAAACGGGTCATGAATTTGCAACTGTCGGATCTCATCATAGATCAATGGTCGCACTACGGGTGCATTCAGCAACACTGCAGTTTCACCTTGTTGAACAACTTCTAGGTCCAACTTCCTGAATTCCTCACACAAGTCATACGGTAGCACCATCATGTTATTCACAGTGTGTAAAGTCTTCCTACTCAACCCATCAGCCACTACATTGGCCTTTCCCTCGTGATACTGAATATCCAGATCGTACTCAGATATCAACTCAAGCTATCTCCGTTGCCTCATATTCAACTCCTTTTGAGTGAAGATATACTTCAAACTCTTGTGATCTGTAAAGATCTTGCAACGAGCTCCATACAAATAATGCCTCCATATTTTCAAGGCAAATATCACCGCATCTAACTCCATGTCATGAGTAGGGTAGTTCTTCTCATGCACTTTCAACTGGCGAGAGGCATAAGAAACCACCTTGCCATTCTGCATAAGTACACACCCCAACCCATTCTTAGATGCATCACTATACACCTCAAACCCTTCCGTTCCCGACTGGAAAGTCAAAACTGGTGTCATTGTCAACCTCTTCTTAAGCTCTTGGAAAGCTTCTTCACATTGTTCAGTCCACTTGTATTTCATCTCCTTTTTCATCAAGTTTGTGATAGGTCTAGCTATCTCGTAGATGTCTTGCACAAATCTCCTATAATAGCCAGTCAATCAATGGAAACTTCTTACGTCAGTCACACTCTTCGGAGCAGGCCAATCCATGACAGCCCGAATCTTAGAAGGATCAACAGAGACTCCTTCTTTAGAGATAATGTGCCCTAGGAAAGCAACACTCTCTAGCCAAAACTCACACTTTGAGAGTTTAGCGTACAACTTCTCATTTCGCAACACCTCCAAGACAGTCCTCAAGTGTCTTGCGTGTTCCTCCTTGTCCTTTGAATACACCAAAATATCATCAATAAACACGACCACAAAACTATCCAGATATGGTCTAAAGGTGTTATTCATCATTTCCATAAACTTAGCAGGTGCATTAGTTAACTCAAATGGCATAACAGTAAACTCATAATGCCCATACCTTGTCCTAAAGGCAGCTTTCGCAATGTCGATCTCATCAATCCTCGGCTGATGATAACCAGACCGCAAATCCACCTTCGAAAATACTCTAGCCCCTTGTAGTTGATCGAACAGGTCTTCAATCCTAGGTAGAGGGTACCTATTCTTGACAGTGATCTTGTTCAACTCACGATAGTCGATGCAGAGACAAAGACTACCATCCTTCTTACACACAAATAGAACTGGTGCGCCCCACAGTGACACACTAGGTCTAATGTACCCTTTCTCTAACAACTCCTCCAATTGCTCCTTTAGATCTTTCATCTCTAAAGGTGTCATTCTATACGGTGCCCTCGAAATTGGACCTGTTCCAGGAACTAGGTCAATCTGAAACACAGTATCCCTCACTGGTGGCATTCCAGGAATCTCCTTTGGAAATACATCCGGAAACTCATTGACCACGTCAATCTTTGAGATTTCCTCGTCTATTCCCTCTACATTCTGAATGTGACACAAAAATCCCTCACATCCCTTCTCTAAGTGCTTTTTCGCCACTAACATTGAAATAATCTCAATTCCTCCATTAGTGACAATTCCTTTATAAGAGATTCTATTACCTCTAGGCCCTTTCAGCGATATCTTTTGTTCACTACACTCGATTATCGCTTTATACTTGTTAAGACAGTTCATTCCCAAAATAACATCAAAATCTCCCAATTGAAACTCAATCAGGTCTGCAGGCAATTCAGACCCTTCAATATTCACACGAATATTGGGATGCACTACTTTATACAATACCACCTCTCCAGTAGGAGTGACAATACTAGTTTCGAAAGACTCAACTACTCCCATCCCATGTTTCTTAACAAAGTTTTCAGATATGAAATGTGATGCTCCAGAATCAAATAATACATTGGCAGGCAAAGAATTTACAAGAAACGTACCAGTCACCACATTGTTTGCCGCATCAGCTTGTACTTGATTCATCACAAACAAACGACCTCCATTTCTGTTCTGGTTGCCATTATTGTTCTGAACATTTCCAGCATGTCCATTCAGCCCATTCTGCCGATTACCACCCTGATTGTTCCCATTTTGACCCTGAACTGCAGGACCTTGAACATTGTTGTTGCCCCCACCATTGTTCAAGGTCTTTCCCTTCTGAGGACAATCAAAAGAACGATGGCCCAACTCTTGACAAGTGAAACATCTATACTTATTTCCAGCACAATCAACCCATGGGTGATTCTTGTTGCACCTCTTGCAAATGTAGGGTTTGCCCTTCCAACCCCCATTATTCTTATGGCCATTTTCATTGCCATTTTTGCCATTTCCATTCTTGGAATTTCCACCCTCATTGTGGTTATTCCCCTTGTTGTTGTTGTTGTTATTGTTGTTGTTGTTGTTATTCCCTCCCCGAAACTTTTCCTTCTTCTCACCATTACTGCCCTGATGGTCATCAAACTTCCTCTTCTTCCCAGTCACCTCCTCTCAGTGCTTGAAAATCGCAGCTTGATTCGTCGCACGATTGTAGACCTCTTACACAGTTTGACACTTATAACCCCCAAAAAACTCACGAATGGTCCAGTACAACCCGTTTTGGAATCTACGGGCCCTTTGCTAATCCGTAGAGACTAATTCTCCCGCGAAACGAGCAAGGTCGTCAAAGTTTTCAGCATATTCCTGAACACTCATCCTCCCTTGTATAAGGTTCAAGAACTCGTTATACTTTTGGCCCTGGAGATACTCTGGGTAAAACTCCACTCTAAGAACCGTTTTGAACATTTCCCAGTTAAACCCCGATCGAGCTCTAATTAAGGTACCATTGGTTGTCCACCAACGATCTGCCTTCTTTCAGAACAAATAGATAGCACTGTCTATCTTAAGTGCCTCCGGACACCAAATTATCGCAAAGATTTTCTCCAAATCTCGCGTCCAATCGTCGAGAAGTACAGGATCCTCGTGCCCCTCAAACACAGGCGGATTATGCCCTTTAATCTTCTTGGATACTGCGGCGAAGTTGTCACCCCCAGTATTCCTCATATCCTCCCTCTGCATCATCTGCGCGATGAATGCATTAGACTGCACTAAGGCTTGCTGCGACTGAGCATGTTGCGCTAACAAGGTTTGCGCCATTTCCTCCCCATTCCCGACGTTATTATCGTTATCTCCCATCGAGCTATAGAACCCTCGACTTTTCGTCTATTTCTTCTAGGTGGCATCTAGCAACCTAAAGGATCAACAAAAGCAAAAGAAAATGGTATTAGCTACCCATATCACACTCATGTGCGATAATCACAACTAACATATACAATTGACTCATATACACTTAATAGCCAACTAGGGCTCTAGGCTCTTATTGCATTCAAGCATGGCCTTATCACACTCTTGCGTACAAGCAAGTTCAAGTTTCAATTGACTTTGTTCTTTCTCAAAAATAAACAATAACAATCGTAATGAAACATCCATGCCTTTTCATGTAGGCGCTTTCACAATACTCATGCTCCAAATAGGAAGTAAATAACACATTTTCTTGCAAAAATTCCATCTCATAAATCAAATAATCAAGTATTTGTTCAAAAATGAGTGCTTGCCAAACCAAGCCTCAAAGTAGCATGATAAAGCAAAATAATAACATTCTAAACAAATGTCTAAAACAAATGGCTCGCAGGCCCAAATAAAGTCTCAAATAGTTTACTCCATCAAAACTAATTAAAACTAAGAATCACGCTTTCTTCGCGACCTTGCGCTTCTTCGCGCGCTTCGCTTGGAGCGTCTCTTGGTAGATTTCCTCGAGACTCTGATCAAGCTCGTTAAACAACTCCTTCTCAAGCTCCTCGGCCTCATCGACCACTTCTTTCTTATCCTCTTTCGCAGGATCTGGTGGGAATCTAAACTTACGTGGTATCTCGACTAACGCAAGTTCCCTCATCTCGTCGATCTTGTCGATGATGCCAGGATGCTTCGTGAAACACTCCTGCGGCCAGCGCATTGCACGTCTAAAGAGAGAGTCAAAACCCTCATTGAACAGCTTTTCCGCGTCGTAGGATTGCTCTCACTCGTCATGAAGCTTGTCTCTGAAAGCCTCACAAATCTGGTTATGTCAAAAAGCTTTGTACATAACATACGCCTTCATGTGATGTGACCTCAAAGTAGACTTATCTCCATGGTAGTCATTGTACTCTTTGAAGGTCGCACGCGCCTCGCTCTCGAAGTCGTGCAGACTCTTGTCCCCCTTCCATTGCAAAGTTCGTGGATCTCTGGGTGAACGACTCATCTGCAAACGGGAAACAACACGTTAGTACTTCACTCGAGTACTTCAAATAATACCAAAACAAGTAAAAGAGGCAATCAACTCATTTCGGCTTACAATTCTTTTATTCACATAACTTAGGTCTATTTAACTTTTCATCCTAAGAATATGTCCAAATGACATACTTTACAATCAAAACGTACATTAGGGACAGTAACATACGCTCTGATACCAACTTGTAACACCCCGAATTTTCGTCTAATTTAAAACAATTTAAAATCATGAGTTGCAGCGGAAAAATCCTAGAAATTCGAAGCGCTACCGCCGTATTTAATGTTCAAATTAAATACAAGGCTAGAAAGAAACTAAAATGTTTATATCCCAAATATACATACTAGATAATTAAATAATAACTATCTTTTCCAACTAAACTTAAAACAATTAATCCAAAGGAAATAGAAATAGTAACTATTAATTCTCATGCAAAAGAATTAATCTCAATATAAATATAAAAATCTCAATATTAAAGAAGTTCCAAACTAACAACAAAATAAATTGTTTTTAGAAGATATACAATCTTCTTGGTTCGCCTTCACTAGCTTCCAACTCACGAGCTACAATCCTGTCAATCTACTCCCCCATATAGACGAATTCCATATAGGTTCATCATAGGTCCACCATTGAAGAGAAATGGACAACAAACACAAGTAAAAAGGAAAAACAACCAATGAGCTACGCTGAGTAATTAATAACCACATAGTCCACTTAAATCTCCAAATTAAGCCAACATGCTTAATAAACATGCCCGAATAAATAAAAGACGACATGCTTAAATTTAAACAACCAAACAATCCAAATAACAAATCTCAATTTTATTATTATCCATTAGCCAAGTTCATTAGAGAGAAGAGAATCGTAAGAATGTCGGAACCAATCGCAGAAGGCTCAATAGGATCTTAGTCCCATGCACATTGGTAAAAGAGGGATCAACTGTCCCGGAGTATAGGTGACTCTCGAAGTACTTCTAAGTATGCATACCCTTTCTCAACCCTTAGGTTTACAAGAAGAACAGTTTTGTAATAAAACTTACTCGCCCAATCGTCATATATGGACACAAGATTTCAGTACGTTGGAGCCATACCCAGCAGAATATGAACCCACTCAATGCAACAATTGACAATTCTCATTCGCTCCCTTTGGTGGATCCATTACCAAAGAAATCTTAACTCCCAATTAATCAATTCAAAGGTGATCACATAATCAAGTAAATCACATAATCTTTGCAATTCTCAAGTAACACAATATGGTTACAATTTCCGATGGCATTTTACATGAAAGGCATCTAGGTCTTAATTCAAAACCACCTAATCCAATAGTCAAAGTTCATTTCAACTTATTGAAGTAACATGCTTCTAACATGAATCCACATGCTTACTAACATGATACAAAAATAGCAATACAAGCTATATTCCAATTGAACAATTATTAACATAATTTTCGTTCGATAAACATAAGAAATTATGCATCTTCTCACATGAATATTAACAAGTAGACATTGCTACACAAAGTGAATTTCCAACATAATACATGCATTCACTAATATAATTCTATACGAATTATCACAAGGAAATAACTATCAATTATCCTCTCCAAAATACTCACAAGTCCAAATATGAATTATCATTCTCAATTCAATACCAGACAACATGAATACAATTTCCATTAGACATGAATTATGACAAAGAAATTACATAATTCACCAACCAATACTAGATGATGAATTACCTTTAGCAAGGCAAATCACGACAATTAACATAAGCTCCTTATGTTCACGTGCGGTCAACGGGTCCTAACAAGTCCACAATATACCAATAATCAAAACCTTGACTTCTAAACCACTTTATTAAACTTTAAAGGTGATTTAGTACCCTTAATTAAATTAATTAAGTTGCTGGAATTTTCAGTTACTCATGCATGCTCAAAGTTTCCAAAAACAATTTATACAACTAAATTAGAAAACTTTCCGAAAACCCTAAAAACAAATCAACAAGTCAAAACAAGTCAACCACTATCACCAACACCAAACACCACCGCACCACCGCCGCTGACCACCGTCCAGCAGCGGCGGTGGCCGTGACAGTCACGACTGGAGGCCGTGACAGCCGCCCATCGGCTGCGCATGGTCCAGCTGTGCGCTATACACGGCCTGGCCGTGCTCGGCCAGCCGGATCCTCTTTTTTTTTTTTTATTAAACAATTTTAACAATCCCTAATCTAATTAAATCCTCACAATTAATAAATTTCCAGATTTAATTAAATCACAAGATCCAACCTTTTGAACTCAAACTTTGATTCAATTAAAATAAAACAACAAACTCAACCTTAATCATGATCCTCTCATGCAAAAACAATTGAATCTAGCAAAACCTAGACAAAATATAAATTAGGGTTTACTCATACAAAACTAGGGTTCATTAAAAACTCATACTTGAACCAAATCTAAAGTTTTTAAGAATCATAAACAAGTTTAGAACACTTACTTGAAAATCAAAGGATTAAAACTGCACAAAGGATGAATTGTGAAAGAGTGTTGAAATTCTCTTTCTTTTCTCCTTGAGTTCGGCCATGTGAGAGTGAGAGAGAGTAACGTGTGTTTTTTTTTTTTTTTTTTTTGATTTGGTAAAGAGTCAGCTAAGTTTGGAAGCTTATTGTATTTAGGAACCCAAATACACTCCTTCCTTATCTCAATTTATTCTTTCCTAAAACCTCTCCTAAAATCACTCCACTAACCAAGAATTTAGGAAACAAAATTTTAAAACAAAATTCAGCATTTCTTCACCCAATTTTTGGCTAGGGTGGCCGAAAATGAGGCCCAGTAAAACCTTGTAATTTTCGGCCACTTCCGAAAATTGTGGAGCTCAATTTCTTTTATTTGTTTTGGCCCAATTACATTTTAATTAAGTCCAAAACCAAAATCCAATATTAATTAAGCACTTTAAATATTTATGAGCCCAATTAATTAATTAAATACGAAATTGCATTTTCTTTTTAAGTAATTATTACTCTAAAATGAATAATAATACTGGGTATTACACCATGCCTCTAATCTGGTGGAATAGGACTTTCTGTTACTGCTTGCGGTATTTCAGTTTCTGTAAGTCCATTATCTGGGAGTTCAGCAGCATCTTCATGTAGTTGTTCTTCATCAGCTTGTTGTTGTATCTCAAACTCCACCTGATTATCAACACCCACACTTTCTTGCATAGTAGTAGACTTTGCAACAAAGTTAAGTATAGAACTTTCATCAAAAATAATACTTCTACTAAGTATCACTCTCTTTTCTGATGGAGACCAGATTCTATAGCCCTTAACCCCATCTCCATAGCCTACAAATACTCCCTTTATAGCCCGTGGTTCTAATTTACCTTCACTTACATGATAATAAGCAGTACATCCAAAAGCTCTCAAATTACTATAATCAGTGGACTTACCAGACCACACTTCATAAGGTATTTTGCAGTCTATACCTATATGAGGCGCACGGTTTATCAGATAGCACGACGTGCTTACCACTTTTGCCCAAAATTTCCTGGGCAATCCAGCATTGAAAAGCATGCATCGAGCCCTCTCTAACAAAGTTTGGTTCATTCGTTCTGCTACACCATTCTGTTGTGGTGTTCTTCGTACTGTATGATGTCGAGCTATCCCTTCATCCTTACAGAACTCATCAAAATCTCTCCAACAGAACTCTAAACCATTATCAGTTCGCAGCCTTTTGATCTTCTTCCCAGCTTGATTCTCCACCAATGCCTTCCACTGCTTGAAGTTCTTGAAAGCATCACTCTTGTTACTCATCGCAGTAATCCAAGTCATCCTGGAATAATCATCAATCATAGATATAAAGTAACGACGCCCTCCCGTGGACTCAACCCGTGAAGGACCCCAACAGTCTGACTTGATGTAATTAAGAGTGCCCTTAGTTCTGTGAATTGCCTTTCCAAACTTGTTGCGATGAAGTTTCCCGAAAATACAAGGTTCACAAAACCCAAGGTCTTTTACCTTGTGGCCATCTAGAAAATCACGCTTCGACAGAATCTGCATCCCCCTTACACTCATATGCCCAAGTCTAATATGCCATAACTTGGTCATGTCTTCTGTAATGGATGCAACAGCAATAGTTCCAGTAATAGTAGAACCTTGTAATATATACAAAGTACTATATTTGAACCCTTTTAGAACAACAGACGAGCCTTTACTGATGCACAACTCTCCATCTTCTCCCTTGAAGCTGAAACACCTTTCATCCAAGAGTGGAAGTGATATCAGATTTTTAGTCATATGAGGAACGTGTCTGACTTGGCTCAAAGTAGCTACTCTTCCAGCATGTGTCCTGATCTTGATGGAGCCGATCCCAACAACCTTGCATACAGCACCATTAGCGGTAGAAAACATTATTGCCATCCACATGCTCATAAGTTTAAAACCACTCCCTCTCGGACATATGTGGAAAGATGCCCCTTAATCAAGAACCCACACATCAGTGTGATGTGTTTGCTCATTGGCAGCTAACACCAGATCTTGCTCTGAATTATGATCATCTTCTGCAACAGCGACAGAAGGCTGCTGCTTTTCCTAATTATCCCGCTTTTTCTTAGGACAATCAGTTTTCCAATGTACCTTTTCTTTGCAGTAATTACAGATGTCGTATGGTTTAGGACCCCTAAAAATGTGCTTATTCTTATTGAACTTTTCTTGCCAGATTTTCCATGTCCTTTACCCCCACTGACTACCAACCCTGCAGCCTGGTTATCTGTAATTTTACCAGTCGCCTTATGGCGCAGTTCTCTACTATGCAACGAAGTCCTTACTTCTTCCAGACTAATAGTATTTCTACCACTAATAAATGACTGAACAAAATTCTCATATGATGATGGTAAAGAGACTAACAGAATTAAAGCAGCATCCTCATCCTCCACCTTAAAATCAATATTACGAAGTTTTAAAAGAATCATATTTATTTGTTCTAGGTGCTCTCTAAGAGGCATGCCTTCTTGCATACAGAGACCGAACAGACGTTGCTTCAAAACCAACTTGTTGGTCAAAGACTTCGTCATATACAGACTCTCAAGTTTCAACCACAAACCAGCAGCAGTTTCCTCTGTCGTGACCTCTGTAATGACGTTGTCCGCCAAACACAACATGATCGTTGAATGAGCCTTCTCCTCTAGGCTCTCCATATCAACATCATCAGATCCAGATTTCGCTGCACTTTTCATCAAAGGTGCCCAGAGTCCCTGTTGCTTTAACAAGGAACGCATCTTGATCTGCCAAATTGTGAAATTGTTGCTCCCGGTGAATTTGTCTATCTTGCTATTTATCCCAGACATCTTTCTTGCGCAGATTATAAACCCGAGGTTCTGATACCAGTTTGTTATAACAGATGCAAGAAAAATTGACAAAAAGAAAAAAAAAAAGAAATCAACACACAGATTTACGTGGTTCACCAATTTGGCTACGTCCACGACAGAGATGAGATCAGATTTTGTATTGATATGGTTCTAAGTGCTACAGGTTACAGGATATATATAGGAGTATGAAATTAGAGTTAATTTACTCACCTAAACGTACTAAGCTTAATTTAATGAGCCTAACCAGAAAAACGAAATAAACATAGTGTAACATTCCGTAACCTCACATAACATAATGTCACCTTACGTAACATAATGTAACATCACGTAACATAACGCAGCATAACGCACCACAACGAAATTCAGAAAACCGAAGAAGACTTCAAGGCTCAGAAACTGAAGACTTCAAGGCACACTCATAACAAAAGGTTCAAGAGGTTTTTATTTTATTTTTATCTTTATTACTATCATTATTTTATTTTTTTTTGTTTTTTTTTTTGTCTTATGGAACTTTTTAATTGAGGGGTTGGGGAAAATATTACTTAGGAACTTTTCTCATACTTATAACTAGACTATAAATCATCATAAGTTCTTGTTATATATGGAAGAGAAACAATGAGGAACATGGATAAATGTGCTAAGAAATTTGCGTTAATGCAACTTAAAAGAATTTTAAGAAGTCTTGAGATCAAAAGAATGATTTTTAAGAAGTCTTAAGATCAAAAGAATGAATTTTAAAAAGTCTTAAGATAATTAAAAAAAAAAAATTAAACTTTACGAAGTCAATTAAGATAAAAAAATAAAAATAAAATTGAGCTATAAGAAATCTGAAGATCAGAAAAAAGAAGTGAACTTTAAGATGTCTTAAAGATCTCAAACAAAAAAAAAAATTTAAAAAGTCTTAAGATAAAAATTTAAAAAAAAAAAAAAACTTTTTCTTAAATGATGAAGCCAAATATAAAATGCTTCACCAAAAACTTTTTTAGTGGCCCATGCAAGTCTCAAACCTGCAACCTTAGCATTATTAGCACTACGCTCTAACCAACTAAATGGGCCAGGATGTTAAAATGACTTGTTTTATGTTATTTGACCAATAATTTATCTCCCGACCTATATTAGGATAAGATATTTGTTGTACACTTTTAAATTGAACCAAAAGAAAAGGAGAGAAAAAAAAAAAAAAAAAAAAAAAAACACAGAGGAAACCATGGATAACATAACAGCAAACGAGATAGCAGGTTTAGGTGTAGGCACCTTCCTCCTATGTGCCACCATTGCTGCTCCTAGAGTTGACGCTTTCATCTCCTCTTCTCAGCGCAGGTAAATAAAATAATTTCTACCTTATTTACTATTTTATTATTTTTATAAAATTAATCAAAGTTTCCAATTTGATGGGATAATATTTTGCAGGTCGCTAGGAATGTGCAAGAAATGTGGGGATATAAAGCTGATAGCTTGTTCAAAATGTAAAGGGTCAGGGTCAGTCCAACCGGGTGGATTATCCATATTCGATGATTTATTTCCGGGCCGGTTCGAGTCGAATGAGGTACCTGTTCCCTGTGGAAATTGTAGAGCAAAGGGTCATTTCCCCTGCACACATTGCTCTAAAGCTTCTGGTTCATGATCCTAATCCTTCATAAATTAAATATAGTGATTGATCTTATTTGAATTTTATTTTTTAGTACACTTAGGGTTCGTTTACTTGAATGCAATGGTGATTACAATGTTATGCCCCATTTTGTAGGATAAATGTGGGTTAGAAGAGGAAGGAGGGGGGGGGGGGACATAGAAAGAGTGAATTTGATTGCAACATTCATTGTAATCACAATTGTTCTACTTTAGAACATGTAAAGATGATTACATTGGATGATGCAATCAAACTCCCAAATCTCATATTTCTCCACCCGCTCATTCCTTTTCTACCCACATTTACTCTATAAAATGATGAATTACATTGTAATCATCATTGCTTACAAGTGAACGTAACTTTAGAATAATGTTTTTGAAGTCCAAATGCTTGTTTACATGGGGTATAATAAAAGTATTTTTCTCGGAATTTCGTCCAATAATTATACTTTGACAGTTTATCTGTTCATCAAATATAGTACTATAGTACACAATTTATTCATTTTTTGCCTAAAATTGAAGATGTTTCAAATCTGATGTAAACATGAACATGTGTTTTGAGATTTGTAGTTAAGTACAGTAGTTTCATATCATAAATATTGTTACACAATGTAAACAAATTGACTAGATAACAACATCTTGGAGAAGGTCCTGAATTAATTCATTCATTCACAAATCACAATATATGTTAAAGAGAATGAACTCTAACAATTTGTTGTGATTCATGATTTATTTCAATCTTGGAACTTTACAAAGTCTCACAGCACAATTCGAATGACATTATTCTCTATTCAGTTTTCAAGTGCGACATATGAGAATGATCTCGGGAAAAAAAATTGTTTACGCAATAGGTCTTGTGTCAAAAACACAAAAATTTGTTTAAAACGGTTTTATCATAACTTTTGGTAAGACAATGGTCACTTTTTAGTGAAATAACGGCTCATAATGACCCTTACATTTCTAAATAGTGACCTTATTTTTTTATGAGTTGGATTTACACAAGACTTGCTCAAGAAAATTATTGCGGAACTATTTGTGTTCTGGGTTGTTGAAAGAGTTGATCATGTTGGGCCTGACCCGGGGCTGACCGAAACGAAACATAAGAAATTGATGAGGACACCACTAAAGTTCACTTATAGTCAGTCTTATTCTCGATCAAGTAAACCCACATCGGATTGGAGAAGCCTCTATTCACATGACTTGGCCCATATACTTTTGTTTCCCCGTATATCGATCCAGTTCCTGTATCCAGCTAGGCCCGCCTATCTACACTGCTCTTTCACTGTCTGCCCCACGGCCCCCATATGTGGATACTCTCTCTGTTCCATATAAATCTTGTTATTTGTATTTTTCACGACCTCTAAATTCTAATAAATCATTTTAGCTGTAAATAATTGTAAATATATAAATAAAAAAATTATAGAAAACAAATGACAATTTGTTAGGGACGGAGTATTACAACTGTTTACGGGCGGGATGATCTGTTAGGCCCGACCCATTCGGCCCTAAATTAGAGAGGGTTTGGACAACATTTTTGAAAAAAATTGGTTCGTTAGGCCCGTTCAACCCGGCCTGTTTGAGT
Source organism: Tetragonia tetragonoides (assembly GCA_038025085.1). Taxonomy (NCBI): domain Eukaryota; kingdom Viridiplantae; phylum Streptophyta; class Magnoliopsida; order Caryophyllales; family Aizoaceae; genus Tetragonia; species Tetragonia tetragonoides. The sequence goes on from CM076141.1 coordinate 35,509,873, forward strand.
TAGAGGGTGGGTCATGGACAGGCTGAGAAGCCCACGGGCTGGCCCGTGAGGCCCGTAAAACCAACAATTTGAGAGGGGAACGTTCTACTCTACTAGTACTGTAGAGTGTGACTGTCGCCTAGCTTTTTCCTTTTCTCCTATCTCATCTCTGCATCTGCTCATGTCCTATCTCTCTTAATCTCTCTTCTCCGTGTTTGGTTTATTTTAAAGACTTTGATATGTTGTGTTTACTTTGTTCTCGTATCTGTATGACAAAATTGGGAAAGAAACAATGAGCAAAGACCAATCAGCAACCTACAGTTTAAATGCTCTATCTCTTTTTAGAGTGCAAAGCGGCCATTTTTGCTTAAATCGAGTTAGCATCCCCAAATCAGAGGAGAATATTTCATTTTTTTTCATAAGTTATTAGAGATATAGAATTAAAATATATGTCATATTGTAATAATTAAGGGTGTTTATATGCGGGTATTCGAAATTTCGGGCCAAATTTTGATATCCGAACCCGTATTCGATATTTCGGAAATCCAATTTTCTGATATCCGAAATTTCGGATTCCGATAGTCGGATATCCGCTATCCGAAATATATTTATATTTTTTATTTTTTATCCTATTTTGTGCCTAATATTTTGAAAATGTGAGCTAAATATTTCGGATAATTTTCGGATACTTCGGATGATTTTGAGTTTTTCGGATATTTTATGATATCCGAATATCCGAAAAATTTGGAAAATGGTATCCAAACCCGTATCCGAAATTTCGGATATCCTTTTTTCGGGCATCCGAATTTCGGATATCCGCTTTTTAGATAATTTCAGTTCGGATATTCAGGTTTTCGGATCAAATGCTCGGGTTCGGATATTTTTGAACAGCCCTAGTAATAATATATTTGAGATTATATTTAGGTCATATATTATATCATAGGTTTAGGAAAGTATAATTTAGTAGAGTTATATCTGTCTAGTACTCCAAGCCTATTATCTCTATATATAGGGTCTCCCCTAATTATCAATACAAGCATCTAAGCCATATTATTATTCCCCTCTCATATTTTGACATGGTATCAAAACCCATGTGAAGATCCAGGCCCATTATTTGTCCATGAAGGGGGCCCATTGAAGTTGCAACTGGAGGAGGATTTGATGTGCTGCATTTGAGCCAAGAAGGCCCAGCAGTATTATGTACCCATGATAAGGATAGTCCATGAAGGGCATGTTGACCTACCTCTAGATTGCCGAATTGAAAGGGACTCACATGTGCGGGGGAGTGTTAAGAGAATAAACCACATATGAGTCTCCCACATTGAAAGAATGGGAGAGAGGAGACCAACATATAAGTTGGTGGGTTACTCCACCTAACACTAATTGGTTTTAGGATGGAATCCCACTAGGCTTATGTGCAGTCTACTCTCCTCCACGTACGGGCCTGCAGCATTGAAGATTTAATACAAGTTAAGGCCCGTGGACAGCCCGTCCCATTAGTAAAGGGCGGACACGGACCCAAATTTTGGGCCCGTTGAAAAGGGCCTGGCCCTCTCCAATGGACAAAATTTTGGGGATTAGCCCAGCCCTTGTGCGGTCAAGGCCCGTAAATGAACAGCTCTACGGCAACTACTATCACCTACGAATTACAAACTTATATCCCATTACAATTGATGAGATCTCCTCCAATAAATGGACCAACACCCTGGTGTATCTCACAAGAAATTATTGACAAAGAATATTTAGTCTCAATTTTTGTCTAAATCAAATTTAACTGTCTATTGTGAGTTGTGAAATAATCTAAGCAGAGCTTAGCAAAACAAAAAAAGAAATAATCTAAGCAGTGTATTGGAGGAAAAAATGGAGGGAAGTACGGAAGAGGATCTGCTATCCGATTACCACTAACCAGTAACCACCCTTTTGCATAGTAGTCCTTGAAGGTAGTATGCTTGATAAATAGACTTGACAATAATGTTGTTGTGAGAGGGAACCAATTGTCATGGACCACTTCATAATTCCCTCCCAATACTGAAGTTATATCTGAGCAAACTATCATAATTTAAAAGAGACCTCTCCACCCCACCCTCCTCACTCTAGCCCTACCTCTACCATCATAAACTTCAATCTAGTTCCCCTTAAAAAAAAAAAAAGAAGTTCAATCCAACATCTTTGAAGGAAGTTGGAGTGAGTTTGCGGTCGATCCAATGATGCTACCATAGTCCATACGCGGATACGATTAAATTGCTTTTTTTTTTTTTTAATGGGTTAAATAATTATCACAAAGACTCACTACAAAAAAAACGAAAAAATAGCTGCCGAAAAAACCCGTGGCTAAACGGCTAAAACCTCCACTAAAAGGGTTTGCAGCGGGCTTAGCGGCGGAAATCATCTGTAGTAAAAAAACTCGACGCTGCCAAAATTAACGACGGATTTAATGAATTCCGCAGCCGAGCTCAGCTACGGAACGCTTTACTTCCGTAGCTGGGATTTAAAAAAAAAAAAAAAAAAGGAAATTAAATGGGATATTAAGAAAAGAAATGGATGCGAACAAATAGACTTGACAATAATGTTGTTGTGAGAGGGAACCAATTGTCATGGACCACTTCATAATTCCCTCCAATACTGAAGTTATATCTGAGCAAACTATCATAATTTAAAAGAGACTTCTCCACCCCACCCTCCTCACTCTAGCCATACCTCTACCATCATAAACTTCAATCTAGTTCCCCTAAAAAAAAAAAAAATAGTTCAATCCAACATCTTTCAAGGAAGTTGGAGTGAGTTTGCGGTCGATCCAATGATGCTACCATAGCCCATACGCGGATACGATTAAATTGCTTCTTTTTTTTAATGGGTTAAATAATTATCACAAAGACTCACTACAAAAAAAAAAACGAAAAAATAGCTGCCGAAAAAACCCGTGGCTAAACGGCTAAAGCCCCCACTAAAAGGGTTTGCAGCGGACTTAGCGGCGGAAATCATCTGTAGTAAAAAAACTCGACGCTGCCAAAATTAACGGCGGATTTAATGAATTCCGCAGCCGAGCTCAGCTACGGAAGTAAAAAAGCTGGGATTTAAAAAAAAAAAAAGGAAATTAAATGGGATATTAAGAAAAGAAATGGACGCGAACAAATAGACTTGACAATAATGTTGTTGTGAGAGGGAACCAATTGTCATGGACCACTTCATAATTCCCTCCAATACTGAAGTTATATCTGAGCAAACTATCATAATTTAAAAGAGATCTCTCCACCCCACCCTCCTCACTCTAGCCCTACCTCTACCATCATAAACTTCAATCTAGTTCCCCTAAAAAAAAAAAAAAAAAGAAGTTCAATCCAACTTCTTTGAAGGAAGTTGGAGTGAGTTTGCGGTCGATCCAATGATGCTACCATAGTCCATACGCGGATACGATTAAATTGCTTCTTTTTTTTAATGGGTTAAATAATTATCACAAAGACGCACTACAAAAAAAACGAAAAAATAGCTGCCGAAAAAACCCGTGGCTAAACGGCTAAAACCCCCACTAAAAGGGTTTACAGCGGACTTAGCGGCGGAAATCATCTGTAGTAAAAAAACTCGACGCTGCCAAAATTAACGACGGATTTAATGAATTTTGCAGAGCTCAGCTACTGAAGTAAAGCTGGGATTTAAAAAAAAAAAAAAGGAAACTAAATGGGATATTTAGAAAAGAAATGGACGCGAACAAATTGGCGCTTGGCACAGGCCTGACACACGCAGGCCCAGGCACGCGCCCTGGGGAATTAATTACCACAATTTGAGCCCGGCTGGATTTGAACCCAGCTCGTGTAGGCGAAAGGAGAAGGCTCCACCATTGAGCTAAAGATGAAGTTTTTGCTATTTATGCATTGCATTATATTTATCATTTCTAACCAGAGATGAAACAATAAAATAAAAATAAAAAATCAGTGACGGATTAATTAATTCAGCGGCGGGATTAATTAATTCCCGTCGCTGATATTAATATTTTTTTTAAAAAAATTATTAGTTGCGGATATTCTATTTTCCGAAGCTATTTTTTTTAGCGTCGGAAATTTATTTTTCCGCAGTTAATTAGCCACGGAAAAAAATTCGTAGCTAAAATCCGCAGCTAAATCGTGTTTTTTTTTTGTAGTGACTTGTATAAAAGCGTTTTGTAGTGACTTTTAGTGAGACGATGATCACTTTTTAATGAAACGAGATGTCAAATTAGAAAATGAAATGCCCCGATGACTAGAGTGAATAAATGTTAATAAATGAACATCCATTACGAATTTATTTTAAAGTCGAAACATGTGACATTTATTTGGGGGAAGTGAGAGCATGAAGTAAAGAATTTCAGTGTGACAAAAATAAATAATCCCTGTTGGTGTAGCAGATGGAAGTAGTAGTAGCATAATAAAAGGAAATTTTCTTTTTTTTTTTTTTTGGTAATCGCCTAATAAAACGACTTGCCCTGTGGAACTGTGGAAACGCATACTGACATACATCATATTGGTTGCAATGCACCTCCTATTATTGGTAGGAAAATTCCAAAACCAGCCCGCCACTTGCCACTGAAAACTCCATATTGGTTATACATATAAAATGGCCAATTAATCAAATTGGTCTTTTTAGTTACACCTTGTAGACAGATTGGTCTTTTAAAAAACAACGACAACAATTAGGTCTTTTTATTGTACACTGGTCACAGATAAGTCTTTTTTCTTTTTTTTTACTGAATCGGGCAAGTTTGTCCTTTAAGGACTGTCCGGAGTCCTTTTTTCAATTTTGTAATTAATTAAAATAATTTTTGACCTATTTTTCTTCATTTACCTGTAAAAATTTAATTACCTAAATATTATTTATATGTCGTGTTACTCACTAATGGCGAGAGAGTAAATGGAATGAGTAAAGCGTTAGAACTAAATGCCCAACTATCAAGACAATATAATTGCATTTTTGAAATTTCGCCCTTTTAGTTTTGTGGGAAAATTACTGAAAATAGGCGAAAAATGATTGCAACTAATTTCTGTGGTGAAAAATGACTCCGACATTACTTAAAAGACTTACTTGTCCGGTTAGGTAAAAAAAAACTTATTTGTGACCTGAGTTCAATAAAAAGACCTAATTGTTGCCGTCGCTTTTAAAAAGACCAATTTGTCTATGGGGTGTCACTAAAAAGACCAATTTTGTTAATTGGCCCATACAAAATTACAAATTAACTATGAAAAATATATTTTCCTAGCTATCTCTAAAATTTTAGGCTATTACAAAAGATTTTCTATGAGGCCGCCTCATGCGAGTTTTTGTGATTTTTTTTTATCACATTCACTTTGGACATTGGTGGGATGAAATCAAGTGATGAAAATATTTAGGTCAAAGATTTGGAGGGTCAAGCACATTCACTTAAATTGACGGTATACAAATACAAATATTTTCTGCAAAATTAAGAGATATACAATACTAGCTCAATTGACAATTCCTCAATTACCCAAGGTAAGCAGGTTCAAACCAAGACTCGACTCATTTACAATCCTACAAGCTGCTTTAAAATACACACAGTTTGAACAAATTAAGGCCCTGTTCTCTTCAACGGGATGGTGAGGAACGGAACGGAAAGGAATGGAAAGGCGCGGCGCGAATAATTCAAAAAAATGTGAGACAAAATGAAATACAGAATGCGGAACGGAACGGAACGGAATGCAGCATGGAATCGACGAAAAGAACAGGGCCTAAGTCATCGTTGAATAATTGGACCCTGCTACACATACACTCAGTGTATGATTTTTTTATACACTTTGCATCCTGAGCATCCATGTGGCCAAAATGAAGAATCTTTTTTATTTTGTGGGAGGGAAAGTAGGCGCCTCTTTTTTTCACTATTGGAGGGAGTTTTGCCACCAAAAACAGAATTAGAAGGGAAGAATATGAGAAGTCTACTACCATTAATGCTTGTTATTGGAATAGCAAAAATCTAACCTTGATATTATCAACAAAGAAGGGAAATGATGACTAACCTAATTCAAAAAACTAATTGAGAATCCTATATATTGTTGTTCATATTATCCGGCGGCCAGTATTCAAACTTTCCGGCGACTTATTAAAAAAAAATAATAATTAATTTCGCATTCCATTGTTCAAATTTTCCGGCGACATACTTCCTTCAAGATCTCCATTATTTTCGCCGACCCATTACGAATTTGCGGGCGTCAATTTTCCAACCACCATTTTTTTAATTGGTGGATTAATTTTCCGACCGACAAGTTTTTAAATTACTGGGTTAATTCTCCGGCAAGAGAGTCCATTATTTCCGTCGACCATTGTTAAATTTGATTAGCAGTTGATTAATTATCTTCAATCTGGGTTGATTTTATTTTGGGCACAAATTTAACTCCGACGACCATTGCCGGCGACGTCCCTCCATTGTTACAGCGTACAGGTATTTTCTTTGGCATGACTTTCTATAATGTTTGGTAGCAAAAAATCCATGATGTATAATGGTTAAAAGTATACTGCTTTGTAGCAAAAAATACCATGATATTATCATGTGGGTAGCAAAATGGGTTCATGTAGCAACGAAATAGAAGTTTATGATATTATCATTTGGGTAGCAAAATGGGTTCATGTAGCAATAAAATGGAAGTTGTGGAAAGATAACCATGTAATATTTAAAATCTTAATGGGCTATCAAGCCTATCACTAATAATATAACCATGTAATATTTAAAATCTTAATGGGCTATCAAGCCTATCACTAATAATATTATCATTATAAATATTTTATTGAATAAGTTTTAAACTTAATTTATCAATATAAATATTGTTATTAGTGTTAACATCAATATTATAAAAATAGATATTTTATTGAATAAGTTTTTAACTTAAGTTATTAATATATAGTATATTGTAAGCAAATACTGCAATCGCAATGTCGAATGATTTTAAAATTGTATTATGTGGTAGCAAAATAAGGCTCCATAGTAACATAATTGAGCTGAAATGATAGAACCATGTTCCTGTTAGTGTGATTTCCTGAATCAATGTTTACATTAATATTATAGATATAGATATTTTCTTCAATAAGTTTTGAACTTAATTTATTAATATGAATATTGTAAGCAAATAGCGTTAAGGAATTGTCGAATGAGGTTTAAAATGTATAATGTGGTAGCCAAAAAAGGCTTCATAGTAACATACTTGAGCTGAAACTATAGAACCATGTTCCTGTTGGTCTGATTTCCCTATTTACCACAATGCAAGGAAATGTTAATTGACCCTAATGTGGATGCCCTCAATGAACCTGAGTTCATTGAAGAAACAGTTGACAGTGAAAATATTAAAAAACAAAGGTACACTTTCGTCCTCTATATGTACAGATTGCATATGGTAAATGTATAAGTTGGTAGGTTGTGTTGATTCATTTTTTCTATTCAGGACTAATGCAAAGAAAGACATACCAACGTCGGAGGAAGAGTTACTTCATCCTTTTTCTAGAATGATTTTCCCCATAGGAGAGGAGTTTGCTATTTTCTGCCACAAAGATGCATATCGTATGGGGTTCGAATTATTCATAAGGTCCAACACAATACTAAAGGAGTACAAGGACAAAGGAGTGTCAAGGACGAACCCCGATAATCCGCCACGGTACCATATGGCAAGGAGGCTGAGGTTTGCGTGCAAAGAGGGGGGTGAAAAGCAAAGTGAAAAGTCATCAGTTACTGGGTGCAAAGTTGTTATCAAAGGGTACTCACAAAAGGGAGATTTTGTTTTGACAAACTGTCAACTTACTCACAACCACACCACTGACCCAAATAATAGCCGCTTCATGATAGCTTACCGTCAGGTCGATAAATATCACAAGAAGAAGATGCTGGTCAATGACGCAGCAGGAATCCCCAATTCAAAGAATTTCCTGTCCATGGTGGTGCAGTACGGAGGGTATGAGAACGTTCCGTTCACCGAGAAGGACTTGCGGAACGTAGTGAATACTGCACGCCGTATGAGTAGGCTGGGGGGATGCAATTGCCCTTGAGTAGTACTTTGGCAGTATGCGTGATTATAATCTTGAATTCTACTGTGATATCCAGAGGGATCGCAAAGGGAGGCATTGCAACGTGTTTTGGGCGGACGCAAGATGTAGGGCTGCCGCAAAAGACTTTGGGGACGTCATCACATTCGACACGACTCACTTGGTTAATTTGTATCGTATGCCATTTGCTCCTTTTATCGGTGTAAATCACCACGGATCATCGATTTGCTTGGGTGCAGCCCTGATATTGCACGAAGACTCTGACACGTTCAAGTGGGTGTTCAACAACTGGATTACATGCATGGGCAGGGCGCCCCTAGCAATACTAACCGATCAGTGCAAGGCTATTGGCAAGGCAGTGAAGGATGCATTTCCTAAAGAAACGCATCACAGGTTGTGTCTTTGGCATATACTTGAAAATGCAAGGAGGAATTTGAAACACCGTAAGGACAACGAAGCCCTACTCGTAGCAATGAAGAAGACCGTGAATGAGTCCTTCAGTTTCGAAGAGTTTGAGGAAGGATGGAATGTGATGGTGGAGGAATTTGGTCTGCAGAATGAACCGTGGATAAAAGAAACATACGAAACCCGAGAGTTTTGGGTTCCTGGATACTGGAGAAAGACCTTTTGGGCCGGTATGTCCTCAACACAGAGGAGTGAAGGTATCAACTACTTTTTTAAGAACTACGTAAACTGTCACACCGGCCTAACAGAGTTTATTAAGCAGTTCGAGCTGCAAATTAGCAGAAAGGTCGAGACTGAGAAACAGCATACAACAGCTAGCTGTGACAGACCATTAAAACACGACCCTAACATCACAGTGGAGGTGGTGTTTCATAAGTTATACACGAACGCTAAGTTCAAGGAGGTGCAAAATGAGGTGTACGGCCTTGTGCACACAAACGTGACCAAGGTATCAACGGATGGGGGTGACAATGTTATGGTTTATGAAGCAATTGAAAAGATAGTTGACAAAGAACGACCATATTGGACCAAGCCGCGCAAAACATTCACAGTCACATTGGATAAGTTGGCTGGGATATTCAAATGCTCGTGCAGGAATCGAGTTCTGTGGTATACTTTGCAAGCACATAATTCACTGTATTGAGCTTGAGGACATCAACTACATCCCAGAGCGATACATAAAGAATCAATGGAGAAAGGACATAGTTAGGGACTACGAGCGAGTGAAAGTAAAGTACTATAATCCGGATACGTAAGATAGGGTTAAGATGTCAATGGATGTGACTTTAGAGAACGACTACATCCGCACACTAGCACTGAGCACCAGAGAAGCATATGATATCTATAAGAAAGAAAACGAATCCATGCGCAAGAAGTTGGTGTGTGCCCTTGGGATAGACGACAAATATTTATCATCTTACAGGGTGTATGGCAAGCGCAGGGTAATGTTACAGCCAGAGAACGAGAGGTATATTATAAGGAAGAGAAAGCTTGCTGAAAAAGAAAGCGATATAAAGGACCCCGTCCCGAAGAAACACCTTGGGAGGCCGCAAGTTCATAGACAAAAGCATCATAAGGAGCATGGATTCACTGCGAAAAAGGCCAGCCCCAAGAAGGGCAATCAGACGTCTCCCAATAAGAAGAGCAATCAGATGTCTCCCAATAAGACCCCTCCCATGAAGACGAGAAAACAATTGAGGGAGGAGCAGCTGTCCATAAATGCAGTGAGTATATATCTTAGTAGTATATCTTAGTAGCGTAATAACAAATTATAACTGTTCTATTTTACATGATCAGAAATGGATATGCGTTATAAGTGTATGCGCTTGTAGCAAAATGTACTAATTTGTGATATTTCTTTTCTTGATACAGAAAGTAATACACAGTGTTTTAAATAGTGATATGGCGGGTGGGGAACTTGATCCATATCAAGTTCACAAGTCGAATGACAATGTAAGTTAGTTAGTTTTTATCAGCCGTATAATTATTTCCACATTTATGTGCTCATTTCAATCTACGTCAAACAGGTTGGCACGTCTGGTGTTGCGAGACAGGTTTCTACTCCTGCTACTCCTAGTTACGCGACACGGGCTACTCCTAGTTATGTATTCGAAACAGCTTATGGAAGACTTGGTTGTGTCAGTGGTAGTCAGACCTATTCCATTCATCAAGGACCTGAATTCAACCCTAACATTGTGTACCCCAGTCCTAGATCTGCCTCCTCACAAGTTTCTACAGTGCGTATATTTTATGCTACATAGAATGAGTTTTATTACTATTGTATGGTACTAATATATTTAATATTTATTGCAGTCGTCAAGCCATCAATCTATACCACTTGGGCGGGAACTGAAAATATTGACGGACGAATGATGGATGAAGGGTTATTGTTATGGATTAGTAGTAGCGTCACAAATTGTGCGTTCCAATAACACAGATTTAAATTTTTGAATATTTTTGATATGTTTACTTTATTAAATCTATAGTATTTGGAACTCAAATTACTGACGGACGAATGATGGATGAAGGTTTACCTATAGTTTGCTTTGTTATGGATAAGTAGTAACCTCACAAATTATGCGTTTCAATGTCAAATATTTACAACACAATTATGAATCGATATGCTTATTACATTAATTTTTGAAAGAATGTGTGACAATTCTAACATTCAAAGAGCATAACTCGAAAATATCAATAGAACTGTAAATTGAAATACTTGTTACTACAAAATCCATGTTTGCTACAAAATCAAGCATCTAATACTAAACAAGAGAACTAGCAAATGAAACATTTGTTACTAAATACAAGATTTTTTTCTACCATATTTCTTCCCATTCCCACAACTATCATACTAAACATTAGTACAATAACATTAGAAATGAACACGAATTTCCCTGCGGCACCGACACACTGGGCAGCGAGGGCCTCTTTCCTCCATATATGGACTTAATGAGTATTCTTCATCCCATCCTCGATCCGGGTCATGATCAAATTCTAATGGGCACTCCATTACTTTCGATACTGGAAAGACAAGGGCATCGGGATGTTGAGAAGTGAAAGTCCAATTTAACCCATGACTAACACTTGAAAAGTTTCTCCTCCCCTCGACGATCCCTACTCCACCATACTGTATGTATGTTCTGCCCATCATCTCGATCCCCCTCTTGACCATCGCTTCGTTTCCACTTATTAACAGGAGCATGCTGCACACATACATTGCCACCATATCGCCACTTCGTGCTACCATTTCTACGTATTCTCGCCCTTGACGAATCCTCCTATGATAGATATACATACGCTACAAAATGTAGTACGAGTATAAGATTAATATGTGAAAAACAAAGGATATCCTTGTACAATTTAGCAAGGGTTCACATACAAGGCCAAGTTTCAACGGAGCAAGTGTGTTGTTGTTCCTAGCACATCTATAGAGGAATGAAAGAGCTGTCATGGTGGTAGGGTATTCCACAATCATTGAAATGTCCGCTCGGTGAAGGACACTACTTCCATGCCCCACGTCATACAACTTTTTGCAGCTGCAAATTGACAAAACAAGGTTTAGCTACTAAATAAAATTACGGGTATTCAAAAACAACTAAATTGCCAAATCGCACCTTAGCCAACAATTCATTAGATCAACCATGGACAAACTTCCAACACGACCAAGAATATTTTCCAAAAGAGGAAGAGGGAGATCGAGCAGGTTGATCCCACCCATTGTATGTACTCTAGGAAATTCACGTCGCTCTTCTCTCCGTTGATCAGGTATGAAAATAACTGTCATATTACATTCAGCAAACGGATTATTAGCGAGTTTACTACTATGAATAACAAATAAGAAATCTGTGGTAATTCTTTCGCTACCAAATAAAAAGACAATGACAAATCATGTAATGTGTTTGCTACCAAGTACGCAGGTTCCGATATAACTTTTGGCATTTTAAACTAAGAAATCAGTTGTAATTATTTTGCTACGAACTCACAAATTCAAAAACACATAACGTACTGTGTTTGCTACCAAATAAGCAGTTTCAAAAATGAAAATTACTAACAAATAAGGTGTTTGAATAAGTATCTTAACTGCTTCCGATTTCTTTTTGAATTAGAGTTGCAAACCATTTAGTTTCCCGACGGGCCCTGCACATAGCGCATGGCTGAAATTCATCCTCCAAAAACCAAAGAAAATGGTCAGCCAAAGGTTCTCTTAGAACACCATAATGATTTTTACGAACTGGCAATTTTGGGGTTGGTATGGGAGAAAAAGGAGAGGTAGGCATAGTTTGCAATGGGCAAGGAAACTTCCTAAATATAAAATGGTCATTGAAGAAGTAGCAAAACTCATGTATGCTCCGTCTTCCATCCACAATGCCTCTTCCACCAAACTGTCTAAATAATCTATCCATCATTTTCATTCCAGTGTTTACGCTTTCGTTATCTGCACTTAACAAGAGAAGGAGGCTCAATACATATTTTGCTGACACGTTACCATGGTCAGCGACCTTTTTTATTTCCCATTGGCCTTCTTCGTAATTCCTCTGGACAAAATATTTATGCTACACAGGATAATAAAAGTCCAATCAATACTATAACTCAATTATGGGGGTAGTTTTACCATGACAACGTGTAACGACAACAAATTAAATGTACCATTCCTATCCTGTGCATGGCACTAGTATTGTTGTTCCTTACGCAATCATCCAAGAAAGAACGCGTTGTAATGTGATCGGGGGAATGAGGAACACCCGATATGTTCACTCTTTGATAGACACCCCGTGAAGTACCAATTGATTTGAGTTGGCGGCAACTGTCAAGTAAAGATGTTATTAAAAGAAAAATAGATTGTTAAACGAATTCAACAAACATACTGATAATGACATACCATCGCCAGCATTGCAACAGGTCAGAGGCGGAACATTCTCCAACTCGGCCAACAATATCTTCCACCAACAACTCTGGAAGATCTAACAAATTTTTTTCCTCCCTCCCTAGCGGTTCTTCATCGCTCTTATCCGCTACCCATTTTCCTTTCTCCTCCCTACTTAACTTTCGCTTTCTTGGAGGCATCTTGAGGAATGCAACTTCTTTGGTGAAAGAAATGTATGATATCAGAGGAGATAGTTTGGTTCTATTTATAGAGGTTTTCATTTCATTCGATTGTTTTTAGCCAAAAAAAAAGTAACTTCATGCCATTTCACAATACTAATAACCATTTTTGTGAGTAGCAAACTATCATTTATAGGTAGCATAATGGATAGCATAATGCGCGGAAATAAAATAAACCCACTTGTAGCAATTCGTGTCAATTCAGAAATTAACCTCTTTCATAGGTAGCATAATTGCACATAAATGTAGCACTATCCAAGGAAATAAATCAGTTTAAAAAATAAATTAAACATCCCAAAAATACTTTGCCAATAATAATAAAACAAAAATTTCCATTTAACAGAATGAAAATGTTGTTTTTTTACAAATATATGAATCTAAAATAATGGGAATATTACTTAATATAATTAAGTAATATTTTGGTGCAGACATCAATCTTTATGACACTTGAGCGGTCATTGAATATAACATAACATTGTTACTAAATAGACGATTGTTTGCTACAATATTTCTTCCCAATCCAACAGCTATCATACTAAACATCAATAAAAACATTATAATAAAATGAAAAGCATGTTACTAGTTATAGCAATGTTTGCTACCCAATCCAGCATATATCATGCTAAACAGCATAACAATCAAATGAAACATTTGTTACTGAATGTCCCAAGGTTTGCTACCATGTTTCTTCCTAATCCCACATCTATTGAGTACTAAACATTCCAGTACAAACATTAGAAGTGTAGTTGAATTTTCCTACGGCACCGACACACTGGGCAGCGAGGGCCTATGTCCTCCAGATATGTAATTGATGAGTAATCTTCATCCCATTGACGATCCGGGTCATGTTTAAGTTGGAAAGGACATGGCAACTCTGGCAAGTTAATAGCATCAGGATGTTTTAGAGTCCATTGTAAGCCAGGATGAAAACGTTCCAACGTTCTGCCCCTCATCTCGATCCCTCTTGTCACCATTGCTTCGTCTCCACTTATTAACAGGAGTATGCTACACACATACATGGCCACCATATCGCCACTTCGTGCTGCCATTTCTACGTATTCTCGCCCTTGACGAATCCTCCCATGAAAAATAAACATACGCTACAAAATGTAATATAAGATTAACATGTGAAAAACAAGGGATTATATACCAGCCCAAGTTTCAACAGAGCAAGTGGGTTGCCTTTCCTAGTACATCTATAGAGGAATGACAGCGGCCTCATGGTGGTAGGGAATTCAATAATCCCTGACACGTCTGCTCGATAAAGGAAACTCTTTCCATGCCCCACGTTATACAACCTTTTGCAACTGTCAATTAACAAAACAAAGTTTAGCTACTAAATGAAATTTAGGTGTTGATGAACAATTAAATGGCAAAATCGCACCTTAGCCAACAATTTAGCAGATCAACGAGTGACAAACTTCCAACATGACCAAGAATATTTTCCAATAGAGGAAGAGGGAGATCCAGAAGGTTAATCCCACCCACTGCATGTACTCTAGGAAATTTATGTCGCTCTTCTCTCCTTTGATCAGGTATAAAAACAACTGTAATATTCCATTTACCAAACGGATTATTAGCAAGTTTGCTACTATGAATAACAATTAAGAAATCAGTGGCCATTGTTTTGCTACCAAATAAAAAAAATCAATGACAATTCCTGTAGGATTTTTGCTACCAAATAAGCAGGTTCCAAAGTAACTTTGGCATTTCAAACTAAGAAATCAATAGTAAATATTTTGCTACCAAATCAACAAATCAAAAACACATCATATAATGTGCTTGATACCAAATAAGCAGGTTTCAAAAAGTTGACCAATTAAAAAAAAAAAAACAAACAAATCAGAGGTAATTATTTTCCTACCAAATCAAATATTCAACAACATATCATGTAATGTGTTTGCTACCAAATAAGCGGGTACCAAAATAAGCATGTACAAAAAAAGATTAACTTTTGACAATTTGTTTCTAACAACAATTAACAAATAAGGAGTTTAATTTAGTATCTTAACCGTCTCCAATATGTGTAGCAATTCGATGTGCAAACCATTTGGTTTCACGACGGCATCTGCACATAGCGTATCGAGGAAATTCATCCTCCACAAACCATACAAAACTTTGAATCCAAGCTTCATGTACAAGAGCATAATGATCTTTGAGGACTGGAAATAGTGGCCTTCGAATTGATATTTGAGAATAAGGGATAGGTTTAGTTTGCAATGGGCATGGAAACTTCCGAAATGTAAAATGGTCAGAGATGAAGTAATTGAACTCATCTATGCTCTCCCTTCCTTGCACGATGCCTCGTCTGCCAAATTGTCTAAATAATCTATCCATCATTTCCATTTCAATGTTTACGCTTTCGCCATCTGGACTTAGTAAGAGTAGCATACTCAATACATAATTTTTCGATACATGACCAAGTTTAGCGGACCTTTCTATTTCATGTTGGCCTTCTGCAAAATTCCTTTTGATAAAATAAGTATGCTGCACAGGAAAAAATAATACTAATCAATACTACAACTTAATTATGGGGCTAGTTTATGCATGATAACACAAAAACAAAACATACCATTCCTATCATGTGCATGGCGCCAGGGTTGCCATTATTTACGCATTCATCCAAGAAAGAACGGGTGGCCCTGTCTTCTGGGGAATGCGGAACATCCGATATGTTTACTCTTTTATACACAGAATGTGAAGAACCAATGGATTTGAGTTCACGATTACAAATAGAATTATAACTTGCTAAACGAAATCAACAAACAAACATACTGATCATGATTCATGACATACCATCGCCTGCATTACAGCAGGTCGGAAGCAGAGGATTCTCCAACTCGACCGACAATGTCTTCGACCAGCGACGGAGGAAGATCTAACAAGCTTCTTTGCTCCGTCACTTGTGGTTTTTCATCAGTCTCATCCGCTACCCATTTCCCTTTATCCTTCCTTGTTAACTTTCGCTTTTTTGGAGGCATCTTCACCAAATTTGAATTTTTCGGTCAAGAAATTGTATGATATCGGTGTATAGAGTGTTTGATTGTATTTATATAGTTTCCAATAGGTGTTTAAAAAGAAAGTAAATCATTTCATTGTCGTATGGCACATCCAATAACTGTTTTCCATAGTAGCAAAGGTTGGTCTTTAGGTAACATAATGGCGTTTCAAATAACAAATGCGTTGAAAGAAACAAAATATTTATTGTTTAGTTACACCATATTGATAAGTACAATTGATAAGTATAATATTGGGAACATGAACTTAATTAAAGTTAACAGTAAATAATGCTGAAGGGTATCAGAAAATGGAAAGTGCTTTGAAAAACACAGAAAAACGTTTGCAATCACCAAAAGAGCATTTATTATTATTTCAATATTATTTCAAAAAAAAAAAATGGTTTAAACGTATCAATTCGTCTCGATTCAGCATGCTACTAATTGCTTTTCATGTATCAACATTAACCATATATATGCACAACGCACAGGGAATTATATCATTTTAAACAGTAAAAAAAAAATTAAACTACCCAAAAATCCGTTACAAATTCTAAGAAAAACAATTATGGATTTAACAGAATGCGAATATAGTTTTACAAATAGGATGGGAATATCAAATATTGTTCATGCTCGGTTAAAAATAGAAAATATATATTTTTACTTTTGGTTTAAACGACAAAAACTAATATTTATTGGGAAGGTTAATGTAATTATGGTTAAAAAAGGTAAGAGGGATCGAAACTGAAAAGTGACATTGATAATTGAGCAAAACGTTTGGAATCACGATACGAGTTTTGAATTAGTTTTCTTTTACGATAACAATAGTAACAAAAGTAATAGCCAAAGTAGTGTTCTCTTATAAGTCAGAGATGGATATGGTAGCAAAAAGGACACCACAGAAAGGTTAATAAAAATAGCCCTCCACCTACTCTAATTGGTATCATTATTATCTTCATTATCTCTTATAAATTGACTTGCAACCACTTTGTTCTTTAGAGGGTTATAAATTATAAATTAAAAATTCTACCTCAATTGCATCTGTGATTATGGCTCCAAGTAAGAGGGTTACCAAAGAGGAGAAAGGGAAAGGTGTCGATGAGGGAGATGATGGGACACCCTCTTTGGGTGCTTTGAATCTGCTTGATCTACCTGATGGGGTGTTAGAAGACATTATCGTTAAAGTGGCTACTTGCTCTTCAATCGATCTACTTCAATGCAGGCTAAGGTTGTGGACACTCTGTTTTATTCTTTTCTTTAATTTTTTCATTTATTCTCCCTTTGTTTTATAATTTCCTGTTATGTTCCACTCCATTAATTTGATTTGAATCTAGTTACTGATTAAGTTGATGATTTACAACAGTGCTTCCAACTGAACAAACTGGGTCAAGGGCCTAACGTATTCCGTAACGCAAACACAACACAAGTGCCCTACTACCCACTCAACACAACTGCGCGTAAATTTCTCTATCTATGCGCGCGATACAAAAACCCGGATGCTTGCTACAAGATTCGGACGGTATGCAATCTATTGAATTATAGTTGTTCCAATTGTGTCTTTATTCCAAAGATTTTATACACTGTTATTTAAGCTTCTTACCTAAGTTTTACTTCCGTTCTCTTCAGAACCTGTTCTTCTTTCAGAAGAGATTTGAGCTGGGGCAATGGTACATATCAAGGGCAGCAGATGAAGGTCATATGTTGGCCTCATATATGTTATGCATGATCTTCCTAACCACTAAAGGTCCTGTGATGGTAGACAAAGGGATAGACATGATGGGCAATACATACAGAAAGTTCCAAGGGGAAAGGCATTGTTGAGGGAAGGAGAAGTCTGTACCGCTTTTGCCCGATTTATATTAGGAAAATTCTGAAACGTGACAGATTTGAAATCCCAATTTTGTCGTGCCCCCTTGCAGTTGTTCACGACCCTGACCGAGGTTGGGGTGAACACGACAACTACAATTCTGATCTTGAAGACATTGGTCCTAACTGCCCAGTCTGCAGAAGCCGCAAGGAAATAATGTTTTTCTTTTCCTACATATGATAAGTTCGCTTCTCATATGCTGAACAAGTAAAATGCATCCCTAGTAGCAAAATTCTACTATCTAGTATCCGATTTTCTTATGGTTAGAAACATATTACTATGTCAGATTTTGGTAGCAAATGTTATGGTTTTGTAATGGAATTTTCTTAAAAGTTATCGAATCGCTATGGCATCATAATCAATTTCAAATTTCGTTGAAAAGTCGCACCTCATCCATATCATCGCTTTTAAATATGGGACATCAGTCATCACTCTACATTATATTTTTACTGATAAAATTTTAAACCATATTTGCAATTTTAAATATGGCTCCGCAAAAGCGATTTACGAAGAAAAAGAAAAGCAAAGGACAGGTTGAGATAAATGCTGCTATAGAAGACATTGGTCCTCATTGTCCAGATTGCAGATGCTCTAAAGAACTTGACTGGTTTTATACATATAGAATGTAGGCGTAGTAACAAAAAACATGATGAGTTCTCTAGGGGACTAGATTATCTTATAGATTTGTATAACTTTCTGCCAAAAAAAAAAAAAAAAAAAAAAAACCATGTTATTGGTATGTCCTCTATGGTTTCCCTACTTATGAAATAAGTTTAGTTCTCATATGTTGAACAAGTAATATGTATCCCTTGTAGCAAAATTGTGGTATCTAGCATCCGTTATTCTTATGGTAAGAAACATATTACTATGTCAGATTTTGGTAACAAATGTTATGATTTTGTAATGGAATTTTCTTAAAAGTTATCGAATCGCTATGGCATTTTTATTAATTTCAAATTTCGTTGAAAATTCGCACCTCAAAGCCTTTATCGATCATATCGCTTATAAATATGGGACATTAGTCATCACTCTACATAATTTGTACTGATCAAAATTTAAACCATCTTTTCAATTTTGAATATGGCTCCACGAAAGCGATTTACCAAGAAACAGAAAGGCAAAGGACAGGTTGAGGTTGATGGTTTGGCTGATTCAAAATTTCTTTGTCTGCCAGATGAATTGTTAGAAATAATTGTGATTAAAGTAGGGAGTTCTTCCTCAATCGATTTAGTTAATTGCAAGCTAAGGTGATAAATGATTTACTCTTTAAATAATACTCTTCATGGTTTTCTTGTTTTCTATTTGGATTTCTATAATGTTTTGGATGTATCTATACAACAGGGCTCGCCGATTGAACGAAGTTGGCCGAAGGCCGGCCGTCTATCAAAAAGCAGACATCTCTGAAGTGCCAATTGACCTACACAACAAGAGGGCGTATTTTTATCTATACAAATGTGCGCGAAACAAAAACCCTGCTGCTGCCTTTGAGCTTGGGATGGTAATACAGTCATTGCTTAAATTATATTATTCCTGATTAATGTTTGCAAACATCTTGTTCTAATTTCGCCCTATGCAGGAATTCTACTTCTATGGGATCAATCAGCTCGACCAAGGACAATGGTACCCATCTGATGCAGTCGATTTGGGGCATATGGAGGCGTTTTATGTGCTTAGCATTATCTTACTTTTGACATGGTACAAAAAAATTGGAAATCTAGAAGCAAGGATACACATGATGGACAAGCTGTACAGGCAGTTCAAAGGGAGAGGCATAGTTGCTAGAAGGAGAATTAGTTTCATCTGTCCGTATCCTCTTAGGAAAAGTTTTCTTCATTTCAGGTATCCAAGTTTGGTCTACCCCGATGACGATATTCATCGCTCCAAATGGGAACAACTAGACTATTACAATGCTGATATAGAAGACATTGGTCCTCATTGTCCAGTTTGCAGATGCTCCAAGGAACTTGACTGGTTTTGTATTTATAGAATGTAGGCGTAGTAACAGAAAGCAAGTTTTCCGTACATCCTCTATGGTTTAATGTAGCGAACGCATAGGTTGTATTATGGTAGTTTTCCCTTCAGCATAATGTTTGCTTTTTGTTACGCTGAAACAGTTGTCTTTGGTAGCAAAATGGTATAAAAACTATTTAGACGGTTGTAATACTGTGAACTTCATTTGGACCTAATAATTTTTATTCTTTTTTGGGTAGTGTAAATCCGTAAATGGTGTCGCCATAATCGATAATTTAGGCCCCTGGAAAAAAATCTAAATCGATTATTTCCAAATAATAAAGTTGGTAATTATGTTACATTTTTAAAAACCATTTTATAATAGTAACAAAGTCCAACCATTATATTTACGTCACATTTTTAAAAACCATTTTATAATAGTAACAAAGTCCAACAATTATATTTACATCACATTTTTAAATACCATTTTATAATAGTAACAAAGTCAAACAATTATATTTACGTCACATTTTTAAAAACCATTTTATAATAGTAACAAAGTCCAACAATTGAACCTGGGTAAACACCACTTCACATATTGGTAACAAACAATTGCACCTCGGTCAAATAATTTTCATATATTGGTAACGAAATTGGTATTTGACTTCTGATTGAAAACACATTGGAAATATATATATTATATTATGCCAAAAATTCATTTGGAATTACCCATGCGTATTCATTTCTTTTT
This sequence comes from Tetragonia tetragonoides, assembly GCA_038025085.1. NCBI lineage: Eukaryota > Viridiplantae > Streptophyta > Magnoliopsida > Caryophyllales > Aizoaceae > Tetragonia > Tetragonia tetragonoides. Next base: position 35,530,493 of record CM076141.1, read on the forward strand.
TGAATTTGCATGGGGATGGACAATTTGTTTTCAGAGAATAGGGGAAGGGCTGTAAAAAAAAGTCGTGCTGGCATTTATTGAATTTTCGAATGAAAACAACTTAAAAAAAATAGCAGTTTCTGTTATTATTAGTAGCAGAAAGTGTGTCTGACAGAAGTTGAATCGTCACTAACCTTTGAAACGTTGTAAAATCTAATTATAAATATGCCTTAAGACTCCATAAATCAATCATTTCAAAGTGTACTTATCATAGGCCTTTGTGAGTGATTTTAATCTTTGCCTTTGTGACTGATTATGGCACCAAAAAAGCGGTTCTCAAAGGCCGGGAAAGGGAAATTGGAGAAATGGGTTAACGGGAAATGGGAATTAGGGAGATCGGTAAACGGGGAGTGGGTCAAGAAATTGACACTGGAAGAGGAAAGTTTGAATGACCCCGATGGAATGAATCTGATTGAACTTCCTGACAATATACTGGAAGATATAATGGCCAAAGTTGGGAGTTATTCCGCAAAGGATCTACTTCATTGTAGGCTAAGGTACGGAAATTACTCTGTAATACAATATCTAATCCTCAAATGATATATTTTTTTTCTTCAATGACAATTGCAAAGAACAGGATGCTATTGGCAAAAGGAAGATCGTCTATAAAGAGGTTGACGTTTCAGGAGTTCCCTATTACCCATACGACAAGACCGCTCATGCATTCCTCTATAAATGCGCGCGAGAAAAGAACCATGGAGCTTGCTACAAAATTGGGACGGTATAAATACGATTGCTAATTTATCATTTAAATGAGATAAAACAAAATTGTTAGACGTATTTGATTAATTTTCGTATTTCACAGCACAAGTATTTTTACCAGAATAGATTCGTTGAAGGGAAGCATTTTATACAACAGGCGGCAGAATTGGGGCATGTGGTCGCGTTGTACGTGTTGAGTATGGTCTGCTTACTTAGTCGAGACAATGCTGAGATGAACAGAGGGATACAAAAGATGGAAGAGGCATGCCGAAATTGTTGAGGGTAGGAGAAGCTTGTATTGTGTGTGCCCTTATCATCGTAGGAACTCTCTTACGGGAAGACGATTTGTAATCCCCAAATTGCGCTGCCCCTTAGCACCTGTTCATGATCCGGATCGAGGATGGGATGAGGGTCAACGTTTCACCCCTGTCTTTGAGGATATTGGCCCTCACTGCCCATTATGCAGGTGCAGGAGGGAATTAAACTTCTTTTACGCTTATATTTAATTTTAGTGATGGACCTGTAGTGATGGACCTGGTAGCAAAACACTTCCTATCAACAGCGAAAACGTTTATTAAAGTATCATGATTTTGTAATAGTTGGAGTGTTATTTGCTATTAGCAAAATTTGAATTTGAACTTTTATTGGACGGAGTATTAATTGTATTTCCAACTTATCGCATTGGTAATTTAAACAGCGTAATATTAATAATTGCCCTTTTTTTATATTTATATTATATTTATATGTAGGAGTATAAATGCACAACAGCCTTTTTATTTTCATCTTTCTCTTGTCATTCAAGTTCTTTTCTCCTCTACCTCCAAAACTTCTTCAGTACTCCAGAGCTCTGCCTCAAAAAGTTCTTAAGTGCACCATAGCCATGAGTGGGGTAAATGTACCCACAACTCCCACATCTCAGGGATCGTCGTCGCGATCAGGTCACAGGTGGTGGACATACAAGAATATTCAATTTGCCCCTAATGGTGAAGTGCTGTGCTACTGTAACCGTCCATGTCCTCTGCAAACATGCATAAGACCAGACAAGGATGGAATGCAGTTTTATGGTTGCTCGCGTTGGATGGTGAGTCATAATTGAAAACTTGAGTAATTTAATTATTGTTTACTAACTCCATTTTTCTCACACTTAAGGGTTTCTGACAAAATTGATTTTGCAGACAGTTACTAAATGTAAGTTTTTTGCTTGGGACTTTGAAATTGAGTTTGCTCAGCGGTTGATAGAGAAAGAGGCAGCCATTGATGAAGCCCTGGCTACAATCAAGGATTTAAAGGAGGTCAAGTTGCAACTAGAGGCAAAAACTGGCAAACTGAAAGCTAAAAATCAACAATTGGAGGGCAGAATCAACACCCTCCACCTTTGTATGTGGATTGTTGTAGGCGTAGCTCTTTTGACTTGTCTATTCAAAGCCTCACTGATTGTTGGCATAATTATCTATTTTGGGGAATACTAATCTCTTTCGCTCATGGGCATGTGGCTCATGAATCTTTTGGATTAGGAGGAGTTGAAGTGCTTTTATTATTATCACTTGAAGTTACATGTCTATTAGAAGCCTATTTGGTAGCAAACTGGGTGAACTCGATATCAATAATAATCTATGTTTCCTGTTATCTGTATTCTGTGGTAGAGAAATTGGTAACAACCATATAATGCTGTATTTGCATTGTCAATTTTGAAACAATCAAATATATGAAGTTTTGTTAGCAAAATCAGACATATGGTCTCAAGATATTCGGATATTACCTATTGTTTAAGTAGTTTTGGTAGCCAAAATATGGCATATGGTCACAAAATATTCATTTATTACCCACTGTTTTAGTAGTTTATGTAGCAATTTCATCTACATCAAAATATTGTAAATTAACAAGATATTCATATATTACCCATTCTTGATGTACTAATAAAAGTAATATGGCAACAAGGTCGTATGTAACCCCATTAGATGCAATACTTAATCATCGCATAACTAACAAGGACATGGCTTTGAATTTCCTCACTGTATGCCATATGTGACATCTGCAACTGTCTGTAGCAAAAGGAGGGAAAAAACAAGTTAGTAAAACAATGGATGGAGTGTAATGGATATGATAGTACCAATACAACCCTCAGTGATATTCACCTCAGCTGCACCATATTGACCATCAGGCCCCCGGTCAGCCTTCAATGCCAACTCAATATCATCCTGGTTCAAAGAAGCAACTCTGCATCCTGTTCCAGCCCAATCTAAGCCTTGTCCGTTGCCAATCTTAAGTCTATCTGTATATAATATCTGTTAAACGACAACTGTTACAAGTGCTCCATTGTTGATTTAGTATAAAAAAAATAACTTAGTTGTGATCAAAAAAATAAATAGCAAGACTCACTGCCAATAAAAGGGTACAACCTCCGAATCCTCCGTTCGAGTATTCGAATTTGTTAGCATATTTGACCAACCACTCCAATATATATGTCGCCCAGTTGTAACGACGTGCCCGACTTGCTAAACTCAGTACATTCAAGTTCAGTGGTCTGATCACCCATTTTTGTGTAGGACACAGCAAAACCCCAAGTATATACAATAAGAAGTGAGTTTGGAACTTCGTTTTGTCGTCCCTTTCCTTGAAACTCATTCCAAATACCACCTTCTCACAAATTCCACCATAGTTGTTTGTTGTGTACTCATTCTTCAATTTCTTCCCTTCACTATTCGTCCGTTTTTGTATATCTATGGGCAACAGATACGGGTGTGCAGGAACTCCAAGGACCCATCCAACAATATCCCTATCTACGAGGACATATTACCATCTCTGATTTTCAGCTTCTTTGTGTCAGGATTAAATCTTCCTGTTAGCCAATGTCCAAAAATAGGATCAATTATATGAATGGACATCCGAAGCAAACTGACGAATCCCATTTCTTCCACCCAACCCTTCTGCTCTTCTGTCAACTTTTGAATTAGTTTGAAACACCTTTCAACATTGCAACCCATGCACAGGTCCACCTGTGACTCAGGACAACCAAATCACAAATAAATACATATGACTAGTAGAAGGACTAGAACAACAATATAGCAGCAAAACATTCGGTAGCATTCTTGATAAACCCAACTTATATAGTAGGCACATTAGTAACATAGAGAACACATACCTTGAAAATGCAACCAAAAACCCAATTAAAAATAAGACTAAATAGCAAACAATAAACCACAAATTCATTAAAACACAATCATAATAAACAACTTGGCACATATCGTTTTAAAATAATAAATTTACAAATAAGCATATCAGTAACAATTCATCTTAGTAGCAAAATCAAACCAACGGTGACACATTTAAAAAATTTACACAATCATCACACACACAATACATGACTTACACATTACCAAACATTTAAGAAAATAGGGGGTAATTTCATCTGATCTTCTTGTGAGTCAAACCTCCTCCTCTTAGGACGTATTGCAACATGTTTCACCCTCTTAGGTCGTTTACTGCCTATAGCTTGACTAGTATCATGTTGAACTGGATTTTATTTTGGCTGTTTAGCTGGAGCCACGTTGGATTGCTCTTCAGTTGGGTATGTGATAGCAAAATGCAATTGTGGTGTATCAATTTCGAATTCCAAATCATCTGCTTCAGCCTGATGTTCATGCTCAGGCGGTGGTTGTTTGTCTGATGGAATAGATAAAGGTTCTTCAAGATGCTCAAAGTACACATTGACATAATTAATCCCATTTTTGTTCAAAACCTCTTTCAGCCCATCAATTGTTGGTTCATCATCTATGAGACTTAATACCTCCATCAGATTACCTTTATCAGGCGTTCCTTTGGATATATACCACATGCGAACAAGGCTTTCATGAAATCCCAGACGTCTGATTATATCAATAAACCATGAAATGCTAATATCTATACACCGAACAGTCTATTTTAAATCATTGACATTTGTGTAAAGCAGCCTCGATTGATTCTCCGTAAAGTAAAACTCGCCTCCATACATAATTTTTACGGTGATTTCCCTCAATTTATCTACCTATATAAGTAATTAACCACAATTATGCAGAGAATGAAAACCAAAATTGGAAAAAATAAAATAAAATAAAATACATGCAATTGAAATAATCTAACCTCCTTGGACGACTTAGGCAAATGAGGTGGTATCTTCGCCGATTTCGTCGAATTCCGTCGTTTCTTCTCCACTTTAGGAGCCATGTTTCGAAAATTCTGTTTTGATTTAGGGTAGAAAACCCTAATTTCGCAAATGGCGGCAATACTGTATGTCGAAATGCGGGATGACTGGACCTTTTAATACAATGAAAATTTAATTTTAAGTTGGGGATGAGTGGACCTTCTAGTACAATGAGCATTCGTAATTCGCACCAATTAGTATCATCTCAAAAGGTTATAGTAGCAAATTAACATAAACCTTATACCCTATACCCTATACCTTTTACCCACCCTATTCTCTATTCCCTATTCCCTATTCCCTATACCATAATCCCTATTCCCTATACCATATTCTCTAAATCCTAAACCTTAATCTCTTTAACCTATACCCTACACCCTTTACTCTATGCCATATACACTATACCGCATACCCTAAACCTTATACACTATCTCCTATACCCCTATACAAAAACTACTGTTATTAAACATTTAACATACATCTTTTACAGATTACTGTCTAAGTTTATACCCTTTACTATTTGCATTATATATATTTTTTTTTATCATTTTAGATGTTATTAAACTAAATATTTGCCTTTTATGATTGTTCTTGATTGCATAAAACCAAATAAATGTCATTATACCCCCTATCACACTACTTAACATTTGACATTATTCTAGTTTTGGCTTTAATATATAATAATATTTATTAATAAATTATATTGATATAAAATTAAATATGCTCATGCATTGTATAAAATATGTTTATCTGATTTGGCAATCAATAAAAAAAGGCACTTTGTATTGACCATATAAATGATAGTAGTGTACAATGTGACTAATTAATATATTACATCCCCTCAAAAAAAAAATACAATGTTCATTGTTGTAGCACCAATCAAAACTTAATGCAAGTCCGTCTTTTGGATGCAGTAAGGATAGTTAGAGATGAAATTCAACTAGATTTAAATATAAAGAAAAAGAATACAACAATAGAGTCATATTTTTACTAAGTTGTCGTAATTATATATTTTATTTAATTGTTAATTTATAATTTTGATGGGACCTGAAATTTATATGAGGGTCTTCCAAAATATTATTATCTTATTATTTTATCGAAATTATTAATATAGACCCTAGGCCAGAGTCGGGACTGAGCAAAATTATTACCTTAGAGTGTAACACTTGTAATCTAAATATAAAATAAATTAATAAGACCTTAGAAGACTTTATCATTTCAAATTGATAGAAAAACATTAAACTTTTGATCACGCTATTTAAATTTTAACGTCATCAATAAAATAAGATTGGTTCCAGTTTAATTTGGATATAATATATACTAATATTTATTAATATTATATTGATACAACATTATTCTAGTTTTGGCTTTAATATATACTAATATTTACTAATTTATCATATTGATATAACATTAAATATGTTCATGCATTGTATAAAATATGTTTATTTGATTGGAGAGAGAGAGAGAGAGAGAGAGAGAGAGAGAGAGAGAGAGAGAGAGAGAGAGAGAGAGAGAGAGAGAGAGAGAGAGAGAGAGAGAGAGAGAGAGAGAGAGAGATTTTTTGAGGTTTAACAAATTTATATATGTAAACATATATAATGGGATGAAATACTTCATAATGTAATTGAAATTAGTATCATGTGAAGTAGATATTGTAGCAACTTCAACTAAACATCTAGCAATACACAATCATATTAGTTAGTATCATGTCAACTGGTTATAGTAGCAAGTTAACATAAACCTTTCCCAATCCACAATCATACCCATTAGTATCATGTCAACTGGTGATAGTAGCAAACTAACCTAAACCTTTCCCAATACACTATCGTACCAATTAGTATCATGTCAAATGATTATAGTAGGAAATTAACCTAGACCTCTCCCAATCCACAATCATATCAATTAGCATCATGTCAAATGGTTATAGTAGCAAATTAACCTAAATCAGATACCCTATACCCTATACCCTATACCCTATTTCCTATTCCCTATTCCCTATTCCCTATACCATATTCTCTGAATCCTAAACCTTAAGCCCTATACCCTATACCCTATACCCTATACCATATACCATATTCTCTAAATCCTAAACCTTAATCCCTTTAACATATACCCTATACCCTATTCCGTATTTCCTATTCACTATACCATATTCTCTAAATCCTAAACCTTAATCCCTTCAACCTATACCATATACCCTCTACTTAACATTTCACATGTAACACTAAATATTAGTCTTTTACATTATTGTTATAGTTTGATTTTAGCAAATATTATGATTTCTTGATGTTAGATAAGCACCGACCTTCTTGTCAGTAATTTCATTCATATGACTCATTTAACCAATGGAACTGTTTGCATCATTCGGTTATAAGACCTTAGAAGACGTTATCATTTCATATTGATAGATAAACATTAATCTTTTAATCACGCTATATAAATTTTAACGTCATCAATAATATAAGAATTGATTCTAGTTTAATTTGGATTTAATAAATAATAATAATAATAATAATAATAATAATAATAATAATAATAATAATAATAATAATAATAATAATAATAATAATAATATATTGATTTTTTGAGCTTTAACAAATTTGTATATAGTATTATGGGATGAAATACTTCAAAATGTAATTGTTGAAATAGTGACAGATTTGTCACAAAATCTGTCGCAAACCAAGATAAGAAAGGAACAAAATATATTAAAGGTGTCACATGTGACATTAAGAAAGCAACCCAATGTTAAAAAACGAATAACAAAATATAAAGCCAGCAATAATAAAAAGTAGAGTTCAATAACAATCTTGGAACCAGCCTATCTATATTAATTACCAATGGTGGCGTGTGTTTTTTAATTGGTTGAGTATTAAAATAACACATATTCCAACACATGACAAACTCATTCAGTAGCAAAAAAAGGCGAAAATATATTTAATGAAACGCGAAAAGGGTATAGTTTTCCCGCCATTTTGTATGAAGCATATGAAGAGTCACCCATGCAATAACCCGGCATTTTGGCCTATATAAGCAACCCTTATCTGCAGAAAATTTCATCCACATCTACAACCATACATTCTTCCTCTCTTAACCTCATCGTTTATTTTTATTAATACAAAAAAAAAAATATGGTGAGGACTATAAACGAAAATCTCCGCAGAGAACACCTCAAAGATAAAATTGAGATGAGAATGTTTATGAGAGAACTTTTGTATACTGTTGGTCCACTAAAGGTGGAGAGAGCCCTTGCCCAAACAGGAAGCTGGATGCGAACTATAGAAGACATGTACGACGAAGAGCATAACAAGTACATGTTGGATCCTGACAGGACGATACCTATCCAAACCGCTACTCGCAGAATTGTCAACGGCAAGCATGTCACTGCTAAACAATCCTCTGCTCCGTTGTACCTTGTGGAGGAGGTTCGTAAGACATTCAGGATCATGGACCACGTACCAAAAGAGAGTCTTATTTACAGAAAAGTCAATGGGGAAAGAGTGCTTGCTAAACAAGGCCCAACTGATTACTCCATTGTTAAGCAAGAGGTCAGTAAGTCAGAGAGAGTGATGAAGAGGCAGCAAGAGGACTGCAATTTGCATAGGGTGTTGAAGAAACAGAGGATGAATTGAATCATTCAATTTCAATGATCCGACGAAGAATCTTTCTAATCGTTTTAGACTTCAATCTTTTGCTTATGTCAAAGTAAACTAGTTTATGATGTTTGTGTGTTTTGGTAACAAAGTGTTGATTTGGATTGTAAAATTTCGTCTTTTGGAATGAATGAAATCGGTTTTATTTAACTAAGTAGCATATTTTATTATGTTTTTGCCCTGTTGTTTACTGCTTTTGCTTATCTCAAAGTAAACTAGTTTATATGTATGTGTGTTTTGGTAACAAAGTATTGATTTTGACTGTAACGTTTCGTCTTTTGGAATGAATGAAATAGGTTTTATTAAACTAAGTAGCATATTTTAATATGTTTTGCTCATGTCAAAGTAAACTAGTTTATGATGTAACAAAGTGTTGGTATAAAAATGTTGATTTGAATTGGCGGGTTTCTTCTTTTGGAATGATTATAATAGGTTTTATTTAACTAAATAGCATTTTTGGTAGTAAAATGACCATACCATTTCATGTGTTTGAAACGTGTAGTAGCGGAAATAAATTTAGAAGTTTTCCAACGCTCGTTTCCCCTCGAATATCGCGCTCTATTTAATATATTTACTTCTACTGCAGACATTTTCCAACGGCACGTTTATTAAGGCAACATTGAAATAATTAAAAGGAATATTTATTAAGTCAAATCATCTTTATTTTTAATGTCAAATCATATTATGGGGAATTAGAAGCTCCATTTATCATTATTTCAATACTCTGCAACCAAACCATCAATTATTTTGACTAAACTTCACTCTACTTGAGTAAAAGATAGAGAGAGGAAGCAACCCTTAAATCGTAATTCCGATTATAGAGAGACGAACGAGAGAGGCAGCGGCCCAGATAATCGGAATTGTTGAAGGTAAATCGATAATACGATGCAATTGAAGGTAATCGGAAGAAAATTAGTATTTCTTAACTTCTATTGTTGTATTTCTTGATTTTTTTTTAAGGTCTTTTAATTCTAAATTGTAAACTGATTCCTGATTGTGAAAATTTACACTTTACTTTTCTTCAATTACAATGCATTTTGTTGATGACATTAAAAAAAACCAGGGATAATTGATTCGTGATGTCAAAATTTACACCTTAAATTGGCGTTATTTCTTTTTTTTTCTTTTCGTTTCTACCCCAATGCATGTCTGAATCTAAGATTTTGTTGGTTGGTTTATGCTTAAAGTTATATTCATCCGTAGTTTTTTAATGGGGGGGGGGTTATGATTAATTTTATCATTATCGCAATTTTTTGGCCGTCGCAATGTTATGGTTGGGTTTTATGTAACTAAGCATGTTTGTGGGAAAATTTAAGGTTTCAATGGATCTTGTCACACATTCATGGGATGATATTTCTCTTGTGGGAAGAGATGCAACTCAATCAGCTGAATCAGTTGAGGAAAAGTGTAGGGTTACAGGGTATGAAGCGATTACACAACAACACTGTACCAATTTTAAAATGAGTAAAGGTGATGATGGAAATGATGATGAAAACGCTAGGGGTAGTACTGTTGTAAAGGAACAGGATAATCCAGAACAACCTCAGCTGCCTACGTTGGAGACTGATGATAGTGGGAAGTTTGAAAATCCTAGTGGTTCTGTTGGCGGATCAACAACGTTGGCGGATAAAAGAAGTGATGGTAGCAAAAAACAGTAGGGGGTAGTCTAAATTCTATTAATGGGGGTAGTGATGTTGTAAAAAAACAGCCTAAATTTTGTGATGCTTCATCTTTTGAAAAGACTCATTCTGTTGATAATTCAGAACAACCTCAGCTGCCTATGGTGGAGACGGATGATGGTGGGAAGATGGAAAATACTGGTGTGGATGGGGAGGGGAATATGGGAGATACTGTTGGTTCTAGTGGTGGATCAACAATGGTCGATGATAAAGGAAGTGATGGTAGAAAAACACTTGGTTGTAGTGTAAATGATCTTAATGCGGGTAGGGATGATCAACCAGAAAAACAACCAGAACAACTGGGAGATAATGTTTGTTCTGGTGGTGGATCAACAATGGTGGTTGGTAATGTAAGTGCTGGTAGCAAAACATTCGGTTGTAGTGTAAATGAAATTGATGCGGATAGGGATGATCAACCTGAACAACAACCAGAACAACCTGAGCAGCCTACTGTGAATATGGGAGATACTGCTGGTTCTGGTGTTGTGGAATGGGATATTGGTCAAAATGTTTCTGATACCAAGAAAGTTGACAACAATAGTGATGGAGATAGCAATATGCCTGGTGGTGGGGGAAACTTAGGTTCTCATGAGGAAAATAAGGTTCAACAAGACAAGGATTTGGAGGACAATACTGGTGGAGCATCTGGTGATGCTAGTCCAAAAAGTTCCCAAGACACAGTACAGACGGATAAAAATAAAGGTGGAAAGAAGGGGACAAAGCGAAAGAAAGAACTTGCAAATAAAATAGAGAAAACGCCTGTTAAGGTAAAACATTAAATTTACATGTCATTTTAATAATGGCTGGTTTTAAATTGTTTGTGTGTTGTTCGTGCAAATTGCTAGGGTATTGTTTGTGTAAATTGCTTGTGTGTTGTTTGTGTATATGAATGAACACTTGTGTAATATGCTCTATGTAAAATGGTTCAGATGTTTTTCGTTGCCAAGACATACAGTTGCAATTTACTTGTCTAATGCCATTTTGCCATGATAACGTAGTTGTATGATCATTTTGCTACTAATATATAGTTTGCGCTAGTAAGTTATATTTTCACCTGTATGTTCCTTTTAGTGTCCACTACTACATTAATGAAGACTTGTGTAATATGCTCTGTGTAAATTGGTTCAGATGTTTTTCACTACCAAGACATACAGTTGTAATTTACTTGTCTAATGCCATTTTGCCACCATAACGTAGTTATATGAACATTTTGCTACTAATATATAGTTTGCGCTACTAAGGTATATTTTCACTTGTGTGTTCCTTTTAGTGTCCACTAGTACCCATTGCTGAGCTCAGTTTTTTGGTTTTTGGTGCTATAATATTTGTTGGGTCCCTGCTGGTGTCCACTAGTACCCCTGCTGCATGTGCTATCCCGGTCTTGTTGTTGATCTGATATATAAGCTTACGAAAGAGCATAGAGAATGGGTAAAGGAATCTGGATTTGGCAGTATTCTTTATTTGAAGATGACTAAGATTCCAAGGTTCTTGTGCTCTTGGCTGCTCGGCCGTTTTGATCCCGACTCTAAAACTCTACTTCTTAGAGATGGGGTGAGAGTCAAAGTGGATGGCGAGATAGTCAGATGGGTATTTGGTATCCCGAGCGATAAGTGGCTGTATGATTTAGGTCCTGAAAGACCTGGTGATGAAAAAGAGGCCAAAGAAATCAAAGATTATTACTCAAACAACGGGGGGATAAATCACGGGTCTCTGTCGAACATGTGCGCCAGAGAGAAAAAAACCCAGAAACTGTTTACAAGGCATTTTATCCTTTTTATTTTGGGCACGCTTCTGTGTGTCAACAAAAACAACTGGGTCAGCCCGGAACACTGTGATGTCGTGTTGGACAGGTATATCAGGGAGTCTGCGATATATAATTGGGGAGTATGTCATTGATTGGATGGCAAAGTACACGATGAAGATTAAAAAGACGCCTACCAAAGGAGAACCAAAAGACGTTGGAGATCAAAAAAAAAAAAGATGTTGGAGATGTTAAGGATGATGATGGCACACTTGTTGATAAAGGAATTACTGGATGTCCCCTGCTCCTTCTGGTTAGTGTTGTCGTATGTTCAACATTAAGGCTTCCAATTTCAAAAGAAAAATTCTAACATTAATGAATGCAAATCTCCTAGATTTGCTACCTTGACAGATTAGACCTTGTCGAGCCAATGCGGTGGTGCACAGAGTTTCATAGGATGGGGGCTTGGACAGTTAGAGATGTCGACGATGCTGTAGAGGCGGACAGGCAATCAGACAATAAGTACGAGGAGCAATTTGGTAAATTACCGGTAAGATATGACGTTTAGCTTCTTAAACATTTTACATGTTTGAAGTTTGCGATCAAATATATTCCTACTAAAACTACACCTATCCCTGACCACTTTTACATGTGTGTCTAGATTGTTCCTGGTGTAGTATATGGCGCGGATTATCCAAACTTCGGAGACAAGGTCAAATACAGGTGGGAGTATGATGTCGCTTCTGCACTTGATAAGGTATGTACTCTTTACGCTTTTAAGATTATTTTGATATCAACACGTACTACTTCTAACATGTTGTCATAAACTTTGTCTACTAATGCTGCCCGGCGTAGTTTGGTCGCGAGGAAGAAGAGCTCAAACCAAGTTAGTTGTTGGTTGAGAGGAAAAGGAATCCGATAAGTAACTATCAGAAGAAAACTGGTAAATCAGCAGAGAAGAAAACAGCTCAGACTCCAGCAGAAAAGAAAAATTCTAAGACTCTAGCAAACAAGAAAACAGCTGAGACTCCACCAGAAAAGAAAAAAGCTAATACTCTAGCAGAGAAGAAAACACCTAAGACTCCAGTAGCGAAGAAAAAAGAGAATATTCCACTTGTGAAGGAAAGAAAACCTGCCTCGACTAAGGCAGGAGATGTGAACGACGATACAAATGAAGAGGGGCCCAATGCAGCAGAATCGGGAGATCCTACCAACACTCCATCTGATGAAAATCAAGGAGGGATTCCCTATGCAGCAATGGGACAAGGAAATACAACTGAGGTAACCTGGACGTCAAATCATTAACTGATTAGTTTGGTAGCAAATTACGAAAATTACGTGACATAAAAAGGGGATGAAATCAAATGCTCATTTGCAGTTCCTCACATTGTGCGTTTTTCCAGGTTCACAATCCCACCAAGCCATGACAGACGAACAAGGCAAAAAGCGGAGCTGTAGCCAGAAAACGGAAGGCAAGTACGGGACAAAAAGGGGGAAGCAAGAAAAGAAAAACTGACATGCCCGTCGACGATGCCGACATTCCTCATGCTGAAACAAGTGGGTTTGAGCGTGAATCAGGAGGTGACGGAAATGACGGCCAAAACACCGATGATGATGGATGGGAGGATGAATGGCTTCAACATGACGACGGAACTTGCAATCCGCCAGCATCAGATCCTGTTCTAAAGGAAACGACAATCTCCCGTCTCATATTGGATTCGAAGTCACGAATGGCGAAGTAATCCTACCCCATGCAGGATTCTCAAATGTACTACTATTTAATCTATTTTACAATTACTTCATCATTAATAGCTTTTCAATGTAGGAACCATTGTGTTGTTTTCAAGACTGGTACCCTTGAGATTAGTCGTAAAGAAATGCATTTATCCTTTGTACGTAGAGGAACGATGTCAATGAAGGTACGATTTCCAAAATTTTTGATTTCATTTGAAGAGTTATCACGTATAAAAATTTAAACTTCTTACCCAGGTGATAATTGCGTTCATCAAGTGTGTCATGTCTATGACCCCGTCGATAGACCCTCTCTCTCTCCAGTTTCATATATTGAATCCCCAATGGATGGTAAACTTCTGATTCTCATATTTGGTCATCTTGCTACTTTGTGCTAACAAAACTCTTACGAATCTATAAACATTTTTCAGTTCATATTACTAAATGACAAAGTCAGTGCGGAGGCAAATAAGGCACTTGCTAAGTCTCTCCGGGAGGAAGCTGTAGACAAAAACTATGATCCCAGTACTTGCAAACATGTATTCATGCATTTCCCTACACTAGTAAGTCAGTTTAGTGTGTCGTGTTAATTGTTACGTACTAATGATTTATTTCTTATTTGCAGCTTGTGGTACCTGTCTTGTATAAAACGCGTTGGTGGAGTGTTTCAATTGACGTACCAAAGTGGGAAGCCACAGCGTACGACACATCTTATGGGAATGATCACAAACTTGCGATAAAAGAAGTGGTAAGTTGTAAAATACATTCCTCTAGTAAATTTTACAACCTAATTCTGTCTATTGCTATGCCAGGGAAAACAGTTACGCTGTGTCTTTCAAATGCTTAACCCACCCATTACACTCCCCACCGAGAGGTTGAAATGCTATATGCCTTGTGTTGACGAAGAACTTCCTGAACCCTACCCGGAGGAATGTGGTCTACTAGCCATGATTTGGATGCTGAACATGATAGGGAATCACGAATGTGAAATGGTGGAGGTGAGAACAGACTTATAAGTATCTTCGTATTACAAATGTGACAATGACACTAAAATATTGTATATGTCAGGGTTTCTCCTATCACACCAATAATCACAGAAAATCCTTATTGGGTTTCATCATGGGACACCCTTTGAATGAGGTTCTTGAAGATGTACGGAAGATTTGTGCTGAAATGAAAAAGGACAAATGATAAGAGAATTAAAAGAATGCGACTACTGGTGTAATGGTTAATCTAATGATATTTTGCTAGCCTCAATGACATTTTGCTACAATAAAACTTTTATACAAGACATCTAATCTAATTAAGATCATACTTGTATGCTCAGTTTAGGAAAATTAACTTATATGTTATTGTAATCTACAATACTTATGTTCATACCCTTGATGGATTTCTATATCATTTCTACGTTATATTAAATGTGGTGAAAAAATGACTAGCAAAAAAAAATTAAATGTGGTGAAAAAAGCACCAATAATGAATTATGATTTTGACTCTGTTGGAGATATGCTTTATTTTCTCACCTAAAAATTAAAAAAATAAAATAAGTAAATTATTTAATTGTGGATTGATACCACCAATTTATTTATTGTATTTTGCTACCACGTTTATTTTGTTAATCGAGTTATTTTTTTGTTTGTATACTAAATATATATATATTGATTAAACTACCATACGCCTTCCAAATAGACCTTTCAACAGGTACTTTGCTACGAGGCGTTTCGTTTATGGGCAAAAACTATTATTCAACGCGGTTGAAACACTATAAATAAGATATGCTCTGACACTTTTTCATCAGTATCTCCTCAACCGCCCATAATTTTCTTTAGAATCAAAACGTTTTCTTCCATTTTCAACCATGGACGTCAATGTTTTGGAACAGACTCACAGGATGCCTTACAAAAAACTTGACACCCATGACAAGAGCAATATTCTCATAAATGCAGAGAGCCAACACAGAGATGCTTTGGCTATATTAGGGGTTTTCCAATATTTTGATGAAAATGGACCATCTTCATCATTGAAAGGACTTCAAAACATAGAGGACGCTGCTCGGTTGGGTTTCATGTTTGCCAAGTTTGTTGCCGGTATCATCAAGTTTGGGAACGATAGTGTAGAAGGGCTCCTTATGCTCTTGGAAGTTTATAGGTCAGAAGGTCATAGGAGGATGTTGATGTATGGGTACAGGTTAAAAAGATGACTGAAAGAAGGCCTTTTCCTTGGAAACATACATGGAAGAAGATATGTGACAAATCTGGCGAAGGTCATTGGCCTATGTTTGAGCCGGTTGACAATCATCACAACGACCCACAATTGGTGACATGCGACTTTTGCATGATTCAACTTCAGATGTTCATTTTGAACCAACGCGATGGGTTTGAAACATAAGTGCAAGAATCATCATTTAGTAGCAAAATTAGTATGTTTCGTTGTTTAATTTTGGAGGGGAGTGAAACTTTAATGTCATTCACCATCAATACTAGTACAGTATACTTTGGTAGTACAATATGTTTTATGGAATACAACTTTTTGGTTGCCCCCTCAATACTATTACAGTATACTTTGATAGCAAAATATGAAAAATTGAATACAATATTTTGGGTTTTTATGTACTACTTTGGTAGCAAAATATGTTCAACAACTATCATTGTTGTGGGTTCTTCATGTACATAACTCGCAAATATAGTATAGTTTATTGAAGCATTTAGTAGCAAAATTATCTAAAGTTTTAGGTTTAGGTTTGTCAATAATTCATGCCAACTTCGTCGAAATCTGGGTTTGTCATTTCTACGGCCTGGTATTTACAATTTGTGTTTGATTCTTCATGACAGTTCTTTACCATTAAATCATACAGTCGCAGTTGAAGAAATTTCCAAAATTAATAGTATTGATTTTGTAAGCAATTAACTTGGCAATTTTTTGTTAAAAGTTTGCCCATTCATTGCACACTCGTCGGAAATAATGGTTTAAATTGGATTTCTCATTTCTCCGGCATGCTAGGACTATAATTTACTGTTCAATCAAATAGATGCGTCCACAGTTCGTAAATCACGAATTAATAATTTTGATTTTGCAAACAATTAACTGGGAAAAATAAATTTGATGAATATTATTTAATTAACTACCGCCGGTGTGCTTTGGTGGCGTTGTAATCGCTGGAATCGCTGGAGTGGAATTAGCCTACGAATCGCCGGAGTGGAATCGTCGCCGGCAATCGCCGCCGGAAATCGCCGGAGTGGAATCGCCGGAGTTGGTTCGCTACGCCGGAGTTGAGTTCCACATACACAAATAAAGGAAATGTGGTGTGAAATTGGATTTGATTATTGATAGTGAATTGTTTAGTTTCAATGCATTGGGAACATAAAGTAATAATGAGGCTTACTTTTCATTTGAAATTTGAATGAAATATTTCAAAATCACTCATGAAATTTGAATGAAAAAGATACTTTGCTGATGTAAGCATGACATAAGTAAGTTGAGGGAATATTCATTTTTTTTGTCACTTGAACGCTTGAGATTGAAAGTGTATATCTTAACATATACACTGAGTATATGTGTAGACTTGTCCTGAGTAATTACACTAGATATGTTTTTCTGAATTTGATGGCCATTAATAAGTTACGTAAATGTCTACAGTACCCTACATGTACAAGAGCGGATGAATGAATCTCATCTTCGTGTCATGTGACCTATTGAAGAGATATGAAAAAGACTCAATGTGCACAATCTTAATCCTAACTAAAGTCAAACACTCGTTTTGTAAAATCCACCATATTAGAAGAAAAAAAGTTAAGGATCGAATTCAATTTAGTCGATCAATTGACTTGACCTTTTAATTAGAAATATACACAATGTTAGCTTAAAACTTACATACATCGCAAAACTAAAATAAAAAACTTACATAAATTGGGACATATTGTGTAAGAGAAAAAGTAGATTACTGAACCAAAGTGTGGATTGAACTCCACTGAGCTGAATTGAGTAAGTGGAAAAGAACACACTCTATAAAAGTTGAGAAGTTATCCCAATTTGATGTTTTAAAGTAGGGAATACTAGGGATGGCAATTTAATCCAAACTCAATCCGAATCCGCCTCAACCCAATAATAAAAAACCCGATTAAAGAAAATTTGACTCCGTAACCGACGGATACGGATCTTAAGTATGATCCGACCAGATTAAAATGCGAGTCCGATTAATGTTGCTTACCACCTCATCAATTAATAGCTAAAAATTGGATAAAATAAGGCAATTAAGTTCACGTAACATAAACCAAACAAATACAGTTACAATTTCAACCTAAATGATCTTCTTCGTAAAAAAAAAAAATAGACATTGGGATGCAATTTAATCCAAATTCAATGGATGTCCGATCCGATTAGAGGGAAAAAGTTTGACTCGAATCTGACAAAAGAAAGTCTGACTTCAAATCCGAGCATAAAAATTAAACTCTGACTCCGATTAGTGAGGAACGAATTTGGATCCTGGTGAATCTAATCCGGATCCAATCCATTCCCATCTAGATTTTAAAGAAGCCCAAAACACAATATACAATTATATAGCACAAATCCATTCATTAGCCATGGCAACATAAAAATGCAATTGATGTAATTTTAGTTGCACTTTGGGAACAAGTACTAAACAACTTTTCAGTTGTATGGGTACTGTTACAATATACTCCCTCCGTTCCTCTCTTATCTTCTCATTTGACTTTTTGAGTCAAACTTTATAAATATTGACCATTGATTTGTGAAAAATATATAAAGAATTATAAGATTAAAATATATTTCTTAGATTCGTTTTAGATTATATTTTCACCAAATTAATTTTTTAGTATAACTATATCTGTATAATTAAAATTATTAATGATCAAAGTTCATCTTGATGACTATACAAAGTTAAGTGAGAAGATAAGAGAGGGACAGATGAAGTATAAAGCATCCAGCAAAAGCAGGGGCCAGAAGCCCATAACTATAGATAATCATCAAAATCAAGAATCAAGAGAAAATACGAGATTTATCACGCTGTAACAGATGTCACTCAATCAACTTATTAAACAAAAGTACCAAATAGAGAACAGTAAATTGGGCAAGATCTAATGGCCGGATTTACTGTTCAGACAACGCCGCCACAGGCATCACTTCACCTGGTTTACTGTACCGATGAACGAGTAAGAGATTGACACGTAACTGAGTGGCTTATTTGGACAAAGATAAAAAAGATGTTGACAATCATATCAAAAGATTGAAGAGCAAAACTACCTCGGAAAATTGCACTGTTGATAAAATCATAATTAGTGCGACCATTTGCACACTACGTAAAAGGGTGTAGGACACGTATTTACCTGGGGGACTTTTGTCTGTTCTACTCCATAAACGCTGACTTTAATCTGCCCCTCAACGACAACATAGGAGAGTAATTAATTTTGATATTCATTTACTGAAAAATTAAAATTTGTGATTATCATTTTGACATTTAATAATTTTTTGGCCCTGTTTGTTAATTGGCGGGTGACATTAGCGGTTGGCTAGTGGCTGGTGGTCGATGGCTGGTATTGTTAGCTGATTTGACCGGCGGGTAAATAGGATGTCTGGAAAGAGATATTTGGTAACATTGGCCGGTAACATTAGCTGGTTATATGTAAAATGACCTGTTAGAACATTCATTTAATAGAGGAATTTGATGACATAGAAGTAAATAATTGCAAATCTTGGACTATCTTGTCATTGGACTTTATTAATGCCACCCGTCAATACCTCATTGGCTTTTCAAACGTTGGCTTGTGGGAACCCAAAAGCCAACCAATCTCACAAGGTAACATCCAAACACCAATATTGGATGGTGGACTGGTCAAGCATTCAATTTTGCCAAAAGCCAACCAACAAGCCAATATCTAAATACCCCTATTGTGTTTCATATATAGGAGTATAAGTTACCATATGTCTTCAGTCGTCACATCGGACATTGGCAATTCAGATCCTCTATCTTTTCTGCATACCACTCTCTGTCCACCGTGCCACATCCCAATTTAAACGAAAGTGTGATAGGGAATGATATACAAAATTGGATAGATGATCGTGATCTTTAGTTCTTTAGTGGGACATTATTAGTGCTTGACAATTCAAAGAAATCAAATGTATGTAGAGCAAAAGTTTTGTTGCTATAGTTTGCTTGCGCAATTGAAATAGCAAAAAAAGTTTAAGTCGTTGACGCCAAAGAAGACAACATATCGCATACATACATCAAGTTAAAAGACTCAAAGAGAAAATATAAAATTGCAAATCTTTTTGTTTCTTCTGCAAGTTGCAAATTAGATCTGGACGTGTTAATTGATACGCTTGTTCTCACCGTTAAATTTGAATTCTCTCTATTTGAGCTGTAATCTTAGTTGCGTAATCTTCTTTATTACGTTATAAAAAGCTAATTAAAGTAGATAGAAATGTGCAAGTCAATATATATCTATCATTCAATAGGGGAAGATGAACAAATATAGCCATGTAAATTAACACTTAAATAACACTAGCATTCCTTTCCCTCTTTTTATTGATGTTCAAAACTTACTTAAAATGATAATAGACCGATAATAACATCAAGGTAACAGGAGAATAATTGAGCTCATATGTTTGCTATATGTAACTGATCTATTGATTCGTTCGACTCCTACTAGATTATCGTGAATTCTTTCTTTTTCCTTTTCTTTTTCTTTTTTTTTTTTTTTTTTAATACGACTTTTGTGACTTGTGAGGTTTTATGTACATGAAAGAGCCATTATCTTTCAAGTGGGAATGCTAAATTGAGTGTTATTTTTACAGTTCACATGGGAACGTTTAGGAGGGTAAATTGGTTGAAGAAGATGTGTTGCATGAAAGTGATGTACACCATTCATATAGCGACACGTGTACCACCATTTTAAGAATAGTGACGACGTTATGATACTTCTCACAATGGCGATAAGATAATGTACAAATTTTTCGAAAAATCTTGAAAACAACGCAAATTGAATCACGAGCTAAATAGCGCGTGTTGTCAACACGCACGTCAACTCCACAAATCACAAGTAACAATCTGATGCTTATCGCAATGGTCCAAGCATATAGTATGAGACTGATATTTGCATGAGCTCATTTATTGCATTATTAATTAGAGTTTTATTATTTTTGTTTTAATTTGATGATGACTATTTCCCCCATGTAATAAGCAATTTCCATTTTATTTCTTCAATTTTTATTTATTTATTTTTTGAGTAAATTTCTTTAATTTCTCAAATTAATTGATGTACAATTTAAACATTACCTAGCAAATTTAAGAAAAAGAGGAGTGTATGTAGGCTCTCTTATCTTCAAATTCTTTATTCATTTTTCAATTCAATTCAAATATTGCAACTATAGTTTAGTGAAATTAACTTCAATTTCAGTTTGACAAACTCAGTCCAATTTCATTCATGAATTGAAAGGAATACGTCTTTAACAAGTTTAAATGTAGTGGACAGTCTATATAGTGTGTTCATTTTCACATATTCTAAAATTAGTTTTGTTCAATTTAGTGACATGGTTATTGTCTCATTTGTTACTCGCCAGTTCAGTGCAATTCATGAACAAGATATACATGTAATTTTCTTTTGAAAAATGAGTTGGTTGAGTCAGAGACCGATATAGGAATTAAAACGTGAATACATGACCATACAAGGGAGGAACGAAAAATCTAACTACATGAGCATTTATTAATTCTGAGGGAGTTCAAATGGAAGAGAATAAACTTTTAGAGACGTAGAATTTGGATATAGCATCACTGAGAATTGATATAGAAGTTTCGATGACGAATTGGGTATAGTGTCACTCGTGATAGTGAGCATGAATATGAAACATGGGGACATGTTGGGCTTAATATGACTAATGACAACGATATCGTTCAAGCCTTAGAATAAAGGAGTGCAAGAATAGTAGCATGATTGTTATAACGGAATTGGTTCAATTAGCAGTTTGTTGTATCAGATGCAAGAAAGAATAACAGAAACCAAGAAATCAACACAAAGATTTAACGTGATTCACCAATTAGGGCATGTTCTTTTCATGGTTTTCACCTTTGTTCAGTTTTGTCCAGTTACCAGTTACAAAATCCAGTTTTGTCCAGTTTTGCCCAGTTTGACCCAGTTTTGCCCAGTTTTAATAATAATAATGATAACAACAACAACAACAACAACAACAACAACAACAACAACAACAACAACAACAACAACAACAACAACAACAACAACAATATTGTTGTTGTTGTTGTTGTTGTTGTTGTTGTTATTATTATTATTATTATTATTAACCGTGAAAATTAAACAATTTTCAGTTTTTTTCAGTTTCTTCCAGTTTTTCCCAGTTTCTCCCAGTTTTTCCCAGCTTCTCCCATTTTGACCCAGTTTTGCCCAGTTATCAGTTAGACTTTCCAATTTTCACTAGTTTTGTCCAGTTTCTCCTAGTTACCAGTTTCAGTTTCCAGTTGAAAAGAACGAGCCCTTAGTCAATTGGCTACGTCCACAACCAGAAACAAAGACAATATTATATTGAGATTATTCAGATTACAGAGATGACCACACTATGCGTTTTCCTGGACGCCCCTCTATAGGGCGCGCTCTCTACGGTGCCCCTTGCCCCATTTACATAGTGACTCTCTTTCTCTCTGTATCTTGTCTCTCTAGGTTATGGGTTATAGATTAGAGTATATATAGGAGATAGAAGATTAGGGCTAACTTCCTAAACCTAACCGAACTTGGCTTAATTTAATGAACCCGAATAATAAACGGAATAACATAACGTAACATCCCGTAACCTAACATACCATAACATAACCTAACGTACGATAGCGTAACATATCATAACTCAAATACCGAAGACTTCAAGTCATACCCAACAAATCTCCACCTTAACTTGAATATTCTCTAGAAAACAAATGTACCAGATGCATCCCACAATGCCAGCAGTACCCAAATTCTCCTACCAGACTGCTCTTGAGTCCAAGAGCTCAAACTGCTCGTAATTCCACAAGCCAGAATGACCAGATTGCCCTTAAGTCTAAAGGCTCAGATTGCTTCTACGTCTAGAAGCCCAAACTGCTCTTACGTCTAAGAGCCCAGACTGCTCGTAAGCCTACAAGCCCAGAATGCTGATCAGCTTACTCCTATGTCTAGGAGATCAAATTGCTCTTACGTCTAAGAGCCCAGACTTCCCTTAACTCTAAGGGCTCAGAATGTTCGTAAGTTTACGATCCATAATGCTCCTCCTAAGTCTAAGAGGACTATATCTGTACTATTCGTGAGTCTACGAGCCTTCTAAGTCTAAGAGCTAAAACTGCTCATAAGTCTACGAGCCCAAATTGCTCATAAGTCTAGGAGCCCCAATTTGCTCAACCTAGGAGCCTAGATTTGCTCCTAAGTCTAGGAGACCCAGATCTGCTCCTACGTCTAGGAGCCTCCACCTCATCACCCACTGTAGCAGCAACTGTACCAGTAACATTAGAACCTTGTAATATATACAAGGTACAATGCTTGACCCCTTTCAGAACCACAGAGTACTAATGCACAACTCTCCATCTTCTCCCATGAAACTGAAACCCTCACTATCCAGAAGTGGAAGAGATATCAGATTCTTAGTCATATTTGGAACGTGCCTAACTTGGCTCAAAATAGCTACTTTTCCAGCATGTGTCCTGATCTTGATTGAGCCGATTCCAACAACCTTGCAGACAGCACCATTAGCAGTCAAAACATTACCGCCATCCACCTGCTTATAAGTTGAAAACCACTCCCTCTTCGGACATATGTGAAAAGATGCCCCAGAATCAGGAACCCACACATCAGTTTGATGTGTTTGTTCATTCGCAGGTAACGCCAGATCGTGTTCTGAATTACGGTCATCTTCTGCAACAGCAGCAGAAGATTGCTGTTTTTTCAAATTTTCTTGCCCTTTCATAGGACACTCATTTTTCCAATGCCCCTTTTCTTTGCAGTAATTACAGATATCATCTGGTTTAGGATCCCTGGAAACCTCCTTATTCTTATTAAATTTCCAACTTCAATAGCAACTTATTGGTTAAAGATTTAGTCATATACAAACTCTCAAGTTTTAACCACAGACCAGCAGCAGTTTCCTCAGTCGCGACTTCAGTAATGACGTCGTCAGCCAGGCAAAGGATGATTATTGAATGAGCCTTCTCCTCTAGATTCGCCATATCAACATCATCAGATCCAGATTTCGCTGCACCTTTCACCAAAGGTGCCCAGAGTCCCTACTTCTTTAACAAGGAACGCATATTGATCTGCCAGATAGTGAAACTGTTACTCCCAGTGAATTTGTCGATATTGACATTCACCCCAGACATCTTTCTTGAAACTTTGATAGCAGAAAACACAAACCCTGACAAACCCGAATCTCTGATTAGATTACAATCCCAAACGTCTGAATCCGAAGCTCTGATACCAGTTTGTTATAACGGGATTCGCTCAATTAGCAGTTTGTTGTATCGGATGCAAGAAAGAATAACAGAAACCAAGAAATCAACACAAAGATTTAACGTGGTTCACCAATTAGTCAATTGGCTACGTCCACAACCAGAAAAGGAGACAATATTGTATTGAGATTATTCAGATTACAGAGATGACCACACTATGCGTTTCCCTGGACGCCCCTCTATAGGGCGCGCTCTCTACGGTGCCCCTTGCCCCGTTTACATAGTGACCCACTTTCTCTCTGTATCTTGTCTCTGTAGGTTATGGGTTACAGATTACAGTATATATAGGAGATAGAAGATTAGGGCTAACTTTCTAAACCTATCCGGACAGGGCTTACTTTAATGAACCCGAATAGTAAACGGAATAACATAACGTAACATCCCGTAACCTAACATACCGAAACATAATCTAATGTACGATAGCGTAACATATTGTAACATATCATAACTCAAATACCGAAGACTTCAAGTCATAGCCAACAATGATCATACATAGAACTTTACTCAGCTCAAAATAAAAAGTGAGATTGTAGCACCCCGAATTTTTGTCTAATTTAAAACCATTTAAAATCACAAGTTGCAGCGGAAAAACCCTAGAAATTCGAAGCGCTACCGCCGTATTTAATGTTCAAATTAAATACAAGGCTAGAAAGAAACCAAATGTTTATAACCCAAACATACATACTAGATAATTAAATAATAACTATTTTTTCCAACTAACTTAAAACAAATAATCCAAATGAAATAAGAAATAGTAACTATTAATTCTCATGCAAGAGAATTAATCTCATTACAAATATAAAAATCTCAATATTAAATAATTTCAATCTAAACAATAAAAGTAAATTGTTTTTAGAAGATATACAATCTTCTTCCGTCGCCTTCCCTAGCTCACACCACGAGCTACAAACCTGTCAACCTACTCACCCATATAGACGAATTCCATATAGGTTCATCATAGGCCCACCATTGAAGAGAAATGGACAACAAACACAAGTAAAAAGAAAAACAACCAATCAACTATGCTGAGTAATTCATAACCACATAGACCATTTAACTCTCCAAGTTAAGCCAACATGCTTAATTAAAAATAACCATCATGCTTAAGAAATAAAAGACAACATGCTTTAATTTAAAGACACGCATAAACACCAAATAATAAATCTCATATTTATTATTATCCATTAGCCAAGTTCATTAGAGAGAAGAGAATCGCATGAATTGTCAAACCAACCGCAGTTGATTCAATAGGATCTTAGTCCCGTGCACATTGGCAAAAGAGGGATCAACCATCCCAGAGTATAGATGACTCGCAAAGTACTTCAAAAATGTTCCTTAGTATGCATACCCTCCTTCGACCCTTAAGTCTACAGGAAGAATTGTTCCAGAGAACCACTCGCCCAATTACTCAGTATGGATACAAGATTTCCAATACGTTGAGGCCATAACCAATGGAACCACTCAACGTAACAAGTGACAAATTCTCATTCGCGTCCTTCGGTGGATCCATTACCAAAGAAGTCTTAACTCTCAATTCATTTAAATATGGTAATAACATAGTCAAGTAAATCACATAATCTTGGCAATTCTCAAGTAATACAATGTGGTTACAATTTCCGACGGCAAGTTTTACATGAATGGCATGTAGGCCTCAATTCATAACCACCTAGTTCAATACCTTTAAATAGGTTCCAATAGTCAAAGTTCATTTCAACTTATTGAAGTAACATGCTTACTAACATGAATCCACATGCTTACAAACATGATACAAAAATAGCAATACAAACTATATTCCAGTTGAACAATTATTAATATAATTTTCGTTCAACAACACCATAGGTCATGCATCTCCTTACATGAACATTATCAAGTAGACATTGCTACACAAAGTGAATTCCCAACATATTACATGCATTCACCAACATAATTCTATACGAATTATCACAAGGAAATAAATATCAACTATCCCTTTTCCAAAATACTCACAAGTCCAAATATGAATTATCATTCTCAATCCAATACCATACAACCAAATTCCACTAGACATGAATTATGACAAAGAATTTACATAATTCACCAATCAATACTAAACGATGAATTACCTTTAGAAATAAGGCAAATTCAACAATCAAACAACGTAAGCTCCTTACGTTCAAGTGCGGTCAACGGGCCCTAACAAATCCACAATACACCAATAGTCAATACTTTGACTTCTAAACTACTTCATTAAACTTTAAAGATGATTTAGTACCCTTAATTAAATTAATTAAGTTGCTGAAATTTTCAGATACTCATGCATGCTCAAAGTTTCCAAAACAATTTGCATAAACTAAATTAGAAAACTTTCCAAAACCCTAAAACAAGTCAACAAGTCAAAACAAGTCAACCACCAAAACACCACCCAACATGACCACCGCCGATGGGCCCTGCTGGACTGCCGCCAACAGCGGCTGGCCACCGGCAGCAGCCACGGCAGGCGGCAGCGGCGCCGCCGTGTGCTGGTATTTTTTTTTTATTTTTTTTAATCCATTTAACAAATTTAAATCTAAACTAAATCCGAATAATTAATAAATTTACAGATTTAATTAAACACAAGATTCCACCTTTAAATTCAACCTTTTGATTCAAATTCAATAAAACAATAAACCCAACCCTACTCACGATCCTATCATGCAAAAACAATCGAATCTAGCAAACCCTAGGCAAAAGTCAAAACATAAATTAGGGTTTACTCATACAAATTAGGGTTTATCAAAAACAATAAATTTGAATCAAGAACACACTTTTAAGTAATCAAAAGGCATTAAAATACTTACTTGGAATAAAAAAGGTTTAAACTTGAGCAATATGATGAATTGTGAAAGAGTGTTGAGATTCCTCTTTCTTTTCTCTGAGTGTCATGCGTGAGTTTTGAGAGAGAGCAAGATGACGTTCTTTTTTTTTTTTTTTTTGTCTAGGTTAAGTTGAAGAGTGAGGAAGTTGAGTCCAATTAGGAAATTAAATCCCTAATTCTACTCCTTTCTTTTCTCCTTCGACTTCCTAAACTATTAACCAGTCAACCCTCTCAAAATCCACCTGTTTAGGAAAATATTTTTACAAAAAATAAAATTGATCCTTGCCCATATTTTTGGCTCTTGGCCGAAAATAATTAAGCCCAATTGTTTAATTTATTTTTGACCAATTAATTTAATTGGATCCAAAACAACCCATACATTAATTAGGCATTTTAAATCATGAGCCCAGTTAATATTTTAAATCCAAAATTGTATTTTCTTTTTAAGTAATTATTATTCCAAAATAAATAATAATATGGGGTATTACAGAGATGAATAGTAAATTGTAATCAAACCCAAGCCAAAGTTTATGACAAGTAAATGATCATGATTAAATATAAAATTCCGTAATAAAAAAGTTTTTCCTGAAGCTGTGATCAATCTCCACATTAACTTTTTTTTTTTTTTTTTTGTGTCAATTAAGATCGATATATATTCTCTATCTTTCAATTAAGGAAAAAATTATCTTCCACTAACAGACTTTGATAATCTAAAGATCGATTATCACCTTCAATATTAATGTTTGGATACGCACCATACGACACCTTGGTGGAGAAGAATAATTAACTTCCATTGAATTTAGACAAATGAAAAAAAATGTAACATTGGTTATTGTTGATTCTTCTCTCCTACAAATTAAAGCAGGTAGAGTAAAGAAAGAAAAAAAACACATTGGTATATAATAACTATGTACACAAAAATTTATATGAGGCGGGCTTAATGTAAAGCTCCCAACTATGTAAGATGTAATAGTATGCCATAGGCCAGTGAGACTACAAATCCTATTCATCTAAATCAAATCAAAGCTAAGTGTAAAAATAGTCACGCTCCTTACCTGCGAGTCGGCAAAAGAAAGTAGCTGAAAGAGAGCATGAAAAAGGAAAAAAGGGCATCAAATTACATGGTGGAGAAAAAATAATACTATACTTTATTATATAGCAAGAAAAACTAGAACAACAACAAGAGATGAAGTGAAGCTACACACACTCACCAACCCTAGCTAAGGCTGTGTTGGGTAGACTTGATTCTGGCAAAAATCCCCATATTTGCCTTTGCCATTGAAAAAACTCATTTTCTCTCTCTTCATTTCTCTCTCTCTTTTTGTTATTAGCTTCTTAGGGTTTCAACCTCTCTTTAGTTTTCAAAAATTTGGGTGTGTGTCTAAGAGAAGAAGGGAAATATTTAACAAAAATACAGTAGACAAAGATGTGGAACTAGAAGAGGTTAGTTATTGTTAGGGCAAAGCAAAAAATTATTTAGTAAAAAAAAGATAAGATTTTCTCTTCTTTTAAGGTAATAATTTTTATACAACAAAAGAGGAAATTAAAAAAAATATATATTTGGGGGGAATTTAATTATGGGTAGAGGAAGAGTGGAGTTGAAGAGGATAGAGAACAAAATAAACAGGCAAGTGACATTTGCAAAGAGAAGAAATGGGTTGTTGAAGAAAGCTTATGAACTCTCTGTGCTTTGTGATGCTGAAGTTGCTCTTATTATCTTCTCTAATCGTGGAAAACTCTATGAGTTCTGTAGTGGACCCAGGTATATACAATTTCTTGTCTTTGTTTAAGTTTTTTCATGCCATTTTATTGGATCATGTTTTAATTTTGAGATCTGGTTGTGTTTTGTTTTCATTTAAACTTACCAAAAATGGAAACTTTTTTTGACCCTTTTAATTTCCACTTGAATTTAGCTGGATCTGATGGAGTTTTAGTTGGTATATATTTATGTTTAGTAGTCAGATGTTTAAGGGCTATTTTTAATTTTTTGTATTTGCATGAAGTATACTTATTTCATATTGTGTTTGTGTTTGTGTTTGTCACATAATTAAGTTCATTAGGTGTGTGGATGAGTACCGAAATGTGTTTTTTTGTTTTGTTTTGGTTTGATGATCTGATGCTTACTACTTCACTGAGCTGTGTTTTGCTCTAATTAAGCTGATTTTCATCTCCTTGTCCCTGGCTCTTTTTATTTTGTGGAACTTAATGATGAATTTAAGAAAAGATTAGAAGAATATTAGAGGCTGCTAATTATTTGCTTGATCCATTTGATTGACTCTACTTTACCCTCTTTCTTTTTGTTTTTTCTGTTTTATTGAATGAGGAGAGGATAATATTGACATTAAGACTAGTTACAATCAATATTAGTTCTCCCTCACCCAAATAGTGTTTTTCCAAGCTTTTAATTGCAAATTTTCTACCAAAATCCAGAATTGCAATATAATCCAAAGCTTAAAATCACTGTAAAAAAAGAAGACAGGAAAAAGAAAAATATATCACAAACAACAATCATATTATTCAAGCTTTTGGAAGAAATTTCCATAGAACTAGCAAGTTTTTATGAAGAGGGCTTATGTAAAATTGTTTCTATTTAGACTCCTCAATCTTTTGATTTCCAATTATTTATCTTACTTTTGATGCAGAATTCTTACCTTTGAGTTGAGAGGGAGAGAAGCCCTGTTTGATTTCAAATATTTCTTTTGTGTTAAGTAATTAAACCCACTATCATATTAGCCATAGCTTTTAGTACAACCTGATCCGATCATCGTCCGAAACATTAAACTATATGGGAGATGTGGATCATTTTGCTTGCATTCCCATATCGTCTTTAGATGAAAAGAGTTGAGGAAACTCTTACCTCTAAAATGAATTACACATGATGGGTTTTTGAAATAGGATCCTACTGTGGCGGGAATCTCTTGGCCAGGAAAACCCTAGAAGATTTTGATCATAACAAAGCCTTTGGAAGCCCTTTACATATAAGCCATTTTTCTCATCTTTAGGGAAGAAAGGTTGATCTAATAAGTACTTTAGTAAGAGGATCGATCATGTATCGATATCTTAGGAAAGCAACAGTCATGTTAGTTGTGTATTGGCTTAATGAAGACATAAGGACATAGGCAGAGAGTTGTCCAAGGGATTTTTAGAGGATGTATTTATCAGGATTATGGTGAGTCCGTCAATTGGTTTTAGAGTATATCTTCTCATCTCATGCGGTGAATCTAAAAAAAAATTAAAATAGCAATTAATAAGAGAAAGCAAACATCTTTATTTCTAGAGTTACTAGAGTTACAAAACCTAATCCTAGTACACAACAAAGTCTTTTCCAGCAACATGTGTCCATGTCTTCTATGAATATATGAAGATGAGCACATAATGCATTTTAATCATTTTCCTTTCACCCGTCTTTTATTTTACACACCTCTTAGATTGTGTAAAAAATGGTGTCACCTCTTGACATATTTGAACGAATTACCAAAGCTTCGCTTCATAATTCATATACATGAGGAGCTAGTCATCTGTATGAATCATTACGTTCTTAAACGGATTTTGTGGAATCATGAATGTGTTTCCTCAATCACACAATACAACACATACTTTCTCCGGCCATTCTCTCCTTTCCCTTCCACCAATTTTAAGTTGCTTGGACACAAACACGTGCAAGCTTGGGCATGACACGAAGCACAGGGAAACACCATTTATAAAGGGTAAAAAGCCTAATTTTGTTGTGTGCAAGTGTCATTTTGTGTCATGCCTCCTAGTTGTCTAGGGTTTTAACAAACCAAGTTGATTGAGGTACGTAATCCTTATATTAACTCTTAAAACAATGGAAATCTTGAGTTTTAGTCTATTTATTTATTTTTATGTTTAGCTCCTTTCTTTTCTTTTGTGTGTTGAATACTTGAAATTACATGAGTTTGTTATATACACCCATCTCCGTTTTTTCATCCTGTAACAGTTTAACTGATATAACCCCGAATGAGATCCTTCACTTAGAAGTTAGAATTGAATTATGATTTTGTAGAGATACATTCACTATTGTAGTTTGCATAAATGAAACATGACTAGTTCAATCTCACTAATATTATGTTCAAACTTCAATAGCTTTGAAGACTCCAAGTGTTAATTTAGAGTCCTTAATGGTCGTGTTGCTCTTGCCTATTGAGAAATTATATTGCAGAATTGCATTACTATATACACCATGTTTTACTGTAGTTTAATGTACATAGCTTCTATCCACTGTTATGTCCAAAAGCATTGTTTGAAAGTTAGATAAGATCAAAAACTAAAAAAAAAGTTAGAAGATCTGCCAAGAGACTGATGGTGACATTTTTCTCTTGGAAATCTAACTTTCATCTGCAGTTGTGTTCTCTGAAATACCTGTAAGAGATGCCTGCTATTATCCTTTATATCTCTTTTGCATGATCCACCAGAGAGAAGAGTGTTTCCCACTTTATTTTGGTTGTGGATTTGATTTCTTGGGGTCCTTGGGGACAATGATGATGCACTTCCAATCCCGAAACCAAATTCAGTTGTTTTTGGTAAAGGAAGTCAGAAACCTTGGTGGCCCTTTTTTTTTGAAGCTACCAAATGAAAAAAGAAAAAAAATAATTCCCAGGAATGCTTAAATAAGTTTGAGGAGGAAGTGAGAACAATTCTCTTCCTCTATAAGGTTTTTTCAAGGACATCAAAAATTATTTTGGCTCTTATAAATATTAAGCTTCAAGATAAACACTCAAAGAACCATTTAAAGGTATATTTTCGCCGTCCCAAATTGAAGGATCCAGTTATTTTGGGCACTTAGAGTGAAACAATAGTAAGTTGGTAGTTAATTTCATTCTTTACCCTTACTATAATCATATACGAAATTTTTTACCACAAATTTATGCCTCTAAAAGAAAGTGGGTACATTGAAAAGAAAAGTGTGTAATGATAATTGCCAATCCTTAGCTTCTCCAAACAACCTAGCTAAATGAGGACCAAGTATGATACTAAATGAGAAAATCCTTGCTTTATATAGCTATGTTGAACATGTCTAGCTAGTCTTACTACCATAGGAATATGTATGCTAGAAAGTTGGGGAAAAAATTTCATAGATAACTAAGAGGTTGTTCTTTGAGTGTACTTTCACTCCTAAGATTTAATCTTGAGAGCTTCATATTTCCATCAATGCAATATTCCAGGCTTGCCCTCTAATGGTTTGGGTGGAGCAATGGAGGAGACTCCTAAGAGTCCTAACTTAGTTCAATCTGAGGAGGTTGGGTCGACGACATGAAAGGGGTTAGACGAAATTTTAGAGATAAAGTCTTTAGTGGGACCACTCCATTAGACCATCAAGTTTTGGCTATAAATATTGCAAGACGAATCCATGAAAAATCACCATTGAGGTTTCAGTAATATCGAGTCACCATTGTGGTCAACAACTGAACGATGGGGATGGTAACTCGAGATGTCTCTAGTGGAGTGAGAGGTTTCGTGTACGATGGATGGGTGACTAGGAGTGAGGTGATTAAGAATGTTTGTGTGGTGGAGGTGACTGAAGTTTTGGGTGATTAGGTGTTCGACATGACTCAATGGTGGCTAGGGTTTGGCGTCCAAGAGAAGCATTTGTTTCTTACCGAAAGAGTTCAATGTTTAGGTTTAGGATCGTTGGCAATATACCAAATAAGAGTGAATTAACGACTTAACCCAACTGAGAAGCCTGATACATATATTTATAGACAATGTAAAGTATTACCTATTACGTATTTCTACATTTAGTCCTAGTATGCTATTGCATTGAGGGAATATCAAAGTGAGGGAACTCAAGGAAGGGAGATAAAAAAGAATGATCAAAATCCGAGCAATTCTTTTCACTTCATGCATGAAGAAAGCAAAGTATCAAATTTTTGCCTATTGGTGTCCCTTCTTTATCCATAGTTATCTCTTTGCCTTGTGTCAGTGAATTCATCCTTCATTGTACTTTGAAAATTAAATATTCCCCGGTGATTAAAACAATAGTGCTTGTAAAATGAACATTATAGTTTATTATCACAAAAGACATTCCGTTGCCGGGACTTGAACCCGTCTCTCGGGTGAGAGCCGAGTATCGTAACCACCTAGACTACAACGGATTGTTGCTCTCTAACCGAACATTAAGAATATATTGTCATGCTTAAATTTGAATATAATATTCACGTAGGGCCAAATTTGAATATTATATATACCAAAAGTTTAGGGTATAAAGTGTAATTATGGGGTAAATAATCAGTATTTTTGGAAATGGAACTGCAGCATGCTCAAAACCCTTGAGCGATACCAGAAATGCAGCTATGGTGGGGTTGAAGTTAACAAGCCATCCAAGGAGCTTGAGGTATTTTTTTTATTTGTTTTGCCCATATTTACCAATATTCATGCCCTTGTTTTAAATTTGAATTAACTAATTGAATTTATCTTTTTCTATAAGCAGAGCAGCTATAGGGAGTACTTGAAACTGAAAGCAAGATATGAATCTCTTCAGCGAACTCAGAGGTAAACCAAAAATTTCTTTGTTATGAGTTACTTGTTTGCTTTTGCATTCGGAAACAAAAAAAAAAATGTAAAAAGAGGAGAGAAATTAACAATAATTGAAATCCTTTTCCTTTTGTTAGTTTTGTATAGTATGGATTTGAATTTTCTGCGAAACCTTTCCGGGTCTTTCTTACCTGTTCGAAAATATAAAAATGTAGGAACTTGCTTGGGGAAGACTTTGGACCTCTGAATGTGAAGGAGCTTGATCAGCTTGAGAGGCAACTGGAGTCTTCACTGAAGCAGATCAGGTCTACCAAGGTAGTGTAAATTTACACTTCCTCAGCTTCCTATATATGAACACATGTAGTAGTACTCATATCATCATATTCAAAGCAAGTTAGATGCTTTTTTTTTCTTTTTTTTTTTTTGACAATTGTTCATCTATTGATTTGATTATATTCCATTATATTTCTATAATGTTGTCAGCTGGAATTGGTTTCTTATAAGTAAATTGAAGTACGGAAGTAACATGGGAAGAGTGGTAGTGCTTCAAATTATATTTTTCTACCAAAGACAAAAAAATAAACAAAACCTTTTAGTGCTCTGAACATGGCTGTACTGAACTACTTATCTTTATTATTCTCTATTGTTGATCTTTGTTAGATGAACTCAACTTCACGTATTGAGTGACCATGAATATATGTGATTTGTCTCAAGGTCGAACTTGATAATTTTGCTCAAATGTGACCATTACTTCTTTTCTTTAGCAAAATCAAACTTTGTACATAAACATGGAGGTAAAAAGGAAGCTAGTGAGGTAATTGTTGGAAATGAAGCTTGACATGCTTGATGAAGCTTGGTATGCTTCAAAGTAAAAGTCCCACAAAAAGCTTTGTTCATAAAAACTCTGTTACAGATAAGTTGTTCCGTTTATAAGCCTTGTATATAACAGTAATCACCGAGGCGGCTCAATTGCTGATTGAAATCTATTTCCAAAACCCCTCTTCTGCCTTGTCCTTATTTAGTTTGATGCACAATTTCCACACAAAAAAAGGGACATGGAGTCTTATGCAAGATACAATCTTTGTTTGGTTTAGATGTCAACCCGACTCAAAAATGATACGGTAATACTTTTGTATTTTTGATTGTTAATTCTGATTTCTGATTTTTAACCCTCCTAAGTTCCTTCTTTAAAGATGCTCTAAGTTAACACCTTGATTCTTATTGACTTGGGGCTGTGTGCAGACCCAGTCTATGCTCGATCAACTTACTGACCTTCAAAGCAAGGTATAAGAGTGATTAGCATTTTGCAAATACTCTTAGAATACGTTTTGCATCGTTTTTAAGCTAAGATATATACCTGTTTCACTGCAGGAACATGCATTAATGGAAGCAAATAAAGCTCTGAGGTCAGAGGTAAAGCAACCAAATTAGTCACAACATATGCATGGAACTGATTTACCTTGATTTTTGGGTTTCGGATGAAGTTGTTACTTCATATGCATACTGACACATATCACACAATTAATCATAGAATTTTATGCTTTGTGATTTTATAGTTCTTGGTAAACAACAATGGTTCTTGATATCATGTTGAATGACATAATTTTGCCAACAAATGATATAATTCAAAAGTACAACATCTTGAAATTAAAGAAGCTGCATATCCATTTTGTTAATTTTGATGTCTATAGTTACATTGTTGAAGTATTTCCTTCTTTCATATGCCATTGTAGTGTACTAAGCTCTCAAAAATCAAGCATTGAAAACCTAATAATTATTCCTTCATAAAGCAAAGCAATCTCATGTCTATGTAGTGAAGTTTTCAATGTAATATAAAGTACACATTGTGGTAATGTGCTCTCATTTTGTTTGACAAATCTCTCATTTTTGCAGCTGGATCGAATTGTCGTTAAAGATAATCATCTTCGACAGTCATGGGATGGTAATGAGCAGAATGTTGTGTACGCGCAGCAGCAGCATGCCCAATCCCAGGGGCTTTTCCAGCCTCTGGGATGCAATCCTAATTTGCAAATAGGGTATGTCAGCTCCAACCAAATTTTACATCCATGTCATGTACTGTTTGAGCAAGTGGTATTTAGTCACTAATAGTTGCCGTTTGCATTGCTATATAGTATGAACTATGTATGATTAAGCAAAGTCGTGAAGTGAGATCTTTTTTGCATTGTTCGGTTTCAAGTGCTTTTTATTTTTTTGTAGCTTTTGGCTTATGAGACTGTTTTTTATAAGATTGGTTGCAAGGATGAGCGGGAAAATGGCAGCACAATATACTTGGGAAATGAGTTACAACACGCATAATTAGCAGCTTATGAGACTGTTTTTGTAGAAATTATTAGGTGTTCCGAACCATGCTTTCACATCTCACAATTACTACTTTATTCGGGGTGAATTTAAGTGAACTCCATTTATTTTGTAAGAGGTGGAAGCATTGGTCCCGAACTATGTAAATGTTCTCTCGTTAATTAGACTTATTCCCCACCATACGGAAATAATTGTTTTTCCTATAATGCACTATCTAGATGAATGGAGTGTGTTTATCACAATTCAGTGATGCTGACATATGTAAACAAGCGTACATCTGACTAACATGTTTTGTGGGATGTCCTTTAAAAATGTATTATTGATTGATTTGAATGTCTCTTAGCTTGTTGTGTATGGATGGAGGGCTCTTTTGGGCATCATGATACTTCATGTTTGTTTCTTTTTACTTAGTTAGATACATAAACAAACTTTCATTTCTGCTGCACTAAAGAACAAAAAAAACTTTTAGCTTAACTTTAATGCATAATTGATAATGATCCCAGCTTGTTTTCCTGAAATGATCATTTGTTGATATAATTGACTTTAGTAAAATGATTCGTAAAACTGTCAGCACTTCTTATTTATTGTGTAAAAGGCCTCCTGTGAGGCGGCCTCAAGGTGAGACCCCCTATATAACCAAACATGACATAAGCATGACGTCATGCTTGTTAGAGAGGGTCTTACCTTGAGGCCGCCTCATACGAGTTTTTGTGTTTATTGTGAAGTTGCCGATGGTTGTCACACTTCAAACCTCGGGTTAAATAGGAACAACCTCTATGTAAGAGTCTCATAGGGATAAGGCTGCGTACAACCGACCCCCCCTTATCCTGCCTTGGCGGGAGCCCTCTTTAGAGGCACTGGTTAATGTTGATATTGATGTTGACGTTGATGATCATTTGTTGAATGCAGGTATAGCACAGAAACTTCAGACCAGATGACTATTGCTACAACCCATGCTCAAGTCCCTGGTTTCTTACCAGGGTGGATGCTTTAGTTAATCTGATCAAAGAGGGCCTTGCTTAATTAAGTTATCTGCCCTATGGAAAATCGAAGACACTCATGTAACTGCTTTTTTTTCCTTTAATTTCTTGGGTGAACTGTAAATTTATTTAGGCTGTGTGTGCAACTCCTAATAATTCTCATTAGAGAAGAAGACTCTTTTTAAGGAATTAGGGACTTACTGTGAGACCTTTTTAACTTTGTAATGGGATTTTGTTCCATGGAGACTTAAGCAGATGGAAGCTGTATACTAAAATGCTGATCCAGAAGTATCTTACAAGAAGGTTGAGAGTGCATTATTGGCTAACATTCCCAACTAATGAGTAATCCTCTAAATAATGAAGGGTGATGTTATTATTGCAAGGTCAATAAATATTATTAACCGGTTTAATACTAAAAGGTTAAAACTCTTTATATTTTCACAAGTGATATAAATGATCTTTTAATAGTGTTTTCTAGTCTGATAATAACATTTGCCAAAATAAAATATTTATATTCTATTCTTAAGATGTGTTTAAAGTTTAAAATACTTGGCAAGTGTAAAAATTCCCCTACTTATTTTAGATGTTTATATTGTATTGTCAGTCTATTGGTTCACCTCTTTTTTTGTATGTATTACTGCTATTCTGATATACTAAACAGTCTAAACTATCCTCCATAGATTAGTCCATCCCCATGCTTTGTGCTTTTCATTTTTGTGATATTTCAGTTAAATAAGAGAATAGGAAGCTGGGGCTGAGTGTTAGTAAAGGGAGGGAGAGAGATAAAAAGTGAATTTTAGCTCTTTGCAGAGAGAATGTGAGATGATGTAACTTGTGAAAGAAAGAGTGGAGAAATAATGACTGGTTAGCAATCCTCGCAATTTTTTTTTTTGCTAGTCTGCAATCCTCGCAATTTTTTTTTTGAGTGATTGGATGAGCGAGAGTCAGAACTCTCATACTTTGAATTCAAATTAAATCGTAGTTTTTGCTCCAAAACCTTATTTAATACTCTAATATGTAATATATTTTGCTCAACCACATGGTAACTTATCATTCTCCCTCTCAATTAACCATAATCTTATCAATAACGGCAATTAAGATGTTGGCAACTGGCACCTATCTTATCAATGTCTACCCCCACCGACACCCACACCCAAAAAAAAAAGTCTTGTACTATACAATAAGGATTCTTGATGTTTTAACAAATCACATTTCTTATCCACTCCCAAAAATGGCCCAAACAAAGAGAACATATCAAAATTGGGCTTATTGGCCCACCATCCACATGCAACTTCACAATATACCAATGCTACATTGCTTCTGTATCACTGTATGCATGTGCTACTGGCCTACTACACGACAGTTTGAATTGACTATCTGGATTGAAATTAAGGGAGGAACTGGAGAGCTGAGTGAGGTTAATTGAGAGAGTAATGACTAATGAGAAGAACTAAAGAGGGGAGAAGTAGAGCTAGTTTGTACCAATACTTCGATTAGGTGCAGTATTCCGTATCCAATACTTGTACGATATTTGATCGATACTTCTTAGATATGTGTTTTTTTTGTGTGGAAAAAAAAACATCTTAGACATGTTTACACAGATTTATCTATTATTTGTCCTAAAAACTATTAAGATGCACCTATTAAATACTATTTAAATTATTTTTAGTTCACATTTCTTTATTATCTTTGGTATTAGTAAGATTTAGAACCTAAATTTATTGAAATAGTTCTTAAATTTTATATATGTTATTTTATTAGTAGACGTACCCGTGTCCTATTTCTCCAAAGATGCGGTATCCCGTATCTCATATATGTACCCGTCTCTGCACCCGTTTTCGTATCCATGCAACCTTCAGAGAAGTACATATTCACCTTTTCTTTTCTTGTGAAGAAAAAAAAAATTTGTTTATGTTTGCAGTTTTCTCGTATTTCGATTAACCTAATTACCCATAGCTTAAGGGTAATCACCTAGAAAGCTTAGGCACTGTTTATTCTTTTCCTCTTATAAATTTAAAGTTTGTGTGCAACTAGATATTGTTTAATGTATATTTAGCGTACGGATCAAACTTTCGGTACAGCTTCTAAAACATGCTTGTAAAAATGTACCTACGTCTCTCGGAATCAACTCATATTCCCTTGCCAGTTTTCTAGGGTATGAAGATTTTAATTATATTCTAAGTTTGAATCAACTCAACCAAAAGTTCAAAAGTTTATACAGATAGATGTTTAGATATCAAATATGATTCATCCAAGTCACTATTTAGAAATTTGGGGGTCCCTTATTATGAACCGTGACCTTTATTGTTTACTAAAAAGCAACCCTCGTTACACTAAAATTTACAGAGAAACTGTCTTATACAAGGTTTTGTGTAATTTGTTCCACTGCCTTCCTATTTGTTGAGCTCTTTTCTTGCATACATGCATAAAAGTAGTAGTGCAAAACCGTTTTTGCGTTGGATCATGTCTCCTTTTTGGTTTCTTAAATTGAGAATAGGACACAGGGTACGTTAATAAAAAAACAATCATAATCATAATCATAATCATATCATAATATCTATATATTAGAGGCATTTTTCTGACAGCATTGGAGGCGTCCACCTAAGCGAGCCATTGTAATAAAATTTTAATATAAATATAAAATGGAAATATATATTTTGGTATAGAATATATACTAAAGTTGCACTTTCCTAAATCGTTATAGAGTACACTATTAATTAGAGGTTTTGGTATACAATATATACTAAAGTTGTACTTTCCTAAATCATTAAAGAGTAGACTATTAGATTTAAAAAAGCATATAACTTTACTTTCATCGCTTAAAAAATTAAATTTCTTACACCATTGGAACGAGTACGGAATATCCTTTAAAATGAGACTCATTTGTGGTATGTTCTATTAATTTACAACATAAGATGCGTCCACCTAAAAAGGTAATTAGTAATTAGCTTGACAAACTGACACAACTAAAGAGTTGCAATGTAAAAATAAGAGAAAAGATACGTATATTAATTATAAAAATTTTAAAAACAATCTCAAGGTAAAATATAATAAAGAGAGTATGTATAGAATAAAGAAATAAACGATGAATCTAAAATTATTCAAGGTCCAATCTTTAATGGGAAACTTTACCATTATCAGAATTTTATAACTGTACATAATATACTAAACCCCCATGTTATTTTAGGGCTCCAATTTATATTCAGAACTGCTTAACGTAACTTCCAAATTACTAAACACAAATATTTTTATCACAATATTTTCCAATATACCCTTTTTATTTGAAAGACAACTTCTTCTGTTTTATTCTTTTTCCTCCCAAAATTCTCAATCCTCTTTTTCTCTATATCATCATAGTGATTTAAAGTAATTCCCCATGAATGATAAAATATTTTTGATGTTATTAATTATGATATTCAAGTAACAATTATACTTAAAATTTTTGAATTTGAAGAATTTGAATTGTTTTTAATTATACTCATTTTCTAGGGTTTATGGGTGGTGGTTGGAAGTCGACGGGTGGGTTGCGGTGCAGTCTGACGTCTGTTGGGTGGTGGGTGGAGTATGACGGGCATTGACGGCGAGTTAGTGGCGGTGGGTCCAAGCATGTCAGATAAGAGAGAGAGAGAGTGCGAGAGGAGAGATTGTGACCCGTCGTAACCGCTAGCCGCCAGATCGATATCTCACCGCTTTGCCACCCACCACCCACCACCAACCACCCACAACCCATTACCAACCACCCACCACCCTCCACGACCCCAACTCCATCGGATTCTGAAGATGGCAGATGTTTTGGGCTAATTGATAGTTTGAGATAGTGATGGATGATGATGGGTGGATGATGATAATAGATGATGATAATGGATGATGATGATGCAAATGAAAAAATGAATTTATTTGGGCATAACATAGCTACTGCTGGGAATTAAAGTGAATTTCTTTTGGAAGTGCATATCGTGAAATGGGGAGGGAGAAGGAGGAGGAGGGTGGGCGAGAGAGAATGTATTGTGTGAACTTTGAAGGCTTTTTTTGAAAAAAGTGATTTGCGTTTAGTATTTTGAGATTCAACTTTATAATTATTAATTAATGTACTCCCTTCGGATCACAAATAAAATTACATTGGACTTTTTGCGTTATTCAATACAGTACTTTGACCGCATATAACTTTGAAAAAACAAGCAAGCATTAAAATATGTTTTGCTATTTTAAAGTTTACGTCTAAAACTTCTTTATTTTTTGAAAAGTAGTTATGTATGCATTAGAAATTTATTTTTTTTGGGTAAAAAAGAAGCCTCTTTTATTACCAAAATCATGCTAACAAATACAAAGCATAAAGGGAGCAAACATGATTTAAGGCACCTTCTAGGAAAGGTACTTAAAGCCATGAATACAAAGCCTTTACACTACAAAACTTAACACAACTTTCTAAGGAGATCAAGGTCCCTTGTCTTAAGTTTTTGAGAACAAATACAACCAAACTTGACTTTCATTACACTTTGAATCTGCGCTATGATAGCAGCAGGACTACAACAAGTATGCTGGAAAATTGCTTTGTTCCTAGCAAGCCATAGGTAGTAAATAGTTGCAGCAGAGACAGCAGCGAGGATTTGGCGCTGGATGTTGCTTCCCCTCTTCCTCCTCAACCAGTTCGGCCATCTCACATACTCCTTTGGCCAAACCTGTAACCCAATCCAAGATCGTAGA
Organism: Tetragonia tetragonoides; assembly: GCA_038025085.1. Taxonomy (NCBI): domain Eukaryota; kingdom Viridiplantae; phylum Streptophyta; class Magnoliopsida; order Caryophyllales; family Aizoaceae; genus Tetragonia; species Tetragonia tetragonoides. The sequence continues at coordinate 35,572,038 of CM076141.1, forward strand.
CCTTCAATAACCTGACTAGAGACAATGCAGGAGAAAAATAAGTGTGAAATAGTTTCATCCTCAACCTGACAAAGCGGACATAGCTTATCCAGAATAGTAGCATTCATGGAAATGAGTCTATCTTTGGTTAAGAGCTTCTTATGCATAGCCAACCAACAGAATATAGCGTGTCTTGGAACCAATAGAGCACCCCAAACAATTACCTCTTCTTTAAACCTGGTTTTGGAACCCAAGTACATCTCATATCCCTTTTTCACTGTATAGTTACCAGCAGCATTTAGAGGCCAAATATCAAGGGGACTGAGCCCCCCTTCCTCTCCTCGAAGTTTCATTAACTTTCTCCAGTACCAGCTAGCGTCAACTGGTACCTTGTGAACATACAGCCCCTGGCCCTTCAGATATATACCATTAACCCATTTAACCTAGAGGCTATCTTTTTTACTAGCAATAGCCCATAAATGCTTAGCCGTAGCAGCTCTATTCCACTAGTAGACATTTTTTATATTCAGCCCACCAAACCTCTTTGGTAAACAAACCTTGTCCCAAGTCAATAAAGGGATTTCAGATCTAGTAGTAGTTTGCCCCCAAAGAAAATTCCTGCATACCTGCTCAATACCCTTTACCACAGATTGAGGCAAGATGAAAATAGATGCCCAGTACACATGTAGAGTATATAGAACTGAATTTACTAATTGTGCTCTTCCAGCAAGAGATAGGTGTCTAGTTGACCAGCAGAGCACTCTTGCAGTAATCTTTTCTATCAAGAAATGGAAATCAAGCTTGGACCACTTGGTGGGAGAAAGTGGCATGCCAAGATAACGCATGGGAAAGACTCCTTCAGAGAAGCCAGTAAGAGAAATGATGCGTAGCTTCACACCCTGGGTTACCCCAGCAACATACACCTGTGATTTATTTAAATTTGCAGAAAGTCCACTCACAGCAAAAAATGGTTGAAAGTTTTCATAAGGGAGTCCACAGTAGAAATCTCTCCCTTACAGAAAATTATCAAAATCATCAGCAAAAGACAGATTCACAAGCTTGAGCTTCTTACACTGGGGATGAAAGTGAAATCCCTTTATGTCACTTTTCACCTTCAAAGCTCGCGTAAGATACTCCATGGCAATCACAAATAGTAGGAGGGATATAGGGTCACCTTGTCTCAAACCTTTAACCCCTTGAAAGCTATCATGTAACCTACCATTGATGTTGAGAGTGAAACTAGTAGTGGATATGCATACCATTACCCATCCCACAAACTTAGATGGAAATCCTAATCCTAACATCATATCTCGAACAAAAGTCCAATCCACAGTGTCATAGGCCTTTTTCAGATCTATCTTCATCAAACACCTAGGTGACACACAAGCTCTTTTGTAAAGTTTGAGAAGATCCTGAGTAATCATGATATTATGCCCAATATTCCTCCCATGTACAAAAGCTCCCTGATTATCACTAATAATAGTAGGTAGGATCATTTTCATTCTATCACACAACATTTTTGAGATGGCCTTATAAAGTGTATTGCAACATGGTATAGGTCTATACTCACTAGCTTTCATAGGATGATCAACTTTCGGCACTAAAGTGATAATAGTTGCATTAAGCTCTTTAAGCATCTTACCTGAATTGAAGAAATTAAGGACGGCATCAGTTACTTCCTCCCCAATAATCTCCCAGCATGCCTTGAAAAAACCAGATCCATAGCCATTGGGGCCGGGGCATTTTACAGATGATATGGAGAAAATGGCCTTTCTCACCTCCTCCCTTGTGAAAGGCTGAAGAAGCTTCAATTTCTGCTCAGTTGCAAGAGTGGGACCACAATGAATAATTTGTTGGTCAATATTCTCAGACCTGATGCTACTACTGCCCAGCATCCCTTTGTAATAATAACTGAAAGTGTTAACAACCTCCTGGTAGTTGGTTATTTCTACTCCAGCTTCATTACAAATGGTTGAGACCCTGTTCTTCTCTTCTTAATAGCTGCATGATAGTACTTTGTATTTGAGTCTCCCAGTTTCAACCAATTGACCTTACTTTTTTGCTGAAGGAACATCTCATAAGCATGGGCACTTTTCCTGTATACAGATACACGACTTTTTTCCTCTTGCTGCAACTTAGCATTTAGAGGATCCAACTGAAGTAGTTGCTGCACCTGTTCCATTTTAGCTCTATTCTCATCAACCCGAGACTGAATATCACCAAATTGGTGCTTATTTAGTCTTTTAAGAGGCCCCTGAAGCATCTTTAGTTTCCTAACCACAGAATACATTCTGTATCCCTTGACAAAATTATCCCAATTGTTTAGGACAATATTCTGAAAATGATCAGAAGTACTCCACATATCAAAATATTTAAATGGCCGCCTTCCCAATTGAGGGAATTCAAAAAAGCTTATGATCAGGGGATAATGATCAGAAGTGAGGTCATTAACTACTTGAATAAAAGCATCTAGGAAGCAAGAAAGCCATTCTTCGTTACCAAAACCCCAATCTAGCTTAGAGGAGATTCTGGTATCATCCTCATGTTTATTACACCAGGAATATCTCCCCCCTATCCTCTTCAATTCTTGCAATTGACATAACTGAATGCAATCCCTGAAATCTTTTATCTCAGCAAATGAAACCTTGTTACCACCCATTTTGTCATCCTCACAAAGAATACTATTGAAATCACCTAAAATGAGCCAAGGGATAACAATAGTACTACTGACATTATTAAGGAAACTCCATAACTCCCTCCTTTCTTCAATGGTATTGTATCCATAAATGAAAGTAGCATAGAATCTCTGTCTAGTAGCTAGGTGAGTAACAGCACAATGTACCACCTGAGCCTGTGAGACCTCAATTACCACATCAAACATAGGAGGATGCTAAACAACCCAAATCCTTCCCTTAGGGTCCTTATCAAGGTTGATATGGGAACCCCAAGCGGAAAATAATTTGTTGCTGCAAAATTGAAAATTATTCTGTCTAATTTTAGTTTCAAGAAGGCCAATCAACTCCAATTTATTCCTCATATAAAAGTGAGTTACCTCACTCTGTTTTGAAGGGTCATTAAGACCCCTCACATTCCAGCTAGTTATATTATCCAGGTCCATTTGCACTATTGAGCAAAGGACTATCACCAAGTTCAACTTCTCCAGGTATACCCTCATTGTGCACCACTTGTACCTCTTCAGCCAAACCACTAAGGGCTTGAAAAGGATTATGAATTTCTGGATTATCGGATTGAGTTCTTACAATCCTTGCTCCTCTACTGGGCGAGGACCAACCAGACGGGTCTTTACCAGGTAGAGCTTGAGATTGTTTAGGAGCAACCTGTACAGGAGCAGTCTGTACAGCTACTTGAGCAACATTCGACTGCATATTTGTAGCAGGAACTTCTTGATTTCCAGGTGCCATATGTTGAGCATTCACATGTACTGGCTGAACAGGTTTTGGCCTCCAGACTCTAGGGTGCTTTTTCTTACAAACGTTCTCCTCATGCCCATACCCCTTACAATACCCACACACAACTGGCTTCCAATCGAATATCACCTTCTGCTGAATCATATCGCCCTTGTTGTTCTCAAAGTGCACAAGCTCTGGCAAAGTTTCCTGAATATCAATATCAACCAAAATCCTAGCATAGTTAATGCTAGATTTCTCCTGAGTAGCCTTGTCCGCCATGATTGGGGTACCAAGTAGACTCCCAATTTTACTCAGAGAGCTAGGACTCCAATAACGCCAATGAAGATTTGGCAATTTAACCCATATAGGAGCTGAATTGACATTAAAAGCATCCTCCATGTCCTTAGCCCATGGCCTTACAATCACCGGTTTTGATCAAAATGGTATATCTCAGATTGGATTACAGCATCCCTGCTAGCTATAGAATGAAAACGCACAATTACCAATCCATTTTTCATCCTCACAATCTTATCAATCCCTAATTGTCCCCATATTTTCCTGATAAACCCAGTGAAAATGGGCAACGGAGGATTTGCACCAAGAACATGACAAACAATTGCAGTTCCCCAATAATCAATTTCAGGTTGTATATCCTCATCATCAATTTTTCCCACAGCAATACCCCTTTTAATCTCAGGACAAACAAAGTCAAGCTTACACCCAGCATTCCTTAGTCTAGAAATATCAAAATTCTCCCACGCATTAAATCTAGAACTATTACCTGGATTCCCAGAGGCCTGAGGAGATCGCGAAGCTTGTTCTACTACATCCGCCCATGAATTAGATCGAGCATCAGCAGCACGGTCACAATGATTCCCAGAATGTTGCCATCGCAGCTCTTCAAAGCTAAACCTAATTTCATCCAATGCCTTCTCAACAGCATCAAGTTCATTACTCAGATTTCAAACAGTTCTAGTCTGAGTAGTGGATTTCTCAGTCATCGGCGACGTCGAGATAACCATCGCTTTATGTTTCGGGGGTCGTCCTCTCTTCCCTCCTACCATGGCGGCACAGTTTAAGCAAATCGCCTAAACATGCACTAGGAGAGAAAACATCTCTCAGAAAACTTTGGAAGATTAATTGTACACCTATATCTACATAAGAGCATTGGCGTACCAACATCAAGTATAGAAAGACTTTGAAACTATTACTTCTTGGATCATGTAACATATATATATATATAGAATGAGTTAATGGTCCAATCTTTAATGGGAAGCTTTACCATTATCACAATTTTATAACTGTGCGTAATATACTGATCTCCCATGTTATTTTATGGCTCCAATTTATGTTCCATTCAACTTTATAATTATTATTTAATGTACTCCCTTCGGACCACAAAAACCAAAAAAAAAAAAAAAAAAAAAAAAAATTGTACTTTTTGCGTTCTTCAAACAGTACTTTGACCGCATATAACTTTGAAAAAACAAGCATAAAAATATGTTTTGCTATTCTAAGGTTTACGTCTAAAACTTCTTTATTTTTTGAAAAGTAGTTATGTATACATTAGACATTTAAACTGATTTTACCATAAAAGAAGGATCATATCTTTGAAAGGTTAGTTGTACACTTATATCAACATAAGAGCATTGGCGTACCAACATCAAGCATAGAAAAACTTTGAAACCATTACCTCTTGGATCATGTTACATATGGAATGAGTTAATTATTAGTTAATTGAAACTGATGATAAGAGTTTAAATTAGATAAGATCCCTATAAAGTCATAGTAATCTTATTATATGGCATTCATGATATTAAATGGATTATATAAATATTTATTCATATTTTACTAATAGTTTTTCATAAGTGACAATTACACTTTGATTTTTTGATAAGATTAATAATCACGTTATATTAATTTTATTATTTAATCACAATCTGTGCAACGCACGGGCATACTCACGGGCATCCACCTAGTATATATCATCCCATACGTTGGCTTCACAAAGGTCTTTTTTTTTTTTTTGGGTCTTCACAGAGTAGTTAGTCTCTCTCACATTTTAATACTCGTACTATTAAGGAATATCAGATTGATTGGACTTCCCACCAGTTACTTAAACTTTTGGTTGAGTTGGTTAGAAGTTTCCAACACATGATATCAAAGTTGAATGACCAAGAAGTCATGTGTTTGAACCCTGAGAGCCCCCACTCCCCAAGTAGAAATATGTTACCCATGATATGAGGAGGCATGTGCATCATCCACTATGCTAATGATAGTAGAGATTGGCCAATGAGGTCTTGGCCTAGTGATAAACACTATGATGCTGGGTACATTAGGTCCCAGGTTCGAATTTCTCACCCCCGTTGTATGTAAATTTATTGTACTGGCCTCTGTGCCTCCTTTGGACCAAAAATAAAAAATAAAAAATAAAAAATAGTAGAGATTACTTCATAAACGTAGGGTTAATGTATAATTGGGAAATCAACATTAGTTGGTATACCCAATTAGCAAGAAGAGGACGATCAAACAAACTGATTATGACTTTATTAATTCAAAGGACTGAAAAATACATGTATTAGGGTACGGTTTTGGTCACTGCGCGGCGTGTTTTAAGATTGTTGTGTGTCCCATAGAGGAGATAGAACAGAGCCGTTTGCACCCCATTTACCAAGAAATTAAACAACAAATTTGTAATGGATTTATCCCCTTTAAACCCATTACTTTGTTATCTTATAACCACTTTTTGATCCAAATATGCTCAATTAACTTGTTGCTTCAATGGTCCCCCATATTTATTAACTTAATTAATTGTCTAAATAAAGATCTAAATAAGTTGATTTAAAGAGATCATAAATCTTGTACTATTTTGAGGTAAATTACTCCTGTTAATGCAGGCTTTGTGGAATGGTCCCATAGTGGCTATTGCAGTTTTGAAGGTATGTTTTCATGATCTATGCCAATGGTTTTAAATTAACATTTTGGTTCTTTATATATTTAAAAAGTATACTTATAGGTTAGGGGACCACAATTAACTTTGAATTAAACCCATATTAGGTTCTTGAAATTTTTTAGTACGACCATTAGATGAATAGATGCCCCTGATATAGTCTATGGACCACATATATCATTATATACTGAATTAGGCCACGAATTGTATGTTGCAAACTAAAAAGATTAATTACCCATTACTTGATTTAACTTTGTTTGGGTTGCGTCCATCTGAAGCACACATTTAAAATTCCGTGACATGGAAGTAAAGAAAAAACATAAAGCAAAAGAAATAATTTGGGATAACAGACCATTTAATACTACGTATCACAAAAGTAAAGAGGAAATAGCGAAGAAATTGCAATCTATACATATGTATTGCGAGTGTAATGCAAAATTTGAAAACTTTAATGTTGAATGGATAAGAAACTCATAGAACAACATCAATGCAAAGTTTTTAGAGAAATTTGTGAGGTGAAAAATCCTCCTAATAAAGCGATTTATTTGTCTAGGCAAATCAGGTTTTTTCTATAGCATGTTCTTTTCTTTTTCTATATTTGGCTTTTCAATACAAGGTTTTTAAAGGTTTGTAACATTGAGAGGGAAGAGTTTATAAAAGAGGATTTTTGCATTTATAGTGTGGCACACCTGGCCTAAAAACTCAATCAAGGGATTATAGCATTGGATGTTCTGCATCAATATCAGACAACAACTACTTCAATTTTCTTTTGTTGTAAACTTGTAAGTTGTAACCCATAGTTCAGAATCTATGTGGCTTTTGAGTAAGGTACGGTTTCTATTTTTTTCTTTTTCTTTCTAAAACAACAAACAAGAACAAAATCAAACTAAACCCTTAATCAAGATCGAGTGTTCGAATCTCCTTTTGTCATGGAGCATTCTTAAATCTCTTGGCCCGATATCTCACCCTTAGAGATGCCTACCAATCAACATGGAGAATATATTTATTGTAGTCGATGGTGAATACCTTGGTGTACCAAAAAAGGGATAGAATACTTGAACGGATCGAAATGTCCAATTACTACTAAGATTAAAATAAATAAATAAAAATTAGGGTGCATTTTGTCAACTTAATGAATGTTGTTTATTAATTTTTATTTTTATTTTACATGGTAGGGTCCAATTTGTGACTGACCCTAAACTTGAGGTCTGGGGTGTAAAGCTGTAAACGTTACGAGTCCGCGAGCTCTCAGATCATGAGATTGTTCATCCTTTCCCGTTCATTTGATGATTACAAATTGGGTGATAAATTGATAATATGGATGAGCAAGTATACCGATCGTGGGATGCATAGATGAAGATTATTTTTTATTAAGTGTCTCAGAAATTTAACAGAGTAGTCATTATATTTTTATGTTTTTTTTATTTAAAGTGTATCTGCTACAAGCAGCCGCGGGCTTTGTGTTACGTGATGAAAGAGGGCAAGCAATCTCTCTAGGAGTGAAGTCATGTGGTATTAGTTCTATTCTAATGGTGGAAGTTATTGGACTATGAGAAGGGGTCCGATTGGCTCAAGCAAAAGGTTTCAAAAACTATTGAAGGTGATAATTTGGTGATCATCAAAGTAATTAAAGGAGAATGACATATTCCTTTGAAAATAGAAAACATTATTATTGACATAAAGAAAGATCTTCATTTTTCTGACGGGGTGGAAGTGCTTCATGTGTTTAGAGAAGCGAATGTTGTTGTGGACTTCATGACGCACTTTGGTCACTCCTGTAGTATGTTGAGTTCTTGGTCTTCGTCGTTTGATGAGTCTCTTACTCTCTTACCAATTAATTTGAAATGGACGCTTTAGGCTTACCTATTCGATAACCTGGTTTTCTTACATCTTAAAAAAAGTAAATAAATAAATAAATTACAGAATTCATATTTCGGCTATGTGTTTAATTTTGATTTCTTCGCTAGCAATTAGCATGATACAAGTAAAACGGGTTGGGTATATAGTGAGTAGTGACGCATCTCGTTGTGAGATCCTTTCCCCTTAATGGTGTATCTCAAGTTTTTTTTGGTGCAAAAATGGTGTAGCTCAAGTTAAGGTTTGTGATATTCCTCAAGGTATTTTAGCCTTATCGAAATAAACTTGATAATTTTCGTTAATGAAAGTACCCACCCTTTGAGTTATAGTTTACTCCCTCCCCCCAAAAAAAAAAAAAAAAAAAAAAAAAACATGCTAGCTAAATTGATAAATCTAGAAACAAGAAATTGATTGACCGGACATCAAACATGTTACTTATTTATTTAGGGTATCGGACATCAAACCTAATTGATATATTATTGGAGACCTAAGGCTCTGTTTGATTCACCTTAATTTTACTTAAATTCAGTTCATTTAAGTCCAGTTCAGTTCAGTTCAGTTTATGTGTAACTTTAGCACTCATATAACTTTTTATTCCGAAATAATTTCATGATGATAATTATGTCATCGGAAAGATCTCAAAGCATACTTTCAAATGAGTCCAATATTGAATATGTTTGGACAAATTTTAAATGGTTAACGATCAAGTTTAAAAAATCAATTCAGTTCAGTCAGTTCAGATTAGTTCCGTTCAGTTCATGTCAGTTTTATCCAGGTGAATAAAAAACGGAGCTTAAGTTTTAACATTGATGAAGTTTTTTTAGGAGCAATAATGGAATATTAGTGTTTTTTCACTTATTTGGTCAATAGTTCAATTTGAGCTCTGTTTACTTTAGAAAAATTTAGTTTAAATCATTTTTGTGTGTGATTTTCTCAAATATACATGATTAATAAACTAATTCCCAATATAGCTTCGGTTTAAAACTATTTCCCATCATATACACCAAGTAGGTTCGGATTGAGATAAGGAAGTTTATTTTACTTAAATATACTTATTTAACAAACTAATTCTGAAAATAGTTTCAGTTGAAAACTATTTCCCAAGATATACACGGATTGCATTAAGGAAAGAAATCAGACTTTTTTCTTCTAAGCCATGTACAATTTTTTTTTCTTCCCAGCACGTGACTTTACGCCATATCGGTTTTCTTTATAAATTTTTTTACCCTCAAATTTTCCATTAAGCACAACAACATGCACAAAACAAATACGATAACAGCAAAATATTCAACCTGTCTTTTCATTTCAGTAACAACACATGAACCAAACAATAAACCAAAAAATGCACTCTATTCAACCAACCTATTTAAACAAATAAACTGACCATTGATCCCCATGTATACAGGTCTAAAAGATTTTCATAAATCACTAATAGAATGTTAATAACAAAAATTGAATTAACATAACTCAAATCACCCAAAAAAATTTACGACAAACAACGCTCATGCTAACAACCATCATAAATAGAAAGCTTATAACGACAGTCGGAAAAGAAAAATCGACATCAACACCATTATAGTAGTTATGAACCAACGACACCATTACGACAGCAGAATCAGAGCAAGAACGCATTGGAGTGTAACTGACTCGAAGCATATTTCTCATCAAAAGCACTTCTGGACCTCTCTCCCAGTCGATGCTCTCCGCGATCCTCGAAAAAGTTGTAGACTCTATAACAGTTTAAAGTTTTTGAAGCCTGTACAAAATCAATGATAAGTTCAACTTTCGTTTTTCTAGTACATTGTCACAATGCAGCAAATGAGATTTTCTAGAATTTCAGACCTGATTTTATACAAAGCTGCAAATGAGATTTTCTACAATGCAGCAAATGAGATTTTATAGAAGTTCAATGAAAACTTGATAATTGAGCTTATGTTTGGCTTCTTTACAGCTAATGTTGCATTGACAACCAGCCAAATAACAGGGATGCATGACCATACTGATGCTAAACTGATTGTTGCATGTACATAAGCACGTACTAGAAAATACAAATTACCATTTCAGCTCATAATTATTTTAAGAAACCTACTGTATTCGAACCAATATAACAAAGAAATACAAGTACAAAACTAGGTGTTAAGAGATGGATTTTCATATTAGAATTCCAAATCATAATTTTCATTTGAAACCTGCTAGAATATGACAATAACAAAAAGAAACTACAATACCTGAACACTCCACGCATCGTGACTTCTATGGTGATGTTGTAATGTAAGAACATATTGATCAAGAGGTCCCGGATCTTTCGTTTACTCCATGGAATCTACCAAAAATAAACATACAAAAAATTTATTTACTTGAACTCCAAAGCAACATCAACATATAAAGCACAAACGAACATCTAAAACAAATAGTATACAAATTTACCCGGATGAAGAAACATCATTTCTCACTCTTCGATTACACGTCTTTTTATTGTGGCCCTTATTTCCACACAAACTACATGTCACCTTACCGCGAGGGTTCTCGTCCATCTCATTTTGCAACCTCTTTGTTTTCGGTCGCCCTTTACTTCGCTTCATTTCATTGTCTGCAATAACTGTTGGGCCCGTATAAGGTGTCCAATAAGCTTTGTCAAGAATGGGTTCAAAGTCTGTCTTGTATGTTTCATAGAACTCAGTTGAAGAGAAGAATGAGTCTACAAATTCAGCTGGTGACAAGCTATATTCTCTACAAACTGCAAGTACATGAGAGCAAGGGAACCTATATAAATGAAGCTTCTTGCAGGTGCAAGACCTTTGCTGGAAGTTTACAATATGAGTACGGCCACCCTCATGCTCCCTACCTCCTTGGCCTGTGGTGACTTGATATTTCCCAATCTGGTGATTGTAAGCATCTATAGTGTGGTGAGCTGCTTTGGCCATGTTTTTTTGCAACAAGTTAGTCAATTTTTCACTATATGCATGTTGTTCATGAAGTCTTTTCAAGGCCCATCCACGTATCTCAACAAAATAGGCATTAACCCTATAGAATGAGTACTGCACAAGGGCTGTAATTGGTAAAAATCATGCTCCCTTCAAGACACTATTGAACACTTCAGACAAGTTCGTCGTTATGACACCATACCTTCTTCCACCATCATGACAAAGAGACCATTTACACAAGGGAATCTCAGAAAGATAATTATGAGCACTAACATTCATTTCCCTTATTTTCTTGAATCCAGCATCAAACTTCTTGTCTTGGTGTTGTTCAGCTGACCAACCAAAGAGGTTTTTCAAGTGATTATCCTTGTATCGAGTATTTAAGTTGGAGGCAAGATGGCGCAAACATAGTCTATGATGGGCATATGGCTCGTGCCACTCACCATACGGATCTTTCATAGTGGACATGATACCCGGATGTCTATCTGAAATAACACAAAGATTATTTCTTTGAGTGACATATAATCTTATGCACGCCATAAACCAAGACTAGCTACTTCCATTCTCTCCTTCAACAATGACGAATGCAAGTGGGAACAATTAAGTATTAACATCACAACTCATGGCAATAAGGAGAGTCCCCTTGTATTTGTCATATAAATGGGTTCCATCAATACTAATAAGGGGACGACAATGTTTAAACCCCTCAATAGAAGGCACAAATGCCCAAAACACCCTTTGGAATATCTCAATAGATGGGTCGGTTGTCGCCTTGTTAGCAAAATGAACAATGGTTCCAGGATTTGCTTCTTTCATTGCTTGTAAGAAGTGAGGAAGGTCTTCAAATGATCTCTCCCAATCACCAATATATGTGCAATTGCTCTTTGTTTCGCCAACCAAGCCTTCTTGTATGAGATGGTATACTTAAAACGTTCTTTGATCACCTGTATGATGGCACGCACTTTAATAGAGGTGTCTGCACGCACAAGTTCGTTAATTTTATGGCCAACAAATTCTGAACCAACTGAAAATGGTCCTTAGGAACAGAGTCACTAACACAAGAAGATGCGTGTGGGCCTTTGTAAACACTGATTGTAAAAGCATTTGAGTATTTGCTTTTACTTGCATGAAGCCACCAATGGCATGGTGGATCCCTCTTACATACAAGTGTCACTGCATTTTCACTAGACCGCTTGACTTTGAAATCCTGGTTCCTCATTATGGAATACACTTTCACCACATCCTTCAACACCATCTTGTTAGCGAATTCATGACCACGACGAAATTCATCACCGTCTTCAAATGCATATTTAGCCGTCCAAGTCCTCCAAGAATCCGTAAAAGATTCATCGATGTGACTAACGCGAGCAAAGTTAGGAATAGGAGCACTAGAACCAAAATTAACCTGCTCATCTCCAGAGTTATCCCCTTCAATATCTTCACTCCTCGGAGAATCAGGTTCACTATCATGCCATACATCATTCATATCACCCAACCTATGTTCACCAACATGATTTGTAAGAGACAAAAAGTTTTGTTCAACAAAGTACTGATCATCGGCAAGCATTCTTATAAAAGATCCACTAAAAGGTGGATTTTCCATTATATCTTCCATGATCCTGGCAAAGATTTCCCAATTAGAAATCAAAGACATAAGATAATTATGCACAATTTTATTCTTTAAATAATCACTAAACAGAAACAAGATAAATAAGTTCATTCTCTCTGAATTTCAGTTTGATGAAGGGTTCATCTTTGATACACAAACAATAGAGAGAATGAAGATGATTATACTAGAAGCATTAAACTGGAGAGTGCATATGATTATACTAGAAGCATTAAACTGGAGAGTGCATATGATTATACTGGAGAATGTATTGGACCAACAATGATTAAGTTCAACTTCTGATAATGATCAATCAATAATATTATTAATATTAGCCAAATAACCAATAACAAAATCTTTTTTAACTATGATTATGTGGAGTACGAATGTAAAATCATGCTACCAGAACATAAGCATGAGAATCATTAGTTGAGATATTATGTATCTAACCTTTATCTAGCATATTCTAGTGTATTATAGAAACTATGTAAAAACTATTCATAAATTTCATGTTTCAGGTCTAAAGTGCTTCAGTACTTACTTTTGTTATCATATCAGAGCATGGTCTCTACTTCAATGCCAAACTTTTCACCTTCTAGCCACATGTATTCGTTCTTCTCTCTAGAAAATCTACTCCACATTATTCCACTAGCTAGAGCTTAATTACCAATAAGGGTAGTGGTCTAGTAGTTTCAAACTTACTCCCAAGTGGTTTGGTAAGGCAAGGTCATGGGTTCGAATCCCCATTTCCCCCGTGCCTTGTGTCTGCTGGCTTCTAGGAACTATACTAGCCCCTTGTTGGTGCTACGTTGACGGGGCCAGTGCTTGCGTTGGTTGTTCAACTAGTCTGATATGTTCGCTATTGAACACGAGAGTCCGAACATGATGTAGCAGGGGGTGCCTCGATCGCCATTCACTTGCACCCTCTTTTTATTGAGCAAAAAAAAAAAAGCTAGAGCTTAATTAGCTCAAGTAAATCCAGAATTTTGTTGTCATCTTCCTCTTTTACATATTTTCATTAATCACTTCTTTTGGTTATCATTCACAACATCACCATGGAACAGAAGTTGAACTTAACCAGCATGAAACTAATTGAACGCATGCAAGAACAGAGTGCTAGTTTTCTAATGACTAATGGAAGTCCATAAAATTAGTCAATCAGCAAAATCTAGAAATTAGGGATTTACTCCTCATAAACTATGGAACCAATCAAAGAAAGACTCAAACTTGGGCAAATTGAAACTAAACGCATCACATTAGGGTAAGAATTTACCTTTTCTTAACCTTCCACTACAGGATTAATTAGGGCTTCACGAAATTTTGGGATTTTACCACTTGGATGCCGGAAAGTGAAGAGTACCAGATGGAGCAGGACGGCGAGAGCCGAATGACAGGTGAATTTTGCTTGACAGTCGAGAAACACAAGGGAGGGGAAGAGAAATAGAGAGAAACGTGGGAAGGGGGAGCATTTTTTTTTTTTTCCAGTAAGTGAATCGTTACAGCCCATGGCAGGTTTTTGGGGCAAAAAAAAAATCACTTTCCTTACCTCTCTCCGAACCTACTTGGTGTATATGATTGGAAATAGTTTTAAACCGAAGCTATATTGGAAATTAGTTTATTAACCATGTATATTTGAGAAAATCACACCATTTTTGTTCAATATCGCGAACGGGCCAGGTTTAGAGCAACTAACTTTAGAATATTTAATTCAGTTCAAAAGTATTTTTTTTTTTTTTTTTTTTTTTTGTGTAGAGTTCAAAAGTATACTTTACTCTCACATAATACTATCAATTTTGTACACTTTAGTTAGATCTAATAGTAAACTCACAATACAATATTTCTTTCACTTAAAAACTTGTATACAACAGTCTTAACATGACCTTCGTTGAGAAGATGGTCTTTTTTTATTGAAACAATGGTCAATAATCATAAAAAGTAAATGTTACATTTTTAAATTCTGACCCATTTTTTTGTGAGTTGGTTTCACACTAGACTTGGTGCTTTATTTTTGCCAATACTATACTCCCTCCGTTTCAATAAAATCCTAAACGTTTATTTTTTCACGGTCTGCAAGACACCACTTTGACCTTAAATAACTATAATTATAAGAATATAAAATATGATTTTTTGAAAGTACTTTTAAAAATGAATCTAACAAAAGTATTTTCATATTGTGAATCTTTATATATTTTTATAAATTAGTGGTCAAAGTTGGTTAAGTTTGACGTTCAAAAAACAAACGTTTAGGATTTTAATGAAAGATGTTATATCTGATAGTGCCATTGCGTGTGCACCCACTGCCCCTAGCGGCCTTTTTTTTGTAAGCGCGAGAAAACCAGGATAGTCCTAAAGTATTCCCTTTTTAAAAATATTGGTAAAAGAGTGGTCAAAATTTTGACAACGACCAACGACGAGAACAATTATGATCAACATTGGCAAGAAAATTAGCAATACGATTGGCTTTAGCTAGTGACCAGTATCAATATTCTGTGTTACGTTACTTATGACTAAAGCTGTCAAAATCAGACCTAATATGAAAATCGATCCGAACCCGAACGAAATCTGATTGAAGAAGTTCGAATTGCTAATGACTTGAAAGTACTCAAATCGAAGTCGACCCGAATTTTGTGAGACAAGAATTATTTTTAACCCGAAACCGACCTTCTAAAGATCATGCATGACCTGACCTAATAGTAATCCGCTCCAAAAATAACCCAAGCTACTGATACACCGAATCTAAAATGACCAATCTGAACTCGTCCCGAACAGTTTACCGGATCTACTTATAACTTGTGTTATGGGTGTGCATCTCTTCACGCAAAAGGAACAATGCGAAAAAAAAAAAAAAAAAAAAAAAAGAAAGAAAGAAAAAAAACTTGGGGCTCCGTCCAATAAAATGTGAAACGAGGGAGATTTGAAAGGGAAACAAACAGAGCAGTAATAGTACAGAGCAGCCACAAAACTCAGAATCAAAGTACCCCCTCCCGCTTAATTGCTGTCCAACACATACGTGTACGCACCGTACGGACATCATCTCAAAACGAGTCTGGCCAGTAGTATCGCGACATGTATGCCCATTACCAATGACAACTAGACAACGCATCCTAAAAACTAAAAAGCATGATCAACACATCCTATGCTATTTAACTATTATATATCCTTTTTGGCTAACATATTCACATCTTGTCCTTATATATATACTAGTCATGACTATAAGCAGTGTTTCTTCTATAGTACGAGTACTTCGGAGTAAGAATTAAGGTTTAGTTCACCCACTTTCATCAAACGTGAAGTTCCATATAAATTGAAGTTTATATCAATTATGGGAAGTAACTTACTTTAGGAGGGTTAAAAGAATGTGTTCTTTTTCACCGATTTTCACTAATTGAGTAAGGTTTTGTTAATGATTTTCACTGATTTTGTATGATCCTACCACTGATTCGGTAAGATTTTGCCCACTTATTCTATGAGAAGGGATTTGTCCTTTTTCACTGATTCTTATTGATTAGGTAAGGTCGTGCCACTAATTTCCAATGATTGGATAATGTTATGTTATTGATTCCCACTGATTGATCAGTAAGGTCATGCTATTGTTTTCCACAGTTTGAGTAAGGTCCGATAAGTGGAAAAGAACACACCCTAAGTGTATCTGTCCTTGCTAACTACTTTAAATGACATTTTCATCCTTTAAAGTTAAAAATAAGTAACTACATGTGGATTGAGCAACTTCTCATTTTGTTTTTCTTCTAAGAAAGTACACTTTACGAAACAAATTAAGATACTTCCATTCAATTAAAACTTACATATGAAGCTTAATTTTCATGATATTACAACTTTTTTATTTAAGTTCGTCGATACCATTGAACCAAACAAGGTCTAAGGAGTGAAAGTTCGAACAGACAAATAGGCAAATAACCCATTTGGACAACATTAGCGCCGTTCGACATTTACTTCATCATCTGTTTATCACTACATTGATAATAATAATAAATAAATAAATAAATAAATAAATAAATAAATAAATAAATAACTCAACAAAATTCACTCAAAAGGCTTATACTTCGGGTGTGTTTGTTACAGGTTATCTGGTCAGTGTAGTTCAATTTAGTCTAATTCGGTTCAGTTTATTTCAGTTCAATGTGAGTTAAGTGATTCTGATCTTTAGTTCAAAAACATATATTTTGTCTCACATATCAAGTGGTGTTCAGTTCAGTTCAGTGATGTTTATTTCAATTTACCTATGTTGAATTAAATTCAATTAAATTTTAAATAAATTAAATTCAACTCTAAAGAACACACTCTTCAGTAGATAGTCCCGGATTATGCTCCCACCTCTCACAATTATGCCTCTTAAATGGAGAAATTATTAGATAGTCTCGTATCATCCTCGCTCCTAACTCTCACAATTATGATTTTTTTGTGGAGTATATTTGAATTTGAGTAGGCTCCACTTATTTTGTAAGAGGTGGGAGCATAGGTTAATCTTATTGAACTTAAGAGAGGGCATTTAAAGTTATAGGCGAATTTTTGGGTCAAAATATTTGTAATTTTCACGTGGGTTGTTATTTCCTTCTTATTTAATCCGATCTAACCCGAATACTCTTGTAACAAGAAATTACCCAATCTCGGATTCACATGACCCAAAACCGAGAATGTTCAATGTAGTTCAAAGACATATTTTTTATGTAATGTGTCAAATATCTAGTTTAGTTCAATTAATAAGTGGAAGAACACACGTGTTTTCCTCACCAATAGGTGAGTGTGATACACAACCTACATAATAAGGTACTAGTTGATGAGCAAAAAAAAGGTACTAATTGATGAGCAGAAAAAAAAGGTACTAATTGCAATAAGTAGTAACTAAGTCGAACTGACATAGTGAGCCTCGGGTTTGATTTGATCAAAGCTCAGTTCGAGTTCTTGTCCAAATCGAGCTCGATCCGAGTTCGAATCAGTTCGAATACTTTTTGAGCCGAGTCCAATTTTACGAGTGTGTTTTTTATTTTCATTGAATTAAACGGAAATGAACTAAATTGAAATTCACTAAACCACTGTGGAAAAGAACACACCCTCTATGGCTCGGCTCATTTAGATTATTCTCCTTATTTTATTCAAATAATACCATAAAGTATTTGTAAGAATTCATTTATTTTCTTTGGATTTTTCTCATCTACAACGTGCAAAGTATCATTGATAGTGGAAATTCAAATGCAAATTTTTTAAATTGATCTATTTTTTTTAACATCTATAATGGCGAATTTGAATTTGAGTCGAGCCAAAACGAACCTATATTTCCAACTTAAAGAGCCTCAATTTAAGTTCAATCTGAGTCAAATCAAACCAAGTGGATCTTCAAGCCAGCCTGACTCAAAATCGGCTGGAGTTTTTTTTTGAGGGGAAAATAAATCGGCTGGAGATGATTACACACTTACCAAATCAAACGAAAAATAGGGAAGAAAATAAATCCTTTGAGATCGACCTTGACGTATCACTGTATTTATATCAGTACGTATCTTTATGCTTCATAGGCCGTTGCAGTCTCTTAACCAATCACAAACTGACAGCACTTCCCAAAAGCACCAGTTACCACTTATATGACTTATTACCCCCGAATTTAGAATCCTTTTACTAGCAAATACTAATAGTAGTGTCTATATGGAAACATTATATCTTCACTTTTGTTCCCTACACTTAGCACATACAGCCCATACAGGTTCTCAAATACAATCACAAGTTCACAACCCCTCAGAAATAGAAACCATTCCATGTGTCCCGCATTGGCTCTCTATCCCTTTTTAGCCTTTTTATTCCATTCTCTCTCCTTTTATAGTAGTCTTAATTCCTCATGAACACCAATTATTTCATTTTAGACTTGAAATTTTGTGTTTAAAGCAACAAAATCTTATTAGTTTTTCTCATGAACACCAATTTTTAGAGGCTTTTTTTTTTTTTTGTAAATTTTATTTTAGGCTTGAAATTTTGTGTTTACCCAACAAATTAAGTTTGATGGGGAGAGGGAAGGTGGAGCTGAAGCGAATCGAGAACAAAATAAGCAGGCAAGTGACGTTTTCGAAACGGCGATCAGGATTAGTGAAGAAGGCTAATGAGATCTCAGTGTTGTGTGATGCTGATGTTGCTTTGATTGTTTTCTCTACTAGAGGAAAGCTCTTTGAGTATGCATCTGAATCCAAGTAAGTTTTTTTTTTCACTTCTTAACCCTTCAAATCTTGAATCATATTTCATCCATGTAGTATTTACTAGCTTCAATAAGGTTAATATTAATGTCGGTTTACGGGTCAACTTGGGTCGGGTTACTTTCGATTGCATATACACAATTTCATAAAAAAGTGATTTCTTGCTTTAATTTCAATCAATGGTGTATGTACACCTAAAAAAATAAATAAATTATGATATATGTACTATGGTCTATGTACTAGTTATCTATATGTGATTAAAATGTTGTGTTTTGTAGTTTTTTTTAAATAGAGGAACTAAAACAAGTCCTTCATGCTTAATTTCACACAACCACTGCAATTTTTTAGTCAAAACATCATTCTGCTCATTTATGATTTTAATTATGTGAGTATTTATTATTTAATCATGTCCATATTATTTTTTTTGCTCATCAATTAATCATGTTCATATATTGGGTACATATGCAATTAAAAAATTGTACTAAATTGTACTGTACTACTCTCTATCTCTCTCATTTGTAATTAACATAATCTTTTTCTTTTTTTTGATCACTTAACTAACATAGTCAATTTCATGTATAATATGTTTTTGTTAGTCTAATACTTCCTCTGTCCCATAATATAAGTCGTTTAAGGTTTTTGCACACGAATTAAGAAAGTTATTGTATTAAATAGTCTCAATTCTAGCAAAAATAATTAAACATGATTAGTTTACCCCTTGACTTTAGAATTAGCAAAGAAAGTGAGCAATTAATGAAGTAATGTGAAATAAGGGTAGAATAGGTAACAAATAATAAATACTTTGTGGGAACTCTAAAATGACTTACAATATCGGAAAAATCCAATTTTTCAAAACGACTTATATTATGGGACGGAGGGAGTAAGATAATTTGAATGAGAAAAATTACAAAAACATGGTTATTGAAGAAATTAAAATTTGGGATGTATTCAAACGGTACATTTGCAATTTTTTTTTTCTCAATTGCTTTTCAGTTAATGGATCTATGCTCCAATACATCACCAGACAATTAGGATAAGTATGCTTTTAATGTCAATTTTATTTACTTAGAATTTAAATTATATTCCATACTTTTATTCTTTTTATTAGTAGTATTATAATTGTTAGGGTTATTATATGTTGGTCCAAAGGGGCTTGATCCGTCGGATATAATCATGAACCATAAGTTGTCTGTTTCTATCCTGTGTATCTGGATTTGGCAGACATAACATTTTGCTGAATGGTCAAAATCAAAAGTGATTACCTTAATTTTCTAGTTGCTTTAAGATTTTTAATTTGTAATTATTGTTTGTATGCTTAATTATTTATTAATAAGTCTTGGGTCATGAACTAATTAAGGTCAACAGTTCAAACACTGTCGGATACTTTGACCACTAAGCTTAGCCACTACCTAAAACCTAGTACTTCAGTTTTTTGCTTATTAGTGAAGTTATATTTGTTGAAAATTAGGGTTAGGGCCACTATATGATCATAATTAAATTACTATATGAAAAGGGCTGCTGATTTCAATAGTTTTAGGTGAGGGAATATATAGGTATAGGTATGCCTTGGGCATTGTAATCCATAGATCTAATATTGCTTGGATGAAGAGCCAGATAAAATTGTTTAATGTTTTAGTTTGATTTATCAATTTTAATGATCATTCTGAAAGGCTAGCTAATTACAGTTATCAACACATAGAACAAGGTTATATGTGTGTTACTAAGACTTTAGGCCTCCTCGTTTCAGGCCAGTGATTTTACCAAGATAATAATTACTCATTTCAAAGTAATTGATACAATTATTTGAATTATTTGTGTGAGTGATTATTGCATTGGTAAAATTACTACTATTTTTTTCATCATCGTCAATCCGTTTTAGCCAATTTAGTAATGCAACTAACTACAATTCAGTAACTGTGGGCAACTTCCTTTTTCCTATCACTTAATATTGTTCATTTAATTTATTTCTGCAAATTCAATTCAGACAAGCTCTACAACTAGTACACCATCCACAATCATACCACCTTTTCAAAAGATCCACAATCATACCATATCCCAAAGTCTCTCACATAACTTTCATTCAAAACTCGATAAATGGAGTAAAACATATGTAGTCTCACAACTCCAATTTACATAGAGAAGGTTTCGTGAGACTCTTGATGGAAAATGGTTTGAGAATCTCAATTTCAAATATGTAACGTAGACTCTTTATCCATAAGAAATGACACAAAAAATTGAAATTTTTGTCAATGAACACTTGCCATCTTGTTGGACGATGGATATGTTATGATGTTTAGATATTATAAAATGAAAGGGTAAGCAGTATTTTATAATCATATTGTCCAATTAAATGGTAAATACCTACCAACAATTCCTCATGATAACTATTCTTAGGCTCCGTTTGATTCAACTGAATTTCACGTAACTTAACTTAACTTAACTTGATTGAACTTAATTATTATAATTATTATAATAACATTATTATAATTATGATTATTATTATTATTATAATAATTTGAACTGAACTGAACTAAACTAAACTGAACTTAATGATACCGAACTGTACTGAACTAAAGTGCACTGAGCTAAAATGAACTGAACTGAACTGAACTTAATTGAAGTGAAAGTAAGTTGAATCAAACAGAGACGTTAATTTTCAAGGCCAACATTAACATTTTCTTTCTTTCCGGCTTTTCTCTGGGATTTTAAGCTCAAATTGCAAGCCAATAGTAAGGTATTTTCCTTAACATCATTTGGCATTGGAAAATGTAGTATATACACTTACACTAGAGTTATAGCCTAATTTTTCTCATACATTTAATTTGTTAACATACGTAAAAGGTGTACAATATATTTAGCTCACGTAAGTAATTTTGTAGCATTCAAATGAATTATATCAAGAAAATTAAAAGACATTGTACAACGGTCTAGTTTAGAAGTCACTTTAAACAATTATAATTAAAAATAAATTTTGGGTTACTTTAAATAGGTTTTGAGTATGTTTAAGATAATTATGGTACTTTCCTTTAAAGTTGCCGAATTGCTAAACACCTGATTCGAAAAAAAGGTTCGACATGCTAATGACCGGGTTTACTTATGACTTGACCCGAAAACTTTGAGACAAAATTTGCATATAATACCCAGTTAGTGAAAATCAGTGACAAAATCTTACACAATCCGTAAAAACCTGTGGAAAAAAGTGGAAAAGAACACGGCGCTAGTAGTGTTATCATTTGAAATTGTAGCATAAAAGCGGCTATTATTGCTAAACGGGATGAGTATTTATACACATTGCGGTTTCATTCATTTCAATGTAAATACGTTTTCCATTACTCATGCCATATGACGCAGCATGGCAAGCTGGTAAAATATCAAATAAACACCTTAAATGCAATCATTGTTTTTTTGGTGGTTAACTGGCAATATATGAGTCACGTTTATTATTATCACTAGGAAATAACCCGTGCTATGCACAGACGGTCTGTTTATTACTATATGTTTAATATTATTATCAGCTAAATTTTTGAAGTTTTTCAAATTTTAAAAAGGTATATATAAAATAATGAATATAGTGATTGGCCAAAATGTTACTTGTCATATAACTTATCATTGTCCTATTAAAAACAAATACCTATAAATTGTCACCAAACTTGCAATTGTACATCTAAAATATAACTTAACACATTGCGCTACAAATGTAAGACATGTCATTTTATTTTCGCTTATCCTTGCAAAATTTAGTCATATGTCTATCCTATGTTTTATACCCTCAAATATAAATTTTAATTAAAATTTCAACACTGTCATATTAACGATGGTCTATCCCCGCAAATAATAGTACATTTTCACGTAACATACGCTTATACCAATTAATATAATTTTTGTTATTAAACAATTATCAGTTTGATTACACCCTCCCTTAATGTGTATTTCACTAATTCGAATTTAGAAATTGAAAGTCTAACTTCATTTCAAATGGAAAAACATTTGCAAACAACTCAATCACCATCTAGGAAAATGAAAAATAGTAGGTAAGTCCTTAAAATGTGACTCTTGTACACGTTACCTGCCCTTATACCCACAATTACATAAAACTTGTTATATATTATGCGCATCTATTCCCCAAATATTCATCGTCTATACTCAATTAAAGTTTTTATAATTTTGATAACGTTAAAACTGGACATTAGTGTCATTTTATATTAATCAAATTATGACACTTGTACGTCACATCCGCTTTTACCCACAACTATATAATATTTTTGTATATACCCTGCGGAATATTCATTCTCTATACTGAATTAATTTAAAATTTTAATTATTTTTTAAATAGCAAGTAGAATTTTTTTTATAGACAACTAATTGTCAAGTCAAGCATCCTTACAATACTTGAATAGTCAAAAGTTATAATTGACAATGTTAATGAGGGAGATTAATGCTATTTTAGGTTGTATTAATGTAATATTAATATTAGATAAAAATAACAAATATGAATTAGGTTATAGCAATTATTATATGATATTTATTTTTGACAATTCATTACTCACCATAATAAAAACCAAAATAAAAAAAATAAATATGAACCAATCAAAGTGTGACACTTGTCACGTTATCAGCGATCTTACAAACTAGTAAACATGAAACTTGTTTTTTTGTGACAAACAGCATGGCAACGATCCTGGAAAGGTATGAAAGGTACTGTTACGCAGAAAAGCAACTAGTGCCAAATTCAGAGTCAGAACAACAGGTATATAATCATAACAGAATCATATCTTTCTGCCAATTTTGTAAATTATATTATGTGCCTTCATGCCATAACAAGTATTAAGGTTCAAATAAAGCCTGAAAAATAATCTTTCACTTTCTTACAGTTTCTAAGACAATACTTTGATAGGTAAATGATTGTAATTATATGAATATAGAAAAATCAAGTGTAAAGATAAAAAAGAGAAAGAGGGAGTATATAGCATCTAGTTTAAGAAAATTTCTTATACATGTTTTGGATGCTTATACAAATAGGGAAGCTGGGATGTGGAATACCCAAAACTCATCTCCAAACTTGAAGTGCTGCAAAGAAACATGAGGTAACTTTCAACTTCAAATGTCATAGCAAACATACATATCAGCTAAAATAGCTATTCATCTTACTTACAGTGAGGTGTGTGTGTGTTTTCTCATCCTCTTGTACATGGAAGGTTTTCTAAACATTTTGTTATTGTATTCTTTTGCTCTTACTCAGTAATCAGTTCAGTTTAGTTTAATGAACTATTTTTTCTCTCACATATTACTATTCAGTTCAGTTCTAGCTGAGTTCGATCAGTTGAAAATAACACACTAGCCTAATAAAATTTTCACATATATGTACATGCATTTCTGATAATATAGTAAATAGGCATGTAAGGCCACCAAAGGATTTGGTAATAAATTTATTACTTCGTATAGCATAGTCTTAGCTTGGTGATGGAAGTGAACTGATGATCTTGATTCCAAATTTTTTTAAATAAAACTATGCTTTCTTCTCTTCCTTATGTAGTCATACTGGTGTTATTATTATCTAAACCAGAGAAATATTTAAATTGTCTAGTTTCAGTCAAATTATGGTGTAATGGTCCCTATTAGTATTAAGTACATAAAATACTGATGTCATGTATCACTGCAGTCGATATTATAGAAAGGATTATTCCTAAATGATGCCTGATTCAATTAAACCACTGTTTAGACTGTTTTGTCGCCATTTAAAACATAATCCTTGTCTTCAGGCCTATAAGATCTTCTCCACTCATATTTTACTAATGGAAGATACAAACCAGAAAACTTAATTATCCGGGATCTATACTAGCCTTTGCTAATCTTACAACGCTCTCTTAATTAATTGAAGTAATTACAACCAAGCTCACTCCCAAGTGATTTTGGTAAGGAAGGTCATGACGATCGAGTTTGATTCTCCATATCCGGCTTTTTAGGAACTATACTTCCCGACCCCTTGACAATGCTACATTGATGGTAGTAATTGTGTTGGTTGTTCAATAAGTCTGATATGTTAGTTGTTGAAAACAAAAGTACGAGCATGACGGCGCATAGGATTAGAAAAGTATGTAAAGCTAGGAAACTCATGTGCAGACGGAACATGAGTACATGACCATCTTAATAACCAACATTGTCCGAATAAGCTGACGAAACAAACTCATGTTTTCCCACTTGACTACTTGAGTACACCACCAAGAGAATAGGCCTTGAAAGAATTGGAGACACATACCTAATTCTCACCCATAATTTGAGGAAGAAAAGCCCATGACAAGCTTAAACTTGATTGTTCAGGTAATTTAAAGTACATGCTCCACTTGACATAATACTCAACAAAGATCCCCCAAATGAGCATATTTTACTTTAACAATATTTGGTTTAGCGTTGATCTGAATTCCTTTTCAGAGGTATGTGTAAATAAATCTAGGAAACAGAACCCTAATCATAAAGTTTTAAGACTTTTAGGTACGAGTGTCATATCAGGGTGAAAGCTGCATTTTCCGTCTAGAATTATTGTACCTTGTGCAACATAACACGGCATATGCTTTTTCTTGTGTTACTTTGTATAGATCACGAAAACTCGATCTCATGTTCAACACTATGACATCCAAATTAGAACAAAAACATATTACAATTTCTATGGTTATCGTGGTGTTTGGCCTAAATTTCTATGTTGCTGGAACTCTTCTTTTCTCCTCAAGTATCCGTGTCGAGTACTCGACACTCCGACATGGGTATGGAGATTGGCCACTCCATTTTCAAAAAAATGCAAAATTTTTATAAAATGGCCGAGTCAGACATGGGTATGGCCGTATTGGTCCTTGACATTCTGACACTTAGCCGAGTCCGAGCAACATAGCTAAATTTTTAGGAGCTTTTAACTTTTTTCCCTGTTTTCCCTCACAAAACACTCCCTTGCCTCCTCTTCACCAAGTTGAAAACACCCCTATGAGGCAAGAAGCAAAAGATTCAAATTGGAGCTTTTGCTTCTTGGCCCCCTAGGGGATGTTTTTAGCTTCTAAAAAGCTGTTATTGGGGATGAGGAGGCGGTAGAGAGAGAGGTTTCTAAGGGAAAATAAGGAGAGAAGTGCAAGGTTTTAAAAAGGTAGGCCAAACACACTCTATATATTGACGAGCCAATAAAAAAAGATGCTATTTTTTTTTTTTGGTCAAGAAAAAAAGGGTATTTCATTTACTAAGTATGTATGAAGTATATCTGGCGGTATGACACTACCAACCAGCTACATGGACACTAATACTCTCTAGTTACATACTATGAGTAATTAACAATAAGGATAACTATTAAGTAAAGCTAAAACATTATTCCACTTAGGGAAATTTAGGCCTCTACAGTGCAATTCACAAATTATATCATGTATAATCTGTTTCTTTGTGATGGCACGCTGCAGAAATCTCTGAGTGTTCCTTGCTATCCAAATATGATAAGTTGTTGCTGCAAAGAGGAAGCCAAGGACACAATTTTTTGCTCTACAGCCTCTCAGTTTGCTTATCATCCAATCAATCTCCTACTGCCAGCTGAGTGGTTGTCTAACAATGTCAAACCATTGAAGTAAACACTGCCAAATTGATGTAGAAAACGGGCACAAAAAGAATAGGTGCTCAAGATTTTCATTTTGTCTTGTCTTGCAAAGGACACATTCTGCTGGTATATTCATTCCCCAGACCACCAACCTATCGGCAGTTGTGAGTCTACCATGAAGACCAAGCCATAATATGAATTTAAGCTTAGGTAGCAAACCCGGGATTTGCACTAATCTTTTCCACTTCACTGAGTCTAAGTCAGGGATCAGAGAGCAATAGGCATGTTTGATACTAAATTTACCTTGATGGCTGAATTTGGTGAAGAGCCCCTTTAAGTCAATGCTGCTGTCAAACCAATTTCGAGCTTCATAAATCTTCCTGACCACCCAGCAGGCCTGTTGAGGAACACTAGCAGTAAACATGGAAGCACCCTTGAGATAGTATGTGTGAATCCATTGAATCCATAATCTGTCTTTTTTCATTTCAATGGCCCAAAGTAACTTGCAGATAGCAGCTCTATTCCAGTTATATATGTCAATAATATTCAATCCTCCTGCATGAACATGTAGAGTGATTTTGTCCCAGGCCACTAGGGCTCTCTTGGACATAGAAGCTTTGCCTGTCCAAAGGAAGGTTCTGCAGGCTGCTGTAACCAGTTTGATAATCTTCTTGGGCAACACAAAAACTTGGGACCAATAGGTTTGCATCCCAAATAAAACACTGTTAATAAGTTGCAATCTTCCTCCATAAGTGAGAACCTTGGAAGTCCAACAATTGATTCTAGCAACAATTTTTTCAATCAGTGGTTTGCATTGCATCACTGTGAGTTTTTTTGAGGAGAGGGGAACCCCCAGATACTTAAAAGGGAGAGAGCCTAT
This sequence comes from Tetragonia tetragonoides, assembly GCA_038025085.1. Lineage (NCBI taxonomy): Eukaryota > Viridiplantae > Streptophyta > Magnoliopsida > Caryophyllales > Aizoaceae > Tetragonia > Tetragonia tetragonoides. Next base: position 35,599,402 of record CM076141.1, read on the forward strand.
TATCATCCCTTTTGAGTTTGCAATTTCCTCTTGTTCTGGTCTTGACACTCCAGAAAAATAAATGGAGCTCTTGTCCATATTAGCCTGAAGACCTGATGCTTGAGAGAACATATTAAATGCCTGAAATAAAAGATCCACATATTCTTTGTCCCCTCTACAAAACATCAGTAGGTCGTCAGCAAAGCAGACGTGAGTAATGTCTAGCTTTTTGCATCTTGAGTGGAACTTGTACTTGGGATTTTTCTTCAATTGTTTCAAAGATCTGTTAAGGTACTCCATAGCTAAGACAAATAGATATGATGACATTGGGTCCCCTTGTCTAAGCCCCTTTTTTGCACAAAAAACAGGTGTGAGGTATCCATTGACCAGGAAATTGTAGCTAACAAATGTGACACAGGCCATAACCCAGGATACAAATTTGAAAGGAAGCCCCAATTCCAGTAGAACCATTTTCAAGAAGCCCCATTCTATGGAGTCATATGCTTTCCTTAGATCAACATTAAGCATACATCTTGGGGATAAACATTTCCTTGTGTAACTCTTAATCAGTTCATGACTTAGGATAACATTATCTAAGATATGTCTCCCGTCAATAAAAGCAGACTGAGCAGGACCAACCAACTGATCAACAACTAGTTTCAATCTTGCAGTCAAGACCTTGGCTATGATCTTGTAGACTGTGGTGCAACATGCTATCGGTCTGAATTCTTTAACAAAAGTGGGATTTTTAACCTTTGGAATCAAGATTACAGTGGTGCAATTAACAGCTTTTAATAATTTCCCACTCTCAAAAAATTTTTTAGTAGCCACTGTAATGTCACTCCCAATCACATGCCAAAAATTTTTAAAGAATTCAGCAGGAAAACCATCAATACCTGAGATTTATCACAAGGGAGCTCTCTCTTTTGTTTTCAAGATCTCACTGTCCTGAATATCTGCAACCAACTTTTGTTGATGATCAAGCGATAAAGTAGGTCCATCTCTGATAATATTGAGGTCAATAGCAGGGAAAGTGTGAGACGAAGTGCCCATGAGATTCTGAAAAAAGTTAACAAACTCCTGCTGTACACTGGTGGGATCAGTGAGCTTATTGTCAGCTTCAGTATAGATTGAAGTAACAATGTTGGAAGATCTCCTAGCCTTGAGGTGAGCATGAAAAAAGCTAGTATTCTGGTCACCCAATTTGATCCAACTAGCTCTAGATTGTTGTCTTGCAACTTTTTCATTTACATCCTCCAAGCAACTGATAGAACTGTAAAGCTCTCTTTCTTGTGTAATAAGATCAGCATTAAGAGGACTTGACAAGTTTTAGTTGAGCTTCCTTTAGTTTATCAGCTACCCTGCAAGTGTTGTGTTGTATCTGGGAAGCTTTCTTGGCAATAAGCTTGAGTTTCCTCCATATTTGAAACATGCCAAAACCCTGAATAAGACAATCCCCGGCTTCCTGTACTACATGAGAGAGGTTCAAGATTATTAAGCAAAGCATTCAAGAACCTACATGATCTTATCCCCTGGGAAAGAGGGATAGAAGTAGCTATAAAAATAGGTGTATGGTCAGACACCATAGGATTCATGAAGTCAGCTTCAATTGCACCATATTCCTGCATCCAAGAAGAATTACACAAAACCCAATCGATATGACTATAAATTCTATCTTGAACAAGTTGTTTATTGGACCAAGAGAATTGCCACCCCTTAGTCTTCATATGAAAAAGACTCTGATCATCAATGAATTTCTGAAAATCCTTGGTCTCAGCCTCATGCACTGGAGCCCCATTTATTCTATCATCAATAATGAGAACAACATTAAAATCACCAATGAGCAGCCAAGCATGACCTATCACAGAACATAGTGAAATATCTCTCCATAATAGCAATCTTTCTGCAATAGAATTTAGACCATAGACAAAGGAGATATAACTTTGGAAATTAGTGATTTTATCCGTGACCATGCAATGAATAAACTGGCAGTGGACTTGGAGCACTTGCACATCAATAAAATCAGATCTCCACAACACCCATATTCTACCATTTACAGCTTCAGTGTAATTGCAAGTAACAGTCCAACCATTAGCAATATAATCAGTAATTTTTTGTGCTTTTCTTTGATTAACCCCAGTTTCCAAACAAGAAAATAAATGGATGTTATTCTTAAGCAAAAAAGCCTTCACTGCTTTTTGCTTAGTGGGCTTGTTAAGCCCTCGTATATTCCAGAAGAGCAGATTCATGGGGGAGGAGGAAGGTTTTGAGAGTACCTTCCCTTCTCTTAGATGTTTTGGACACATTCACTATATGTCTCCAAAATTTCAAATTTGTTGCCTTGTTCAATCTGCTCATTCTCCTGTACATTCTCTTGTGGCCCAGTGATATTGCTAGATGACCCATGATAGATAATGATCTGCTTGCCCTTATCTGCAAGCTGTGCTTCAGCTGGTGCATTCACTTCCACCTCTGGAATTGCCTCAGATGGTTGTTGGGTTAGTCTCTTCTCAACCCACACTTGTTGAGATTTTCGTTTTGGAACATTGGTGCTTTTCCTTAGCTTTGCAGCTAGTTGTTGTCCCTGCATACCTCTCTGTTGCCGATTGCATTCTCCAGGGATGTGCCCAAATTTTGCACAATCAGTACAAAATTTTGGCTTCCAATCATAGTCTATAGGTTGTTCAAACCATGAACCATCAGGTCTGTAAACTGACATTTTTGTGGGTAGAGGCTTTGAGACATCTACCTCAATTAGAACTCTTGCAAAGGCTAGCCTATCCTGTTTTGCTGTTAAAGCATCTGTATGCATAGGATTACCCACAAAGCTAGCAATTCTACTCAGATTTTCCGCAGCCCAATATGGAACAAGGAGTCTGGGAAATTTAACCCACAGTGGGATAACTCTTACTAAATCGGGATGAAATTGAAAGTCAGCAGACCATTGTTGAACAATTAGAGGTCTATTGTTGACATAGAAAGGTCCAGACTGCAGTATTTTGTCTCGATCAATAGTAGATTCAAACCGAATTAGGAAATAGCCCTGCTCATGCATATAAACCCTAGGTTGTTTAACAAAATTCCATACACCCTGAACGAATTTCAGCATATCATTAAAGGATGGAGAATCAGCTAAAACATAACCAATAATAGCATTATTCCATAATTTATCCTGAGATTTTATAGCAGCTGCATCCAATTTCACAATCACATTTCCATCTTGAATCAAAGGAGGAACAAAAGAGAGGGATAGGCCCATTTGGGGGTTTCTGTTACCTCGTAGGATCTCAACGTGTGAAGTCGGTTGTTCTCCCGAACTCGGAATAGTTGGCTTATCGCCGCCCAAACAATTAGGCGTTGGGTGTCCAAACCTGAGCTCACGAGCAGCAGAGTTTGTTCTCAAACTTGTATCTTCTTCTTCATTCAGCTCTACATCAGAAACATGGCCATCCTCACCAGTAGGAGGATTCGACCATTGACTGACAATCGCAATATTGCCAGAAAGAGGAGCAGATGGTGTCAACTTGTTGACGATCGATGCACCACCAGACGCTGTAGGGGAGCGGCGCTTAGCATTTTTCTTGCCCCGGCGAGACATCGCCGGTGACGGTGGCGTTTAGCAGAACCCACTCAAACGTACGCCTTAAGGGAAAAAAACTTAACGCGCGCCCCCGCTGCTTCTTTCTTTTGTTTTTGTATTCCTTAAAGATGCTTTATATAGCCTCATATTATCTCTTTGGCATGTATAAGTAGCATGGGTATTGGACAATGTATATGACAGTGGTTTTGCACAAGTTGTAAGTCACTATCTTATTTGGTCTGCAAAATTCCTGGTAGCATATATGTAACCCTAATTTCCTGATCACATATCCAGACACTTTGTCGGAGAAGATATGGACTCTTTGACCCTGAGGGAACTTCAGAGTTTGGAGCAACAGCTTGACACTGCGCTTAAGCGAATAAGAAGCAGGAAGGTATATATTAAAATTGTCAAATGCTTAAACAAAGTATGTAACTATCTCTGTAAATACTCCTATGAGCTGAATCTCAGTCGTCGTTGATATGCAGAATCAACTAATGCATGAATCTATCTCTAAGCTTCAGAAGAAGGTAGTGGCAAATTTCTAATGCTCTGCATATGTTTTGTTTGGAGCTCCTGTCACTTACAGTGTAGATTTTGACAGGAAAAAGCAATACAAGAGCAGAACAACTCACTAAATAAACTGGTACTGAATGTGAATTACTCCCAACTGTAGCAGATAGTGTCTGTTTATTAGTTTTTGATCTTGTTCTACAAATTTCAACATGTATATACTAATACAATGTGTTTATGTGTTGCAATGAAATAGGTGAAGGAGACTGAGAAGACGCAAGCAACACAATACCAAATACAACAGCAAATAAACCCTAGCCAAGCACTCATGCTGCCAACATCAAACCCACTTCCATTCCCTTTTCTATCCATTGGGTAAGAAATTGTTCCCTCATCCTTACACATACACACAGGCCACAGCCGCATGCGTGGCTCACGCCCATGCCTCGTGCATGCTAAAACACACACACTCACGCACACGCCACGTGCATGGTGAAACACACACACACACACATAAGAAAGAAAGAAAAGGAAGGAAAGGAAAGAAACCCTAATCCTTGTAACCAAGGCATCCATCCTCAATTTGGGGGAAGCCAAGACAATGCAAGGAAATGCTGATGATAATTATAAACCCGGCAGTGATCTTGTAAACCGAGTGCATCCCATTGCACTCTACAAAACATATACGAGAAACAAAATACAATTCCTTTCATTACTTTGAACATTCCTGCACGATATTTTCCTCGATTAAATGGTTGATATTATGAATGTAAGATCATCTTTGGAGATAGTAACTCACCTTATACTTTGGCTCGACATCTCCCTAAGGGAACATCTGACCTCACCTAATCTTTATTAAGTCAGATCATAGGAGGCTATACAGTTACTTATGTTGTACAGTTAACCAGAAGATTACAGACTGATGATGAGTTGCTGAATTCTTTCTTTATGGATCACAGATCAGGTGCCGCGTATCAGGAAACAGAATTTCCTGTACAGCAAGGGAGTAATCAGGCTGAAGGCCAACCCAACACGAACAGTACATTGCCAGCATGGATGTTCCGCCATATTGGTGAATAAGAACTAAGTAGTGATTAGCCTACAAGTTCTCTGATAATTCCTGCTTGATCATTTGATCAGATGTTGTAAATGATGTCAGACAGGTAAAAAAAGCACAAGTATTGGCTTACAAGCAGGAATTTAGTGAAACCTTGGCATAATAATTAGTATTTGTACCATAGACCATACCAATATGTCTAACACATTGCATTAGGCTTTCACCTGTGGTGGAATCTAAGCAATCAAATGTATCGGTACACTTGCAATTGTATCTTTGCTATGGTTGCTTTCACCCGGGGTTGGATCTAAGCAATCAAATGTATCATACACTTGCAATTGTATTTTTGTCATGGTTTCTTCCCTCGAGAAGATCATTTACTTAGTATATGGTGAGAAATGAGCACCATGTGCATGAGCATACTATTATATTTGGTTTAATTATGTGTGTAAAATATAGTCCTCATTTTCCCTTTCAAAGATCTTTGAAGATAACAAGGTTCCCTTTCAAAGTGATAGTCAACGTTGAATTTGTGAATTTGTTTTTGTCAAATGAACCAATAGTAGGTGAGTTTATTGCACCAGTAATGATGTATTGATGTGGGTCATTAGAACACTTGTTTTTCGCTCCTGTGCAAAAGTTAAGAAGTTTAGAAAATCAGAAAAATTCGTATGAGGCGGCTTCAAGGTAAGGCGCCTCATACAAGCATGATATCATGCTTGGTTATAGAGATAGGCTCAATTTGAGGCCGCCTCATAAGAGATTTATTGTTAGAATATTCATTTTGAAACGTAGCAAAATAGGAACCAGGAACAACAATGTGAAATGAAAATAATCCAAGGAAGATGAAAGCCTAAGGAAATTGTTTATGTTTACATGAATTACATCTGTTGGTTTCCATGAGAAAGTGAAATCCTAAGCCTAAGGAACACACGCACGCAAGATCTTTTCTTAGTCTTCACTACTTGTACTAACTAGGCTAAAGAAAATTCATACATTTGTAATCTTATTTGAAGTTTACCAACCTCTTTCTATCTCTCTGTAGTGCAACCTATTCTTTACAAGAAGACAAGAGGAAAGATAGAGTGTGATCAGTAGAATACTCACTTGAATAATAATTGAAGCAATTTACAAAGCTTGAGACTTGAGGGATCTATTGTTTTTTTGCTCGTCAAAAGAGGGTGTAAGTGGATGACAACCGAGACACCCCTGCTTCATCATGTTCGGACTCTTGTGTTCAACAACAAACATTAATATCTATCTAAGTGAGTACTAAAACTTGGCACTTCTGTATATGTTACACAAATCTAGGGGCCAGGACGACCCTTGATGAGATTTCCATTAATATATACATTAGGTATTTACTTTAATCAATTTCCTCGTATATTACAATAAATATAGAACAAGTATGAAAAGCTCCTTCTGATTTGTTGAATCCACGTTCATAATTTCCAAATTTTAACTGCTGAGGAAACGAGGAGGACAAGCAAGGCAAGGGACTCTGACCCCAGCAGGAATCACACAGGGAAAAGAAAATGCCAAGGCAGAATGTTCGACTGTTCGTAAAATCACAATTCAGAGGGCCAAGATTTGGGTTCTATAATGAAACTAGAGTACAATATATACAAAGCTACAGTACAAACATTTTTTAACATCGAAAATGGTGCATGTGTGCACCTGTAAATCTGTAATGACATGTCTAACTGGGGATTACACTCCCCTAGTACAATTTAATTTTAATGATGTACAATTGAGTTTATAACACCACCAAGAGAGTGCGAGATCCAACCTCGAAGCCTCCTGATAAACACTGACAGCGAGCAGTCTGCCTGAACCAACACAATCACGAAAGAAATGAGCTTTCGCATCAAGGTCGTCCTCAGCTTCTTACCAGATTGTCTTCAGTGTTCCCCTCATCACCATCATGCAGCTCTTTGGAGACATGAAGCAATCAAGATGACACTCTTTAAGGATCATATACACTTCAAAACCACTAAAATTTAGCATTCAGGTCTAGGGACTAACAGTTCGATAATGACAAGCATCCAAAGAAACAAAACTGCAGGTTACTACAGTAACAGTACAGTAAATATATGTTTCCCAGGAGGTGTCAAAGCATTAACAGATCACAATAGTGGTAGAAGTTGGAATCACAGTAGTCAATAACATTATTTTAGATATGTGCTTCTTGTAATGTACGTATGTAACTGATACCACTGGTAGTTGTACTGTTCAACAGTCTCTTCCTGTCAATGCTAGAAAAGAAACAGCAATCAAGTCTACAGATTGAAGATTCCATGCAAAGTTAACAAACTTTTTTTTTTCCTGAAAATCACAATTTCACCCAGACAATCCGTCGTATTCACCACTTAGCTAACTTGGTTGGCTCACACATAAAGAAAGGAAAGAGCACCTTAGACACAATCCTTCTTTCTCCCCTATACTATGACTATGAAGGGAAAAAGCAATACACTAGCGCACTGAGCTAAGTCGGATGCCTTTTTAAATGCAGAAAGGAAAGATTATCTTAGAGACAATCATCCTTTTCCCTGTTTGAGCATATGCCTGTGCTGGACTGCTGGGTAGATGTCTCTGCATCTTTCTGATTGGGGGCTTACTGGGGATAGGGCTGTAAAGGAGCTTATCCAAGCCGAGCTTAGCTTTGCTCTGTTTGAGCTCGGCTCCAGTCGGCAGTACCTGCTAATCAAGCTCGAGCTTTAAATATCGAGCTCAGTTATATTTTTTGAGCCCGAGCCGGTAAACGAGTTGACCGAGTTTGTTAGAGAGCATATTGGTTCGTTTTACAACCTAATTGGGGGAGGGGGAGGGGGTGGGGTGGGGGGAGACTAAGGCAAGAGGATTAATATAAACAAAAGAGTAGAGAAAAGATAAAGAAATTATTCAGAAAGTTAATGAAGCTCTCTACAAGATTTAATAGTTGTCAGATGAAACCTAACATCCATTCAGCAGAGGGTAATAGGTTATGACATTGATTTACTAAACATGCAGCTTTGTTCACGTCCTTTGAGAAAAAGCCAGAACCCTAGCAAAGAACACTAGCAATGCTCCTCAAAAAGAAAGGAGATCCTGAAGGAATAGTGTTACCTCAGTCTCTCGCAAAGGCGTACTAGAGCATCAGAGCTGGTTCTGAACGCAACATCCTCTATCAGGGTAGCATTTTCGAGAGTGACACTTTCAGCAAGCCTGAATTCACATAAATCCTTTAAAGAGCATGCATCAGTCAACACAGCTGAATGACCACCACCAGCAGCAAGCCTCCGCACTTCTCCGACACACCTGCAAATGGCAATCGTTGTAGAAAACAGGAATTTTATTCTTGTAAAACAGAGTTAACCACTAGAAAATCTTACCAATCAACTGGTGACGGGTACCAAGCATATGTAGACTTGTCGTTTGCTGCCTGGCCATAGTTGTTGTACCCCCATCCGTGGATACGTCCATCTGAAGTAGAGATAAGGGTGTGAGAATGCCCACAAGCAACAAGCTGTACACCATTTGGAATTACTAAAGCTGGGATGTTGCGGAGCATCACTTGAGTATCCTTGAAAATGAAAGATGCAGAACAAGCTTGTGGGCCAAGGCCTAGCTGACCAAGTTGCCCACCCCCCCAAGCATAGAGAGCTCCTTTTGCAGTGACTGCACAGGTATGTACACCTCCACATGCAACACTTGTGACATAAACACCCTCAAGAGCAACCACCCGTCTAGGCAATAATTCCTTATCTTGAGATTGAAGAGAACAGTGTCCTAGTTGGCCCATGTTGCCAAGACCCCAAGTAAAGCTGCCAGAGAAAACACGTACTTTTCTCAAGGCTACTTCCATGTGAGCAACTATGAATTACAAGAACAAGAAAAGAGTGACAGAAAACCCCTCCTATTGCAGCCTGAGTAACATGCAAACTGGAAGAGAAAACTTTCCCTGGAGTCTACATAGTTCAATCGTGTCATGTGGACATCTAAATGACAAAGACATACTAGTACGACAACTCCATCAAGGGAGGTCCTTTAAATCACTTACGCATCACCAGTTTCTGATATAGCAGCAGTATGGTACTCGCCACATGACACTTGGGTGATCTTCACTAGTTCAGGTGCTTCATCAAGATGAATTGCATATGCTTTCAGAACCCGTGGCCCCTGTAGTCCGTCACAAGTAAAACCCAGGCCAAGTTGACCACATTCATTATACCCTGGTAAACAGCAGAATTCTAATTAATACATATCATTCCTTGCAACAAAGACATCACAGGTTCACATATCCATATACATATGCAACATTTGTACCACCAGAACTTCTCTGTTTTTTTTTGTTCTTTTTTTTTTGGGAACCACACCAGAACTTCTACTTCAGTTGATTAATCAGACATCTCACCACTATCGACTATTCACAAGCGAAATATATACAATATTCCACCATCCTTTCCAGCACAATGTACGAAACAGGCAAGCAGAGAGGGGGAAAAGAAAAAGACAAGAGTGGAAACGAGTTCCTGATAAATGTAGGACACACAATTTGAGACATTTTACCCCAAGATTGCAGAAGGCCATCCTCCGACAAGGCTACTACATGGACGGATCCACAAGAAACCTGACGAATAACCTGTACTCATAAAAATAAGGATTAGTCTCCACAATGAAATCAATTAAAGCCATCAGAAGCAACTAGACACGAAGCACTAGCAAGCTGCATCATATAAGAAAAAGTAGATTAACTATAAAATTGGTTTCTATCTATGCGACAATTACTGATATTTTCAGGCAGCAACGAGCATACACGTAGCAGGTTATGAATGTAGACGACCAAGTAAAGAAAGCTGCGTCAACTCCCCAACCAGCACCTCCTGACTCTTTTTAAAGTTTCCACACACGAGTACCATTTCTTCAAAGAAAGATAAAGCAGATATAGTGTCACCTGTACAGCACAAGAGGAATCCTTTACAAGGTTAATGGAGTACAAATTAACCCAATTCTGCTGGACCTCGGAAATTTTACAGCTCCAAAATCCCCTGCTTTCCTAGCCCCTAAAGATGCTAGGTATGTAACCCTATCCCAAAGCATATGCAGATATACAAAAACCCAAGTAATATACCCTTGCATTCTTCTCCAGCCCAATGCACCATAAAACCAACAAAGCACTATGCCACGATAACTTATTCTCTTTACCTCTCACAAAACCCACAAAATGCATATGTAGAAACTCCACTACGCTAAATGGATACACCACAATTCCCCAACCACACCAAACAGACTACTCCAATAGATTTTGAACTACATCACACCTTAGGAAAACATATGCAGCTGTCTCACCACTGGCCCAACAAAGCAAACAGATATAAGGTGACAATGTAATCCGTGGCCTCCTCTGGCGTAAATCACTGGTACTAACTCTCGAGAGTACACAGAAAAGCCCTCACCTTAGGAGGCCCATTTTCCATCCAAATAATTTGCTGCAGCAAACTCTGGAAGTGGCGTTCATAAACATTGAAGAAAGGATGCACAATGACTCTTTTAAGGAATCCCCAGTCCAGCTCCTAGGTTCATCACTGCTAGAAAGATGCACCGACACCAAAAGCTCAAGTAAAGGTGCGAGCTCCTGCATCTCCTGATCCTGACTTCCTGAGGCAGCCTACGCAAATACAAATTCCTAGAACCAGTCTGCATACAAAAACAATCAGAGACAAAAGCACCATGCATTGTAGACAACTGGAAAAGCCTAGGAAACTGTGAGCATAAAGGCTGCTCCTCTCTCCAGATATAGTTCAAAACCAAATCCGTGAAACTTTCTCCAATGCACTTATAATTCTAGTAACCTATATCAATAACACTTCTTCACTTTAATACAAAGTACTGATCTTTGATCTTGTACACCAGGATATTATATGAGATTAAGACACTTTAAGCTAGCCAGCAGACAAAGCAAACTTCCTAAAGTAATTCATGTCATATTCTAGGAAGCACACTTGTACCATAGTCACCAAGGTCCAAGTATAGCAGCATTATCACTTTTCTAGAGATCCATTGCAGATCTCAAATCCCACAACCTATAAATTTCCCACTGTACTAAATACTAATAAGTCATAACGGAGGACATTTGACACTATTTCAATCAAGTAGACAACCTCCAGCAAACATTCCTTCTGTACAAGACCTTTCACATATAAGTCCGTAATATATTAACAACATTGTAGGTACCCCATAAAAATAAAAATAAAAACTTACGTAGTCCGATCAATATTCCAGCAAATAACTTATGTAGTCCGATCAAGGACATTAATTCCATCAAGTAACTAGAGAGATATGTTACCGTGTTTGGCGTAAAGGCTCCCCAAAATAGACGAGGATAATCTGATCCCTGCAACAAATAGGAGGAGAGTATTTATAATACAATAATAGTAGAATCCGCAGTACCAATCAAACCATATAAAAAAGGACCTAAGTATCACCTGATTTTGGCCCCAAACCCATAGTCTACCAGTTGATATTGTCCCATCATTTTCACGAGGTTCTGCAATAGCAGCAGTACAATTTGCTCCACAAGATACAGATTTCACAAATTCAGTCTTTAGTATTTCCACCTTCGTTGGGTATCTCCTGTTTTCCTCGGTTCCATCACCCAACTGGCCAAAGTCATTTGCTCCTGTCAAAGATATCCATGTCCAATTATAAGCCCTGACTATAGCATAGAAAAAAGAAACAGCATTCACTAGAAATAAATGAAGACTAACAACCCAAACCACAATCGAGAAACTATCATCCACCAGTAAACTCAGAAGATCCTGGAAGATTAAGTATAATTGGAACAAGAAGCATAAATCACATGATCATGATAATGGAAAATCGGAAACACTATCACTAGACAATAGATTCAAGTCAGCAAGCACTGAAATGTTACGGAACCTAAAGCGAAAAAATGGACTCCTTAGTTGCATGTTTAATGGTTAAAGCAAAGGGTGAAATTGCCTAACAACATGGCTACATCATCAAGAATTTCGAACCTCGTGAACAAATAATGATTTCAATTTATTTTTTTCCAACTTTTTTTTGTTGATTATAACTCTGCTTATATAAGGACATAAACAAAAGGTACATCATTAATGTACACTAAATAAGAACTGACAACATGTCAGGGAAAATATGACTTCAACAACAAAAAATGTGCAAGGACTAGATGTACAAAGAGAAATTAAAGAAGATTACCCATAGATCAACTACCTAATATGTATACACAATCCACTACACAAAATCCACAAACAAGGATAATGAGCCAGATTATTCCCCTAAAAATGTTTATAACACATTTCTCGATTGAATGTTTATAACTTGATTCAATCCAGCAATCACAACATTACCATCCCATCAAGAGCCCCAAATGTTCGATTGACAATACTACTTAATGACACTCCTGAACTCCCCTCCCTCCCTCCCCAACCCCACCCACATAAAATATGCTAATTCATGAATAGCAAATGCAAATCACAGAATATCATGAAGCTCATAGCTAATTTGTGGCCTGAGTCAAAACTATAGGAAGAATTTTGAGGTTACACAGGGGTTAAAACTGCAGGAGGATGGGGATTTTTGAGGAAAAAGATCTGAACCCCATGTGAAGAGCGATCCGTCAGAGGCCACAGCAGCTGTGTGCTCCCGGCCACAAGCGACATCCAACCACCGAGTACTGATCCCAGCTGGACACCCGAACAACTCCGGAGGCAGCATCCTCGGTATCCTCAGTTTCTGCTCTTTCCCTCGTCTCCCGGTCTGCCCTTGCTGGTTGTAACCCCACACGTATATAGCGCTCTTCGTTGGCAAAGGCACAGGCTTTGACTCTCCAAGGATTCCATCAATATCCATTTCTTATGAACCAAATCGAATTTGGAAAACCCTAACCAATAGAACTTCAATTAAGTCAATGCACAATTGCACTTGGGAAAACCTGTATTGCTTCATTGATGCACAAATTGAAGACTTTCTCTAAATTTGTTTCGATTGTCGAAACTATAACTTAACCCTAAATCTCATAAATTCATCATACGTTATATTTGTTAAATTAAATTGGGGATATTCATATAGGATGCAACATGCATTGCTTGGTAATATTGTTCCATAACTCTAAAGATTAGTACTTTAATCAATAGAAAAGAACCCCAATAGCAAATTCTAACCAATTTTACCACTGTATCAAGGCCAATTGAGCTGCAAAATAGAAACCCTAGTAAAAACTGAAATGCATTGCATAAAAAGTCTAACATGGTATTGTATCATATACAAATGGAAATTTTTACCCAGAAAATGAATAAAAAACTTTATCAAAAAAGAATTACCTTTAATTGCTCTTTCCTACAGGAGTTTTCAACGATCAAACAGCAACTCAAGCTTCAATGTCAATGTGACCCAGATAATTAATTGGAGTATAATGTCCTAAACTTTATCGATAGAGAATAAAATAGTACTAAAATATTTTGGAGATTTGGGAAAATAATTGAATGAATGGAGGATATGGATTAGGAATTAGGACATGAAAGAGTATTTGTTTGTTGTTCCGAGAACCTGGGGAATAATAATATTGGATGTGGTCAGTGGAGAGCTCGTGGTCGGTGGGGTTCACCACTCATTGTATTGATGCTAAATTCGTTGAATCTGTTGTAAAATATTTTTCGTTTCATGGTGTAATTCATTCAGCCGGGAAAGGCGGTTTCCAAGTGAGTCCTTCGTGGACTAGCCCAAAAAAAGAAAAAAAAAAAAAAAAAGTGAGTCCTTTGTTATTCATATTTTTTATTTTTTTTTTATGAAGGAAAAGGGAACTTGTCATTCATGAAATGTCATACTAATACATTTAAATACAATTTTTTTCAAACAAGTGCAAATCTAAAATATCAATATGAATGTATTTCCTAGCACTACTGCTTGTAATCGGTGTCTATCACGACTCCGTCGAATTTCTGGGTGCCCACGCATTATATCTTCGATCGAAGATAATCACCAAAGGTGCTGCAGGTATTCGGAAGTAGAGATTTCTTTGATATAGAAGATCCAACTTTTCTTCCCATCCCAACAAAATAAAAAAGATCCAACAATCTAAATAGGATCTTATCAATTTAACCAACCTAGAAAATCTCACATATTGTGAGAGAAAGACTCTCATATAGAGAGAGAGCCCAACTCTGGCAAATGGAGAGACCTTCATACTATGAAAAGATACAAAAACACTAATAAGCAAAAGAAAATACAATGATTTGGGGCTTACCATTAGTTATTATCACTAATGGCAGCCCTTTGAATAAGAAAAAGAAAATGAGAATGCAACGTAGTTTTTTTATTTGGGGAGAGAGAAAAAGGACGGCAGTTTTGTCACATTAGACAGCTTTGATCATTTTGTTATTCATATTGTAGGAGAATGATGGCGAAATATTTTAATTTGGTATGGAGAAAATAGGAAAGAAAGGAAGGGAAAAGAAATTTGTTAACTTTCTCATTTTTTATTTTAAAAATAAAAACGAAGTTATGGGAAATGAAAGGAAATGACGGAAAAGTTTTCCAATGAAATCCTCTCTTTCCTTTCCTCCCAAATGGGTGGAACTTGGACGGAAAGTGAGTTTAAATGTTGTTCCTTCCCTTTCTTTTCCTTCCAAATCACCTTAACCAAACAACTGAAATGTTATATTCATTTCAATTCCTTCTTATATATACAACAAAAAGAAGGAAATATTTTCTTTTCCTTCCATTCTGTTCGCTTCAATTCTTTTCCTTTCCAATCTTCTATCACTTTAAATTCCCCTTCCCCTCCATATAACCAAACAAGTTGTAAGCAAGTAGAATGGAGTGAACAAACTTCTGTCATTTAAAAATTCTCATCCCCCTCCATTTCAATTGGGGGGGGGGGTGGGAGGAACAAAAATTGAGTTCACGGAGGGTAATGGTTCCCCTTCATTCCCCTCTTTAAAAAATTTGACAAATAAAGAGAATTTTTTATTTCCCCTTCATTCCTCTCCTTTTCCCTCCATTCTCTAACTTCCAAACAGTCTCTAATAAAAATGGAGAGGATTTTAATTCGGATTAAAGAAGATAGATTTTTGGTAAGATTTTTAAAAATTTTGCATTTTTGAATTTATTTAATTCAAAAATAATAGGAACGAAGAATATCTCACATTCTATTAGAAAATAATGGAGCCCAAAATTGTGCTCCTTACTTCTTTTATCTTGTTCATGTTAGTGTTTGTTTGTCCATATACTACCTCCCTTCTTTAATGAAAAGAATTATGCAACTCTCATGGTCTAATACCATTCAATATGAATGATGGTTTTTTTTCTCCTTTTCTTTTTGTAAACCATTGGTATTGACGACTGTATTTTACTACTCCCTCTGCCCTATTTTATCTTTACATTGGACTTTTAAGGTCAAAATTTGTGAACTTTGACCTCTTATTTGTGAAAAGTTATAATATTTTACAATGTGAAAATAGTATTGCTAGATTCATTTTAAATAGTATTTTCAAAATATCATAATATTATAAGTTCTATAATTATGAAATCATAAATATTCATGGTCAAAGTAGTCTCTTGGAGACCGTGAAAAGTCCAATATAACGATAAACTTGGGACGGAGGGATTAATAGGGAGAAATTGTTAGAACTTTTGCATGTGTAAGTACTAGCTTAACTTTTGCATTTATGTGTTTTTTTTTTGTTTTTTTTTTCCTAGCCGTAGTAGTAGATTGAGGACTTTGGCCTTGTTTGGTTGGATGTCAGATAGCATGGGAAGTGTAAGTTCCATGTAAATTGTTTAAATTCCATGGTTTGGTTCATCAACATCCTTGGAACTTCCCTATGTAACTTACTTCTGAAGAGACATGGGAAGTTGCTTACCTATGGGGCTAGGTAAGTGGAATTTCTCATGCTTCTCTCACCCAAATTACACATTTGCCTATAAAAACCTCATACCTATGTAAACAAATGAGGATAAATATGTCATTTGCATTTCTTCCAAAAAAGTACATTTTATCAACCAAACAATATGATTTTTCATGGAATTTCAACTTACCTATGTAACTTCAATTCCCATGAATATACTTCTGTAAAAAATTTTCTCACATGAATCAAACAAAGCCTATGTTTTACTGGGAGAAGTTGTTAGAACTTTTGCATGTATGTGTTTCACTTTTGCATTATTACTGAAAGTGGGACATCGGTAACACTAAGATTAAAAGTGGGATGTCGGGACACACATACATCCAAAAGTGCATTTTTAAGCGAGAATTTGTGGTGAGTATTTTTTCTCTTTTATTTGTTTTTTTATAACTATTTTCGACTTTAATTTCTTTTCTTCTCAAAATTAGCATAATACACATACCTTGTTTCATTTTGCGCATTTTCTGTCTTTTTCCTTTCTGCCAATTTGTTGCTCCCCTACCTCTCACTAGTTTGACTAACCAAATACACCAAATCAACCAAAATTTCACTCAAAACACCAATTTGGTTGTATGTGGTATATGTTGTCAGTGTGCCACTTTTAATACCAAAACAAAATATTCTTATTGAAATAAAAATATCATGTTTTCGCGAGCGACTCATTTGAAAGGAAAATAACTCCTTAAAAATATCTCTTTTGTTCAATTTCCCTAAAAAAATAAAAATAATAAAAACTAGTCGGAACTCCTCTAACTTCATGTTTTGGCCAAATTGTTTCACTTATGTGATCGATATATGCCCTTATATATTACGCACGTCACATTTACTGATAGTTTTAGCTCCACTAATTACATAACAAAAGTTAATGTTGGGTAAGTGGGGAACTAACTAGAGGAAGAGATGGGCTAAAAGTGATGGTAATCGACAACATGCGTATGTACGTAACACATGAGGGTATATTAGTGTAATACCCCGACTATTTATCGTATTTTCAGAAAAAGATTTATTTGTTTATGAAATAAAAGTATTTATTTTGGAAGTATTTGATCTATTAGTTGAGTTGATTTTAGTTGAGTTATATTGTAGTTGTGTTTTGGGGCTTTTAAAAAAAAAGGAGTTTCACTTCTCTAGAAACTCCTTCACCGTCTTTCTTCCCCTTTTTATTACGTTTCAGTTACCAGTTAAACCAAAAGCCCTCAACCCTTTGCTCTGCCTCTCCCACGACACACCATCACACCATCACCAATTAGGGATGACAATGGGTATCCACCCGATAAACATCCACCGGCCCATATCCATTTCGGATGGATACAGATTACCATAAATGGATGAATAATGGATATGGGTTGGATATAGATATTTATTGGATTGGATATGGATGATGATTTAACATCCATTTACCACTCGTTTATCACCCGCTCACTGGAAATTGTAATTATATTTATATTTTATTTTTATTTTTACTTTTACTTTATTTTTGTTTTCTTAACATTTGATATATATTTTCACTTGTTTTTTTTTATTTGAATAAGCATATTTATTAGGTTAACTACTTAAGTATATTTATAATGATTTTTGAATTCATTTCTAAGTTGATTTTTTTTGCCTTGAATGTGTATAATTTTCCTTAACGAAAATGTGAATTCAATATCCAATGTACATCCATTTACCCGCCATATCCATGGATATCTAAATGGATGGATGAAATTGAGGTAAATGGATATGGATATGGATATGAATGGAGCACAAATAAATGGATATGGATATGGATATGGATATGGCTCCACCCGCTCCATATCCGATCCATTGTCATCCCTAATCACCATCGTTCTCCTTTTCTTTGCTTTGCTCTGCCTAGCCGTGAGAACCACCACCACCGCCCTCTTCTTCAATTTCCTTTTCGTCTGAAAACTTTACTGTTGTTGTTCAAACTTCGCTGTCAAGGTCGAAACTTTCTCTCTCTTCTGTATTGTGTCCCTCGATTTGGGCAAATTGTTGCTGCTCCGCTGTTGCTGCTGTCCCGACCACTCTCAGGAGGGTTTTGTCCACCAGGTTCGGCCGCCCATGAAATACCACTGTCCTTTTCTCTCTCCTGGCGGGTTTGCACCGATAAACCCTAAGTTGATTTTGGTTGATTAAATTTTATTTTCTGTTTGAATTATTGATTATTAGAGTGTATATTGTATGATCAGTGATTAATCAAAGGATTTATGTGTGTGGTTATGTGGGAATTGATTGTTAGGTAACCCTTTCTAGTAACTTTGGAGTTGGATGTTATTTTTCTTTTGTATGTGAATTAGGTGCTTGATATGAGTATTGTTATGTGATGAATTATGTTATTTGATTGATTATATTTTACCGTTAATGGGAGATTCTTGTTTGTATTATTATGTGGTTATATGAGCATGATGATCTGATCTGGTTGATATATTGATAACACAAAATACTTATATGGCTTGATCTAGCGTAAAGGGATTTCTAGTTGATCCTTTTAGTAGTAAAGGAGAATTAAGCAAAGGCTTGAGTTAGATAATTGTTATTATAGAGTTCATGAGTATTATGGCAAAGAATACAAGGTGGCAGAGGTAGTACTACTGATTATAGTACATGTATAGAGATGTATTAGATTGGGGAGTCTAAGCTAGAATGAGAATGAAATCGAGAACACTGATTATGGGGTAACCCGTGCCATAATTGTGTACTATATTTCTGTTGATCCGAAATGGGTATTTGAGATGAGAATGATGAGATTATGAGTATTAACTATGAATGCGATTGAGTAAAGATTTGATTTTGGTATTGAGGCACACAAGTTGTTAGTCTCTTTAGCTCTTGACATGTGGACAAATAGCCTAAGACGTTGACTCTTAGGTGATGAGCATTATTTTGTAAAAATGGTTACATGGTTATGAGAATTGGTCCGAGAGTGGACTTATGAGAGCATGCGGGCTATGTTATGAGTTATGGGGCCTATGGCCAACTTATGGAATGGTTTTGTTTCTGCGGTTGCACCGCCAGTTCACTTCCCACATTGTCTAGGCTAGGAGCTAGTGATCGAGAGCAATTGGCACACTTGTTTGGGTTTGAGCTAGTATAAAGAGCTTATGGGATTATAATTAAATGGTCTTAGAAGGTTTACGCCAGGTTAAGGTCATAGGTGACCTTGAGTTGAAATTCAAGAATGTTTATTTATTATTCGATAGAATGCTTGGTTACTCAGCTTTGTTGATTGATTGCTTTCTGTGCTACGTGTGTGTGCGTCCATTTTTCTTCAATGGTGGGCTTATGATGAACCTATGCGATATTCGGTTGCATGGGGAAGTAGACTGGAGTATGTTTTACAGGTTGTTCGATTGTGAAGATCTAAATGGACTAGTGGATTCAGAGTTATGAAAATGTTTATATTGTTGTTTGTTTTGAATGTAATTAATAGATTGTTAGAGATACTTGGTTTGTTCAGAGTTGTAATGTTTGTCTTGCACTCATTCTTATGAGTGAGTGTGGCAGTGATGCTCCGATTTGGTTAGAAGTCTTCCGCCGTCAGTTTGTATTTTTTGGTTGTATTTTCTATTTAAGTAGGTTTTGAAAGGTCGATAACTTGGGATGTCTATTTACAATGGAAACTCTGCCCGATTTTCGGATCGAGTTTATTCATTTTTATTTATTTATTAGTTAGAAAATCCTGGGTGTTACAATTAGTCACATAAACCTAAATTTGGTGGGAAAATGGACTTAGGGGGCCACTAGTGAACTTTTGATTTTTGTAGGAGTATTAGAAAAAAAAAATCTTTTAGAATTTATTTATTTTTTGAAATAGGAAGAAAGCCGACCAACAAGGCTAAGAGTCTACGGACTCACACACATCACACATGTGATGTTATTTTTGGGTTTTTTGAAAAAAAAGAAAGGATAAGAGAGAAAGAGCTCTCTAGAACCATCTGCCCCCTTTGCCCCAAAGAACCCCTGATAAACCTCCACCAAACCCCAAATCCCATCATCGCCCCCCTCTCTCAGCTCAATCAAGCCTTGATTTTGCTCTATTTTCATTCGATCATATCCTTGGTGTGATCTCACAAGTTGATTTTAGCCTCAATCATTAATCCTGGGGTCCTAATTGGATTTTTCGAAATAAACCCTAATTCTAGCCACCGCATTTATCACCCAATCTCCCTTCTTCTTTTTGCTGCTCGGTCTTCATCTATGTTATGGCTATGGATACTCTCTCAGTTTCTTTATAGCTTCAATTATGAGATACTACCTGTTAATTGGAGACTTTTTGCTTGCGTCCTTTATTTGGTTTGTGAGGAGTCGTCTGGAGATGTGTTGGTTGGGAAAGTTAATTGGCTTTTTCCCCCTTGTTCTCTTATCTATAGCACGAGGTTGAGTGTTTTCTTCCCTCCTGAGCTTCAGATGCTCGAGATCTTGCAAGCAATATCCTTTGGGAAGGTGATTTTGGCTCCACAAAGGTACTCCTTTTCTCTCTCCACGCGGTGGCTGATGGCTAAAGATAATAAGTGTAATAATTGCTTTTGGGGGCTAATTAATTGTGAGTGTTTTGTAATTAATAGCCTCTGTAACTCCCTTATTATAGCTTATTTCGTGCTTAATTGGGTTTATTATTTTAATTGGATTTGAAACATGTAGAGTTTCTTGAGGATGGGGTTGTGGGTTGTTCTCAATGTGCTAGGATTTCTTTTTTATTATCTTATTTACTTGGATTTTGTTGGGATTTGGCGCATTGGGTTGTTGTTGTGGTGTACTGCCTTTTGCTATAAAAAGGGTACTTGGGATCATTTGCTTCTCATCCTAAACTCTCAAATTTCTTCTCTCTCTACTCACAAAATCATGAACTCTCTCCTCTCTCACATTTCCTTAGACTCCAATGGATCCTCTCTACTTTCCCATTCACCTACCTCTCATGTCCCTCAACCCATCCATGTCTCTTCTGGTCGCTCGTCTAGAATTATTGCTGGTTGTGAAACTGGAGTACTTCACTCTCCTCCCAAGTCTTTTTGCAACACCCTCCGTAACGGAGTGGTTCATCCGTGCCTCACTTCTCCTCCCCCTTCCCCAACTGGGGCTATCCAAGGTTCTGATGACATGCACACTCTTAGTGATGGTGATGGAGGAGTAGACCCTCCTCTTCCTTGAACCTGATGTTCCTGAGCCTGACCTCAGAGTCTTTGCTCTTCATGCTAAAATTTGGGGAGGGACTGTGCCCTTATCCCTTTTATTCATATCAAAACCAAGCGTGATTGGACTGATGCCCGTGCTGAGGTAACATTTGTTGATCTGGGAAATAACTGGTATCTTATTCTTTTCTCTACTGAATCATACCGTAGGTCTATGTGGGTTAATCGCCCTTGATTTGTTCAAGGTCTTAATTTTGTGTTACGTTTGTGGGAGCCTACATTTGATCCTTATACTGCTATTATTGATTTTGTTGATCAATGGATTCGTATCCCTCGACTCCCTTTGGAGCTGTGGAATTACAGGGTGCTTCGTGATATTGTGAGACATGTTGGTGCTTTACTTAGGTTGGATAATTTTACTCGTTTAAGGTTACGTGGGCGTTTTGCTCGTGTCTGTGTTTGCCTTAATATTTCTGTACCTCTTAAAGCATCTATATTTGTTGATTGTGGGTATGTTACTAAAGTATTTGTTGTTTGTTATGAGGGACTTCATGTTGTCTGGTCTTTGTGTGGCCTTGCGGATCATGACACTGATGCATGTCCCTTAATTCAACAAAATGATTGCCAAATCATTGTTGAGCAACTCAATGCTGCCACTCTTTCTCCACTCTTGGCCAATGTTAATGCTGCGGTTGACTCTTCTGATATGCCTCCTGAATGGGTTACTGTGGTCCCTCAACGTCGTACTCGTCCCCATGCTATCTCTCGAGCTGGTCAGAACAGATTCAGGGGTTCTTCTTCTCGTACTGGATTTGCCCCAATCTTAGATGACAGTGGTGAAGCTGAGGGTACTAATCAGGTTTCTAATGTGACGCCCAGAGTGGAGGGTGCTAGTTCAGAGTGTCCTACCTCCAACATGTTTGATGTGCTTGGGAATGCTTCCAACTACAACTTTGGAGAGGCTGATGGCGATGGTTTTAGTCTTATTCATGAGTATAGCACTGTGGATGTTGTTGCTCCTGCTCCTCTCTCTAGTGGAGATGTTGGTGAGATGGGCAACCCAGCTCTTAATCTCTCTCTTGCTCCCTGCCTGCCTCACCTCCTCCATGCTACTGCTTCTGATGTTATGGATGAGGACAATCTAGTTGCCTCTCTCTCCAATGATTCCTCTAGTAAGAGGAGGATTTGGGAGCGTGACGACTCTGCAATTAGCACTCACCGCTCTGCCGGTGACCATGCATGATACCCAGTGATGCCAATTTTTTGCCACCCCCCCTTAATCTTGGTTTATAATGATGGGGTTTTATTTTATCTTTGCTAAGTTGTTTGGGGCCTTTTAGTTTTTGTCACCCAATATCTCTCTCCTATCCTTTGATCTATGCAATGTAACTGTTAATAGGGAGGGATTTTTTTTGTGATCCTTGTAATTTTTTGGACATTATCATGAATGCTATTTGGGTGACTCAATTGTGGAACTTATTTTTAATTGTTTATGTTTTTGTTGATTATTTTCCTCACTATTTGTATAAGGGAGTTGAGACTCCTCTCTCATGCAGAATCCTATTTCTAGGTTTCTTGTGTTGCTTCTTGATGTTCGACTCTCTATGTATGATCATTCCTTTGGAATTCCTTTTCCAAATGATGGATCGGGTGTTAGCCCACATGACAAACTCTTACATGCTTGACACACCCAGTTCTCTGGTTTGCCAAAGCATTCTCCTCATGGGTTTCGCTATGTCTTTCGATGTACTTCTTTTTCTCCTTATGGTTGTACTTATTTTTCAGCGTTTACTTTCTTTGTTCTTTGTTCTCTTGTTAAGTTCTTTTCTGTATATGATCATCCTTGGGTGGTTCTCCTCGACATATATTAAGCAACAACTTATCTTATTATTATTATTTATTAAATGAAAATCTTAGCTTGGAATGTTAATGGCGCTAAAAAGGCACAAGCGCTAAGTAAAATTTGCTTTCTTCCTAAGTATGTTTATCCTTGAAACCATGAGAAATACCTCTAATACTCATCGCCTTATTATGAAACTTGGTTACTCCAACTTTGAATATCTTAACCCAGTCAACCATTCTGGAGATATTTGGGTTATTTGGAACAGTTCGGCTATTAATGCTAAGATTTTCCTTAAATCCGACCGTATAATCACTCTCGAAGTTACTGAATTAGAGAATAATCATCATTATTTATTGTCGGGTATTTATGCCCCCGCCCAAGAATCTCATAAAGATGTTTTTTGGCAAGAACTCACGGCACTAAATCAATCCTTTTCGCTGCCTTGGTGCATTATAGGTGACCTCAATGAGTTAGCTTCTCCTCATGAAAAAAGCGGAGGCTTATCTTGTGCACCCTCTAGATTTCTGAGACTTAATTCCTTTTTGGGAAGTTGTAGTTCCGAAACCATTACAAGTTTCGGCAACCCGTACACCCGGTGAAGGCGATTCCCCTCAGGCTTGGTTTTCGAACGCCTTGATCGGGCTGTGGGAAGTGCTGAATTGGTGTTCCTTATACCCACATAGTATTGTTAATCACCTCCCCTTTTACATGCTCGGACCATTCCCCAATTGTTCTTAATACCAACCCGCTAACTATGACTAAACCAAAACCCTTTCGCTATCAACCCTTTTGGTCTCAATTCAAGGAAACTGAGATTCTTGTTCAAGAATCCTAGGGTTTGAATTTTAATGGTTCTAAATTATTTAAGTTTATCAGGAAACTTAAGGTCCTTAAATCCAAACTAAAACATTGGAATCATTCCACTATTGAACACATCCATAAGAAAGTCAGTATCAATTTTGAAAAGATTAGAAATATGAAGGAAATTTTTTTTAATAGCGCCGAGCAATTTAAATCACCAAAAAGCCTTAGATAGACTTATCATGCAACGAGAGAAGCTTCTTCTCTTCTCGCAAAAATATTGGAATGATTATACGAAACGGGAATGGCTGACGGATGGAGACAGAAATTCTTGTTTCTTTCAACGTATTCATAATGCTAGAGTTAAAAAGAAGAAATTTTTTAAAATATGTGAATCCTCTGGGGCTTGGCTGGAGGATGATGCTTTAATCAAATCTCACATTCAACACGAATTCACCAAGCGGATTACCTCTGAATTTAGCTCTCCTCGCTCCTAAAATATTAGTGATATCCCTCCTCTCATTAGTAATGATATCAATGAACAGATGACCTTAGAATTTGATAATGAAGAGATTAAGGCTGCTGTTTTCCAAATCAATCCTGCTAAAACTCCGGGACCTGACGACTTTGGAGCCGCTTTCTTCCAGTCTTACTGGCACATTATCGGCAATGAACTTACAGATGCTATTCGTGCTTTTTTTCACGGAAAGAAAATGCTTCGCGAAATCAATCACACTTTTATTACTCTCATCCCGAAAATCAAGGTTCCGGAAATGGTCAACCACCTACGTCCTATTAGTCTAGGCAGTATAATCATGAAATTATCTCCAAATTGCTTGTTAATCAACTTCGACTCTATCTTGATAATATGGTTAGCCCATTCCAAGGTGCCTTTGTCCCTGGTCACTCTATCCATGACAACATCTTACTAACTCACGAAATAATGAATATGTTTAGGAAATCGCGAACCAAAAAGGGGGGGATTGCTATCAAACTCGATATGGAAAAAGCCTACGATAGGATTGAGTGAGATTTCTTATTTGAATGTCTATCTAAACTAGGATTCTGCCCTCTTTGGATCGAATGGATTAAACAGTGTATCACTACAGTGTCCTACTCAGTGCTTGTTAACGATGAACCCTTAGCTCCTTTCCAGGCTTCTAGGGGTTTGCGGCAGGGAGATCCTCTTTCGCCTTACCTTTTCATCTTATGTATGGATGTTCTTGCGCGGAGGCTGTTAGTACAAAGTTCCATTAGAAGGTCGGGCATTGGCATCAAAATTGCTCTTAATGCTCCTATTATCTCGGGCCTTTTCTTTGTTGATGATAGTATTTTATTTTGCAAGGCCTCCCGTGAGGCTTGCTCAAATCTAAAAAATATTCTACAGACTTTTTGCTCCGAGTCTGGACAACTTATCAACTTCCACAAGTCTGTTTATCGTCTGCTATAAGTTTGTGTCGTCATAGGTTAAACCACTTTTAAAATTCCCATTAAAGACTCGCTCCTTGGGGAAGTATCTTGGATGTCCTGTCCTGGATAAGCAAGCAAATAAAGAGACCTTTGCTAATCTAGTTGATAAGGCTAGAAACCGGATGAATACCTGGACGACAAGTTCTCTCTCTAAGGCTGGCAGGGTTACACTCATTCAAGCCAATTTAGAGTCTATTCCCTCTCACACGAGGCAATGCTTTGCGTTACCCAAATCAACATGTCATGAGCTCGATAAAGTTAGCCGAAACTTCCTTTGGAAGAGTACGGATGATAATAATAACAATAATAAACATTTTTCCCTTATTAGTTGGGATAAGGTGTGCCAACCTAAGAAAATGGGAGGTTAGGGCCTCCGAAAACATGAAGCAGATAATTCTGCCTTTATTTACAAACTTGCTTGGAAATTTCTTTCTGAGCCAGATAATATCTGGGTTAAGTCCATCTCGGCCAAATACCTGACCAATGTTAGTCTCCTTGAGTGTAAAGGTAGTAGCTCTAGTTCCTGGACCTGGCGTAAAATTCTTCAAGTACGAACTCTGCTGTGCTAAGGCATTCGGTAGAAGGTAGGTAATGGACAATCCATCTCGTTATGGTTTGAGAACTGGTGTTGCGACAAACTTTAGGCAGATTTAGTTGATATTTCAGATCTTCAGGATGATATTCTTGACAGGACTGTCAAGGATATCATTCTCCGCTCCCGTACTTGGGATTTGGCCAGGTGTGCCTTAGTGCTCCCGTCTGACATCGTTAAGATCATTGCAAGCATTCCTCTTCCTGTCCACGATGAAGATGATGATTTTTGTTGGGGACTCACTGGGAACGACATATTCTCCACAAAATCTGCCACCTGGTTGGCTCATGGGTTGAACAAGGATGAACAGTATAAATGACCCTTTGCTTGGGTTTGGTCCTTGAAAATCCCACCTAAGGTCCGACTATTTGCTTGGCAACTCTGTCACAAATCGATTGCTACGCGCTATAATCTCAGTAGATGAGGGGTCCCACTCGACCCAATATGCCCGCTTTGCCATCAAGCTTCTGAGGATAGTGACCACCTCTTTGTAGAATGCGCAATCACCAGTGCGGTCTGGTCCCATGCCCTAGAAGCTAGCTGGCAGAACAAGGGCTTCTGCGTTGGTTGGATTTTCTGCGTCACACCAAGGATTGTTCTTCAACTACAAAAGACAAGTGATGATACTTCTTTGGAGTATCTGGATGGAGAGGAATAGTGTAATATTTAGAGGAGCAAACTTCAACCCTATCGGTTGCTGGCTTAGGGCCAAGACTTGTCTACTTGAGTGGACCACGAGAACGACCCCTTCTGTTTACTCGGCATGCTCAGAGTCTAGCCTGAATGACATTCAGGTCCCAAATGGGTGTCCTGGGAGAAGCCCATGATGGGTTATTTCAAAATCAATTTTGATGGCTCTAAGATTGGGGATGATGCGGCTATCGGTTTCGATATCCGAAATGAAGATGGCCCGCTTGTTGGCGCTGGTGCTAAGGCCTTAGGGCCTACCTCAGTTCTAGTGGCGGAAGCCACAACTCTCAAGGACTCTGTTAAAAAAGCTGTTGAGATGGGTCTTAGCAAGCTTCATATCCAAGGAGATAATTTAATTGTCATCCAAGTCATGCGGGGTGAAATTGTAATCCCTTGGCAAATTCATTCTCTTATTGTGGATACTCGCAAATTTCTGGCACCATTAGGCCCTGTCATAGTAGATCATGTTTATCGGGAGGGTAACATAGCTGCAGATTGGCTTTCTAAATTTGGTCACCAGGCTCAGAGCCTTTCTTCTGGACTGACTCTCCTGATTGAGATTTGAGTTGTATGTTTTATGAGGATGTGTTAGGAGTGCACCTCAATGAGAACAATTACAACAAATCACCACATAAATAAAAGAAATACAAACAACCAATGAACTGATGATGGATGATTAGTTCAACTACAAGGTGAAATACAAAAAGATTTTTGATAACTGGTTTTTGCCTCGTGCTATGCACGGATTATTATGAAATAAAACAATATGAAGTAGGAATTTTAATAATAATAATAATAATAATAATAATAATAATAATAATAATAATAATAATAATAATAATAATAATATTATTATTATTATTATTATTATTATTATTATTATTATTATTATTATTATTATTATTATTATTATTATTACAATGGATCCCATTTTTGCATCTTAGTCCTTAATTTTTGTACATAATCTATATGTTCTTACTCATTACTGCGTGTCTATGAGGAAGTTGAGATTTAGGTTGTGATTATTGTAAAAATAAAAGGAATTAACAATGAAAAATGATTATTCACTCATGAATAATTAAGGTAGTGTTTGTTTCAGCTTCTACTGTTTTTTTTTAAAAAGATTAAAATCTATTTTTCTATTTCTTATTTTAGAAAACAGTTTTTATGAAATAATTTTGTTTGGTTCAATCCCTACTCAAAAGTAGTTCTTCAAAAAACATGTTTGGATAGCATTAAAATTAAAAAATATTTTTCTTTTTTTTATTAAAATTGAAAAAAATTAGAACTTTTTTTTGGGGGGGGGGGGGGACTAGTACTAGGCAACGCTCAATTTCATTCTTGTGACTTGTGAGTTGTGACAGTCGAAGGTTGGGCTTTTATCAAACACATACTCCATGTGTATATGATACAACCCCAGAGTGTGTCTTAGATCAAGCAAATGCTTCATATGGTGGCTTCATTGCCGAGTTGCTGAGCGTTTGTGTGTTCAGTTAGCTATTCTTAGGCGCAACAAACTACTGTACATTGATATTTATTTTTGTATTGAATTTGGTGTTTATGAATTGTACAAAGTATTGTACATCGTCATTGTGCTAGATTGTATAAGAAGGTGGATTATTAAATAGGAAATCCATGTACAGTAGAGAGAGAAGTGGGAAATGGGAAGTGGGAGAGCAAAAAAACGTTTATTTTGATTACAAAAGTGACTTTTTTTTACTTCTTGTTTTTCTCATTTTCTCTTTTTGTTTTTGTGAAAATCAGTTTTTTCTCTTTTTTTTACCAAACACCATTTTTGTCACAAAAACAGTTTTTCTATTACTTTAAATAGAAAAACAGCTTTAAAAAACTGAAACAAACAGGCCTTAACTTGGTACCTTTCGAAAATGTGTTGTTTATATGTAACATGAACAAAATTCCGGTCAACAACTTACAACCTTATACATCATTTACCAAAAAAAAAAAAGAAAGAAAACTTTTACATCTACCCTCGGCTATTGGTTATGAAAAAAAAAATACCATGAATAAAGCACTAAGGCTCCGTTCAATTCACATGGATAAAACTGATTTGAACTGAACTGAATTGATCTGATCTGAACTGAATTGATTTTTTAAACTTGACCGTTAACCATTTAAAATTTATCCAAACATAGTCAATATTGGACTCATTTGAAAGTATGCTTTGAGATCTTTCCGATCACATAATTATCATCATGAAATTATTTCGGAATAAAAAGTTATATAAGTGTTAAAGTTACGCATAAACTGAACTGAACTGGACTGAACTAGACTGAACTGAACTGAATTTAAGTAAATTAAGATGAATCAAACAGAGCTAAAAAGGCAAAAATATGCAAAACATTGAATATAGCATTAGGTAACACTAAAAAAAAAGTTCAAAGATGAAAAATAGCTATACGTATGATATTACTCTCCTCTTATTCTCTGACTCCCAAACTGCCTGTTGCTACCACAACTCTAATATCCAGATCTGTTTCTCACAATTCTCTCTCCTCCTTTTTCTTCTCTCATTTCATATTCAAGTAGCCAGCTCCTCTGACCATGGCAGTTCCGTCGCCCGTCGCCAGTCGCCCCGCCATCGTAGCTAAACAGAGTAGATGTTTGGTAAAGATAAAGGAACTGATGCAATTACGAAAATTACGAAAATTATGGTAAATTGACATTGCTAAAGTCGCAGAAATTGGTTGGAGATTTTGTGGCCTAATTAAAACAAATTGCTTGGTTTTAAATAGATATATTGCTATGTAATCTTGCTTAATACTTGGTCATCTTTTAAGGATTGTAATCTTTGTAATATTGGCAAGTGTAATCTTTTTGGTGCCTGAGTGTGATTCTGTTTGCTTCCCTTGCAATATTGTTTGTTTGCTCTAGATTTTGTTCGGCTGTAATCTTCATAATACTTGTAAGTGTAATCATTTTTTATTTTGAAATTGTATCAATTATTAATTTTTTTTTCACTTTTTTTTCTTCATAAGTGAAAATTAATGTGGTGAAAATTCTGTTTGTGAAAATTTAATGTGAGAGTTACCTTTCGTACAAACAATATATTTATATTTTAAATAGGATTTATGGTAGACGCAAAGGGTTTTAGCCAAATTTTCCCATTCAAAATAAATACCAATTCAATTTGGTCATTAGGCATTTACCATTAACGATGTGATACAAGCAGTAGATCATTTTTCTATCTCATCTGTCATCAGACTCATCACCAGTCACCAACTCACCAGTTCACCACCCCAAATCCATCTCCCTTTCACTTTGCCTTCGTTTTCCACCGTCCCCTATCATCAAGAACCCTAAGAAATCCTACAATGGAGCCCAGATCAGGATTTTCTCTC
Organism: Tetragonia tetragonoides; assembly: GCA_038025085.1. Lineage (NCBI taxonomy): Eukaryota > Viridiplantae > Streptophyta > Magnoliopsida > Caryophyllales > Aizoaceae > Tetragonia > Tetragonia tetragonoides. Next base: position 35,629,343 of record CM076141.1, read on the forward strand.
CCCTCCACCGGAAAAGGAGGATGAGAGAGGGAATAATGATTGGGAGGGAGACCAGACAATTCGAGGTAGTAAGAGAGAGAGGGGACCGCTGAAAAAGGGACCAGACAAATTTGCGGGCTTTGGTTTAATAATTCAGGTAACGAAATAGTAAAGGAAAAGAAGAAAACAGAGGAGAGAACACGAGATGGTACTATTTCTTCTTTCTCGCTTTTCAAAGAATTAACTCAATTTTATCTCACATGCAAAATCTAATAAGCTAATAATCATTTCAATACCAATTTTACCAAGAATTCCCCTATCTTTTCTGCCTGCATATATGTTGAATTGTATACTCTATGCTTTATAAGATTATATAATGGGACAAGGAAACAAATTGTAGAAATGTAGATTGCTCGAGAGATTGCCCATATAGAATGATTATTTATGTGTTCTTGTTCTTGTTTTGCTCAGATTTGGTACAGCTGTGAAAAATGTGGCCTGGGTTTGAACTCTTTATATATTAACTTTGTGCCTCCAGAATTCAGTCTATCATAGCAGCATGCACATGCTCTCCGTTCCAAATTGAGCTTCGTATTTGACTTTGTACAGTCTACGAGACAACCCTTTGATCATTAATAACTATAATTATTTTAATATCAAAATTATAAAAAGTTGATATTGGGAAAGTACAATTAAAAATAAATCTAAGAATAGTATTTTGATATTGTAAATCTTTGTATTTTTTTCACAAATTAATAGTCTAAGTTTTGTGAACTAAAAAAGTCAAACAGAGAGCTCAATTTGGAATGGAGGGAGTATCTAATTGCAGTCGGTTAGAATCTTACTTCCATGTGTAACATGTGTTCAGTCATCCTTTTAACTCTCCTGAAGGCTGAAGCTCTTTGGTGTTGCATCTGAAAGGTGAAAAGGCCCAGTAATGAAGGAACCCCTCGGCGAAAAAATCCATGATTCATTTCTTATCTAAATTTAAAAAAAAAAACAAAATAATTTCCATGATTTATGATACTTACAGGTGCTAATGTGCTATTGCCTTTTGTGCTTATGTGAGAAAAACCAAGAAAGGAGCAAACACTAGGTGAGTCTCTAGATATATGCTTCCAGCTTTAGAGTGTTTTGTCTCTTTTGTCAATATAAGAAGAAACGGATAAGACATTCCAAGTGAGGAGTCCATTAAAATTATCAATTATCAAGGCTGCCACATAGTTTTCTCTTGCTGCTTTTAGAATCCTGTGATCCAAAGTGTCTTGTTCTGCCAATATCTAGTTATGTTATGTCGACCCGTGTTGGGCTCCTTTGAGTTTCAAGATATATGATTTCCATCTGTAGGAGTAGGATCCATTTTAAAGTCCCTGCCTGTCTATTTTGCAGTTATGGATGATTTGTACAACTGCGGGCCAATCCGATCGCTAGATGGCATATATGTCCAGGCTCAATCAATAGCATAGCGTTCTCTGCTGGTGGCACACATCTGGCAACTGTTGGTAGAGATGGTACTGCGTCTGCAACTAATCATTTTCTTTTGGTGTTATTTCTTCCTTTGATGAGAGTTCTCTTAAAGCCCTTCCTGTGTGAAACTGGATGCTTGCAGGTCAGTGGAGTTGCTTTTGATTCATATTGGTCATCCCCTTCTTCAGATAACAGACGAAAATGCGTTTTGGTTCTGTTGGCCAGGTATTTGCAATTTCTTATCTAGTCTTACTTTGCCATCATTACTATCTGGTGCATCTATATGAGAGCATTTGCAATTTTACCTGTTGGCTAGAAGGTCAAATTCTAGTCTTGTTTTGAGAGGAACATAGATGTTCCAATGCTTTCCCTATTGGTTGCTCATCATGTTCACTCTGAGGCCTAAGCCATTGTCAGGGTTGATTTTTACCCAAGGCTCACCTTTGGATGTTGAGAAGGACCCAATAAAGTCTGGATGAGACGTGGATCTTGTGAAAAAACGTCAAGCAATACTGAAACCCTTTGAAATGCCAAAGAAAACCGCCATTACAAGCTTTAAGAGAGCTGTTGGCTGAAATTACAAATGACCACAAAAAGGGGTTACATGGGTGATTGCCAAAAGCTATCTGCACATAGTTGAGTCTAACTTTCAGAGAACTGTATTAAGTTATACGCTAAATTAGCTTGCCTAGGCTTTTGTTGGGCTTATCAAGTTGATGCACTTGTGTGTAGTGCAAATGCTCTGTACATACCTATGTTTTTGCTAATCTTCTACCCCAACTGTTTGGGGGAGAGAACGGGGTAGGGGGGTAGCAGGGGAAGAGAGCATTATGTATTTAAAGGTGCTCGCCTTAGGGTGCAATTGAGGTGCTGCTGGAATCGTTTTGTGCAGGGAAGTTGAGAATTTTCATGATTTTAGGATGTACATGGAATTTCCATTGTATGTCTCCTCTTAACCATGTAGGATTGAGGTTTCCGTTTAGGTGAAATGGCTTTGATTTGAGGATAGTTTTCTTTTGAGGTTAACCATTCACAATATTATATTATTCAAATGACACTGCTCAATTGATCCGCATTCCAAGTTATAGAGCGAATGTGAATTATGTGATCATTGCCGTTTTCAAATTGGTTGAGATCTGATAACAGTGGTCATCTTCCTTTTGGAACTTGTGAGACCCCATATAGGGGACCAATCATGCCGTGTATACCCTCATGCTTAACTTGAACACTAGCAATAACACATTACCAAAGTGTCTCCTGCAAATGCGGGCGCATTAACTTCTTTCTCTTGGCTTCTTGTGGAGTTAATTTACAAGTAACATCACGTCTGATCCTAGTGCCACCCTCGTTGAACCCTTCTGAACCGCAAGTTGTGATTCAGACTTACTGCACATTCGACCATCTTAGACTCTATGACCTGGAGGCACATTTATGCCACGACCACCAAAGACCCGTGGGCATCTTGAAAGGATCAAATCAAGATGGTGCTTTGTACCATCAAGGTTGATGTTCTAGTGGTTCCAAGCTTACTCCCAAGTGGTTTGGTAAGGGAAGGTCATGGTTCGATTCCCCATCCCCTCGTCTTGGGCTACTTGCCGGCTTCTGGGAACTATACTAGCCCCTTGGTGGTGCTACGTTGATGGGGCCAGGGCCACTCGTTGTTCAGTGAGTCAGATATATTCACTATTGAACACGACAGTCCGAGCATGAAGTAGCGGGAGGTGCCTTAATCGCCATTCACTCGCACCTTCCTTTTGTGTAGCAAAAAATAAAAAAAAGATTGTGCTTCGTAGTCTCGATGATAATTACTTATAGTACCTTGTGGTTCAGTCTGTACTACTATGATGGGTTACAAGTAGAAGAATACCTTGAGAAGAACCAAAAGTCCGAAAATACTGCCACATCATACACCAAGGACAGGAAGCACAAATCTTTCACATTCGGCATTAAAACCAATGATGTCAATATCCTAAACACCACACCCAAAAAGAAAAGGAAAGAATTCCATGACTTGGGCATAACCCTCTCCTAAGATTTTGAGAAGCTAATCCAAAGGAATCTCCTCCTTCATCTAATCGATTCACTCCGAACATTTCTAAGGAAATCTGGCTGTTGGAATCCAAATAGCTATTGCAAATTCCATCGGGAAAGGGGCAGAACATTGATGCGTGCTTCTCTTCTCCGCATGTTATTGATGATTTGATTGAAAGTGGTCAAAACATGCCCCAAACAATTTCAAAAATTCTTTGCTAACCATGCCACTTCGGTTATCACAATCCACACCTGAAAGTACCTTTGACCCCTTTGAACTCATCACACCCAAAGTTCACTATCCCCTCATTATAGACTTCACTGTCGAGGAAATTTGGGGTGGCAATGATAATGTTTCTTAACCTGATTCTTGCCTTTTGATGATGAATAGGGGGTTTACCACTTGTCAAGAATTAGACGTCAATACAGGTCAAATGTCCTTATCAATGGCGCAAATTCCCCAAATGGGCCACACCGGACCATTGGCCCATGAAAAAGATAGTGAATCTTCAATTGAGGAGCCCATTTGTGAAGCTATAGTCAACAACAAAATAAAACATGAATTGAAATGTATTTTTGGCAACTACTAGCTCACCACTTGACCATTGCAAGGCTATGATTCTCTGGCTCTCCATTTCAACAAAAGACTCCTTACGGATACTCGGTCACTACTCACTAGGATACAATATGACACTTGACAGTTGGACACTTCAAATTAGCAACAAAATAAGGAAAAAATTCTTCAAAATAGGCGAGTTTGATGATCTGATCCTCACCCAAACCTAATTCTCGAGTATGAGAAACATAGACGTATGGCCTTGATCGAAGCTGAAAATTCAAGATTAGATGACATTACTCCTGAAAATGTTGTCATCTTTCTCATCAGGGGCAAATCTCCCACAATGATTACATTTACTAAGCAAAATCTTCCACCTGCAGTCCCAAATCACGACGATGCACTATATCTCAGAACTATGTGACCGTGACGTTAACTAATAACGGGTCCGCGGGTTATGTTTGTCCGCTTCTTATTGCTACGAAGTTAGTCTAGACAACATTAAGCCCTCATATTCAACTCAATGACTTGGAGTTTATGACAATTTCAAAAAAGACATTCTCAACACCACTACCTTGATGACAAGAGAATTCCCATTGAAAGAACAATCATGTTCCATGGATGTTACATACAAGCTTGACCATGGATCCTTGAATTTAATGCTATACCCTCGGGCCTTCAAGGGTGTCCCCCTTACACTTGTCCAGTTACAGTGGCGGGACTTGTAGATATGTTATTGCTTTCTATTTGAGGACTTCTTGTCCTCCACCTTTTTGTATTCTTTTATTGTATCATTAATAAAAATTTTCTTATCTAAAAACAAAAATGCTATACTACCCTCGGGCTTGCATAGAAAAGTCAATCTGATCCATTAGAGGAATATCATTACCCTCGAGTCAGATATCTTGATAGTCAGCATCACAAGAATCATTCCAATCCTCTAAATTGAGCATACTGACAAAGATCAAACTCTGGGGTTTTCGAGTAGCAAATTTGGACCTAGAGAATTTACTTGAGAACGCACTCACAAACGAGTTAATAGAACACTTATATGATGAGAGTTGAAATACATCAATCTCTAAGCTTGTCGACATCAAGGAATTAAATCTCGGTCGCGGTAACCTTTGCGCTATTGCGGATTCGGTCTGTAACGGGTGTTGCGTATGCCATCGCTGAGCGGATCGTACTGGCCATTTATCGGCGGTACTAATAATTTATCTGCCGTACCGGTCATGTATCGGCCATTTATCGGCCATATCGGTCATGTATCGGCCATTTTGAAAACCCCTTTATATAACGGGATTTCGTGTCGGCAACCCCAAAACCCTTTACATAACGGCCGTAACGTACCAAAACGGCCATTAATACCATGGTCGACATTATCTCTAAGCATAATAAACAAAACAAGCTGTTCTAGAGTTATAAATATATGGAAATTACTAAGAGTGTGTTTGGGTATTTGGATTTAAAATTTTGAATTTATTATGCAACAAATCTGTGGACCCCTCAATTTGATGATGCATTTGATATCCCCTGAATATAAGGAAAAGTAAAGAGAGAGAAGTTCAAATTTCATTTTGATAGGGTGTCATTTGAAATCCTTCAAATTTGAGGTTTATGAAATATCATGATTTAGATCAATTCCAAACCTACAATTATCTAAGTTATTGATTTACAAATTCATCTCAAATCCATGATTCCAAATTCAAGTTTCCGAACAAACCATAGAAGTATTTCGTAATTAGCACCCGAGCTTCTTGCATTCTAAACAGCAGGCCCCTACATGGGTGTGTTGACCAACAAAGTCAGCCCGTGTTTTTTTTTTTTGGGAAAATGGTAGAGATTTCGTTCCATCATCCAAAGGACACCAAGGCAGTGCCCCTTGTGTAAAAACATATTTACAGACTCAATAGCCTATACCAATACAGTATAGCTAAACAAAGTATGAAACAACTGAACAAAAACAAAACAGTGCCAGTTCCTATAATAAGGATCTCGACAGTACTCTATGAACATCACTTTCACTAAACAAATGGTATAGCCTAGCACACACAGAATATTGAACCTGTTTTTGGGCACATAATAATCATGAATTCCAATTGGTCGCTGCTGTCAGGCACTCCCTTGTCATCCGGTTATACACTATATGTATTAGCTTTCTAGTTTCTAAAAACCTCCAAATTCATCAATTCCCTATGCGTAATGGATTAACTTTCATACCTTCTTTTTTTTGAGCAAGTTTAGCTTTCATATCTTAACAATAGTCAAATATTGCCAGTAGCATTTATAAGGTTCAGAACAAACATCAGGTTCACTCAATAAGCAAACAAAACAAGGTAAACGAGAAAAAGAATCTTTGTGCTAGTACAAAGATTCTTCAAATAAGCATTGGATCACGTCATTAAGATTCCGCTCGTTTCTTGCTACTGGTCTGGGCAACTTTATAACAGAAAGTCTGGACGTCTCCACGTCTGCGGACGAGAATCTTTGCATAATCGGGCAATCAAAAATCTCTAAGGCTTCCAGGTTAGGAAGCTTCAAGTTATGGGATCCTGAGAAAAAGCTCTGCAGGTTGTGTAGGGAATGTAACCTTATTTCTTGCAGCTGACGGTACACAATGTCTTCATTTCCTGAACCACCCACAACTACTACTCTCAATCTCTTGCATCTTTTTATTTCTAATTTTCTGAGTTGTGCAAGGCCTTTGGCTACATGGGATGAAAATAACAACTTAAGGTTCTCACACTTATCAATAGAAACAGAGCATAGGCTTCTGAGAATATGCTCAGTTATAATTTTGGAGCTTGGAACTTCAAAGTTGGAGACTTGAATTCCACCCGAGTGACTGATTCAGAAATCTCACCAGCTGAGTTTAACTCAGTAAGCCTTTCACACCCATGTACCCGCAAATCCTTTAGATTTTGGAACCTTGGTAGCAGACATAGTGGGATAACTTTCTTCATGTTCTCACATCTCAAAACTTCAAAGAGTCATCAATTTATCAAAGGATGTCTCTGGTATATTGATATCCCATATATTGTAGAAGCGCATTTGTACAATCAACAAGCTTCTTATTTCTGGTATCAAATCCTGGGTACAAAGTGAATATGAAGGTCAGTTTAGATAGGGGTGTTTTTAATAAATGCTGCATATGACAGTATGCAAACTACCTTTCAATACATACTGTAATAGTTAAGAAAAAAATTCTGAAGTACTACATTATAGGTAAAAGAGTTATAACCAAGAACCGATGGACAAACATCATGTACATACAATGCCAATGGAAAAATTAGAGAACAAAGATTTTGGGAGTATCTAGGAAAAATTCAAATTCAAGGGGAAGCGGTCCTCCATGTACACAAATGAGATGTTATCATCTATTGTGTATAAAAGAAGGGCATATATACCTCTTTGCCAAAGAAAGCTTGTGGCTTGTTGTCACGGACACATATCTCGGTAGAGGAGAAGGTTTGGAGATGGATATTGCCTTGTATTAGGAGGTGCTGCAAACAAGGCAGAACAACCTTTGCCCGTTTTTTCTCTTTCGGTTTCCTGACTTTCCTCCTCTTCTCTTTTGTAGCCTCTGTTCTAAACACATTTGTCATTGCATAGCATAAATCTCCATAGATTCAAGTTTCTCCAATAAGGGGGTACTGGATTCCAGTACACATGTTAATTCATCACAACTGTATACTTTAACGGTCCTCAAGTTGGATAAAATATGTCCACTGGCAAGGTTTGCAGGGCATATCTCTACGAGGCCTGGTAGTTCTTTAAGCTCCAGATGCTCTAGCTTTGACAAGGACCTCTCAGCATCTTGACCCCATTGTACATCCTCTGTACTTGGAGGAATGACATATTCCAATTCATCACAATCTTCGACGGTAAGGCTCTTCCATAATGAATATGTACTCGTGTTCAAGTTGGAGATGTTTTTAAGGCCTTGCAGCTTATACACCCTTAGCTTCTCAGCTGCTGCCAATAATTTACTTAAACCTGGTTTTAGTCGAGGCCGGTCACCCTCGTAGTTTATTGGTAAATACCTTAGGTCCAATACCCTACAATCTGATTCAAATTCATATGTGATCACAGGTGGTTCAACTGTAGATGAATATCCAATATAATTTGATCGGTCATCTATGCTAATTATGAAGCAGGCGGAACTATTAAGGAAAGGCAGATCACCATGGAGGTTCTCAAGATTTCTTAATCTTAATTGGAGCACTTTCAAATGGAAAAAGGAACCTAGTTCCATTCTGCTCACATTGTTGTCCTTCGGCTCAATAACTACCTCCGGTGAACTCTGCCGCTCGTACAAGAATATATCAATCATATACAAACCTTCCAATCTGGGGAGTCTTGATATGACATTCACGGAAGTCATCTTTGTCAGCTCAGTTCCCGTCAGATCCAGCACCCTTAGACGGGTCAATTTTCCAAGAGAGAATTCTAGTACCTCAGACTCAGAGATTTTTGATCCCCGCAAGCTAAGAATTTCAAGGGTGGTTAAACTGGCAATCATACTAGTTACGCAGCCGATGTTCCTGCAATCATGAAGACAAAGTGTTTTCACACCTTTCAATGAAGCCAAAGGTGGTGGCGTAACCTGAAAATCTGCATTCTTTATTTCGAGAACTTGGAGATATGGCATGCCGTCAAAGCACTGATCAGAGAAAGTGAAGTTGCTTTCGGAGGAATACTCCAACCGTAGGATGCGTAACTTGGGACACTCCAACCGTCCTGGTATCTCTGGAATACGCTTTTTATCAGACAATATGACCGAGATGGCATTCGTTTCCCTAAGCTCGTCATTCGCAAGCCAGTCTGCCCACGAAGGATCAGCTGTCACTAGAAATTCTTCCTCATCTGTTACCATTAAGCAAGCAGATGTCAGATTCTGGTGGTTGAGGGTTAACATTCTTAGCAACAGTACAAGCAGCAAGGTGGATGGGGGCACTCAAAACACATTGCGAGACACAAGAATGCGATTACGCTATCAAGAACTTGGGTGCTCCCGGATACACCACAAAGGGGCGTGCGTGTATCTCAGGCTGTCCACGCGGCCCTTGTTGGCGTACCCGAGAGCTCCCAACAAGAATTGCATGGTTGTTTTTTATATTTATTTTTTCTATTTTTATTTTACTTTTTTGCATAGTTTGTGGTGATATGCTGGAAGGGACATAAATAGATAAGCAAAAATTTCAAGCCGCCTGAGTTTCAATAAAATAGGTAGGGTGGTCTAACCATGAGAAGGTGCATAGAAGTGTTATTCAGCTATCATGCTTATATTACCTAGGAATTTGTTTGATATGGCCGCAAGTCGTATGATATCGTGCATCTTGATAGCACGTTCCTTCCTGCTACCTTCCGCATTCAAAAGCAAATTTGAAGACTTGAGCCGCTCTGCCCATTGAAAGGCTCGCTCTCTTGCCTTATCTAGCGTATTGTTTTTGAACAACCCCAAGGCGATCCCGTATCTCACCAACTCCTCTACCGCTATGTCCGAACCACCTGGGAACAAACAACACAGCCGAAAGAACGATTTCATCTCGCTGGACTGTATGAAATTGTAACTCACTTCGACAATGTCAGGCGCCACGTCTTCTTTTAAGGAAGTATCACGAGTGGCTAATTGGTCAGCCGCAGCCCTCCAGGCGTAAATTTTTTCGCTTTGATCACAATCTTTATTTTTCAGTGCACCTACTAGAGTTTTTATGGCTAGTGGTAAGCCACCACAATGTCGAACTAACTCCTCAGCCACCTCCTTCAATTCTCCAGTCGTTACATCATTATTGTACTCAGATCCTAACAACTGGCGAAATAGACTCCAATCTTCCCCATCCTCTAAGAAGCGGACTTCATATGATCTATCTTTAGCCATGTTTTTGGATAAACCCGAGTTTCTAGTGGAAAAGACGAGTTTACAGTAGGGATCCAAACTGTGCGTCGCTGAATCTGTTCAGAAATGTTGTCGAGAGCAATGAGCACCGGCTTCTCCTGTTCCTGCTGAGTCTCAAGTTTCTTCTGCAGCTGTTCTGCCCTATATTTTTCTTCACCATCCTCCAGATCCGAGCTAGATGTTGTAGTCTTTTCTAGATCTGCATGGTTTCTAAACGTAAGCCCTACTTCTTTTGCAATTGCATCTTGGATACTCCCAACGCCTTTGGTGGTGTCGGAGACAACAACCTTAACCACTGTTCTGAACATGTGTTTATTTTTAGCTTCTGCGACGAGTTTATCAAGAAGTGTACTCTTCCCGATCCCACCCATACCATGCAGTCCCACAGTGCTCACTGTTTTGTCCTGCAGAGCTTCAAGGAGCTGGCTCAGAAGCAATTCCCTTGACGTTGGTCCATCTGCTACTGTTCTGAAATTCATAGCTCTCTCGATTTCAGCAACAAGTTCATCCTGCATGATCACTGCATTGGCACTAGCTCTATATGCTCTTTTCATCGTCCTCCATATCCTCCATTCAAATTTGGTGGTGCTGGTGACAATCTGGGCTTCTAAAAGCTTTTTGACATCAACCAGCCAGTCGTCGACTTCCCTCGATACATTAGCTCCTTCATCGGATTTCAATAATTCAACTACTTCATCTTCTATGCGTTTTTTCCATTTCTCTAGTCGATCGGCTTCTTCCTTGACAGTTTGGAGGTAGTGTTTTTCATAACACACATAAGAGAAATACTGGCTGACTTCTACTGTCATGTGATCAAAAATTCCATTCTCACGCAACGCCTCATTAATTTTAGAAAGACACCATTGGAATAGGACTTCAACTTGACCCATTAGCCAATCCCTTGTGTTTTGAGATAGCTGCTGCCACAGAAACGCAAGCAGCGCAAGAATGGGAGATAGCCATGCCCACCCAACCATATTGCGCCTCTCGTGGACTAATTTTCCACAATAGAAATGCCTTGCCACAATAAAAAAAAAAGAAAAAAAAAAAGAAGAAGAACATGTGTGTAAACAGTAATTCCTCTGTACATAAAAAGTGATACTAACAACTAACAAACCAAATAAAATCAAATTGTACAACTAACAAAAAAACCGTGAGTAAAAAAGTAATACCACTGTACATAAAAAGTGATATTTACGGACAAAAATGTGATATTTCATACATAAGGCCGCATCATAAGAGAGTTATCTCAACTTAAAAGACTGATCGGCTTAGTTCATATGTTAATATACTTGTAGCAAAGCACAAAAACGTGTATAGGGCGGATCTTCTAGATAGGGTATCTCAAATTTCCCCCTCCCCTCTCTCCCTCGTCTACGTCTCACGGGATATAGGTTCGCTGACCGCTGCACACAATACCTATTGTTCTAGGCTATAAAGAAAGGGTATTGTTCTAGGCTATAAAGAAAGGGTTGGAGATTGCACTTGAGGGGAGATGGAAGAGTTACTCATCTCTTTTGACTCTCTTGCAAATTGAGTTGGGATTCTCTCCATTTTTTGTGCCTCCATTTCCTAAATGGAGGGCTAGGTTCCCTCTTCTCTTATTTTGCCTTTTGAATTTATATTCAAAAATTGAGGAGAAAAACAAAATAGAAAAATGGAGGCTTCTATTTTCTTATCCCAACTCGCAGTTGTCACTCATATTAACAAATAATAACAATATGCACAACAAGAAACACCATATACTCATGACCCTGATTCAGGAAGTGTATTTGGTTCATTAGTTTTGAGAGACTAACCAGATTGCTCATATCTTAGACGAGAAGCTAGCTAATATTGTGAGCAGGAGTTCATTTAGGATTGTGATTATCATTGATAATATCATGAAATCTTGTGTGTTAAGAAGTGCTTAAACATGAGGAAACACATGGAGCTAATTGTATTACTCACTCTCGTAGTTGGTTTGAATACATTTATCACAAAAACTCATATGAGACGGTTTCAAGGTGAGGCCCTCTCTTATAAGCATGACATGCTTATGTCATACTTGGCTATAGAGAGGGTCTCAACTTGAGCCGGTCTCATAGGAAGAGTACATGATAAAGATTGGTGAAGAATTCAACCCCATATTAATATTCTTGGTTGTTTTCTTCGCATATATCTATACTAATACTAATTTATTAAAACTTAGTTTTGACTTTGTGAGTGGCTACGTGTCACATTTATGAGCTTCCTTCCACGTGTCGTGATTTTATTTGATTGTTGTTGTATTTTTGTAAATAAAATACTCTATTACAATTTGAACCCCTCACCCCAATGTTATCAAACGAATTATTATGCTGGTTGTGCTACCAATTTAATTTGTTAGCTTTACGTACCCAAAAATATAGTACGAGTATTAGCACCAGTAGAACTCGTCTCTCTAAGTTCAACTAGTTTCATCTTTGCTTTTTGAGGATTGTCTTTTAGTTGTTTCTTTGATGATTGGCTCATGCACTTAGGTATTTGTAACTTTAGCTATGTGGTGTTTATTGGGTGTGTTTAGTTTGGATTCAATGGGTGTATGAGTTTCGGCTCTTTTTTCTTCTTTCATTTAATAAAACAGACTTCTAATTGACAAAAAACAAAATCTTGTCAAGTTGTCAATCATTTTTTACCAACTCCAAAACATTACTTTGACCGTAAATAATTGTAAACATATGAATAAATTATAAAAAAAATATAATTTTTTGAAAGTATATCGAAAATAAATCTAACAAAAGTATTACTCCCTCCGGTCCACGGAAATCTTTACGCTTTCCTCTTATGTTTGGACCATGGAAATCTTTACGTTTCCTTATATGGCAGTGTATTTGAGAACTCTTTACTATTTTACCCCTCCCACCTTCTCACCCCCCATGTGCCTATTTTCACCACTTTTTCTCCACTAGCTACAAAAGTAAGGAAAGTAATACAAATGCAAGGAAACTTAGGAAAGCAATAAATACCCACTAAAATATTATTTTCTCTGTCTTAACACCTCATGTGCTCTTTAAAGGGTAAAGTTGGAATTTTTGTGCTCAAATGTGTTTTCCTTAATATTTATGCTATTCTCTAAACGTCAAGATTTCCATGGACCGGAGGGAGTATTACATTGTAAATCATTATGGAGTAACGTCAACAGGTTAAAGTTTGTGGTTTTTTACCATGACAAAACAAATGACAAGATTTGTTTGGACGGATGGACTATAACTATATTTTTCCCGAAGGCAAAGAATGAAGTTAGATTCTTAGAATAGCTGATTAAAAACGGGCTTGGGTCGCACACAGGCCTGGCCTAACGTGTATTTAAGCCCATGAACAGGATCGATGAGCGGGCTTAGGTTAGGCACACGAGTCGGTCCCTATAAATCTATACAAAAAGCTTGTCCATATCCGCCCATTTTTCGAGCCGAATGGACGGACACAATTGGCCGGCCTAATACATTAGACAAAGGGCTGTAGGCGTGTAGCCCAAAGGATCGTAACATATTGATTTTAGGGTGATGGCAAATTTGAAGGTTGGGGCCTTGGAGGTGTGAGATCTCTACCAAATGAGCTTCGTACTTTTGCTCTTATAAGGAACTACATAATGCCTTGCCAAACACAGCTTTTAGTATTCAATGGTCTCCCTCCAAAAAAGAAAGAAAAGAATTATCATACTCTGCGATACATTATTTCCCGCACTAAGGAATTACAATTGTGAAGTTTGTCACGTGTTAAATATTTTATTTTATTTTATTTTATATTATTTTTTTTTGTTTATGAGTGAACTTAACATATGATTCATCTTCCTACGTCTTCAACCATCAGATCCAAATTGTGCTAGTTTGCCCATTAATCCTCCAGTCCTGACTCATCCTTTAACAACGGATGGATTGGACATGGATCCCATATTGCCATTTCAGCATTTTGCCTATATATGGACACAGATGATGATCTACCCAATCTGATACAGATTCTATCAGATCTCTAATAATGGGCTCTTTTGCGTGTAAATAAAGCTTGCCAAACGCCTTACTTCTTTCATGTTTTTGAAATTTCTAGTGAGAGTCGGTAAATTCAACACGTAGACACTTTCCTAGTTCCTAATATCCACAAAGTTTTAAATCTTAGAAATTGCAAGTTTCTGAAAATTGTTACTTCGTACATTGAACCAAACGACCACTTATAAGAAAGTCGTCATAGGCTCATTGCTACTTTAATTATCTGAGCTAGTTATCTTTCACCTTCGCATGCATATTTGATATTTGTTCAACTTCTTTTATCTTTTTGGAAGCAATCACACTACTTATTATGGTAATGGCAATTTCAGAAACTAACAAACTCAGAATTTATCAATCATGTTAGGCATGGCTAGTTAGATAGGAAAATCAGTATAATAACTTGCTTGACAATTTTAAACAAAGTACAGCAATGGTCGCGAAGACTTACAGGTGAACTGGAAGGATGTTGATGAACTTTCTCTCACCTTGTATTCAGCTGCAACAGTTTTAGGCACTTCAGCTGACATGTTGCGTGCCCGATAATATATTTGTTGTATAAGTATTTAGGAAATTGTTTAAGACGCCCTCTAGGGGCTGTATTTATTATTAGGAAAAATTGCAAAAAGGGCACCTGAGGTTTGAGCTAATTGCAAAAAGGGTATCTGTGTTTTACCTAATAGCAATTAGAGTACCTGTAATTTGAATTCCATCTCAAAAGCACTCTTTTGGTACACGGAGTTTAATTTTCGCAATTTTTCACGTGCAAATCATCACGTGCCATTTTTAAAGAGTCTTAATGGTAAATTTATTAGTACGCATTTGTAAGATTGAAAATCAAATTTCAAAAAAAAGATTTATTTACTCAAAATATATATAAAACTGAAAAATTAATACCCTTCCCACCCAAAACATTTTTGCTGGGGTTTTGGAAGTAGTTTTTGATCTTCATGATTTATTTTGGAATTTTTCGATTTTTTTTTTTTGTATTTTAAAAAATGGCTAAAGTAGTTTTTGATCTCCATGAGTTAGTGAAATGTTCATCAACTGAGGAAAGACAATTTATAAAGAGGAGACAATTATTTTTAACCGTTGTCCTTTTTGAATCTGGGCCTTTCATGAGTATTTGATCAAACCACTACCATTGATCTTGTAACTGTTGAAATACAAACGTTGGGAAACAATGAAGCTACAAAAGCTTAAGGGCATTAAAGTCTTCTCACCCAATAAGTTAGCACGTGATGATGAGCACGTGAAAAATTGGACAGAAATTAAACTCTGTCTGCCAAATGACTGCTTTTGAGACGGAATTCAAACTACAGGTATCCTAATTGCTATTAGGTAAAACACAGGTACCTTTTTTGTAATTATTTCAAACCTCAGGTACTCTTTTTGTAATTTTTCCTTATTATTATGTGTTGCATTTTTAATTGATTCGGTTTTGTTTACTCTTGACCGTATCATGAAACTCAGATTTGGTCTTTTTTAAACAGCCAAAAGAAATTGTGGATAACTACTCCCTCCATATTGATTATACGCAAATTCGTGTACAACTGTTTGGCGTGGTGCTTATTTCATGAGGCTCCACTCCCCCCCTAATCCCTTTTACAAAGAGGTAAAATGGTCTCTCCATTAAATAGAAAGGATCCCAAACAACTGGAAGAATGAATGAACAAAGTACGAAAATAATCAAGATTGAAGGGTGTACTAAGTAACTTTGGAGGAAGGTGAATAGAGTGACGACTTTTTTTCGCGAATGATGAACTAATTTGACAATGAGACGTGAGTTGAACGTTGTTCCCTATACAATGATATTGTGAAATATGCAATCAACAAAATGTAAGTAACACAAAAAAATGTTAACGTGGAAAACCTCCTAGACTCAAATATGAGTAAAAAACACGATCCAATACTTGAAATTTTGTCACACTAATTCTCTTATAACTTGAGCCAAAACAATGATACATGGAAGTACCCTTAACACCCAACACACTAAGACTAGTATGTTGTGAATCCTCTAAGTTACACGCTAACTAAGAGTGACCCTCTACGCTTGTTACTAAGCGAGAGTGATTACAGATCGATCTCCGGAAACAGTTTGTCCTATAACACGCTTCAACTAAGCAAAATAAGACTGCAATAAAACCTATTGTGCAATAACCAATCTAAGCAAGACTCAAACTGACTAAGATAGGGCACATGGTTCAAGGTTGTTCTTATGAAAGCACAAAGATGTATCTGGATGGATGAGATAAACGCTTTGCAAAAATGATTCCGGAACTCAATTAGGCACACAAAACATAAGGTCAACTGAAACTATACAGAGTGATCTCATATAGGCAGACGTAGGTTCCGTTTGATTCACATGGAAAAAACTTAACTGAACTGAAATGAACTGAGCTAAATTTATTTTTTTTATCTTGATCGTTCATCATTTAAAATTCGTCCAAGCATATTAAATATTGGACTCGTTTGAAAGTATGATTTGAGATTTTTCCGATAACATAATTCTTATCATGAATTTATTTCGAAATAAAAAGTTATCAGAGTGATCGATAAAGTTACACATGAATTGAACTGGACTGGACTGAACTTAACTGAATTTAAGTAAAATTATGTTGATACAAACAAAGCCGTATAAACTCAGTCATCTAGGTTAAAATCAGTTCAAAAGATAAAAGATAAGATTTTCAGAAGACATGATAAAGTTTGAGTTCAACTAAAATAGTTTCACTCAAACGAACCTAGATGGAAACTCGTCCAATGCATTTAAGAGAAAAGATCACGGCCAATTGATAGGTATATTATCAGAAGATAAACTATAAAAGATAATAGAGATATTTAAGAAGATAATACACTTACCTAAATACTTAAATTTAGTGAATAAGGAAAAGAGACCTATAGCAACGCTTGATAAGGCAACACATTTAAAACCGCTGCCATTTATAACCTGTGGCAACGGTTTACAAACCGTCGTTTAAACATTCGTCCAAAGGTGATGGTTCACATAAAACCGTTGGCTTTGTTGTATATTTGTGAATGATTATGAATGATGACAATAAGTAAATAACCCAATCTTTTTTTAACGTGGAAAACCTACTATGCTTGAATAGGAGTAGAAACCACGACAGAATACTTGGGATTTTGTTTCACTGTTTCTCTTATAACCTAAGACAAAACAAGGTTGCAAACTAGTACCCTTAACACCCAACACACTACAACTAGTATGTTGCATTGTAAACCCTCCAAGCTACACTCTAACTCGCAGTGACCCTCTAAACTTGTCACTAAGCTAGAGTGATTACAGATTTTTAGATAGAATAGAATAACTTGTCCTACAACTCACTTGTTGAATAAGCAAATAAGATTACAATGAAAAATTTTCTTGGGTTCACAGGAAAAGTGAGGGAAAAAACGGGTGAGTGATGGTGGGGGCTAAACAAAAGTAAACTGGGCTTTTGATTTTCCGTGAAATTTTAGCATGGAGAATATCACGCCCCACTAAAAACTTTATTTACCGATGCCTTACTTCAGTGTAGGGAACAACGTCCAATAATTTTGTTCTCACCCTATCTTGTTGTCAAAACAGTTTTTCATTCGCTAAAAGAAGTCGTCACTCTATTCACCCCCTCTAGAATTATTTAGTGCACCCAACAATACTCATAGGGTCACACCCACTTCACTTGGGACGGGAGCGGAACGGTATCCACCTATACCCACATCGCCGTCATGCCTATCCAAGAGTACCAACAACGGCCCAAACGCGTGTGTGGCACCATATTAAGATCAACGGTAACTATTACAGCATTTTCTCAATGATATGATCAAAAAAATTACAAGTTGAGGTCTTCAAGAAATATTTCTTCCGATAATTTGGGCGATTTCTGTGATTGATTGTGGATTGTGGAACATGGGTGTCCATAGGTTATATTTTTTTCTCAGTACGGATGTAGTAAGTTTTGACTTTTTAATTTGCTTTTTGTTAGTGTACCCTAGCTCGTCTATATCTTTTATTATTCATTGTCATCGAAGATTGTAGCACTCCTCATAAGATGCCAAGATTGCTACAATTAAGATTAGGCCATGTTCTTTTCGTCGTTTGTATGTTGCATTCCGTTTCGTTCTGTACCGCATTGTAATTTCTATTCCGTTCCGTTCTGTTCTGCACCGCACCGTAATTTTCCTTCCGTTCCGTATCACACAAATTATATTTATTATTCGATTCCATCCCGCGCTGCAATTTTCATTCCGTTCCGCACCGCGCTGTAATTTTCGTTCCGTTTCTCACTGTTCCGCATCATTCCGTTGACGAGAATAGAGCCTAAATCCTAATCTAACCTCAAAGTCGTCTCTTACCTCGGAATACTAACTACTACTAATAAAAAAACATTCATTGTCCAACTGACTGAATCACACGGGGCCACTCTTGCACGAAATTACCTTTGAATTTCAATCCATGCATTAGAAGGTAGAACGTAGTATTAATTAGTCCTCTTTGGAAACACTAGGGAACATATCATTATAGTATTCACATATCATTATATGCTTGTGGCTTGCCAACCCACAAGTATATTGTATATCTCTCTTCTATTTTAATTTTAGTTTTTTTTGGAAATAGAGGAGAGAGATAGACACAATACGCCTGTGGGTTAACAACCCAGTGGGTGAATGTATTATTTTTCAGTATATGTGATGAATTATTTAAATTTAATGTTGTGCCCAAAGAGGTGAATAATATGTCTGATAATTCTTTGTGTGTTATAAATGTTGAAATTTCTAATATTTGGCATGCTAGACTTGGTCATGTGAATTTGCAAACTATTAGACGTATGATGCATTTAGACCTTATTCCTAAATCTAGTGTTAATGCTAAAGAAAGATGTGAATTATGTGTGCAATCTAAACAACCTAGAAAACCTTTTAAGTTTGTTGAAAAAGAAACTTGCGTGTTAGAGTTAATTCATAGTGATCTTTGTGATAGTGAAAATGTTTTGACTCGTGGTAGAAAAAGGTATTTTATTACCTTTATTGATGATTATTCCAAGTATTGCTATATTTATTTGGTTAGTGCCAAGAGTGATTTGTTTGATAGATTTAAAGCTTATAAAGCTGAAGTTGAAAATTAATTGGAAAAGAAAATGGAAAATATTTTGTTGACCCACTGGGTTGCCAACCCACAAGTATATTGTATCAATATCTCTCCTACTTTAATAGTTATTTTTTTTGAAAATAGAGGAGAGAGATAGACACAATATGCTTGTGGGTTAACAACCCAGTGGGTGGATGTATCATTCTCCAAATGTTTTGTTGACCCATCGGGTTGCCAACCCACAAGTATATTGTATCAATCTCTCTCCCACTTTAATTGTTATTTTTTTAAAATAGAGGAGAGAGATATACACAATATGCTTGTGGGTTAACAACCCACTGGGTGGATGTATCATATGGATTTAGTTCTGGTAGGTCTCTTTGCTGAACTTGTCTATAAAATTTATCTTTTTGGCTTGTCTGGTATGTGGTTTGCAGGCTATTGTATACACTCAAGATTATCCAGTGCACACTCAAAAAGTAATGGTTGAGAGTTACTCACATCCAAAAAAAATAAAATAAAAATGTAACTCTGTAAATACTAAAATTATATTCTTTTAGTTGGTACCATTAGTTTTTTGTTTTCTGCTTAGTTGAATTTGGAACATATAAGTTTAATTAACCATCGATCCAATCGAGCTCATTACTTCACTCAAAAAAAGGATATCCCATTACTTGATTGCTTTCATACGTATAAGTCCAATATTATGGAACGTTTGATGAGTGTGTGTTTCCTTGATCATAAAATCATTGATACCCTGTCATTGACTTAAATTTCTGCTCAAGTGAGGGCATTTGAGATTTTTTTTAATAACAATCTCTCACCTAGGGGTTTGACCGGTTTGGTGTGTCCAAAGTGACTCCTAAGACTTCGTCACCATTGGGAATAAATTTCGACACAAAAACTCATATGAGTCGGTATCAAGGTGAGCCCCCTTTATAGCTAAGCATGACATAATTAAACATCGATACGGACTAATGCGATATCTAAACAATGACAAAGAAAAAATACACAACAATTTAATGTGGAAACCCAAATCGTGAAAACCCCACCTAATTCCAATACGATCAAATCAGTCTGCTAATCAATCAACGATCATTTATGTTTATCGACAAAATAAGTATCACTCATTATGTTTAACATACGTGTCATACGTACATAACGTACACAACCGTCACAATGATTGCGTTTTCTCGCTATTAGATGACTCCAATGGGCTCACTTTCTCTCATAACTCCTCAAGGAACTTTGAAGTCATTTATGGTGTGACTTCCGGCCCTCTAGATCACCCTTATATGGTGATTCTTTTTATCTTAGAGTACACTAATCCACTTAACCCTCATGTTATATATATAGGCTCAATGGTAAAATAGGTTGTCCATGTACTTGTGTTTGGTTGTTGTTCATTATATGGAGTTATTAAAATGCCATAGGGTCATTTTTCTTCTTGATTGAGCTAAAAAAGCTCTCAACGTAAAATCTACATGTCACTTAATTTATTTATTTATTGTTTCCTTGCATGAATTATTTACTTTCCTTTCGCAGGGTATTTACCTAGTCTTGTATGATACAAATTCACAGAAAATTGGGATCACTTTTTAGAAATGTAGGAGCGACTAATGATAAACATGGACCCTTCTTTCATTAAAAAGTTATCATTGTCTCACCAAAAGTAACGGAAAGACCGTCTTGTAAAAATTTTTGTGTTTATATTTAACGTAGTAATTTAGCTTATACGAAATATAGGTATGAAAATTTAGGCAGAGAATGACTCATCCAACTCTGATAATAATATGCCAAATATAACCAGATTTAATTTAGTTGCTTTGTTGATATTTGTCGAAAAGTTGAAAAGCTCCTTTATATTCAATTCACCCCTCTCAAATCCACTATACACTCAACGAATCCACTATACACTCAACGATAAGATTCAACTCAGTTCTTGATTCCCAATACCGTCCCAAACAATATATAAGTGTTGAAGGGGGTTGTCTCACATCGATCAAGAAAGAGTGCTTTGAGGTGTTTATAACTAAAGGAGTTACTTTACCATTGTCAATTGGTTTTGGGTTGGAACCTCCTTTATGTTATGAACACTCTCTTTAATGGGCCCAATTATAAAACTTAACAATAAGTGTACAAACAACAACCATACACTACTAAAAATAGGCCTTTTACGACGGGATTTCCCGTCGTAGAAGGGGGCATCCCGTCGTAAAAGGGGGCCGTAGTTTATTGCACTTTGTGACGGTTTTTGAGGTCCCGTCGCAAATGACCATCTACGATGGGATATTCTCCCGTCGTAAAAATGTTGCATTTACGACGAGGTAATTGGTCATATACGACGGGTTAACCCGTTGTAATTGTCCATCCATGACGCGACTACTCCATCGTAATAGGGCTTTTTTCGACGGGATTAACCCGTCGTAGGTGAACACAAAACCTAAAAAAAAAAACTGAAAAATCGCGTTGGTGAAATCTCATCATAAGCCTCACAAGCTTCAACTACTATTAGGAAAATATCACTTCCACACTCCTTTAATAAACTATATATCCATATTAACAGAGAGGTTATACAAAACAACACCATACATCGATATTTCAATGTTTATACAAACGAAGATTGTCTTTTGAGTAATGAACAAACTACAAACATATGCTCTGAACCTTTGGTGCTTCTTTAACCACCTGCAACATGGCATCAAGAAACAGGTTTACAGTCCTTACCTCCCTGAAATAAAATTATAATGAAGTAAATAAAGCATCAAAGAGAAGCAATCAAACCTTCTGAGAGAGGCTATACAAAGACCAAATAAAAGAAATGCAATCAACACCAGCTAAATGGAAACATTAAGCACAAAGAAACTAAAGCAAGCTTTGTGACTATGCTTGTTCTTACCATAACATACTTGAGTAGCCGAAAAGGCTGGCTTCCAGTTCGATGTGGCATGGTCATAGAACTTCTGTTCTTGCGATGATAAAGTCTGTCCTTTAGGCTGAAAATTTCAGGCTTCCATTTGCTCAAATGCATCATTGAAAAAGAAAATAAAGCAAAGCGAACATATATCCATTCTCATCAGTCACTATTTACCTGTTTAGCCCACTAAAATCACATATGATTGGAATTCATTGAAGTGTTTTCAAAAGATGCATGTTAAGCTTGCTGTAAGAGATCTGATGTTAGAGGAGAACATTCAGCTACTGACATTAGAAATATGACTTTCAAGAACAGCCACAAATGTAGCGCTCTTCCCCCCCCCCCCCCCCCCAACTGTTAGAACAGAAGAGTCGTGTTGTAAGAGCTGAATAACTCTTCAGAGCCTCAATCTTCCAATAGTTGCTTATTTCTCCTTTATGACAACTAACATGTCCTTGGCTACCTCCTTTAATAGTCCATACTCCAAAATGATTTGCATTCATTCGACACGACAACTTACAGGATTTAACATCAGGAATTTAAGTAGCGATACAGAAGCCACAGCTCAAGCAAAACAAGAATCAGCTAGAAGAAATGTTTGGTAAGACAGAAACATCCATAAAGAATCCAGTATGTATATATTATTAAAGGGCCCTCCTTAACAAGTGCGTACAAAGCTCTCTCCACAAATTTTTTTCCCTTCATCATTCCATCCAATTAGCTTAAGAGAACAACCAGAAGTTTAACCAACAGGTTGATAAATTTAAGATGACGAAACCCAAACTAATAGAAAGCAGCTAGCAGAACTCAATCACAAGCATTATATTCAGCCCGCACAGCCATCTATCTCCTATTACATAGATACTCACAGAAATGAAATGATGAAAATGATACAAATCCAGTACTTTGAAAATAAGTAGTTTGTGCCACATGCACTATGATTCTAAATTAGATGTAGGCATACTATTTATTGAAGGTACGAAACTAGCAATGAACCCTGTTAAGGTCTGAATGTAATAAACATTACTCACTTAGTGATCAACCAGGTTGTGAAAGACACATAGACGCAATTTCTCGTATTTGAGTTCCTAAAATAGATCATAATTTAGAGCTCTAGCTAACCCTTATTAAAAGTAATAGATTGAAGTAAAGTAGATAATAATATCAAAAATAACACAAATTCAGTTTTACATGACATATCAAACAGAGCGTCCTTAAATTCTTGAACAAGCAGTGTAGTAAAAACCAGAACAATCAAAATGGACAGAGCTCACCATACACCCGTAGCCCTCACCCACAAGGAAAACATATGGTAATGATATCCCAGAACAGACAGCTAACTGTCCAGGGTGAGAAGGTTTTTTTACAGCTTTTCCCACTCATTTTCTGTTCACACATGAGAAAATTATTAGATTCAAACAAATTAGGGGCTGCTTTTATCAGATTATAGAAGCAAATTTTACAAAAAGTACCTTTTATCAGGCATATAGAGCAGCTTGGCATAACAAGTTTAAACATTCTAAATGAATCAAGGTGCGGTGTTTGTGCTGATGAGTAAGAACTAAGAACAAATTGATAATTGCATCTAATCTAAGTTACTCGAGACTAGGTCTATGTATAAAGCCACTGACTTCTGCTAGTGCAAAACAGAACAAAATATAATTTCTGAATATGACAAAAGAAATGTAAATCACACAATACAATTAAACAAAACGAACCTGGGAAGAAAAAGTGCGAATAGAAATCAAAGGACGATGATCAAGATCATTAAACTCCCTTTCGCTGAAGCGTGAGTCAAGCAACAGCCTCAAAGAACAAACCTTGAACCTAAAGAAAAGAATAATTAAATGTGCTACTTGACAGGCTGACAGCACTTGCAAAGCTGAAGCAAAACTACTCGAAGTAATTACAGAAGTAAGAGTATATATTGTACTTTACTCCAAGGTCAGTGCAACATACAACTCCAAAGGAAACATTCATTTTATAGCTGAATCAAGCTTATAACAGTTGATATTAACACAACAAAACAAAATAGTTTTTTTTTTGGCAAGGATTGTGCATGCATTAATTAGAAATTAGAGAGTTATTACAAGTAGTAGAGTCTAGCTCTAGCAATTCAGTCACCACATGCGGTGGATTAAGCAAAATACAGTTTCCAAATTTTCCTAACCGCGTTTCTTTACAAAGTTTGTCAGCAGCTACATTACACATTCTATCTTCCTTCTCAATCGTCCAATTTTTCCCACGAAGTATATCCCTGCAACCCAGTACAATGTTCAAGTAGATTGATTTAGTACATGAGGCACTGTTAATCATTGAGACTACTTTGGACGAATCAGTTGCAAAGATCATGTTGTCCCACTGTTTTGTTTGTGCTAGTGTAAGTGCTTCTTTGAGTGTTAAAAGCTCAGTCATGAGGATATTATGTGCCTTGACTTGCCTAGAAAATCCAATTATCCATCTCCTGAATCGTCTCTAATGCATCCTGCAATTCCTGCATTTAAAGATGGTTGTGCCACAGAAGCATCCAAGTTGCATTTCAGTTTGTCCCTAGGTGGAGAGGATCAATGCATGGGAGGGTCAGAGTTGTTGCTTTCCAGGGGGTGATGATTGGGTTGGCTAGAGGAGAATTCAGATACAGAGAACAGGGTATGCTTGATGGAGCACTGGAGAGGAGGGACAGACTCATCAAAGATGGTTTTATTCCTTCTTTTCCAGATGTCCCAAATGGTGAAGGCAAAGACAGTTGCTTTAGGGTTATTATCAAAACTACCTTTAGCATGCATATTTGTTTTAAGCCAATTTTTGATACAAGTGTCATCACAGTGAATGAAATTAAGCTCACACCAATAGTCACTGGCCGTAATGCAGTTTTTCAAAACATACAGGGAGTTTTCAGAACGAACATTGCAAAAATTACACTGATCAGAACCTACAATATTCCTTTTGGCAACAAGTGACCATATGAGGGAGCCTATCATTGTAGGCAAAACAAATGAAGAATTGGATTTTGGGGGGAACTTTCAGTTTCCAGATCCACTCAGTGTTGCTTAGATTAACATTTTTAAGGTAAAGATTATTGATAATTTCTTTATAAGCCCCAAAAGTACCAAATTTATCCTCCATCACAAAAGTACTGGACCTAAAGTCTTTTCTACTATCAGAGCAGATAGTAGTATCCTTCTTGACAGTGAGAATGTCCTCAGGAAACTCAAAGGACACATTAGTGAAGTTCCATTGGCCATTAGCCATGCAGGAGTCCAGGGTAAAGGTCTGTTCATGGGCAGGGAGGGGTCCCTCAAGTAAGTCCTTAAGTCTGCCTAGGCCAGTCCAGTTGTCATCCCAAAACTTAATGGATGTCCCATTTCCCACAACCTAGATCATGCTATCATCAAGGATGTCCCACCCTTTTCCAACATCCTGCCAGATATGAGAGCCAGTGTTAAAAGGGGCAAAACCATTCCTCCCCAGGTATTTAGCCCTAATCACAAGGCTAGTCAAATTACTAGTGGACATCAGTTTCCAAGCCATTCTAGCCATTAAAGCTTTGTTCTATGCCACACTATCTCTAATTCCCAAGCCCCCTTCATCAAGAGGCTGAATGACTTTATTCCACCCCATGAGGTGTATCTTTTTCCCCTGTTCAGAATTACCCCAAAGGAAGTTGTTGGCAACAGAATTGAGGTCCTTTAGGATTTGGGTGTGCAGGTGGATACATTGCATGTACTAAGTAGGGATGGAGTTAAGAGTGGCCTTGATGAGACACAGTTTGCCCGCCCTAGAGAGGCGGTTGGCCTTCCAGCTGGCCAACTTGCTTTTCACTTTTTCAAGAATTTTGTTGGAGTCCCTCTTAGAAGGTCTCTTGTGAGTGAGAGGGAAGCCCAAGTAGGTTCCCAAACTATCAGTTTTAGAAGTGCACATGTCCCTTTCCACCATGGATATAATGTTATCAGGGGTGCCCTTAGGAAAGACCAATTGGCTTTTATTAGGGTTAATTAACTGGCCAGAAGCAGAGGAGAAAAAGGTATGGAGAGTGCTTTTGATAGCCTCCATAGTGGAAGCTGTAGCTTCCCCAAATAAGAGTACATCATCAGCAAACAAGAGATGGGAGATGGGGAGATTTTGTCTCCCAATAAGGAAAGGCTGCCAAGTCTTGTTTTGGCAAGCCCCATGAATGAGTTTAGACAGAAATTCCATGCACAGGATGAAAATGTAGGGAGAGAGGGGATCTCCCTGTCTAATACCTGTAGAAGGTTGAAAAGCCTCAGTGGGTCCACCATTAACAAGAAAAGCAGAGGAAACAGAAGTAATGCAATACATGATAAGGCTGATAGATTTCTCATCAAAGTTAAAGGAAAACAGACAGCTCCTGATGAAGTCCCATTCCAACCTATCATAAGCTTTTTCCAGATCAATTTTGATAGCAAACCAATGCCTAGAGTCCCTTTTGGTGTGCATTGTATGGAGAATCTCAGATGCCACAATGTAGTTGACCTCTGAGCCTCTTCCAGGGATGAAACTATTCTAATTGGGAGACACAAGCTTATTAAGGAAAGGTCTCAGTCTAGCCACAAGGATTTTGGTGACAGCCTTGTAGAGAGTATTGCAGAGGCTGATGGGTCTAAATTGTTTGATTGTCTCAGGGTTATCACACTTAGGTATGAGACTGATCAAAGTCTCATTGAGGCCAGGGGGAATTAAGTCAGTGGCAAAAATGTTAGCAATAAAATCAGAGACATCCCTCTCAATTCTGCCCCACTGCTTCTGAAAAAAGAAAGCATGGTACCCATCAGGTCCAGGGCTTTTATAAGCACCCATGGAGAAGAAAGCTCTCCTAATTTCACGATGGTCAGATGCATAAGCAATTCTAAGTCCCCCAATCCCATTAGCTTCAAACAAGCATTGGTTCCAAAAGGGGCTAGCAGTTTTCTCAGTACTGAACATTTTTTTAAAATGTAAACAAATGTGATCTTTAATTTTATTAGGGCAAACAATTTCATTACCCACCACATCTCTAAGTTGCAAGATTTTATTATGCTTTCCTATCCCCATGGATAATGCAATTTTTTTTCACGTTCGGTTTTAGTATAGTTTTCCGCGATTGCATTACTAAATTTTGAGTTCGGGTACAAGTCATGTCAACATCAGAATGATTGCAAGTCGTTTTCAGTCAATATCTTATCACAATGTTGTGAGTCACATATTTCAAAGTAGTCAATTAAATTGGAACGGAGGGAGTAATATTTTGGAGTGCCTGCAATTTTGATAGGAGTAAGTGTAACAGAGTTATGGAGATGTAATCAATTGCGTTGCAATTTTTATAAGAGTAACTATTATAGGGCTACAAATATATAAATTGATTATATAAATAGATATTTTAATAGGTGAGTGTAATCACAAGGTTTTTAAAGATTTTAATTTTACTATTTTTAAAACACTAACAAACAAATAAATTAATTAATTAATTAAAATAAATAAATAAATAAAATTAATAAAAATAATATATTATCAGTTTCGGTTCGAGTTAGTGTTCGGGTTGGTTTGGGTCATAAATTTCGGGTTGTGTTCGGTTCGGGTCCCTTTGGGTTATTCGAATTGGGTCGGTTTCGGTTTGGATCAGATTCGGGTACGTGTCATATCGGATCTGCTAATTTCGAATCAGTTCGGTTTGGATCAGGTTGTTTCAGATTTTCGGTGATATTGGAATCAAGGTCCTGAAAGAATGAGGAGAGGGGGGAGGTGCACAGTTCTTTTTGTACTCCCCCAAGTCTATTCAGCAGTTTTTTCTTTTTCACCAAAATGTTTCCAAATTTTTTCTTAGCCCAACTAGTGAGACTTTTAGCAAGAAAACCAAGTTTACTAGTGACAGTGTTAGGCTTATTCCATTCAAGTTGGACAAGAGCATCAAAATCAGGATCAAAACACCACATAGGTTCAAGTTTGAAAGATTTCTCAGTTTTCACATGATGGCTTTTTGTGGTTATCAAAAGGATAAGGCAATGGTCAGAGGTGATTCTAGGCAGGTGGGTGAGTTGGGATTCAGGGAAAGCAAGCAACCATTCACTGTTAATCCAGGCACGGTCCAATCTTTCCATTACTAGTCGTCTTTTCCTCTTATTAGTCCAGGGCTATTTAGGCCCAGAGAAACCTAGATCAAACATTTTGCAAACATCCATAGTATCAGCATATATATCAGCTCTATATTGCTTAATTGGCCTACTACCAAATTTTTCATCAGCACTAATGTTATCATTAAAATCCTCAATCATAAACCAAGGTAAATTAATATCAACAGAGATAGCACCCAATTCTTCCCATAGTTCTTTCCTAACAGCATACATAGGAGTAGCATAAATTGCAGAAATAAACACAAAAGTTTTTGAGGATATTACCTGAACCACACCATGAAATCCTTGGCTACGAATGTTGATAGGAGTGAAATTAATCCTTCCATCATTCCATAGCAGCAAGATCCCCCCCCCCTTGAAACCCTCAGGCTCCACGAGCTCAAAGTTTGTAAATGGTAGTGTGGCCACAATTCTTTCAGTATTCTTTCTTCCCACTCTGGTTTCAGTGAGAATGACAAGATCAGGGTTGTGGGTTTGAACAAGATGAAGGAAGTTATCCTTAAACGAGGGTCTTGTAATCCCTCGAGTATTCCAGGCCATGATATTCATTAAATCAGGGAGCTTTTGTTGATCCTCTAGTGCTTCTTGCACTCTCCAATCGTTTACTCTACCTTATCGGGCAAAGTCCAGATGGTGGAACCTGTAGATCATTATTTCCTTGCAATTGAACATTAGTGAGCTTTTTCTTCTTGGCATTGATGCCGACATTGGTGGAAAACGAAACCCTTCTTCCATTGGTTCCCTTTGGTCTGACTATCCTCCCGATATTTCCAGATGGGTTGTTCTCCTTACTGTTTGGATGATTTTGATGCCATTGGAGTTGTGGTTCATTTCCAAAGTTAGGACTCATAAGTTCAACAAACAAGTTTCCCTTAATTGAGGCATGAGTGGAGCTGGGTCGATCCAATTCGCGAGGTCCTCCAGCAGGGAGTCGTCCATTGGATGGCTTTCCTCAGTCCAAGGTAAAGTCATTACAGATCTGTACCCTGAGGGAGATGGGTCGGGCCAAGCTGCCCACCTATTGGGATCATGAACAAGTTCCTGTAGGGGAAGGGCACAGTCCTTGGAGAAGTTATAAGAGGCTTCAGACGCGCCGGTGGGATCCAGTTGCAACGCGAGGTTGCATAGTAGACAACCTGAGGGTAGGGAAGATCTGGGTGGGTCAGATTGGCTTCGCAGAGAACATGGCGAGCTTGTCCCTTGGTATAGTAAATGATCGGGTTTGAAGGGATGTAAGGTGGAATTGGGATAACAGTTGACTCTCTTGGTGCTTGGTAATAAGGAGTTGGGTAAGTAGGTGACAAGGGGCGGGGTGGGCTCCAAAAATCCTGAGATTCGTCTTGGTCCATAGGATCCATGAGAGGCAGAGCTTGGTTGGTTGAGGTTAGAGATGGTAATGGTTGTGGAGAAATTGGTGAAAGAGACGGCAAACGAGAAGTGATGAGTAGGGTTAGGGTTTGTTTGGGCTTTATAGGTGGTGTTTGAAAGGACGAAAGTACCCACAGCCAAGTCCAAAAGACTCTCACCCAAATCAAAGGGTATGGGTTGGAACAAGTGACGTGGTGAGACCACCATCTCAGAATTAGTTTTAGTTTTTGAGGGGGAAAATAATTCAGGGGAATTATTTTGAAAATCAAATTTTGAATTCCCCGCCCACCCGCCCCCGAACACAAAAATTTTCTCTCTCCAAACCGCCTTGTTCTGGCCTCTGGTGGCCTGAAATATTTTCCCGCGGCCTGTTGAATTTCTAGAAAATACCCGTTTTCCATTACAATTCTCCTTCTGAGTATGAGTTCCCTCTTGATTAATTTTGTTGTCCAAAGCATAACTTTTCTCCTCAGGACAAACATTCCTTTTAAAAGAGCAATTCTTTTCTTCATGGCCCGGGGATTGGCATTTGGGGCAAAAGAGCGGCTCATCTTCAACAATGATATGTTGAAAGATTTTTCCCAACCAAATGAATTCCGGGAAATTCTTTTTAAGCTCCTTAATTATGCAGAGTCTACCAAATCTCGTTTTAGAACCTTGAAGGGATTTTCGGTCAATTTTGACAAGCTTTCCGAGCGCATTACCAATTCTTTCCAACCAAGATTTATTTAGGAATTCCAGAGGGAGTTCTGGTAGGGAGATCCAGATAGGGGCTTCATTGATCTTAGCAAGCGAAGCTTGGAACCCCGCTTCCCATGGCCGAACCGCCACTAAGTTTCCAGCTAAGAACCATGGCCCATCAGCTAGGATTTTCTTGAAATCAATTTCTTTTTCAATTCTCACAAGGTAAAAACCTTTCCCTAATTCGCGGATAGACCAATTGTGACCCAAATTCCACAAATTCCTAAGTGATGTTTCCAGATATTGAACGGAGAAGGATTTTCCAATTACCTTGAAAATGATCGACTGGAGCCAGGGTGCACAGATCGCATCATAGTCACACTTAGAGATTGGGATGAAGATATCAGTGGACCCAAATTCCGGCGGGGAAAAGAGAGTCGCAGGGTTAGGGTGGGAGACAAACATTTTGTGGGCTAAGGGAGCAAAGGTTTGGTTTGGACTAGAGACCGTGTCCGCGTAGGATACAGGAATTGGAGGAGGAGGAGGGTGTGATGGAGGCCGCGAAAAAGCATGGGTGTTGGAAGAAGAAGGGGGCAGCAGGGCGGGGGAGAAGAACTGAGCAGAGGGTGGCACACTACCAAAGACCACTGAGCACGAGCTCCTGGTGACGTCAAACGGGGGTGATGGGGAAAACATGTCCGGGATCTCTCTCACTCTCTCTCTCTCTCTCTCTGTCTCTCACACTCTCTCACATCGCATACAACTTACAGACAATGGTGTATCAAGACATGAATATTTGCATAGGCAAACAAAACAGTTTACCCTAGCCAAATTCCATGCAGTTCAGTTTCTTCGATAGATCACTATATGCAATTCAGTTTCTTTCAATAGATCACTCTATATCTTCTATAGATCACTCTATGTAATTAAGTTTCTATAGTGCAGCAACAATGTAGATTGATATACACTGGAAGTATTAGGAGAATAACATAATTTCAAGAAGAGTGAAAAACATCCAATGACAATAAAGAATCCCTAACTCTTCATGGTCATAAAAATTGAAGCTAGCTCACCGTCACATGCGTTGCGGACACATACTGGTGACAGGACACCGAAGGTTATTTCCTGAAGTAGTGAAAGAAAACACAACATCAATATCAACTAGTTTGTTAGATTATTGATGCAAATTCAACTCCGAGAAGCAAGCAACCAAAATTTAAACAACTAGTCAGAGCACGAGAGAGACTACTTTGCATGGAAAATCGAGTTTGTGCTTTGACGAGTTTGTGGAGATTAGTTCGATTTCAGAGCACGAGAGAGACAACTAGTCAGAGCAACGAGAGAGACAACTAGTCAGAGCACGAGATGAAAACAGAGAGCATTAGGCAATAAATTAAGGGGTCTATTTAATACCACCATTGTTTTTATTTAGTACCACCCGCAATAAGCCATGTGTTTCATTTTTACCCCTCTTTTAATTTTCATTCACTTTTTCTCTCATCTTCACTCACCCCTCCCCCCACATCAACCATGTGGCATTCTCTCTCCTCATCTTGACAACTCATATGGAAAAAAAAAAAAAAAATTACATCTCGCTCCGCACACAGGTGTGGCGCAAGCTTACTCCGCACCTAAAAGTGGAGCGAGAATTTTGAAACTTTTTTATGATTTTTTTTTATTTTATTTTTTTGCATATTGCTTCTAAAAGATTATTATTATTATTATTATTATTATTATTATTATTATTATTATTATTATTATTATTATTATTATTATTATTATTATTATAAGCAAAAAAGAAAAAGAAAAAGAAAAAAAACAAGTATTGCTTCTCGCTCAGCACCTGGCGTGGCGCGAGCGCGCTCCGCACATGGGCGTGGCGCGAGCTCGCTCCGCACCTCGGTCTGGCGCGAGCTCGCTCCTTACCTGGGCGTGGCACAAGAAGCGTGATTCCGGTGGTCGACGGTGGAGGAGAAGGAGAGAGATGGGGATGGATGGATGGATGGGAATGAAGAAGAGACAAAGAGAGAGACGTGGTGTTCCGGTGGCGGGCTGCCTCATGATGCTAATCCGCCGGTGGTCAGCGGTGGTCGGTGGGGGTGAGGGATGGTGATGGTTCAGTGGTGGGGGTGAGGGGAAGGTAGTGTTGGTGATTTGGTGGTTTGAGGTGAGGAGAGATGGGAAAATTAAAATAATGGTAAAAAAGGAACACATGGGTTTTGTTGGGTGGTATTAAATAAAAAGTATGGTGGTATTAAGGTGGAACGTGAATTTTAATTGGATTACCCAAATTGGAGCCGAAAACTCGAGAGAAAATTGAATCGCGCGGACCAGAGTTATTACCTCCTTCGTGCTTCATTCTCTCTCTCCTCTGGCTTCATTCTCAGTGTTAATGGAGAAATGAAGGTGATTGCGCGAACCACAGTTATTGCCTCCTTCGTGCTTCATTCTCTCTCTCCTCTGGTTTCGTTCTTAGTGTTAATGGAGAAGGTGATTCGTGAGGAGAGAAATTAGAAAATGCAACATCAAAACTGAGAGTGATGAGCACAATTGTGACTATGAGGGAGAGAGGAGGACAGAGGAGGGGAGAGAGAGAGAGAGGAATTGGAACGAGAATGGAGTGCGAAGAAGAAAAGAAGAGAAAATTACAAAACTGCGGCTTGTCCAAAAATTTCACGACGGGACACTCGTTCTTTCTATTGGGTTTTTAGTGGTTTTTCCAATTTTTGGGCCGGCGGGGCTTCAACCCGTCCTTGTTGAGGTGCAATTACGACGGACTTTTTACCTCATCCTTAATGGGTTGTCGCAAATAACCCTGTTTTTAGTAGTGATAATATCACAAGAAAAAGAGATTGCTAAACGTAAATCTCCAAATTACTAAACGTAAATCTCCAAATTACTAAACGTAAATCATGTTTCCCAAACTACCCTCGTCATATACCACATCCCTAATTTTCATCAATCTTAACATTTCCCCCCTTCTCTCTCGACATGGCTACAGATGCACTGTAAATTGCACTCCACATGATTAACTTCCTGTCTTCCCAATCCTTCATCATTCATCAGCATCAACAAATTCATCATTCATCATCATCAACAATTCACCATCGTCATCATCATCAACAATTCACCATCGTCATCATCACATCATCGAATAACTGTAGCTTTATTCCCAAATCAATTCACTCAAACCCAAAACACTTCCATCAGATCTCCAGTCGCCAGAAGGGTCGGGTCGGCGAGCGAACTCACTGGGGGCAGTCATAGCGTGCAGCGCGTCCACCCTCCGACAACCACCATTGCTCTCTCTTCCTGCAGTTACCGCCCCCACCCACACACCACCACGTCTCACCACCGCTCCACCACCGCTTATATCGTGTGGAGAATGAATAATTAAGAAAATTAAAGTTCAATCAATATTTTTTATTGTGAACAGAGAAGTTTAATTTTTCATTATACTATAATCACTATCTGAATGTCATCTTAATTGTATTAAAAAAATTGCATTGATTAAAGGTATCCATGGTGAATCGCTGATTTAATTTACGTCTTTACAATGAATGAGCAAAAAAACAATTATTTGAGAGAGAGAAGAAGTAAGTTTTCATTCAAATAAAAAGGGCATTTTGGGAACTAATGAGACAAAAAGATTTGCGTTTAGTAATATAAAATTTACGTTAAGCAGTTCGGCAAGAAAAATGTCGTTGGAGAATGATTTGGATGCTTCATTGATAATTTGCCCAAACGTTGAAGAGCTCAGTAGACTTAATTTAGTTCCAGGCCTTCTCAATCCACTTTCACACTTAACAATAAGAGTCAACTAAATGCTTAATTTCAAGTACATGTTCCCAACAACTTATACTTAAGAATTGCAACAATTACAACATCTTAGGAGAATTGTCGTTGAGGATGATATGTTTGAGCAGGTCCAGATGTACGCAACCATTGTTCTTGCTATTACAGACGTTTTTTTTTATTCATAAGTGTCACTATGATTCATAGAACATAAAGTGTGCATGGCATTACCAATCGGGAACTCTAGTTGTAAGTTTAATAAGCAAAAAGATAGGAAACATGTTTGAATGTCTTGGAGAAATTCGAGAGAATCAATGGTGTCCAAAGTAAGACAAATTAAGAGCTTTAAGCGAGGCGATGAACGTCAGTCTTTTTTCAATATCCTCATCAGATGCAGGTGGAGGCTTTGTTGGATCCTTCAAAAACGACTTTGCCTCCTCAAGGTATATGTCCATATATGGAGTGGCATAAAACCTTAACTTATCCACATCACCTCTAACAGAGAAACGTTGGCGAGCATGAGAAGTTAATGAAGCAAGTGCAGTACCATAACACAATACCTTGTAAGTTTCTGATGATTTCATCAACCTCTTGAGGAACTGAACCTCATATATCAGCATTTCCGCTAACGAATCACATCCAACAATGCCCTCAATTATCAATCGAGCATCTGAAAGCCCAATCTTAGCCTCATCTAGGTCGCCATGCTGAGCAATTTCTTGAGCTTTTCCCATCAAGTCTATAGTTTGCTGATATAGCTCCTCCATTTTCACCTCTGGCCTTTCTTGCTCCACAGATGTCTGTGTCCGAGCTACACTGACCGATAGAGGAGCGTTACTCATATATGTGTCCCCAACTCTGTGCAATATGGTTAAATGTTTGTCAGCATATAGTGATAAAATTGTCAAAACCATCGAAGGAAATTTTTTGTAAATGTCAGAACCACTTTTGAACTTAAAATTGCTGGTATTCAAAGATATAGAAGAATAGGAAAACCTCAGTGAGAAGAAGTTAAAGAACCTAAGCGCAGAATCTTATATAAGACGGTTTTAATTATGGTGTGGTAATTTTTATTACATTTTGGGCGAAAAATATTACGGAGTACTTTATTTTTAAGGAACTACTCTATTTTTTAAATATTTTTGGCCGTCGAAGGAAAAGAAATGTTATTTGTCAAACTGTAAGGGGCCATTTGGTTGAGGGTAATAAAATGAATTATTAGGCTAAAATAGTAATGTGAAGTGGTAATGAGGGTAATGATTAATAGGGGGATAATGAAGAAAATGAAGGAAAATGGGGGAATATCATTACCCTATGGGGAGGTGGGTTTCAATTATATCTCAAATGGGGGTAATCATTACCCTCCTTCTCACAAAATCTAACCCCCACTACCTCACATACCTCTCATTTTAGCCTAAAAATCCATTCCATTATCCTTTTAATCATTACCCCCAACCAAACGGTCCCTAAATGTTATATCTTTAACAAAAAATGTTACTTTTTACCCGTAGTACTTCCATAAAGAGATCTACAGAAGATCGACCCAAGGAGAAAAAACGAACCGGGTAGACCCAGCTTAGTCAATAGGTTAAGGTTTCAATTAATGGAGCCCCACAAAGATCCGGGCTCGAGCTATTTGAGGAGAATTAAGATTATGATGATTTAAATTTTAACTAAATATTATTATTGCGAAGTAGTACGAAAGTACCTGTAGGAGGAGCTGATTACTATAACTTCCATAGCTGCCTCTTTAGTTATTGCAGGCAGAAGAAGATTCAGCGTGACTTTACGCTTCTCTTCGATGTAGAGACCGCCAAACGATATCGTTACAGATCCAACACCGTCAATCGACATTGGATAATCTCCAGCTGATAACACTTTGATTTTGGGTTTGATTTCTTGATTTTCAATTTTTGTATTGACTGGTGTGATAGTAAGTTCCAAGTCTTGAGCAGCCACTGTAAGAAGCCCAGCCAAACATTGTGAAAATGCAACAGTCAAGTTGCTTGATGTCAAATTTCCAGCATCTGCAACAGAAAAACTTCCTCCTTTGCTGTTTCGTGCGATGTCATTCAACAGCTACCCGGAAAAACGACAACAGTGTAAAATAGGATCAGAGTTTGCAGGTTCATCCTAAAACCAATTGGCAATAAGAATAGTAGCCCACTTGACTTATATATTGAGATACGTACCTTAGCATCATATTCAGTTCCATAACCGAATGTGTATACAGGAAATTCATTGACCGGAATTGAGTCTACATTACCACGATTCTCATATCCATCAGACATAAGCAAGATGGCAGCGACACGACCCTTAGTAAACCTGCGATCTTGCAGCACCTTCAAGCCTGTTTGAAGGCCCTCGGCGATGTTTGTCGTACCATTCGCCAATATGTTGTCGACTAGACTTATAATTTCCGCTTTACTGCTTGAAGTCATCTGGCGCAATGGGCACAACCTACAGGCTTGGCTCGAGTATGTAACGACCGATAGACGATCAATTGGTCTTAGCTTCCAGATTAAGAATTGCATAGCGATCTTCAATTTGTCTATCATGCCATCTCTTTGCATACTCCCGCTAGTATCTAAGACCGTCACGATATCAACACCGGGTCTGTCGTAAATGGATCCTACTCCCGTCAGCTCCACCAACGCCTTCAAGTTGCTTTCTTCTAGTGGTGACTCTTCCCTGTTGATGATTGACACCTCTATTTTCTCTCCATTTGATGGCTTTGACCCTAAATATGGACATTGTTATCCGAAACGCAAACATGAATAATCCAACGAAATACATATATTCCAATAAGAAGATTTCGATGGTGGATACCACTGGTGTGAACCAAAAAAAAAAAAAAGAGTTTGATTCGGCTGAATCCATAAGCTGAATTTTATGACTAGTGGATATAGTGAAGGTTAACACCTAAAAATCAATTTTGTGTGTGCCTAATCCAAGTTAATTTTCAGTATGTAACAAAAAAAAAAAAAAACTTTGGTCGTTATTTGATACCTGAGTCATCTGAAATATCGAGGAGCTCGTCATCGTCCCCGAAATGCATTTTGCCAAGAATACTAGTACGCCGACGATTGAACCTGCTAACTTATCCTTACTCAAGATCTCACCACTCTTTTTTTTTTTTTTTTTTGAGTGAAAGATCTCACCACTCTTAATCCTACAAAAACCTGTTTAAAATGTTTTTTCGTAATTTTTGGTCAGACGAGGGTCACTTTTTAGTTAAACAAGGTCACGACTTATAATAAGTGATCCCTGTACTGTTATAGTGACCCCATCAGTAGTGGACTCCATCCGTTGCATGAAGATGTTTGCATTTGCTTTTTTACTGTCTGCAATGCACCACTTTGATCGTAGATAATTGTAATTATATGCATATATAAATTATAATTTTTCAAAAGTATTCTTCAAAATGAATCTAACAATAGTATTTTTACATTATAAATCTTTGTATTTTTTCACTAATTCATGGTCGAAGTTTGTGAACTTTGATCTTGAAAAATAAAGTGTAAATATCTTAGTAAAACGGAGGGAGTATAATATAATTCTATTATAATTTGGTTTTCCTTTTTCTTTTCAAGGTCAACTACAATTCTATCACTAGTCGTTGGGACAGACAACGGACCAAATTAAACCAGACTGCAGACCAAAGTTTAATTTAAATTTTTTGGATCAAGAATTAACGGTCCGATTTGCATAATATATTTCACCGACCTTATATCGGACCAATTCAACCAACTTAATTTAAATAGCATAAAGTTGATAACCCAAGAGGTGTTGGTCACTGGTAAATAAGTTGCAACTTGTACACTAAGTCATGGGTTCAAACCTCTTGTGGAGCATCTATACGAATTAATTCGTGGGATACCCGAGGCCGTGCGTTATGAGGTGCCCTTTAGCCACGCCCAAAGAGAAACCAAATCAAAAAAAAAAAAATAGGACTAGCAAAAAAAAAATCAAAAAAATAAAAATTAGCAAAGTCAATAAGTATTATTTTCCCACACACGTTTTCTTTATTCCTTCTGAAAAACTTTCAATTATGTACTTATATTTCTTATCAAAAAAATAATAATAATTATGTACTTTTTTTTTTTGAATGAATAATTATGTACATATATATGCTAATAATTTCATTGATAAATGAGGCCAAAGTAGTTTACAATCATATTAACAGCCACCCTTTGTTTATTTATCATATCAATTAATTCAAATTAAAACTTTTAATTGTATAATGTCACTCCACGGTCTAATTCATAGTCCATGCAATCCGATCCATTAGTCGTTAAATCACAAATTCTTGCCTAATTTAAGATTAGGAAGGACCCTAATCTTATCATTGGGTGACATTAATTGTGGAAGTGGAGGAGGGGAAAGGGGAGAGAATGGTGAGGAAGGAAAGAGAACGGAAGAGGAAGGAGAAAAAGAGTACGAAGGTTCCAACTATTGAGATCATGATGCTTTTGAAAAAACTTTTATGCTCTGCTTGTGCTTTAATTTAGGCTAATCTGGGTGCATGAGCTTTTGGAAAATCTTTATGGCACCCTCCCATTTTGACAATAACCTGATGGTGACCTTCCGCTAACTATTTATGTGTTAGTTAAACAAATTCTACTTCCTATATCCTAATAATTATTTGTGTAAATTCGTTTTCGGTACCATGAGATTTGTGGTATTTATTTTAAGCTACCATCAGGTTTCAATTATACTTACCAGGTGCCATGAAGTTTCAAAATTTTCGTCTCCGCATGCCAAAGACTGGCAATGTCTAAACTCTGTTAAGTGATGATGATGTGTCATCTTTGGCAGCAAAAACAATTAAAAACAAATCGAATCTCAAAAATCCACTCTTTTATGTTTTTCTTGTCAAATTTAAAGACAAAAGTCAAAACTTTTCTCAAGACCCTTCAGGCCTTCATTTCATGGACCTCTTTCCCATCTCTCTCTATCATGCAAATATCCATGGAAGCTGAAACGCTTCTCTCTCTTCCTCTTACTCTCTCTCTATGTAACCAACTTCAGTCATCTATCTATCTAGGATTTGTGGATCCTGTGCCGTAGTTTTCACTTGTTCTTCACTCTTTCTCTCTCTTTTATTTTTCGATACGGGTTGAAATTATCTCGCTCTTGTTCATCAATGTCTCGATCGGGGCCTGAAAAACCGTTGTTCTTCAATTTCTCGATCTGGGCATTTCTTTTTCTTCAATTGGGTTAACTGTTGTTCTTCCATTGTCGAATTAGGCTTGATTTTCTTGTGTTTTTCATTTGTATTTGTATGATGGATGTTATGATGAAGACAATAATATGTTTGTTTTGAATTTGGGGTGAATACACTTGTAAGAAATTCAATTATTCACAGTACCCTCCTCCCTTCTTCTTTGTCAGTTGTTTTGTTAGTAATTCCTTGTTTTTTGGGTCTTAGAGTTCACAATTCACCTTATTTATCCCCCTCTATCTAGATTTTATAATCTTCGCCACCAAAATCGTAAAAAGGCTGTTTTGTGGGTGGAATGGTGGTGGTTCGGTGCCGGGAATTCAAATGGGCGAGTGCTGGGTTTAATGGCGGAAAATCATGGTGATGGCTTTAATGGTGAGGTGCCTGTTGCCATAGGCTGTGGGCGTCTTTATATGTTCTCAATCAATATCATCAGAATAGCGTCACCCCTTAAACGGCATTATGACGGTGATTATGACGGTGTCAGGCCACTGGTATGCGGGAAACAAAATTCAAATACTTCATCGTACCTCATACGGATATTTAAAACTTGAGGGCACTTAAAATAAATAGGAATTTTTGTTGAAAACTAACTTCGTTTTTGTATTTTTTTTAGAAAACTATCTTAGTTTGTAAAATTTGTGTAGAACTACTTTGTTTTCAAATTTTTTTTGTCAAAAACTACCAATTGACAAAATTTCGTGTAACGGGTTAACTTTGCTAGTAAAAGACCTTATTACTCCTCACTTAAATAGGTTGACCGAACTCAAATTCATTTCCCTCTATTTGACCATATTCTCTCTAAATCCCCCCCCCCCCTTTTTTTCTTATCTCAGTCTCTCTCTCTCCTCTTAATTGCTCTCTTTCTCTCGGCTCTCTCTCGATTTTTTGCTGTTGATCTTTCATCTCTTTCTACCTGACCTTTTCCTCTCTGCTCTCTCATCACTTACTATTTCTACTTGTCATGGTAGTGGTTGAATCACCCAAGTAAAAATATTCTCTTTTCATCAATTTATTATTTCCCTAATTTCTAGGGTTTATGGTACCCGAATTTTGGGGTTTTCTTCAATTGCTTTTTATTTTGTAAATTGACTTAGAATAAGTGAAATTAATCCCATAACTTGGTTAATTTGTGCCATAAGTTACATATTTGGTTAGGAATCATGTCCAACTCTTGGAACTCTTCAACACCGTCAATACCCACACATTGCAAACTGCAAACCAGAGAGGCAAAGCAAAAAGTTCACCACTAATCATTTATGACCAACAATAGGCATCTTCCACTGTTTCTTTTGTGTTAATATTCAACCTGCTCCAAAATCTAAGATTTCAGCTTCTAAATGGATTGAGATAGCTGCCTCCCCTCTACTGCTATATTTGGTAGCGGATGTTTGTTACCAAAAAGTTGTTAAAACTTTCAGATTAGCTCAATTTCAATTGACTGCAAGCTTCAAAAATTTGAGAAATAGCAGAGACAAAGAGAGCAGCTAAGAGGAGAGAGAAAGTGAGATAAGGAAAAAAAGGGGGGAAAAGTTTAGAGAGAATAGGGTCAAAGAGAGGGAAATGAATTTGAGTTCAGTCAACATACTTAAGTGAGGGGCAATAAAGTCTTTTACTAGCAAAGCTAACCCCGTTACACGAAATTCTATCGATTGGTAGTCTTTGACAAAATAAATTGAAAACAAGGTAGTTCCCCACAAATTTTATAAACTAAGGTAGTTTTCCACAAAAAGTACAAAAATAAAGGTAGTTTTCAACAAAACAATCCAAATAAATACCCCAAACTTGATGGCACCAGAAACCAATTTACTCTAATTATTTTATATTAGAATTTTTTTGCGACATCCATAACACTACTTTAAAAAAACAATTACCCCCATTAAATTTTTTTTAAGTATGATTTTTTTGAAACAAAATTAAAAAGTATATTTTTACATTATAAATTTTTATACTTTTTCATAAATTAATAGTCATATTTTATAGATTTTAATGATAGAAAGTCCAATATATAGTCATATTTGCGACCCTTATCCTTTCCCTTACGAGTATAATAAAAGTAGACGTCATTAAGATGATTGTTGTAAGATGTTTGGAGTTTGGACGGTTAGTACTGGAATAATATATAGTGAAGAAAAAGTTCGAAAATGAGTTGTTGAAGACTTCCCAAAGTACTAACAATGGATAAGGGAGAGCATGGAAGGACAAACAGGGGTTACACCTTACAATTATATCGTATTTCAAACAAAAATGTTATGTCAAATGTCACCCCATAGATCAAGTGAAGACTAGAATGATACAATATAGATTTCGTATAGATATTTTCCACCACAAGAAATGTGGGAAAATTTTTATTAAACGGAAAGTTTAATTTTGAAGTGTTTATGTACTCCAGCTCCCCTCAAAAAATAAAAGGTGTTTATGTACTCAATGGGTTTTATATAAGATCACGTTTATAAGTAAGTCTAACATCAGCATGGCTAGTAGTATGACGTTAGGTTTGTTTGAGTTGATCTTATGTTGAGGTCGCCTAGTAAGAGAATTATTGAAAAAAGTTTAGTGCAATTATTTCATAGAATGACTAAATTTATTGAAACTTTACCCAAAACACCCCCTTTCAAGTGTGATTTCCTCAAATATACATGATAAACAAATTAATTCTGCAAATAGCTTCGGTTGAAAATTATTTCCCAATATATACATCTTATAGGTTCGGATTGAGGCAAGGAAAATGCGATTTCAACAAATATACATATTTAACAAACTAATTCTCAAGATATACATTATGTTGGATACTAGAATTGCACTCCGACAAGAAAAGTATCATTCAAATTATAAATGCCAGCATCAATCAAATTACACACTTCATTCTGTAGATTGAACATTGAAGGATACCATTGTTTTTGGTCAGGTAGAGAACTTTGTTTATTGTCCCCAGCATTTGCTGAAATAAAAGCAGGAAGATTTTAATTGAATAATCCAATTCATATATGTTGATCCAAACATGCATATTAATTCATATAAAAGCCGAGCTAGAAAGTAAAATAGAAAATTTGCTAACTCCACTACATATAATTTATATGCTTTCTTGTGCAAATCAATATGTAATTGAACGTCTAGTTACAACATTATTGAAGGTAATATTGAAGGCAGAAGATTAAAACATATTGTTACCAAACATATTTTTTTAACAAGCCAAAACATTCAGTAGATTAAAATCACTTTCCTTTTCGGAGTGCAATCCTACATAATGTATATATTGGGAATTAGTTTAGTGTATTTGATGAAATCACACTTGCTTAATTCAATCCGAACCTACTAAATGTATATGTTAGAAAATAGTTTTCAACTGAAACTATTTACGGAATTAGTTTGTACACCCCTTTCAAAATATTAATTTGTTTATTTCTTTTAAAAAAAAATCAACATCATTGGATTCCACCGGTGAATGAGTAATTCAAATGCTTCAAGTATTACTCAATTTTCCTTCAAAAAAGTATTACTCAATTTGGTAGAAGACTTTGAAGTCGCTGAACCATATATATAATAAACTCTGTTTCGCTTTTCAAACCAATATAATATATTGACCATTAATTGTCGGTCTTCTTTTCTGTTCCTTTCATCTTCCCAGTTCCCACCTATCCTAGGACAGAAGATCCTTTGGGGGATTTGTTTAGAGGGAATAACATGTGGGGATTGATAGGCATTGAAAATTAAGATTGTAAAATTTCATGTTTGGTGTTAGGGATGGAGAATAGGGTGTTAGGGATGGGGAATAAAGAAGGAGTAGGGATGGAAATAAAAATGTCTCTTGTCCTATGTTTTTAATCTCATAGAGTCATAGGGGGGCTGGTAATTAGAGGTGAGATAAGGATTTTAATAGTCAAATTACTATCATGCCCACTATAAATGACCGCAGATTTTGTCTACTATTTTATTTAAAGGTATTTTGGTAACTAACTTTACAATCCCCAATCTATTTGCTAATCTAATACCCACATAACAAACAGGGTAGTGAGATTAACTATACAAATTCTCTATCTGCTCAACCTAAATCCCATCCCCATAGTTTCATAATCCCATTCGCACTTACCAAACACCCGTGAAGAAAGGAGTAGGAAACATGAGAGAATTGATAGGTATTTTGAAGAAATTAAATTTGGTTATTCAACTATTTGCTTATATGGTGTTACCCAACCAAGCAATAGAATATTTTCAAACCAATTTGTTACTTTTTTCTTTTCCAAATACTCTAAAATCACTCCCCTATTTTTAACGGTGTATTAGAAGATAACAATGCCACATGATATTACTAAAACACCAGAAAATTCGTGTTCAATCAATATTCATTAATTTTTAATTCCATGTACAACCAAAATTATGGAAACTGCCCGTTTGTTCCCACTTTTAAAAACTGTTTTTCTATCTAAATGAGTAGAAAAGCTAGTTTTGACACTATTACCCTCACGATTGACAAAAGATCAAGATTACTAAAACTATCTACCAAGTCAAGAGCATCATCTACAATTAAATGTAAAAAAGGAGACCCACTAGTAGTCCTACGCAAAGCATTAAAAACAATTAAGCTATCCATTTCAACCACAACTTGATCACATCCATAGACTGATGCCAGTTGCAAGCCACATACCTAGACCTAGCAAACGGGTTATTCGGTTCGGGTACGGTTTGGATCAGTTCGGTTCGATTTGAATTGGATCATCTTTACAATGTGTTTGAGTTTGGTTCGATTCGGAATTATTCGGGTGCGGTTCCTATTCAGTTCATGTTTATTCGGTTCGGTTACGGCTACGGGTCGGATCAAAGACGGGTTCGGGTGTATCTCGGATCGATTATGTTCGGATCGGGTGGCATCGTTTCGGGTCAATGTTCGGGTCTTCGGTTTTAAACGGGTTTGGGTTGGTCTCGGTTTTGCCTTATTCTAAATCGGGTTCGGGTTGAATCAGATCAATTCGGATCTAGTGAAAATCGGGTCATGACACTATCACTCTATAATATGATTAACGGCCTTAATGGTTAGGAGTAATAATTTATTTATAAACCACGATGCTTGTAAGTTATAAATCCGAACATAATTTTTTTTATAAAGATCATATAACGACTCTTATGAATTAGCAGCACGAAAAAAAAAAAAAAACTCTTACAAACTAAAAAGTTAATAATGTGATGTAATATAATTATTATATATTGCAATATACGTCGTCATCCCTAAACCGTTTATAGATTAGTGCATACATATTAAATGCTTCCTCAATTTCTGAATAATAAGGTAATTTAACTTAATTGGTGCATTAAAATGTATATTAAAATGGAGGGAGTAAAAAAAAATACTTAGTTACAACTATTAATCACTATATTTTATAAATATAATCATCAATAGACAGCTATCATACAAACTTCTAAGAAGAAATGTAGCCGCTAATCATCACATTTAACAAACATAAATCAAAATCCAAAATATATATTAATATTAATTTATGATAAAGATAGCGCGAAAAAGTAGAAATAATTAAAAGAACGATTGAACAAGGATTGATTAAAAGAGAGAAGAGATACAACAAAGAGTTTTGGTCCAAAGTTCCAAGAAGATTCCCAGCATTCCTAGAACTCTAAGAATCTCCGAAAATCTCTTTGTAACCTTAATCTATTTCTCCAAAATGAAGTTTAAATC
Organism: Tetragonia tetragonoides; assembly: GCA_038025085.1. Classification (NCBI taxonomy): domain Eukaryota; kingdom Viridiplantae; phylum Streptophyta; class Magnoliopsida; order Caryophyllales; family Aizoaceae; genus Tetragonia; species Tetragonia tetragonoides. The sequence continues at coordinate 35,674,164 of CM076141.1, forward strand.
TTATCCTCGGAAATTTGGCTTAAAAATGAGATTTATAACTAAAATGAGGTGGACATGAGCTACATAAATACCGCTAATGTTTGAGTGTCATTCACAATCTTCACAACACTTGACTTTTGAGATCGTTCGCGCAACAAGGTTGCACATATTGTTTTAAATTTGTTCTCTATACAATAAGGTAAATTAACTGTGTAAACTATAACAAAATATGATAAAACTAATAAAAGAGAAAAAAGTCATCAATTAAACTTGAAAGATATAGGAGTATAATTCACTAAAAACAATACAAAAATACACTTATCAAACTCCTTCATGCTTAACATTTTCTTGTCCCTAAGCAAACCACAAATAGTTAAATCGTGCAAAGAGTGTAGCTTGCACAAATAGTTGAGACTTGAGAGAGACACCCCCCCCAATTGAAGCAAAGATAAAATACTTGGCAAGGACGCAAAAGCTTGAAACCACCAAAGCCAAAACAAGTTAATAAAACCGATGATCTAAAGAAGTTTGCATCAAGTTTGCAAAGCAAATAACCTGTGAGCGCTTTACTGATAACTCGATAATTTCGCTCAAGATCGAAACAAATAAGCTCGATAAACTCTCACTTTAAGAAATGTAAGACACTCAAATCTAGAGATGGCAAAACTCGACCCGACCCGAGATAACCGATCCGATCCGATCCGATCCGTCCGACACCCGAAAATGTAACAATTATCATTATCCGAAACCAACCCGACCCGACACCCCACAACACCCGTTCTCCGAATTGACCCGAAACCGATAACACCCGACCCGAAGTTACCCAAAACCGAAATGAACCCGAATCGACTCTACCCAAAACCCGAATTTATCCGATTCGTATTGACATAATATTCAAAATGATTGAAAAAGCACTAACTGAAGCTTATTATTGAAAATTTTCATATAAAATTATGTTTTTCATATTATTTTCGATTTTACATGCTATGAAACAAGATTTAAATTTGATCTGTTGTGACCCGAAAATCAAACTAACCGAATCCGACTTAACCGAAATCCGAACTAATCTGACCCGAGTTGACCCATAACCCGACATCAGCATAAATCCGAATCAATCCGACTCGACCCAACCTGACCCGATCACTCTTCAAACTCGATATTACCCGAACCCGTAATGACCCGAAACCGAAAGGTCCCGACCCGACTCGCCCGATTGCCACCTCTACTCAAATCTCGTGTGTTTGGGGCAAAATCAATTATCACTCGCGACTCAAAACTCGATGACACCCGGCTATTATAAGCTTGCTATCTTATCTTTGCTATCTTTTAAGATCTTCGTCGCTAGGAGACAACTCCATATGCCTAAATTGGAAGGAATTTTGGGATGCAATGGGGCTCATGGATAGGGTAGGAATTATACTTTGGTACGTGAACTAAGAGCCAAAAAGGCTAGTGGTGGCACAAACGCTCATTAAATCCATGCGCAAAACTAATAGTAATAATAAAAAATTAAAATAAAAATAAAATAGGAGTTCAAGGGTGAAGAACAAACATAAGTCCCAGGACTCCTAAAACCGCTTATTCACCTAACCTATTCTCTCCAAACGTTTCTTCTTCGTTTTTCATTTTATTTATTTCTCATCTTGAGGATAATTTGCAAGTGGTTGATAAAACATGCTCACATACCGTAATGAAGCCAACAAAAGCCACTCAAAAACACATTTCAAAATCAAAATTTTCACTTCAAGGCATGATATCCAACCAAGTACTTTACGTCATCATAACAAACCCGAATGTTAGTCGTCTAGGCGGTCTGCCGCCCAAACACGCTTAAATGTCAATAGGGCAGACGTGGCATGTTTTAGTACCAAAAATGGGTGCAGTTAAAAAAACCAAGTAAGGACATAAGCGTAATTGCCATTTGGTTTAATTTACATTCTGTTGGTGAAATTTTAGAACAAGCATACTTCTTCATCCCCAATCCTTCGCAAACGGCTCTCTAACTCTCCTCTTGCTCTGTCTCTCTCCTTCTGTATATCTCTCCTCCTTAAAACTCCAGCGAAGGCAAGCGGAAAGACAACGAAGAGACGCATCTTTGGTGGAATTGAGGACAATTGGGTTGAAAAAGAAGAGTGACAATCTATAAAAGGTAAGCATAAGTAATTTTATAAATTTCTCTCTCCTATTACAATCAGTAGATCCCCAAATCTCCTTTAAAACCCTAGAATTTGAGTTCAATCCACTCACAAATATTTTCATATTTTCATTGTTTTGTTTGGTTTAATTTTGCAGGCAATTGCGATGTTTTAGTTGAAGGAGTTGTAAAGAACTTCAAATGTGAATCCAATCTAAATTGCCTCAATATTTCCGCTTCTAAAAGCACCAAAGTCAAATTATCAGGTTCGACATATCGAATAAATATCATGTTAGCGTTAGTGAAAGATTTCATTTTTGTATCTAATTGATTTTATTTTGGTTGTGACAGTGATGGAAGATGTGAACCAAAGTAATAATGGCGGTGTTGGTTACCCAAAATCTGGGAAACTGGCAACACTTATTTATTAGGTTGAATGAGTTGTAAGGGTTTCAAATTTGGTAGTTTAGTGATGGAAATTTCTAACTTTATTTTTTTTTTTGCACCAGTTCTTTTCTGGGCTTGTTCGCATATTTCTGGGCATGTTGAAGCTCATCTGAATTTCTGTGAGAGTAATTTCACGATCTGAGGTAAATTCTGAGTTTCCTTTGATAATTCTTGGAAGTTTAGCAGTTTGTTTGCTATTGTTTGTTCAAAATCTGGGTTATTTCGAGTTACTGGTTTTTGTTTGTGTGAAATTGTGAGTAGGAGTGCGGAACTAATTGATTTTAGCTCTGAAATATATGGGTTGTTTTTTTTTATCTGTTATGTTCTACCTTTTATCTGAATTTTGCTGTTGTGGAGTGAATGAGTGGGTTGTTAAGCAGCTGTTGGGGTGAAAGGGTTTGGCTCACCACAACCAGATGTGCTTGTTACTCAAAATTTTCTCTAAATGCTGAAATGTATGACTCTTATGTTTTTTGAGAATAATTTACTTCATATGGTTATTGGCTCTCTCTAATTTATTTGCTTAATTTGCCTTTTTAATGTGGGAATCAATAATCTCTTTTGTCTTCTCATATCGGGTTACAAGTAACAACACAGAGTTTGAAATGGTAGCTTTTGTTCCACAAACTTACAAGAACTAGCTGCTTAGTTTAGCTGAAGACTTGGAAAGATATTTCCTTTACCTGCATTCAATACATCATCTGATGCGTGGAACAACCTAAAAGGTAATATGTAATGCATGATATGTTCTTTGAACTTTGAAGCATAGTATGTACTCTATATAGATCAGATCAAGTACTTCTTAGTGAAGCAATTCTCTGTCCTCCCCTGCCACCTCACCTCTAAAAAAAATGGTCTATGTCTTATGCATAATCGCTCACATTATTTTGCCTTGGATTGACATGTGTGACAATGTTACGAAAGTGGTGCATATTGCTAGCTTGGTATTCATGTTTAACTTGGCTGAATAAGATTTTCATAGTCTTAGGTAGATGTTTTATTCATCTAAGTCAATATTGCAGGTTGATGTTTTTTCTTAGGTGGTTCTTCTCTCTGTTAGTCTTGGTCTGTTGCTAAATACTTACGCAAAATCAGTTATCAATCTCCTTCAACCCGTGATGCCATATATTGCTATGGTTTGCACTTCATTGTGTATTGGCAGTCCTGTCGCGATAAATCGTGGTCAAATTCTTTCTGCTGAGGGTCTTCGATTGATTGCCCCTGTGTTGATATTTCATGCGGCAGCTTTTGCATTAGGATATTGGTTCTCCAAGCTTCCGATGCTGAGGCTAGAGGAAGAAGTTTGCAGGACGATCTCATTATGCACGGGAATGCAAAGTTCGACCCTAGCTAGGCTTCTTGCTTCCCAGTTCCTTGGTAGTAGTCAAGTCGTTCCTGCTGCATGTTCAATAGTTGTGATGACTATCATGGGCCTCAATCTAGCCTCCTTCTGGGGTAGCGGCCTACAGATCAGAAACCTGTGCCGTGTAATGACTCCTCATTTTGGGTCCAAAATTATTAAGGCTCCATGATGCGGCTTGTGGAAGTGTCTTGGCCTAGCTGATGCTTCCCAGTTCCTTGGTAGTAGTCAAGCCGTTCCTGCTGCATGTTCAATAGTTGTGATGGCTATCATGGGCCTCAGTCTAGCCTCCTAGGGTAGCGGCCTACAGATCAGAAACCTGTGCCGTGTAATTACTCCTCATTTTGGGTCCAAAATTATTAAGGCTCCATGATGCGGCTTGTGGAAGTGTCTTGGCCTAGCTGATGCTAATATTGAAATACCGTTATTGACCTATTCAAAGATGCTGTCCAGTTCGTCAATTATCACTATTCTTATGGGAAGTTGTAGAGGGATAAGCAGCTGCAACTTGGTTCATATATTGGAATTTGGAGGTATCATGCTTTTTTGTGTATGCTCAGGCTGTACAGTTAACAAAATGCTAGATAGCTAGTATACCATAGAAATTATTAGTAGTTTGACCTGTATAGAACTCCAAAAAAAACCCAAAAAAAAGGAGGAAGAAAATTAATTTTTGAGTAAATTAAATGGACAGATCGCTCTTTCTCAAGTGATCCCTGATTCATCTAAATATTGCTTTTCATAAAGTCTATTAGCTCTGTAGAGCAATGTGTAATTATGCACATGATGTGGGTTCAAATCCCACATAGGCAATTTGGCAAAACATACATTTTTGGCTAGCAACACTACATCGGCAAACAACCAACTACAACAACAAACAACCATCACAGCTGCAGAACAGACTGCAATTGTTACTCATTACACATATTCTAATGCCTTAGCTACTGCCTAGTAGGGGCTGGCAAGCCTACCCTAACCACGACAAAAGATAAATAAGCACACCTAGTGGCTTCATTATACTCATCAAATTCTGTCATGGAACACCAAGGTGTAACAGCAGAATTCTCAAGAAAGTACAAAAGGCATGTTAGCATATAGAAGTAATACATGTCAAATTTTATTGTTTATCCATCGGAGAAAATTTTCTAATCTATATGATCATTATCACCCAGCACAATAAGTTCTCTAACTTCTGTACAGATACCTATGATTCCAATTGCCCATCCTCAGGCCATTTTCCTAATCGGGTCCCTAATAGGATCTTAAATGCCACAATTATGCGGTAAGAACAAAGTTCATATGACTAGACAATGCTGGAAGATGCACTATAACTAGACCCTTGCTTCTGATTTCCTCAGACAGAAGTACATAGAGAATAGGAGAAAGCCCACACCATTTGGTAAAGGGTCTCACTATTGGCAAGACATTGGAAAACGGTAGGACCTATTCCTGAATAGCATTACTTGGAAAGTGGGCTCTGGAGAACAAATTAGTTTTTGCATTGGCTTGATAACTGGACTGGGGTGGGAGCCCCTAGAACCCTAATTGAAGAACCTCTCATCAGAGGAGAGGAGCTTGTGACCATTGACCATTGTCAATCTGAGTTTGGTTGGGATTTTAGCAAATTGTCCTTTGAGTTGTCCACTGACTTAATCCATAATGTCATTAGACCTGTTTGCCTGGACCCTCAAATCAATGACACCCCTGTCTGTGCTTTCACCTATAGTAGCAAGTTCTCCCTTACTGAAGCTTACCTCAATGTTAAGTCTGGGAAGCTTGATGCACACTCTGATCAGTCTGCTACTCAAAATGATGCTTTTAATTGGGTTTGGGAGGCTGACTACTATCCTAAAATGCACCATTTTTTGTGGCTGGCATACCAGGATAGACTGCCCCATAACTCTTCTCTTTTTAAAAGAACTTTGATTGCTTCTGATGCTTGTGGTTTTTGCCCTAACATAACTGAGGACTCTCTCCACATTTTGAGGGACTGTAAGATGGCTGTGGAAGTTTGGAGACACCATGCTGTCCCTGACACCTTCTTTGATGATCCCCTTATCACTTGGCTCAAGGAAAACCTCAAGGATAGTAGAGAGGTTGAGGGGGGTCTCCCCTGGAAGTTCTTGTTTACCTTTTCTATCTGGGAGATATGGAAGAGAAGAAATATAGCAGTGATTGAAGGCTATACCCAACCTTTTACCAACTGGATCAAAAGAGTAAAATTTGCAGCTTGGGAATTCTATTCTTCCAAGGGCCAATCAACCAGGAAAGAAGGACTTTTGAACCCCCCATCACCCATCATCTGGGAAAGGCCACAAACTGGGTGGCTTAAGATTAACTGTGATGCTTCTTTTGATCGAGATACCAAGGTTGCAGGTATTGCGGGTGTGGTTAGGGACAAGTCAGGGTACTGGAGAGGAGGTTTTGCAGCAAAGACAGGAGCCCTGAATGCGAGAATGGGAGAACTTCTGAGTATAAAACAAGCACTGGAAACATGTATCTCACAAGAATGGCACCATGTCATCATTGCTTCAGATTGTCTGTTTCTAGTTGAGAAATTGTGTAACTCAAATGATGGTTTGGATCATCTGTTTGGTCTTCTTTCTCATTGCCGGCACCTTATGAGCATGATAGCGACAGTGAAGGTCATGTTTGAACCAAGGGAAGCTAACCAAGTTGCGGACGCATTGGCTAAGGAAGCTAGGAAGGAATTGGAGCTAGGGTCCTTTATACCCTTCACCCCTATATGTCTTGTTGATTTACTTAAATATGATCTTTTGGTCTGTAATATTAGGACTCCATGCCCTCTAAGTCTTAACTCCGCACTTTTGTAACGGTTTTGTGAACCTTTTCAATATCTAATACATTTCCTTCCAAAAAAAAAAAAAAAAAACTTACCTTTGTTGGCTCATTACAACTTTGAGTACCTTTTTCATATTGAAGGCAATACCTCTGTCATTTCCATGTGATATAAACAACCATTAATATGTAACCATCAACCGAACTATGATTAGATAACATGCTCAAATGCAAGAAAGTGACATAATTAAAGTCTTTAGTGACAACAATATTCCCCAAAACTACAGATAAAAAAGCCATTCTCTTATAATTAGGGGTGCACATCGGTCTAAACCCGGACCGAACTGGTGGAAAAAGTTGAAAACGGAGACCGGTGACCGGACCGGTTAACTCCGGTTATTTGACCAAATCGACCCGACAAGTCCGGTCTAAACCCGAATCTGATCGGTGAGGACCGGTCTTGGCTCCTTCTTGTTTTTCTGTTTTTTTAAAATAAAAAATGTACCTTAATTTCTTATTTTTTCGGTCCTCGTATACTCCGTCAGTTCTCCCTCTTCAAATCATTCTCCTCTCTCTCTAAATGGCCTCCTAAAAGAAAATTCTCTCTCCCCAAAAGCCCCTTTCAATTCTCTCTCCTCTTTCACTACCACCATAACCATGAAAGACTACACTTACTCGGGCGACTCCTTCCCAAAAACACTGTTGGATTTGCCCTATGAACTAATTATAAGAATTAATAATCGCATTATTGGTTGGACTATGGAAACCGATCTTTATTTAATATGGGTAATCGTAATGTTTTGCTAGAAATCAATTACGGTTTGTGGGCCCGAAAAGAGTTTTGGACTTACTGCCACATTAAGTAAACCAGCAGGGTCGCACACTTAACATGCTCTTTTTATTAGAAGGGTCTAATTCGGATTAGGTCCATTACACACTTAACCTAATCAGCCCTCCTGCCTCCCTATATATATCGTGATTTCTGATCAGTTAGGGTTACACGTGATAATCAGTTTTCACGAAACCCTAACTGTGTGTCATTAGAGTAAGGAGAGAACGGAGGTTGTAAACGGGATCGCTGTACTAGCACACTGACGTGTGGATTCGAGCCTGTGTGTGGATATCAGTTGAGGCACGACATCTGACGTGTTCATCCATACCTAACCACTATTCATCCAACCAGCGACCAAGGAGTGAAGTAGGATTTCGATTTGATATTTAATTATAGTAATCACATGTTTTCTGGGTTAATCGAATTTCTATTATGCATGTATTATCATGTTAGTGGTTAGAAATTCCTTCAGTGGTATCAGAGCACGGATCCGCTTATTTGTGCGAATGATGTTTTATTTTTATGCCATTACAAATCTTTGATGTTTGATATATGATATCTTAGTTCACATGATGTTGAATGGTATGGTATGGTGAATAGTATGGCCCATAATTTTATTTTGGTTTTAAATACCGCTTGCGTGTCGTTTATTTGAATGTAATTATTTAATACGACCTGCGTGTCGTTTCTTTGAATGTAATAATTAGATTATTACTAGCGTAGTAGTGAAACTTTTATGATATAGTTGTTGTAAAATCAAGCTCATGAAGGTCAAAGGATATCATGGAGATGACCACCCAGCTACTATGTGGAAGAAGCAAAGAGTGGAGATTAGATCACCATAGCTTAGGGGGCCATACTATATCACATGTGTTATTATTTATGCTTCCGCTTGTTTACTGTTGATTATATTTATTGTTATGTTTGCATGAAACTCAACTCCATATAATCAATCACATCCCTTAGTAATATTAAGTTAACTTGATGCCTTTCCAATTTAATACACCTATTAGGACTTGGTTCATTAAAATGTGTCTGCCAAAGTAGAGCATCCTTAATTACTCAAGTCTGGTAGGATGAGTAACAGTTACCCATATGTACAAATTGGTTTACTTAATAAGGCTATCAAAACAGTTTTGGGCCTTAAGGCATAGAGTTGGGAGCCGGGACATATGATGTCATCCCAACAACCAGGAGTTGTATGAGATACAATTAGTAAAGGGTTACTTACCTAAATAACTAAGTGTAAAGTGATAAGCCAAAGCTTACTTGATACTTAGGAAATATGGATCTTGGCTCCACTATATTTTGTAGGGATATCTGTCACATTAATATAGTGGAGTTATTTTGTTAAATTATTAACGAAATATTTATGAAATAAGTCACTAAAATCTGTGTACATTTGTTGTAGATAATGTCAAACCCTGCACCATCACACTCATTTTCATTGCGATCCGTCCTTGAGAAGGAGAAACTGAATGGAATCAATTTCTTGGACTGGTATCGAAACTTGAGAATTGTTCTCAAACAAGAGAAAAAGGAATATGTCCTTGAGAAACCAGTTCCCAAGAAGGCTCCTGCTACCAATGCTCCTCATGCTGAGAGGAATGCTTATCAGAAGCTCAAAGATGATTCAATTGATGTCAATTGTCTCATGCTAGCCACCATGAATTCTGAGCTTCAGAAGCGATATGAAAGTATGGAGGCTTATGAGATGATTGAGAGCCTGAAAGGAATGTTTCAGGAGCAAGCACGAACTGAGAGGTTTAACACTGTGTCTGACTTGGTTAAGTGCAAGATGGGGAAAGGAAGTTCAGTTAGTCCTCATGTAATCAAGATGATTGGTTATGTTGAGTACTTTGAAAAACTGGGCTCCCCAATGGGTCAAGAGTTGGCCACTGATATCATCTTAGTGTCATTGACTAACGATTATGATACTTTTGTTATGAACTATAATATGCATAATCTTAACAAGTCATTGTCTGAGCTGCATGGGATGCTTAAACCTGCTAAGCAAAACGTCAAGAAGGACCCAACTCCCAATGTTCAAATGGTTAGAAAAGGGGGGGCTAGTTTAAGAAACATGGTCAAGCTAAGGACAAGGGAAAGGCTATCATGAAGGGTCCGATTGTGAATCAACCCAAAGGAAAGCCTAAGTTCAAACCCTCGTCTGGTCCTAATGATGAAACCAAGTGCTTCTACTGCAATGAGCTTGGGCATTGGAAGAGGAATTGCAAGAAATATTTGGAGGATCTGAAGAAGAACAAGGGAAGTGTTCCTTCAACTTCAGGTAAATGTTATGTTATAGAAGTAAATGTATTTACTTCTTCAAATTCTACTTCTTGGGTATTAGATACCGGATGTGGTGCTCACATTTGTGCAAATGTGCAGGGACTAAAGAGAAGTAGGACTTTGGCAAAAGGAGAAGTGGACCTGCGCGTTGGAAATGGAGCAAGAGTTGCTGCGTTATCTGTAGGAACATTTTATTTAAGTTTGCCATCTGGATTGGTTTTAGAACTCAATAATTGTTATTATGTACTTGCCATTAGCAGGAATATTATTTCTGTTTCCGTTTTGGACTTGGAAGATTTTGTCTTTGTGATTAAGAACAAATGTTGTTCCTTTTATAAAGATGATATATTTTATGGTAGCGGTTCAATGAAAAATGGCCTTTATGTTCTAGACATTAAAATTCCAGTTTATAACATAACTACTAAGAGGCTCAAATCAAATGACTCTAACCCAACTTACCTTTGGCATTGTCGTCTTGGACATATAAACGAGAAACGTGTTCAAAAGCTCCATAATGATGGACTTTTAAACTCATTTGACTTTGAGTCATTTGAGACATGTGAGTCTTGTTTATTAAGGAAGATGACTAAGGCACCTTTCACTGGTCACATTGAGAGAGCAAGTGATTTAATAGGCCTCATACATACTGATGTATGCGGACCATTAAGCACAGTTGCTAGAGGAGGTTACCACTACTTCATTACCTTTACTGATGACTTCAGCAGGTATGGTTATGTCTACTTGATGAGGCATAAATCTGAATCCTTTGAAAAGTTCAGGGAGTTTCAGAATGAAGTACAAAATCAACTTGGAAAAAAGATTAAAGCCCTTCGATCAGATCGAGGGGGTGAGTATCTAAGCCAAGAGTTCGATAGTCATTTGAAAGATTGTGGAATTGTTTCACAACTCACCCCTCCAGGTACACCTCAATGGAATGGTGTATCGGAGAGGAGAAATCGAACTTTGTTGACATGGTTCGATCCTTGGTTTTAAAAAGCGCGAGGCGCACCGAGGCGCAAGGGGGCCGAAGCGACGAGGCGAGAAGCGCGAAGCGAAAGCGCACGCCTCACGTATGCGAGGCGCATTTTTATTTAAATAAATTTTATAATTTATAAATTAATTTTTACACATTTTTTTCTTCACAAAACACATTTTAAATAACTTTTATCATTTATTTTATATTTATTCTACAAATTTAATATAAGAAATAGACATAAATTATAAAAATTAAAATATGTGAGTCATTTGATGGTGTAGGAGCACAAATTTAAGTGTTTAACAGTAATACGATATGGGTATTTGGTATTACAGCACATATGCGAAGCGAACATCTTTAAATAAATATTTTAATTTTTAACTATATTTTTACATAATATTTTCGACTTAAAACAACATTTTTTAAAATTTTATTTAACTTTCTGAATATATTCCTTAAAAAGGAAACCAAAAAATGTGTTTTTTAATAAATGGTAGTGACAATTTATAAATTTTAAGAGGGAAAAGTAATAATAAGTTGTGGGTCAATAAGTTGTGGGTCAATAAACTTAATGGTCAATATAAATACTCCATAGTTGACTAGTACTGGCCCAGGAGAGAGAAGAGAGAGAAGACGAAGAGAGAAGAGAGACGAAGAGAGAGAAGACGAAGAGAGAAGAGAGACGAAGAGAGAAGAGAGAGAAGACGAAGACAGAGAAGAACGAAGAGAGATCTCCGGCAGCCGGCAGCCGAGCACCTCACGCCGGGATCGTGCCGAGGGGCTCGCCTCTCCAAGTCGATCACAAGCCCTAACCTTTCATTCTTAACTTCTTCTCTCAGCTCTTCAATTCGCAGATCTAGGTTCTAGGGTTTTGAGATCAAACCCTAAATTGAATTTGGGTCTCGATTTGTTCTCAAATTTTTTGATTGGGTTGATTTATGGAAAGAATCTGAGGACAGCAGTGGACAGCACTGGAGTCGCCGGAGATTCGCCGGAGAGAAGCTAGGGTTTTCTTCTCTTTCTCTCTCTTCGTTTTCTTCGTTTTCTCTTTCTTCGTTTTCTTCGTCTTCTCTTTCTCTCTCTTTGTTTTCTTCGTTTTAATCTGGATCTGCTGTCACGTGCTTTTTTTTTTTTTTAGTTGGGCACATGATGTGCGCCTCACGCCAGGAAGCGGCCGCTTCTGGCTGAGGCGCGCTTCGCCTTGAGGCGACCAAAAAGCCCGCTTTTTGGTCGCCTCTTGAAAATCACTCCGCTTTGGCTGGCTGAGGCGTTTTTCTACGCGCCTGAGGTCGCCTCGCGCTTAAGCGCGCCTCAGGCGCGCTTTTAAAAACCAAGGTTCGATCAATGATGAGCCTTACTAGTCTTCCAATATCTTTTTTGGGATATGCTCTTGAGACAGCCGCGTTCACACTTAACAGGAGTCCATCAAAATCAGTAGAAAAGACACCGTTTGAGAAATGGACGGGAAAAGTTCCCAGCTTGACTTTTCTAAAGATTTGGGGTTGTGAAGCCTATGTAAAACGTTTACTTTCTGATAAGCTTGACCTAAATCTGATAAATGCTTCTTTGTGGGATATCCTAAAGAAACTAAAGGATATTACTTTTACCATCCCACTGACAACAAAGTGTTTGTGGCTCGACATGGTGTCTTCTTAGAAAGAGAGTTTCTTTTTAAAGGAACCAGTGGGAGTAAAGTACAACTCGAAGAGGTTCGAGAGCCACAGGAGAGTACTCCAATTTCTGAGGAGACTCAAAGTAGTTTACAAGATGTTGTAGTAGCTACACCTGTGGCACCATCCCCTCGTAGGTCTGAAAGAGAGCGCCGAGAACCATTAGATATGGTTTCTTGGTGATTGAATATCGTCATATATTATTAATAGAGGATGACGAGCCTATGACCTACACGGAAGCAATGATGGGCCCAGATTCCGACAAATGGCTTCAAGCCATGAAATCTGAAATGGATTCCATGTATGAAAACAAAGTATGGACTTTGGTAGACGCACCTGATGGCGTAAAAACCATTGAGTGTAAATGGGTTTTCAAGAAGAAAATTGAAATGCATGGGAATGTTTTATATTCAAGGCACGATTGGTGGCAAAAGGTTATAATCAAATTCATGGGATAAATTATGATGAAACCTTTTTGCCCGTCGCAATGCTTAAATCCATTAGGATACTCCTTGCCATTGCTGCATATTATGACTATGAGATATGGCAGATGGATATGAAGACAGCTTTCCTTAATGGAAACCTGGAAGAGGATGTGTACATGACACAACCCGAGGGCTTCACATCACCAGGAGGAAAGGTATGCAAGCTTCAGCGATCTATTTATGGATTGAAGCAAGCATCCAGGAGTTGAAATCTTCACTTCAATGAGGCAATCAAAGAGTTTGATTTCCTTAGATGCGAAGAAGAACTTTGTGTTTACAAGAAGGTTAGTGGGAGTGCTGTGGTATTCTTGGTCTTATATGTGGACGACATATTACTGATTGGAAATGATATTCCTACACTTCAGTCAGTCAAGGCCTTTTTGGGAAAGTGTTTCTCAATGAAAGACATGGGAGAGGCAAGCTATATCTTGGGGATTAGGATCTATAGAGATAGATCAAAAGGACTCTTGGGCTTAAGCCAGAGTACCTATATAGATAAGGTGTTGAAAAGGTTCAACATGCAAGATTCCAAGAAAGGTAATCTTCCCATGTCACATGGCATAACTCTTAGCAAGACTCAGTGTCCTTCGACACAAGATGAGTGAGATCGCATGAGTAGAATTCCTTATGCTTCTGCTACAGGTTCTATCATGTATGCCATGATGTGTACTCGTCCTGACGTTGCTTGTGCTTTGAGCATGACGAGTAGATACCAATCTAATCCAGGTGAAAGTCACTGGATCACAGTCAAGAGCATCCTCAAGTACTTGAGAAGGATTAAGGATGTGTTTCTTGTCTATGGTGGTGAAGAGGAACTCACTGTAAGTAGTTACACTGATGCAAGCTTCCAAACGGATAAGGATGATTCCCGATCGCAGTCAGGATTTGTATTCATTCTTAATGGAGGAGCAGTTAGTTGGAAGAGTTCCAAACAAGATACAATTGTTGATTCTATAACAGAAGCCGAGTATATTGCTGCTTCTGAAGCAGCAAAAGAAGCAGTGTGGATTCGAAAATTCATCATTGAACTTGGGGTGATACCTAATAGTTCGAATCCAATGGACCTTTATTGTGACAGTAATGGGGCCATTGCATTGGCGAAGGAGCCTAGGGATCATCAGAAAACTAGGCATATACTCAGACGTTACCATTTGATACGAAGCTTTGTACAAATGGGAGATGTTAAGGTGTGCAGAGTATCATCGGAAATGAACATTGCTGATCCGCTGACTAAGCCTCTACCACAGGATAAGCATGAGCGTCATACTATGACACAAGGACTTAGATTCATGAATGATTGGTCTCTGTCCTAGTGGGAGGTTTATTTTGTGACTTATGTTCAATTTATTTATTGTTGTCCCAATGAATAATTTATATGAGGTAGATCACCAAGTATGTGACTTGATTGTGAGACTCTATTGTTATAAATATAATTATTCTAATTGTCCGTAGTTAGTTATCATTATTTGTGGGAATTTGATAACTATTGAGGCTATCATGTGGATTGATTGATGACCAAGTTTCACAGGTCATGATTATGAGATATGAAATTGATCACATGGATAAGTGTTAGAGAACATTGCATTGGACCGACCCATTTCAAAAACATTGAAAGGATTGTTATATAAGTGTGATCAATGTTTTTCATATGCAACTTTTAATTTGATCCTTTGACCTGAACTCACCATGGTTTCCTACATGATGTTTAGCATATCTTGATATTATCAAACGTTAATCCTTAATCGGATGACTATAAAGATAATTGAATGATGTGTTGTAAGTCATGCGGAGGAATGTGAGTGAGCAAGATGGGATTTGTCACTCTCATATAACGGGAGTAAGATATCTGTGGGCCCCTCGATGAGTTTAAACTGTGAAATGCATGGCCGTGCTCAAATGGATTGAAAGTCAATCGTTTGTTTTAAACAGTTTAACTGCGGAATCGAGAAAGTCATAATTGAACTATATAGGGATGACACTACTCCTTCCTTATGGTCAATTTAGGTATCACATGACAAAGGGATCATCGATGTATGATTAGCTATAGTGCAAGTGGGAGATTGTTGGATTTGCCCTATGAACTAATCATAAGAATTAATAATCGCATTATTGGTTGGACTATGGAAACCGATCTTTACTTAATATGGGTAATCGTAATGTTTTGCTAGAAACCAATTACGGTTTGTGGGCTCGAAAAGAGTTTTGGACTTACTGCCACATTAAGTAAACCAGCAGGGTGCACATTTAACATGCTCGTTTTATTAGAAGGGTCTAATTCGGATTAGCCCATTACACACTTAACCTAATCAGCGCTCCTGCCTCCCTATATATATCGTGACTTCTGATCAGTTATGGTTACACTGTGTGTCATTAGAGTAAGGAGAGAACGGAGGTTGTGAACGGGATCGCTGTACTAGCATACTGACATGTGGATTCGAGCCTGTGTGTGGATACCAGTTGAGGCACGACATCTGACGTGTTCATCCATACCTAACCACTGTTCATCCAACCAGCGAGAAAGGAGTGAGGTAGGATTTCGATTTGATATTTAATTACAGTAATTACATGTTTTCTGGGTTAATCGAATTTCTATTATGCATGTATGATCATGTTAGTGGTTAGAAGTTCCTTCAAACACAACCCAAACCCCCACCACCAACTACCACCCCAAATCGCCTGAGAAAGAGCGAGAGCAACAAGATCTCCGGCGAAGAAGTCTTCTTGTTGAGAAGGATAACGATGACGAAGATGATGATGTCAATGATAATGACGATGAGGATGAGAATGTTGATGAAAATGAGGTATTTGGATAGATATAATTAATTGAAAGGTTTTAGATGGTTTGAAGCAATTTTTGGGGAAAGTGGTTAATTGTAAGATTTATAAAGGAATTGGGATTTGAGAGTGAGAGAGAGAGAGAGGAAATTGTTGGTTGGATATTGGCGAGATCTAGAAACTGAATATTGAAACTCTTTGGCTGGATATGAGAAGCAAAAAAAATTAAGTGCTGTGCATAAAGTATTGTACGAACAAAATGGAAAAACAAAGTCAAAACCCTAAATTTTAATTTTTTTTTTATTATAATATAGAAAGAGCGTACCGGTCCAGTCCGGTCCAAATACGAAGACCACCGGGTTTTGGACCGGTTGGACCGAGAACCGGACTTAGCTAAAATGCGAATCGGTGATCGGACCGGCTACCTCAGGTCCGATCTGACCCGGTCCGGGTCGATCAAAAAACCGACGTGGACCGATTTATGTTCAGCCCTACTTATAATTAGGGTTATATGGTAGCAATACTTACTCCACTGCTAACTCAAAGGAAAACCTCATTTCTGCTTAGCTGTACTTTCATGCAAATCACGCCTGTTAGAAAACAGCATACAAACTGTAAGAAGTGAAAGTGACTAAAATTTTTGGCTCAAAGAACACATTTCGGTGACAAATATTCAGCAAACTAACATGGACACACTGAATTATAAAGACAACACCACCATTCAAGTGACTTAACAACCTCACACACCAACTAAGATAGCCTATGTGGGATTCGAACCCACATCTTTCGAGTTCTACCAATTGAGCTAATAGGCGTGTAAGTCCTAATATTACACTGGGTAACTAGAAACACCAAGGAAGTTAACTACAAAAGCAATTAAAACACTGAAATGGTTGATCTTTATTTGCTTATACATGGCAAACTAACATGGACCATTCAGTTATAAAGACAACACTTTAAGTGATTAAAAGCCAATATTGAAATGGCCTATGTGCAATTTGGGTCTTTTATTTGTGTAATTGAGTGCTGGAATTTGTAGAATAGACGGAGCTAGTGTTTTGGTTTTTCTTTTGGGATAAGTAGAGTATTTTGTCATGTGAAACTTTCAAACAATTGGGAAGGCAAACCAAGTAATCTTACTAATAAGCAATAGTCAATTGCAACAAATTGGATTCACCTTTATCAAACAATTACATGAAAAGGGAGCAGACATTGCTCACAGTTAATAGCAAGGACAGAGCTTTCTTACTTGTAAATTGACAGAAGGACAAATTTCGTCAATTACTTGTAAATTTTGACCAAGAGCATATCATTAAATTAAAAGAACTTCTTAAAGCTGGAAACTCACCTAATTGAATTTAAGCCCTATCTGTACAAAACCATAACACAATTCATGATACTACCAAATCAACCAACAATTTACTAGTATATAAAAACCCAAATTTGAGTATAGTGAAGCAAATCTATAGCAAATTTAACTAACAAATTCAAGCATTTCGTTTTTGAAGTGTAAAAAAACTAAATTAAAATTATTAATTACCTCCAAAGGTGCTCCACTTGGAGTTGGAGACTATGGAGAGTGACCAGAAACAATTTTCAAACTCATATGGCGGTGATTTGCAATCTGTCCTGTTTCTTCAGATTAAGAAGATAGAGATTACCAAAGAGAGAGAGAGAGAATGAGTTTTTATTTTTCTTCTTTTTAGTTAATTATGCTTCATATTTTGCCCCCAACAAAGCTTCTTGTGGAAGATTCACTACTTTGATAATTTTTGTACTAAACACCTGCCACGTCTGTCGCATTGACTAACAACTTCCTAAACAAATGAGTCATCTAATATATATATATAGATAGATTTCTGGGTATAAGCGTTGGTGAAGTGACAAGTGTCACTCTTCGGTTGGCTTATACCCAAGTCATTAGTTAAAATTTATTTTTCTTTTTTTAGAGGGGTTATGATTAAATAGTTAATCAACATTAATGATGCAAATTAATAGGAAAGGTCAATAGTTTGAATTAAATTTTTGGCATAATTTAGGTAGTTAATAATATAAATAATAAAGGCACTTTAAAAATGATATAATCGTATCAATTGGTACACTATAAATATAAAAGATATTAGTTTATCATTTCTTTTAATTATCTTTACTGGTTTATTTTTTAGCATTTCATCTTTTGCTTTTCGATTAAAAATGCACATGTTAAATAATAAGTCAACCGACTATGTATCGTTTAACTAAAATTTGTTTATTCGTGGGTCAAATTGGAGGTTATGTCACAAGTGACCAATTGACATGCGACTAATATTTGTGAGGATAAGCGCAAGTACTGTGGCAAGAGTTACATTTTTAGTTACCTTTTTTACCCTTTTTTGTACTATAACTTGGGTCACCATTTTTTTTGAATTTTATATTTGTGGGTATGCAAGCATATCTAATCCCTATTTGTATGTATACGTGCACTAGATAATGTAACAACAATTATATTTTAAGTTACCATTTTTATTAAGATTAATGATTGTGGTGATTTGTGCGTATTTTATAAGAGTTAGCAATAGTAATATGACATGGCAAGTGATACGTGCCTAATCTTAGGGGGATAAGCATAGGTAATGTGATAAGAATCACATATAGAGTCATGATTTTTTTTATTAAGTTTTACATTTACAGGTTTAAGAGTAGGGTACATTGCAAGCTAAGTGATGTTTGACTGATATTTGTGGGTAACATGTGAGTAAGTGACTAATCTCTATGGAATTACACCCTAAAAAATTAATTATAGAATAATTGTAATGTAAAAAGGGTGTACATTTAGTCACCCTTTTTTTTATTATTAATTCTATATTTGTGGGTACAAGTACCGATTACGTGACAATTAACATGCAAGGAATATTTATAGGAAAAGTACATGTAATGTATAGACATTAAATTACATGCTTATTATGCGTTATCTTTATAGAGTTATGTGTACTTTATAAAAAAAATTATAACCTAATATAGAAAATAATATATAGAGATAATTTATGCATATGATATATTTACCCATTTTAGTGGCATGATATTAGTGGTCAATCATGTAATATCTGCTAGTTTTATAGTAATTAAAAAATAATAATAATAAAGAAAGAAAAAGGAAACAAGCAGTACATTAGTAATGTAGCAAAAGTGAAACCCACGTATATGTTAGTATTGGGGTCCAATTGGAAACTGAGGAAGAAAACCCATACCTGAATGTTATATGTCTGTCGCCCAGACACGCTTAAGTGTTATTGCGGTAGATGTGGCAACTTTTAGTACAAAAAACTAGTGAACAGTAATAAAACCCAACAAAGGGTATAAGAGTAATAGCAAGTATTTTTTTTATATCCTGATGAAATTTTAGAAGAAGTTTCTTCCCCAAATCGAAATCTCCTTTTGCTCTCTCTCTCCTCTTGCCTCTTGCTCTGTCTCCTTCTGTATCTCTCTCCTCCTTAAAACTCCGGGGAAGGGACGCGGAAAGAACAGCTATGAGACGCATATTTGGTGGAATTGAGTTCAATTTGGTTGAAGAAGAAGAGTGACAATCTATAAAAGGTAAGCTTCCTAAGTAAGTTAATAAATTTTTTTATGCCCAACAATGATCGAAAATTAGTTGTTGAAAACTGGTTAAGATAGATGATATTCAGATGATATTGAAATGAATTGTTGTTTAGTTGAAAATTAGTTGTTGAAAATTAGGGTTTTTGAGATGATAAATTAAGGGAAATAAAATTGAAATAGAAATGAAGTTGTTGTTAGTTTATAAGTATTCTTTGCCCCCAATATCTATGTTTGGAAATGTGTATAACTAAGGTATAGAGTTAGGGTGAAAATGGCAAATAAATTGTACTGTTGATATGATGAATCTGATTTGAAGAATTCTGATTTTGTTAGTTTATTAATTTATTAATAGTTGA
Source organism: Tetragonia tetragonoides (assembly GCA_038025085.1). NCBI lineage: Eukaryota > Viridiplantae > Streptophyta > Magnoliopsida > Caryophyllales > Aizoaceae > Tetragonia > Tetragonia tetragonoides. The sequence continues at coordinate 35,693,848 of CM076141.1, forward strand.
AGTTTATTGATTAAGTTGAATTGTTGATAAGATAGTTGAAATTTGATAAGATAGTTGGTGCAACATAATGAAAGTGATGTTTATTTAGGTTATTGTTCATAGTGAAAAATAAATAGGATTATCTGGTGATTGGAGACAAATTGAAATGTGGATCTATATTTAACAAAGAAATTGATTGAATGAGTGATATTGTGTTTATGAAGTTAAAGTGGTAGTAATAGGTTTATATAACAAGAAATAATAGTTGTTCGGATAGTTGAAAATGATAATTGTTTGGTCGATATGATTATCGTACAAGGTAAATGGATAGTGAAGAGGAGGAATGTATCATGGAGGAGGGTGTACTGTCAGATTCATCATCTTCTGGTAATGGGAGTGATAATGAGTGGGAAGAGGATGAGAGTGAGTCAGAATTCAGTGGTGATGATGCTAATGATGAGGAAGATGAAGTGGATGAAGGTGATAAACAGGATGTAGGTTTGGGGGATGACGAGAAGGAGGAGAGTAAGGAAGAATCTGAAAAGATAGAGGAACTCCAAGAAGGTAAGACTTCTGATAATAGTGACGATGTTTTGGAAAGCTTGCAACAGTATGCTAAGAGGGTTGGTTTTAGTTTTGTTAAATATGGGTTGGCGAAAAACAAAGATAGTGAGATAAGGCATAGATTATTTGCATGTCATAGGTACGGTAAAAGGGTTTCAAAGAGTGAAAAAGGTGAAAGACAAAGCCATTGCTAGGATGAATTGTAAAGTGAAGGTTGGAGCTAGTAGGCTTGGTAATGGTAGATGAAAGCTGTCAATGTTGAACCTAGAGCACAATCACGAAGTTTGTCCATCTAAATCTAGACACATAAAGCAACAAAGGCATCTCCCCGATAGGGAGAAGAATAGGTTGGAGTTCTTAAAAGGTGTTGGCATACCTCCTGAGCAGTGCACAAAAGCAACGATAGCTGAGTATGGTAGCCCTAAAGAGATGCCTTGCTTAGAATAGGATATGCGCAACCATATTAGTAAGCTAAGGAGATCCCGACTAAAGGCAGGGGATGCAAACTCGGTGCAACAATTGTTCTTAAGGTTGCAAAAGCGTAACCATGGATTCTTTTTTGACAGAGATGTTGATTCAAACCGGTGCATAAAAAATGTGTTTTGGGTAGACCCAAGATCCGTAGAGGCGTATAAGGAGTTTAGTGATGTTATTTACTTTGATATATCTAATGAACAAGTACAAGATGCCATTTTCCCTATTTGTCAGCGTGAACCACCACGGGTAGGTTCATATTGTTCGGATGTGCTTTGATATGCAATGAAATCGCTGCTAAATTTGAGTGGTTATTCCGAACTTGGTTGTCCGCTATGGGTGGGATTAAGCCCAAAGCAATAATAACTGATCAATGTAGAAGTGAGAACTGTATTTCCAGATGCAAGACATAGGTTCTGCTTATGGAAAATATTGATGAAGTTTCCAGACAAATGCAAAGGTCATAGGAGGTATGATGAGTTATTGACAATTTTTAATAATGTGGTGTATGACACGTATAGGGTGGAAGAGTTTAGGGGGCTTTGGGCTACCATGGTTGAGGAGTTTAAGTTGAGAGGAGGGCGTAAGCGTAGTCTTTGGTTTCGTAGTCTATATAGAGATTGTGTTAAATGGGCATCTGTGTTTGTGAGGGATCAATTCTGGGCAGGCATGTCGTCTACCCAAAGAAGCGAGAAAATAAACTCATATTTTAAACAGTATGTTCATAACAAGACTGCCCTCAAAACATTCATTTATAGGTATGAGACAGCTTTGGCGAATAAGATTGAAAATGAGGAATTGGCGGAGGCATCTTCCATGCATAGCGCATTACCCACTAGAACAAAGTTTGGCATTGAAGAGTTAGATACCAGGAGGCATATACTCACAGACTATTAAAGAAAGTCCAGGTTGAGATGATGGAAATGTTGTATTTAGAGGTCGTGGTTGTGACAGAAGAAGGGGAGTTATGTGAATATAAAGTAACTGAAATAGAGGAGGTGGGTGGTGGACAAACAAAGAACCATGAGTTTATGGTCACCTTTTATACCATGAGAGAGGAAGTGGAGTGTGTTTGCAAAATGTGGAGTTGGAAACAAATTTTATGTAAGCATGCTTTGAAGGTGTTTCATTTTAGGAGGTTGATTTACTACCCTTGAAATACATTTGTCCGAGATGGAGGAGAGATGTAAAAAGATATTATACAACCTTGAAATTAGTTGGGGTTGGTGGTAAGTGGACTATTGAGTTGGAGAGAATGCGCAAGTTGGAGAGGCAATTTTATGTAGTTGCCAATCGTGCTCTTGACTCGGACAAAAAGTGCATGTACTTCTTGGATGAAGGATGTAATGAAAAATTTTGAAGGGGGAAGAAGTGCGTCTAGAAGTAGAGGTGCTGAAGCAAAGAGCGTTGCAGTAGAGTAAGTTGATGGTGAAATGGAAGCAGGGGAAACATATTTGGTTCCCGTGGTTGTAATTACAAAGGGGAGACCAACCAAAAAGAGGATGATGAGTTCAACTGAGAAAAACAATAGAGGAAATGTGGGACGGTCACCATCACCGACACCGTCATCAAAAACTTCCCTGTCACGTAAAACAGGGGTCAAGAAGCCTAAATCTACTAAGGTGAAAGGAAGAAGGGGGCGACCCAAAAAATCTAATGTGAGTGTTGTTTGCATTTATCAAATAACTAATCATAATAAGCCTATGTTAAATATCCCTAATGTACTATATTTTCACAGGTTATTATAGTTGGGTCGGATTCGGTTGGTGCAACTAATTCCAGTATATCAAAGGTTAGCAAGGGTAAAGCAACAAGTGAAACCGTCCCCGAACTTGCTTTGGTGAGTGATATTGATTAATTATAGTAAGATGTACTTATAAAGGTGGTGGAGTGGGTAATTAACATATGCTATGTAAATCAGTGCCCATGTGATACGGATACTAGTGTTGCGATTGATGGTGTTCAAAGTTTGCCAAACACACAAATGTCTCAACAGGCAAGCAAGAACACCATTACTGAATCCCAAATTACCCAAGATATGGTAAGTCCAATATATGTGGATTCATATACCATGTCATTGAAAAAAATATTATTGCTTAAATAAGAAGTTTACTTTGACAATATAGGTACATTGGGATCCGCCGTCTATCCAAACATGTATGCCAATGGAAGTATTCCTACCAAAACTGAATAATGAAAAAAGTTTGGGTGAAGGAGATGGATTGGTATACATTTAAACTTACTACCTACCTAGTGAAATGAGTGAATTGATGAGTGTGTTGGTTGTCTAATATATTCATATATTCATTTTAGGTTACGGGCGAAATGATGGGGATGGTGAACGGTGAAATGATGCCTATCAACACTCAAGTTGTCAATGGTCAACTTATGGCAATGATAAATGGGCAACCCATGATTCTTGTTCCAAATACTAAAATGGATAAACTAAAAGAGTTAATGCAAGGCATCAATTGTCCGTCACCCGGACAAGAAGGAGCAACTATTGATATTGATTGACCCAATTCAAAATTGAAGTATTGGAGGTCACCTATTTGTAATTAACTATTTGAGTTTTGGACCTAGAAAGAATGTATGACAAACTATTTTGGGATGGGATATTTCCCCTTCTTAGTTGTTAATAGTAGTGATCATGGAATGATTTAGTTCAGGTAGAGGTGATATAGTTGGGGTGGTGAAGAAATATTGAAAAAAAGTCTCAATCAACGATGAGGTCCTAATACATGCTGCAAGTGAAAGAGAATTTAGTAATAGCTTTCCACGACAAGGTCGTGATGCATACTATAAGTGATAGAGATTTTAGTAATAGTGTTCCATGACCTGGTCGTGATCCATTCTGCAAGTGAAAAAACATTCCACTAATTCATCACTCCATTCTTGCTACATGTGAACTAATAAGCAGTGGTGATTCATTGTAAATGAATTCAAGATCCGATAGTATCTTACATTTGAAAACATAATAATCATCTATTACACACATCAATAAAATTCCAAATTTAGATAAAGTTTTATAACTGCGGAAAACTAACAACGTGCTACACATAAACAGCCTATGGTTTGATAGCGCCGACGTCTTGAAAAACAAACAATCTACTGCATTCACTTGTCTCCATTGGTAAGCATTGCAGCTCCATACCTGGAAGGCAAACATAATAATCTTTAGTCCTAATTCCATAGTGTTAGAATATATAGAAGAAATGTAATATAATTTAAGGTTTTGGAAATCACACCGTTGAGCCGGGGGAGGACCAAAATGTCCTTCAGCTTGATGCCAACCATGAAGCACATTCAAAGTATAATCAATGTCATCTATACGTGACTCCATAGTTTGCTGGTTCATTTGGATATCTAATAACATGTCACGTTGGTGTTGTAGCAGTTGTAGTATCCCATTGAGTGGATCATCATTCATCGGAAAATCAGTTAGGCCGTTAAAAATGCTAGGCTATTTCACCTTGTCTTGTCCATTTTTACTACCCATCTCAACCCTTTCTACTTCAACATTATCATCATCAGCCGGCAGCATCTTCCAATTTCTAATATATCGAAGGGATGTTCTTTTGTAATTAGAAATTGTAATTGTGTCCCCTCCTTTAATTTTCATTTATAATTTTCCACATCTTTTGACATCCATTTCATACAAAATAATGATTCTAAATCAATTCGAGCCTTTCCAATCACCTCTTCATCAACGTTCTCTACACCATCCTCATCCAGTCTACAATGAGCTATTATAGGGGTAATCAACCCACCAATAACAATGTCACCATTTTTTTTGGCAACACTAGCGAGATGGTTGGCTAGAAAAGCTCCTGTATTGAACTCTATACATTTGATGGCACAATAGAAAATGAAAATGTTCTTTTGAGTGACATTTCCATCATTTCCCCCACCCCATCCAAACAAGTTAAGAGACATCATTCTATGCAAGTACCGCAAGCAAGGGTTTCTTATTAATATTGCTTTAGTTCCCTTTCCTTCGTACCTTTCTTTTTGTCATTTTTTTCGAAACTAAAGTCTCACAAAACCCGGAATCCTTATCGGCTTTATAACCCCATGATTATGAGTCCCATATACTTGATTCAATGTTTCCAAATTCCACTCATAATCTTTATTAAACAACGTAAATTTTATTGTCATTCTACTTTCATCCTCTTTAAAATTCACTTCAATGGAATTTAGGAATTCAAGGGTAACTCTTTTATATGTCTTATATTTCCTTCCCATAAATTTTTTTCACTCAAGTACAAGTAACATGTTGCTCAAGTCTTCGTAAATTCCCAACACTTTCACGGCATCATCATCTATATATCTAGTTGTCAAAATTTTTCGATTTTCTAGTCTTTCAAAATTAACCCGTTGTACCACATCTCTATACACAACTCCCAAATGATTAGGCTCAGATGGGTACTTATCATTCCCCTTGAAGTTATTTGATCCTCTACCTTGTGTCATTGTTGGCATTGTTAGGAGTACAGTATTAGTTACAATTAAATCACCTGACACCAATTACATGTCACTAATTGGCCTCAACTAAATACGGGTTTTGTCTTGATAACATGCATTTGAAATATTGTGAATGCTAAAAAATAAGCAATCATAACGATATTCTACTTGTGAGACAAATGAAATTAGTGAACTATGTACATCAAAAGTAGGAAAGGGAAATTTAAACATATTCGAAATTTTTTTAATTTATTATCATAAACTACAAAATAATATGAAATTATCGATACCAATTTTAGAAGATATTTAAATTTTCAGAAATATAGACTAAAAGTAGTAATAATGAACTACTCTTAGGTAAAAAAAAAAAAAACTAAAATTCTTGACTTACCTACTACGTACTATATAACACCTATAGAGTGGGTTAGTTTCCTTCTTTTATTGCATTTTCGAAATTACAACAAAATATACTAATTTCTCTTACAAGTATACAACCTCTACCTTCTCCATCTCCAAAACAATGGCTTTAATAATGAAAAAAGTGTGAACTCACCAACCAAGACTGCTTCATTAAACTAATCAGGTAGCATTTATTCCTATTACTAACTTATTTTGACATGCTTATTTTGTTTAAAACAAATTCTTCGTTTGTATAGGAGATTATTAAATGATTTGATAGACCAAATTTCAACTCTTTAGAAAAGTCAGGGAATGATTTAGTCATCTATAGTTTTGCATTGCTGTTCATAAAACAAAAGTCCATTATTTCAATTCTCACATCCTTGTTGTGATAGAAAAGTTAAGAATGATTTATTACATGTATAGATTTCCATTGTTTATTAATGTTAGATTGAGTAGGTCTTCTATTTAAGAATAAAAAACAGAACTATTGAATTATTAAAAATAAAACCTTTATTTTTTTTTTTGTTTTATAGAACAAGGGAATATCATTCGCTCGTTCCGATTTTCACATGTTTATTGTCTTAAAAATTGCATGGATTGTTAAACGTATAATTGACTATTTTCATACTCCTATGTAATGTTTGTCAAGAGTGAATGGGTTATGCTTTTTAATAGTAACGATTTGTTGTTGGTGAAGAGGACGATATTGCATGTGAACAATTTTCACCGGGAGCCTTGAAAGAGTTGTACTTGGACTACAAAACTAAGCTTGCCAAGTTGGAGGTACAAACTACTCACTTGCTTGAGAGACTAATGTGGGATAACTCGAAAAAAGACATTGCACATATTATGGGCCTTGGGGACAAGCCACTAGTCGACCTAGTCACGATGCTTGGTCCCCTAAAACCAAATCATGTGATAATGGAGACTCGTGCACTTGTGTCTCAAAGGGTAATTGTGCGCAAGGATTTAAAGAGGAAAGCCTATTTGGATACTGTCATGCAAGAACCAGTTAAGAGGAGACTATTTGATTCTGTTGGTGAGAACGGCTCCACCAACCAACCATGAGGATGTCTTGGCTTAAAATTGGGTGTTAAGTGGGTTTTGGATCCATCTTCGTCAACAAACTTGTTTAAATCATGCAATAGGGTGTTTTTTGTACTTAACAACCCTATTATGACTTGTTGAACTAATGCCTGTAGTTATTGTGTTTTAATAATTGTATGTTTTATTTTCTATGTTGGATGTTGCTTGGTTGTAATCTTTTTGGATGAACTTATTGATTCAATGAATCAAAGATGTTGACGTGTTTGGATGCAATATTATGTGCCCTTTTCACAATCAAGAACAGTTGGACACTGGCTCAAAATTTTTCTCCCAAATATGACTTTCACAAACCACTTTACTTGAGTCAATTTGGCAATGCAGGGTGATGTAAATATTATGAGACAACTTTTTCACGAAAACAATCACAACCCACCTGTGATCTATACAGCCAACAACCAGTGGCAATCTGTAAGGAACACAACATTTTCCATCACCATTTAGGTGATTTAACCCAGTGGAAAATATGACTTTGACCAACCTATTTGGCATTACATACATTTACAACATTCAACATCTAGTACTGAAATTTAGGTGCGTTACATGATTCAAACTACATTATTATTACATCATTTGCTTGCCCTAAACATCCTTCAACACTTAAAACTAAAAACAGTCTTCCTGCCATTACTCAAGTACTCCACAAATACCATCTTACAAACAATTTCTATCACAACAAGTAGGTGGGTTCCAGTTACTGAAATTTTATAACTCTTACTTCGTCCAAGACGTCTTTTTAGATGACATTCAAATCATCACAAACCATCACAATCGCAATTCCTCGTCTAGCATAATTGAAGTCCATCTAGAAACAAAACTACACATAAAACATCACGATGGTGGCTGTATACTCTACGCATATCATAAACAACACATCTAAGTTCAAAACATATAGTCCATATAAGATTTTGTACCAGAAACCATTCCATCATTAATTTATTGCAAGGCCAATGACGCATAAAAGTCACCATGTACACTCAATAATCATAGCTGCATCAACATGGATTTCACAGTATCGTTATTTAGGAAATAAGTCAGCATCCAAAAAGTTTCTAAAACTTTGTAAATCAAATATACCAGTTGTTTTGCTTAGAAAGATCAGCCTCCTTAAATCCCCATGTTGTAATATCAACACCCTCCATGAACATTGATAGATAACTTTCCATGGACCGAAGCAGATTCAATTCCATTTCTCGATGTGTCGGCCATTTATTCCCAAAAATTGAGTCCAACTTCTATACGGTTTTGGTTTCCACATCAAAGTCATATGCAAACCAATGATCACCTTGGCAAACTGGCAAAAAGAACTAACAAAAAACAAATGAGTCAATATTAAAGTTTCATGAAGTTCACCATTATTTGGCCATATACATACTTAACTGGAAGCTTAGGACATACATGTCAACAGTGATCCAGAATAACTCCAATTCTGCCAAACTCTTTCTTCAAACCCTTCACTTGTGGGTCAAACTTTAACCTTCCAAGGAATGTGGAGGGACTTGACAACGATAGATGCTGAAATAAAAGTTATGAAAACTAATATTAACAACTACATTTCATTATGCTGTCGCACCCCAATATGTGTTTACAATAGTGCCTTATTTCAGCCCTAGGAGGTAATACAAATTACCCACTGCCATAACGAGCCCACCAATGTTCCTCATATAGGACCATACACTGACAACCTTCATATTCAACCAATAAGTTAGCAAACATAAATGCACAATATATATCTAATACCATTTTTGGTAACCAAATGTACTTACCGAATATCGTACCTAGGATCTAGGCTTTGTTAGAGTTGTCATATCACCAGCTGACAAATAATAACATTGCGTTTCCACCATAGGTTCCCTACAAAAACAACATATAAACTTTTTAAATATCCACATATGCATCACTAATTGTTTATAAACATGATAAATAGAAAATTACTCTATTGACTTTATCAAACTGATGATTTGTCTATCATCCATTTCAAAACCGTTCCCATAGGATTTCTCGCAAAGTTCTCGCTCTCATGTGAACTGTATCTTCACTACCAACACTATTGTCATCCAAACTCTCTTGCTTTGCATCAAGTATATTTTGGGAATGACCACTTATAAACATACTTCCAGTGGCAACACCATCAACATTAGGGGAAGTATCACCGTCAACTTCCTCCTTAACATTATTCCCCTTCCCAACAGCTTCACCATTGGTCAGTTTTATCTCGGTTGTGCAAGGAGATTTTTCAATTCCACTTTTGTTTTCCGCCGTGGATGAAACTTCACCATCAAACCCACTACGCTTTGCTTATTCCAAATCTACTTTTTTCCCCATTCACACTCACACTCACCCCTCCAGCATTCACATTCCCTTTCAATTTGCCCTCTTTCAGTATAGCTCTTGGTGTCAGGAAATAACCTTGCTGGTATGACCAACCACCATCTTCATTCCTCGCTACTCCACCTGGGTTGTTCATCACTTATACCCTATTTGGATAACGAAGTTCCTGCATCTCCACCTACAAACATAACTCGTTTCATTAAATCTCGGGGATTTCAAATCTTAATCTCAACAACATATAATTTGTAGATTATTTTGTAATAATAAGGCAAAAAATATGGTCGAATCATTTATTTTAAAAATTTTCTACTTACATGATGAAAAATCTTTTGTCCTCCTTCCAACGGATGAAAAACATCTTTGTACAAAGGACCCTCCGGTTCTTTCGGATGACGCTTACCATAAATTGCCTTTGAAACATCCAATATCTACCAAATAGCATATCCTTTAATTTTACATCAATATATTTATATACATGTAACTGACTATATTAAAATATATAGTAATAGTGGTAGATATGGATATATGATAAAATGAGGTTCCTTCAAACTAGTGGGAGGTGGTCTTTTTGCAAGACTTGAAACATGAATTATTATTTACCTAGCTCCTCCCAATTTACCATCTTCTAAAATCAGCATTTGCCATTAATAATATGGAGTTTGCTAATAACCAATTTACCATCTTCAACGGACATGCCAATAAGAATTAAAAATGGCCACGGAGTTTTAAGAAGTACGTATCTCAGCTTTTCCATACTCACCAGTAGCCTCATCAAAATTGTCTTTCACAGCTGCTTCCAGTGCTGTCTTGGTCCATGCACAAACTCTAAGTATCCTCATATGCTTTCCTCCCAAGAGCGAAGCTACATGGGGGGCTGACATAGGCCTGTAGCTTTTTTTCATTAAAGTATACTAAAGAGCTGAATTAAACTCGGTATCAAACTTGGCACAATGGTCAGCGCTTCAACCAGCATTAGCTTCGTAATTTACACTGGCTCGAATCCTTGCGATGACATATTCTTGTGATTTGTTTTATCAATTTCCATGCCCCATGGTCCCACAGGCCACACTCTTCCCAACCTTCTCTTCTGTTTTTTTTTTTTTTATTATTTTATTTATTTATGTGAAAGACACAACACCAGTCTCAACTTTTGTTTATTACCTGAATCAACTTGATCCATGAACTTAAGGTAGAGTAGCCTTTAGTTGAATTATTATTATCATTTGACTACTAGATTCTCAATCATGTTCATTCTACATTAAATTGGAATTTCCCTTTTTTAGTGACATTATAAGGATTAATCTTAAATAAGTTTTAATAGCTAAAACAATTTGTTATTCATATTTGAGATGAAATTATTGGTATGATTTTTTTTATGTTAGAGTCTCATTTGGATGAAACCTATAACTCTTATTGATTTATATACTTAGAATACTTGTTCATTTATCTTTAATTCTGAATATTTAAAAGGGTTTAAGTCTATGAACTACTATGGTTATGAAAGTCTGAAATTATATCATACCCGAATTTGTGTAATTTGTTTTTAAAAAAAATATTATATTATTTTCTATAAATTTCGGCCCCTCTCCTTAAAAATTTCTGGCTTCGCCCCTGTTTCCTGCCCACCCAATAACTCTATCTCTATCCAACCGATCAACGTAGAATATCTACATTTACCAAAAAAGTAATTATATAACTGGAGTAGCCTTTAGTTGAATTATTATTATCATTTGACTACTCAATTAGATTCTCAATCATGTTCATTCTACATTAAATTGGAATTGCCTTTTTTTAGTGACATTATAAGGATTAATCTTAAATAAGTTTTAATAGCTAAAACAATTTGTTATTCATATTTGAGATGAAATTATTGGTATGATTTTTTTTTTTTATGTTAGAGATTCATTTGGATGAAACCTATAACTCTTATTGATTTATATACTTAGAATACTTGTACATTCATCTTTAATTCTGAATATTTAGAAGGGTTCAAGTCTATGAACTACTATGGTTATGAAAGTCTGAAATTATATCATACCCGAATTTGTGTAATTTGTTTTACAAAAAAAAAAAATTATATTATTTTCTTTAAATTTCGGCCCCCTTCATTAAAAATTTCTGACTTCGCCCCTGTTTCCTCCCCACCCAATAACTCTATCTCTATCCAACCGATCAACGTAGAATATCTACATTTACCAAAAAAGTAATTATATAACAAAATTAAACTAATAAACTTTTAAAATTGGGTTTCTATTTGTATAGTTTACTTACCATTAACATCATCAAGCATCCACCATAACCACCATGTGTATATCCACCCCGTTTGCCTACTGGTTCTACGGGAAGCACCTTCCCTTCCTCTTTTTCTTTCTCTGCTTTCTTCTGCCTATTTTGTCTCACTTTACGCTTAGCATCAATCAACTCATCCAATACAAGCGAAGCCCAATCATATTCTCTAGGCATAAGTATGTTCAAAACTATTTTCAACATCCTAGGTCTTATCCTATAACCTTGACTTGAGTATAAAAAGGTCCCCAATTGTAGGTTACCGGATTTTTCTCCCATTTTTCCCCCCTTTTGTTTCCGGGCGGCCGGACGGGTAGCCTGGGAGAGCGCGGTTGTCCGGGTTTTCGTGAATCTTTGAGTGTGAATACACATGAAGATTTTCCTTTCGCACTAAGGACATGATTAAGATTGTCGGAAGTCGCCACCAAATTTAAGGAAATTTCGAACCCTTGGAATCAAATCGATAGTCTAAAAAGACGTCAACTCAATTCCTGTCGCCCTAATCCCTATTGGGGAAATTGACTTCATAAATGAGTTCGAGGGCGTGAGTATGAGCTAGGAAGGTGTTAGACACCCAGCTCGCCCGTTGACAACAACGGCCTTTACTAATCGATTCAATGTAATTATTAATGCTACGGTTCCAAACAGGGTTCAATTTGTCCAAATTCCTAGTTTTAACTAATGGGTTGAACAAACATTATTATTGTGACCACTTTTAATAATTTATCAAGTTACATGCTTTTATTGCTAGAAAACGACAAATATGCTAAAACTTGCGAGTTAGAAGGCAAACAGATAATTCGTCCACCAATCCACAAACAAAGCATAATTTAATCATAAGGAGCAATAAATTGCAAAATATACATTCATCCATCTATTAATTAGGCTTAATACAAGCCCTTTTGCTCAAAACGTGTCATGCATGTACATATCACATAAACCAAATTCGTTAGTAATAACAAGCAATATAAAATTTAGTGAAAACCCTCAGGTTGGATTACCTAGATGCTCACAATGAATTTATTGGGTTGTTATGCTTGAATTCTTGCTCTTGATGAAGTATGAGGGTTTATTTTGTGGTTCTAGGGCTAACCTAAAGAAGGAGTAGAATCAGAATTTCTGGTTTAATATGAGAGAGAATAAACTTTGGGACCAACCTTTCAGAGTGAATGTCCAACCTAAAGACCAACCTCTAAAATTCCCAACCTGAGAGAGAAACTGCCAACCTCTTCAACTGAACCCTAAGGTTTGGTTATATAGAAGAGGGGGAGCTGCCAGGGTTTGGCACGGAAATCGAATGGGCCTCGAATTTGCCGTCCGCGAAAAAAGGTCCAGGCGGCCATACAACTAGGCAGCGCGGCTGAGCCGGCAGGACTAGGGTCCACGCGGGATTGACTGAGTTCCCAATTTGAACAAGGGTTGACTCATAGGTTTGGGTTCCCTTTTGGGCCCTTAGGTTCAAAGAGGCCTATCTCTCAGTTTTGGACTCCAATTGCATTGAGTCCAACTGGTTTGGATCACCTGTACAAAAGGCTTCCACTTAGTTAATTCAAATGAACTGGACTAATCATAAGAGAAATTATTCTCGCAACCGAAGTTCGAGCAAAATCCAATTCTTTCATCATCGGGTTTTTATGGGAACTTATCATAGACACAATTTTTGGTGTCTACAGAAGCCCCTACTTTGGCCGAGCTTGAATAGAGCGAAGGTCAAAATATTCCTGTGCCAATACCTGCATCAAAACAGGCAAACTGAATGAGGTGACAATCAGTTAGAGATAAACAATCATTTTAGGATAAAGTAATAATTTCCCCGGTTTATTTGACCGAGAATTTGACCCTATGTTGTGGGTCACACAATAAATGTCATTCGACTATTAGTCGAACGGAGAGACCCTGTGCTGTAGGTCTTACAATAAAACATTTCATTAGATAAATGATAAAAATCCTTCGATTTTTAGTCGAAGGGTGACCCTGTGCTATAGGTCAAACAATAAATGTCCTTCGATTTTTAGTCGAAGTGGAACCCTGTGCTGTAGGTTACACACAATAAAAGTATTTCGTTAGAAATAAGAGTAATGATAAAAATCCTTCAATTTTTAGTCAAAGGGTGACCTTGTGCTGTAGGTCAAACAATAAACGTCCTTCGATTTTTAGTCGAAGGGGAACCCTGTGCTGTAGGTTACATAAATAAACATCCTTTGATTTTCAATCGAAGGGAAACCCTGTACTGTAGGTCACACAATAAAAGTATTTCGTTAGAAATAAGAGTAATGATAAAAATCCTTCGATTTTTAGTCGAAGGGTGACCCTGTGCTGTAGGTCAAACAATAAACGTCCTTCGATTTTTAGTCAAAGGAAAACCCTGTGCTGTAGGTTACACAATAAACATCTTTCGATTTTCAGTCGAAGGGAAACCCTATGCTGTGGGTTTAGAGTAGTCCCACTTTCATAAACGGACTTTGGCGCGCAAATAACTGCTACGAGCCTCACGTGGGGCCCACTGATTTTGAACAAATAGCCCTTAAAATGTCATAAGAGAGAGAGTGAGTCAGACGGTCAAATCGCCACGTCAAGGGGTCAAACCGCTTGATGGTGCGGCTATGCCGCTTTGTGGAGCGGTTGAACCGCTCCCCCTAACGGTCAAGCCGTTGGGACTAGCGGCCAAGCCGCTTGGCTTGCGGTTCAACCGCCAACTGGGCGGTCTGACCGTTCACCTAAGCATTTGGACCGGCTGCTAGGTTTTCAGCGTGTGTGCATAAAAAGGAAAGGGGGGAGGCCGAAATGGGTCATCTTCCCCATTTCAAACCTTCTCCTTTCTCTTTCCTCCATTTTTCTTCAAGCTCTCAACTCCATCAAAGCCCCTAGCTCCAAATCTTGAAGTTTTCTTGCTCAAATTCTTAGTAGAACTTGATTTTGTTAGTTGTTCTTGTGTTTTTGAGTGTCAAAAATTAAAATTGTGTGAATTTGTGAGTTTCGTGAGTTTCACTCAAATTTCCAAAAACTCCATTTTGCTCTTGTCCATGGCTTCTAAACTTAGAGGAGGTAGGAAAAGGAAGGAGCAAGAGATTATTGTTCATGAGGCCCCGAATGTTTTCACTCGGGTTTTCATTTTCGGTATACCCCATCACCGGGTGGGTGAGCACCGGTTAGTCCAAGACGAGTTCAGTCGTAGTGATTTCCATCCTACGGATCGTTGGGAGCCCAGCGATCTTGTTTTCAAGAAGAAGGAGCATTTGGTTACGGTTAATACCAAATGTCGGGTATGTCGTTTTTTTTTCTTTTGCTCTTTTACACTTAGAAAATCATGTGTAGGCAAACATAGAAATTTAGGTTGAGAACTGTAGTGTAGCTAAATGTGGAAAAACTAATTTGCATGAAATTATTTTTTCTTGCTAATTTGTGAATTCCTGCAGATTCCTTGTATCATATATACTTTCCATGTGAAGAATGAATTTGTGTGAAATTCATCTTTAATGGTGGAAAATAACTTTGTATGAAATTTATTCCCGTTGCAATTATCATTTATTTTTTTGTGAAAATAAACTTGAGTGAAGTTTATTTTTATTGTGGTGGTAGATGGTTTCTTTTTTTTTTTTTTTTGAGTATATTCGTGGAGAATAAACTTGTGTGAAATTCGTTCTCGTTAAAATTTACTCTTGTTATATTGGTTTAGTTAAGATGCTAAATTTTACGAAATGTAAAAATTTAGGACTAAACCGGAGACTGGTAGTTGTTGCTAGGATCACCTAGCTAATTGTCTTTGCAATTATTGTGTTGTATAGGACGTAGACACTACCATGCGGGGTTACGGTATCCTTTCCGGCATCGAGAAAGCCCGTAGGTACGTGACTCCCGCGGTCAACGCTATTGTGGAGCGTTGTGGCTTCGGTTATTTTTTAGCGTCCATCGCTTCTGCTGAGCGCACCAACCGCTTGATCGTTAGAGGTCTTGGGGAGTGGTACTGGGATACTACCAGTACTTTTCATTTTCCCATGGGTGAGATCATGATCACCCCTTTCGAGTTAGATCTCATTTTCGGGCTCCCTTGCACCGGTATCCCTCAAACTTATGGAGAGGTGAGTAGGGATGACATGGTGGAGATGTTTGACCTTTTTGGGGCCAACTGGGATGGTAGAGAGTATGGGCGGACTAACGTCATGGTCCAGTTCTTGACCACCCCGAAGAAGCTGAAGAAGGTCACGGCGGAGCAGCACGCTCGCCTTTTCTTGGCCTATGTTCTAGCTTGTTCCGTCTTTTCGGATAAAGCTAGTAGGTACCATGTTCGATATTTTCCGTGCTTGCGAGATTTGGACAGAGTTGCGGAGTACAATTGGGGTTATGGAGGTAATTTCCTTTTACCCTTCTTATGCTTTGTGTCTTTGGCTTTTTGCTCACAACTTGTGCCTAATCCATGTGCTTTGCATGTCTTAGATTTGGTTTTACAAGCATTTCTCCGACCTTGCCCCTCTTCTCGAGGCAGAGGATTTGTCCTTTCCGGTGATGCAGACTTGGAGGGGACGGGCATCTTGCCCATTTACTACGTTGCACGCCCTCAGGGAGGCGATATATCCCTTGACTGCTCAGGATGTAAGTGATTATCCTTTGTGCTTTTATCGCATTTTTCATCCTTTTGTGTGCTCATTCTTTGCTTTTGTAGGTCGACTGGTTCCCTTGGACGGATTACCTCCCGGGTCTCTCGGACAGATTCATTGAGCGTCCTTTCGGTTTTGAGTGGTTCTTGGGAGAGAGACTGATTAGGTAGACTTTCTCCGACCTTCCGGCTCTGAGGATTCCTTTGGATCCTCCGGATTCTATGCTTTATGTTCGTCACCTTACTGTGGAGCAAGTGAGGATGGCCGCCGTTGGGGCGAATGCCCTGGAGTATTTGCTTCCGGCTGATCCTGAGGTGGATCTCATGGTGGCATATACTAATTTTGTTGAGGCTCGGTTGTGCCCCAACTTCTCTACCGACCCGGTAATTAATGTACTTTTGTTTCTTAATTTCGTTTGGAAACTTAGAAATGTGTCTCATATTTTAAAGTTTTGCAGAGTGCTGCGAGTTCTTCGTCGTCTCATGCGACTGCCTCTTCTCCGTGCCCTACTCCTCCTTCTATGACGGTGAATTATACAGGAGCGGATGGGTCACCACAGGTTCTACTGATTTCTGAATTTCGTGGCCCTGATGAGGAGGTTGGGAGATTGCCTCTACCAGCTGGTTGTAGGGGGTAGGGCTGTTCAAAAATATACAACCCGAGCATCCGATCCGAAAACCCGAATATCCGAACTGAAATTATCCGAAAAAGCAGATATCCGAAATTTCGGATACCCGAAAAACGGATATCCTAAATTTCGGATACGGGTTCGGATACCATTTTCCAAAATTTTCGGATATTCGGATATCCGAAATATCCGAAAAACTCAAAATTATCCGAAATATTCGAAAATTATCCGAAATATCCGAAAATTATCCGAAACTATCCGAATATCCGAAATATTTGGCTCACATTTTCAAAATATTAGGCACAAAATAGGATAAAAAATAAAATATTTAAATATTTTTCGGATAACGGATATCCGACTATTCGAATCCGAAATTTCGGATATCCGATACCCGAAATTTCGGATACGGGTTCGGATAACAAAATTTGATATCCGAAATTTCGGATATCCGATTTTCGGATACCCGCAAATGAACACCCCTAGTAGGGGGGGTAAGTGAGAATCTATTGTGATTTGCAATATTTCCTTTGTGTTTATACTGACTCTTTTCTTTATGTGCACAGTTGGATACTGCTGAGACGCGGAAGATTTATAGGGGCATGAAATCCCTTAAGAATTGGATTTCCAAATTCGCTTCTCGGAGTGTATGCACGAGTCGTCGGTCCGACGTTCGAGAGGTATGCTCATTTCAAGTAATAGTGCTTGATTTGAATTTTTTGTAATTTTCTGACCTTGAGCTTATTTCGCAGCCTGTTCCTGTGGTGAGGCCTCCTAGGCCTCCAGTTATTCGTGCTCCGGAGATGGTGTCTACACCGCAGCGTCCTCCTCCTAGGCAGGAGAGTACGGAGGTGCGTCAAGGGACGCCTCGAGCTAGAGTGGAGACAGGGAACCTGCCCCAAGTGCCTTATCTTCCGCAGTGACTTGTACCGCCTCTCTATATGGGATATCCAGGCTATCACATGCCTATGTATACCCCAGTCCCTCCGAGGGGTTCCTGGAGTTAGGAGAGTACGGGGTGTGGCGGCTATCCCGGCATGTCGGAGCCACCGCGTCATTCACTGGATCCCGCTTACTTGACGGGTTCATTATTTGCTTTTGACCCTAGAGCTTGGGCGATGTCTCAAACTAGTCCTTCAGGTGCTCCATCACCGAGTTGACCCGAAAAGTTGTCTCAGGCGGTTCCGAGTACTGGCGAAGATGGCCAATGATATTTGTTGTAGTGCATTTTGAACTTTCGGGCTTGTATTAAACCTACTATACATATTGCACTTTATTCACGCACAAAAATATCACGCAAATGCCCATATGTGAATTTAATCATCTAATTTCCGAATGGGAAATCACAAAACACGATATCCGAGAATTTAGGATTTCCGAGAATTTAGCACATTTGGGATACCCCTTCCCCTAAAAAATAAAAATAAAGTAAAGAAAATAAAAAGGAAAAAAATAGAAAAGTGGCAAGAGCCAAAATTAAGGTAAGAAAGATCTAAGGGAAGGCTTCCAAAATCTGCCCAAGTGGGAATTAGGAAGGTAGAGCTCGGTCAATGGAGAGGTCGTGTGGACTGAAGTTGCCTCGCGAAGTTGTATCCCAGGCGCCTATACAGGGTGGTCGCTACAGCTCCAGCGGCTGCCGCTTAGGCTAGCGGTTTGGCCGCTTGTCCAAGCGGACATGCTGCTGGCTGGAGCGACTCAGCCGCTCGTCCTAACGGCTAAGTCGTCCGGACTAGCTAGGAGGCCGCTTGACCCCTTTTTCGTCGGTTGTCTGAATTTCCTTAATTTTTCGACGAGAATCCAACTGTTACCTCTATATAGTCGAGTTTCCTCTTCTTCTCTTATTACCACTTACTTTGAGCCCCTAGAGAGAGAAAATTCCTTGAGAGCAAATCCTTAATCTTAACAATGGTGAACTTTGATGATGTCTTTGATGCTTGGATGGCCTCCATGACTGTAGAGGAGAGGTTAGAGCTTACCCCCTTCCATCTTAATGCCTTCTTTCACCTTAAACAAATTAAAATTTTGTGGGACTTTCTTCATGCTTCCATTGAGTTTTGGGACCCAAAGTTCCATGTTTTCGTTTTGGTGCTCATGAGATGTGCCCATTGGTGGAGGAGTTCTCCGATATCATTGGTTTTCCAACCAAAAGCCCTCCCGATGTTCCTTACTTGGGGAACGCTTTTGCGGGTGATTTTCAAAGGTACCTCGTGTTGTCCCCCCGTCAAGTGGGTCAAGTGCTTCATGGTGAGGATGTTGATCTCGCCAAGCTCGTGACTTTCTTCACCTCTAGGGCCCTAGATGCGATAGATATGAGGTACAAGAAACGTGCCTTTGTATTTTGCCTCCTCCATCGTTATTTGTTTGTTGGAGGTAATGAAGACGCTCTTATTCCATCCGAAAAGAAGTCTACCATCAATAGGGGCAAAGCTTGCCTTCTTAGGGTGACCGAGCAAATTCAATGGCATAGCTCTCCTATGCACTTGGTTGTGGAAGAGACAATCCTTGCTTTAGATAGGCTCAAGAGCAATCCTCAATAGTCTTTTACTGTGAGCCCTTTACTCCTTCAAGTAAGCTTTTTTGTGATAAAGCCTTAACCTTTGTGGATTTAACTTTATGTGGTGAAATTCTCATCTTGTATTGACTTGAATTTTCCGTTTGTTGTTTTTGTGTAGATATGGCTTCAAGAGAGACTCCACTTGCTTGAGGCTCCCATTGACAATAGGAAGTTCCTCCCTAAGCACTTTCCGGCGAGGTGCCGAAAGTACTCCGAATCCTCTCGGGAGGAGTGGATAGCATACTTCTACACCGACATCCAATGGGCTTGGTTCATCCCGTGGTGGCGTACCACCAAAATTGTAGGGTGTAGTGAGAATGTGCCCTTTATGAGGATCATTGGTTTGTACACTTTGACGTTCTTCCTACCGAACCGCCTCCTCTGCCAATACGGCTTAAGGCAAAAGATCCCGAATGTGAGTTGTGAACCTCCTTGCCAAAGGCCCTTAACATCCTCCTTGGTGTATAATTGGGAACGACACTGGAACCGTCGACAAGTGTGGACTAAGTCGGTGTATCCGCATTCAAACGAGTATCTAGCTTTTATGAGAAATGGATTTGGAGCGGTGACCATCAAGTCAACCAAAGGCTCCTAGAAGAGGAAAAAGAGTTGTTCTAAGCCCGCAAATATGATGAGCCAAGCGGTATAAGGATAACTCCCATCGATAGGCCTATTAAACCTTCCAAGCCCCAAACTAAGGGTAAAGGAAAACGTAAGGCCAAGGCCCATTCTAAGAAGAGGAAGAACCCGGCCCACTCGGCTAAGCAAGTAGCTCCAATTAGGCCTAATGATCACGAGGCCTCTTCTAGCTATGGTAGGGAAAGATGGGCTCCAAAAGAACGAATGGAACTTGATGAGCCTAGCGAGCTCGTCCAAGAGCCCGAAATTAAGGACAAGGAGGAGTAGTCCACCTCTAGTTGTCTAGCAAGTCTTGTTCTTCTTGCTTAGTATTCAAATAACGGGTTGCATGCCCAAGTAGATGTAGTTTAGAATTGCCCTTTTATTTATTTATTATTGCACTTTTTTTTTATTAGAGCATGTAATGGACTTAAGCCATATTAATGAAAGACTTGCTTATTTGCATTAATCGAATGGATTAAAACTCCCTTAGAGATTTGTTTTATTAAAGTGGTCGGGCCCAAGTTATATGGTTACCTATATATCCATGCGAAATCAGGCCAATGAGGTTCATAAAACCAAATCTCTCTTCTTTTTTTTTTTCCGGTCATGGGCCCCGTGTGGACGGGTTTGACCGATTTTGACTTGGACTTGGTGCCTTAGTGGGCTCTTTCAAAGATTCAATATTTTATGCATAGAATCGCTTAAGTTGGTCCATATTTGTGAGTTGAGTGAACTCGTTGCCATCTAAATCCATTAACTTTACCGCTCCACCGGATAATATTGTCTTGATAATGTAGGGGCCGGCCTAATTAGGCTTGAACTTTCCCCGAGGGTCGACTACAATTGGTCTTACCTCTTTTAGGACTAAGTCTCCTTCTTTTAGTCCTCTAGCCTTAAATCGTTGATCAAAATGTCTTGCCATCCTTGCTTGGTAGACATGACTGTAATGTAGGGCATTTAGTCGTCTTTC
Organism: Tetragonia tetragonoides; assembly: GCA_038025085.1. Lineage (NCBI taxonomy): Eukaryota > Viridiplantae > Streptophyta > Magnoliopsida > Caryophyllales > Aizoaceae > Tetragonia > Tetragonia tetragonoides. Next base: position 35,714,817 of record CM076141.1, read on the forward strand.
ATCTAGCAAGACCAGTTGGTCATACCGGGCTTGGACCCAATCTACCTCGGGTAATTCACTTTCCAAAGCTATCCTTAAAGAAGGGATTTCTACCTTGACTGGGAGTACCGCATCCATTCTATATACTAAAGAACAAGGCGTTGCTCCCGTTGAGGATAGAATAGTGGTTCTATATCCCCATAAGGCGAATTGCAGCTTGTCGGGCCAATCTTCGTAGTTTTCCGTCATCTTAGCTGTCATTTGCTTCACGTTCTTATTTACTGACTCTACGGCTCCATTCGTTTGTGGTCTATAAGGTGAAGACTGTCGATGTTAGATTTTAAACTTAGTAAAAAGTTCGGTAACATTCTTTTTGAATTAGGTCCCGTGATCACTTATGATTTCGTGGGGTACTCCATATCTGGTAATGATGTTGTCATGTATGAACTTTGCCACATGCTTTGACGCTATTCTTGCATACGAACGAGCTTCAACCCATTTGGTGAAATAATCTATCGCGACTAGTATGTATTCATGGCCTCCTTTTCCTGTAGGGGAGATTTTTCCAATGATGTCAATGCCCCATGTGCAGAACGACCATGGTGAGGTGAATGTATGTAGAGGAGTAGGAGGTCTATGTGGTAAATTGGCGTGGAATTGGCAGCGTGTGCACTTTCTCACGTACTCAATACAGTCTTTCTCCATTGTAGTCCAATAGTATCCTTGCCTCAGGATTTTCTTGACCAAGGTCAGTCCATTCATGTGGGGACCACATACACCATTATGTATGTCGCTCATGACTTTGCTTGCCTCACGTTCCTTTAGACATAGAAGACTTAGCCCTCGTGGTGTGTTTTTATAAAGTTTCCTCTGCACATGTATGTATTGTGCGGCTAGTCTTCTTAAAGCCCTTTGTGCCCTAGGTGTTGATTGTGGAGGGTAATTGCCTTCGGCTAATAGGTTGAGAGTGTCAGTAAACCATTCCTCTTTTTCCTCCTCATTGGCGCATACTTCGAGTGCATTACAAAAGGTGGGCTCAATGCGCCTTTGAGTGTGAACGGGCATGGAGATTACATCATCTGGAATATTTATCATCGAGTTCATCTTTGCTAAGGCATCCGCGAACTGGTTGTCATCTCTAGGAAGGTATGTAAAACGGACGTGAGTGAAATATTTGGCTATCTTATCAAGATATTCCTGGTAAGGTGTCAGGGATTCGCTTTTCACTCTCCACTTTTTGGAGACTTGATTTATGATGAGAGTTGAGTCTCCATATACCTTTAGGTCCTTAATTTGTAGTTCTATTGTTGCTTCTAAACCAATGATGCATGCTTTATGTTCGGCGCCGTTGTTAGTTACCTCGTGGTCTAATTTGACGGCTATGGGAGTATGTGCGCCTTATGGGCTGACTAATAATACTCCTACGCCATAACCTTTTTGGTTTGATGCTCTGTCAAAGTATAACCGCCAAGTGGTTTCTTCGATACTCATTATTCCTTAATCGGGAAAGTCATGTGTAGCATCTTCACTATTAACTGGGTTTTCAGCGAGATGTTCAGAAATGGCATGTCCTTTGATTGTCTTTTGGTGTTCAAAAGTTAGTTCGAATTTCGAAAGCATGACAGTCCATCTTGCTATTCCTCCACTAAGAATGGGTTTTTCGAACAAGTACTTTAGTGGATTCATCCTTGACTTTATATGGATAGAATGTTGTAGCATGTAGTGTCGAAGCTTCTTTGTTGCAGTGACCAATGCGAGACACGTCTTCTCTAGTGTGGAGTAGCGCGTTTCGTATTCTAAGAATTTCTTGCTAAGGTAGTATATTGCCTTTTCATCATTCTCCACTTTTTGGGCCAACATAGCAACCATGGCGGTTTCTGTGACTGTTAGGTATAACATAAGTGGTTTTCCATGAATTGGTGGAACCAACACGGGTGGATTAGCTAAATACTCCTTAATTTTGTCGAAGGCTTGCTGGCATTGATCTTCCCAGGTAGATTTGGTTTTCTTTTTGAGCTTTTTGAAGATGGGCTCGCATGTAATAGTCAATTTGGATATAAATCGACTTATATATTAGAGTCGTCCTAAGAATCTTCTTATCTCCTTTTCATTTTTGGGAGAGGCCATATCTCTTATAGCTTTGGTTTTGGTAGGATCAATTTCAATGCCTCTTGTGCTTATGACAAATCCTAAGAGCTTGCCAGAAGTTACTCCGAATGCGCACTTTTGAGGATTTAATCTCATATTGTAGTTCCGAATCCTATCGAAGAATTTCTTTAGAGAGGGTATATGCCCTTCTCTCTCCTTGGATTTAATGATCATATCGTCTACATACACCTCGGCTTCCTTGTGCATCATGTCATGTAGAAGGGAAGTTGCAGTTCTTTGGTACGTTGCTCCCGCATTCTTCAACCCGAAAGGCATGACGGTATAGCAATATGTTCCCCATTGGGTTATGATTTATGAAGGTGGTTTTCTCCATATCTTCTTCGGCCATTTGTATTTGGTTATACCCTGCATAGCCGTCCATGAATGATAAGAGGGCATGTCCTGCGATATTGTCCACCAGTACGTCTATATGTGGCAAAGAAAAGTCGTCCTTTGGACTTGCCTTGTTTAGGTCTCTGAAATCGACGCACATCCTTACTTTACCGTCCTTTTTTGGAACGGGCATTATATTAGCGACCCATTCTGGATATTGAGCGACCTTAATAAAACCTGTTCCGAGCTGTTTCTGTACCTTTTCTTTGATTTTCAATGTCCACTTAGGTTTCATTCTCCGAAAGTTTTGCTTCACCGGTTTCGAATCAGGATTGAGCGGTATTGTATGTTGTGCTATCTCGCGACTTATTCTCGGCATATCTTTGTAGGACCAAGCGAAAACGTCTATGTATTCTTTTAAGAGATTTATAAAGCTTTGTCGCTCTTTGGGAGTTAACTATAAGCCAATGCGCACTTGCCGCGACTATTGATCGCTTGCAAGATTAATTAATTATGTTTCTTCCACGATTGAAGTCTTTTGTTCATGCTCTAATAGTGCTTTAGTTACTTCTTTGGGAAATTCTTGTTCATCTTTTGAATTATTAGCTACTAAGTAATCCAAGAAGTAAGCAGAATTAGTATTCATTTCATTGATAGAGGAAATTGAAACATCAACTGATCCATTACTATTTGCTTTAACATTATTAGACTTGCAAACAGAATTAAACATAGATTGCGGTGGACCACCCGACTCTACTATATTAGACTCGTCCTATGAATCAGATTCAGTCCGGTCGAAGTCAGTATCGGTGTCAGGCTTGGCTTCTTTGGAGATTGTGATCTTGATTCTTTTTCCATTGGCCCCCGTCCAGCTTATGGTGCGTTTCTGCTTTGTGAGTTGACCCTTGTTTAGAGTGATTAACTTAAATTGGGTCAAAGTTTGCATCTTGAATTGCATTATTGACATTGTGGAGCTCCTCATCTTCTGGATGGCGATGCTCTTGTCCAAATAGTAGACCCAAAGCATTATTGGGTGTATCCTCTACCCAATCAAAGTTTAGCCTCCTTACAGGCAAAGGAAGGATGAAGGTGATCCTTCCTTTGTTAAGGGTGTTGGATAAGGTCTCAAAGCACTAGTATAAAATACCATATACTACTGCGGGTAAAATATACATACTACTGCGGGTCCGCGTCATGAAGGAGTCGCAGTAGTATAAGGCACCGTAGAATGTAAAAAAAGTACTGCGGGTCAAGAGCCGCAGTAGTTTATATATACTACGGCGGGTTGCATAGGCTACCCGCAGTAGTTTATAGATTATAATAAACTACTGCGGTTCCGAATTTTCATCCGCAGTAGTATATTATAATCTACTACGGGTGCCTTGTGCAACCCGCAGTAGTATATGCCCCTCTCTTTTTTTTCTTCTTTTTTTTTTCTGTTCTTTTGACTTCTATTACACTGTGGCGGCCAAAATTGTACTCTGAAATAACCAAATTAAAGAACTAGCAACAAAATTCAACCTAAAAACCATAACTAGAAACTGAATAACCAATCAAAACAACCTGCAAATATTTCATTTAACCAACAAATTTATCATTTACCCTTGTCTTACAATTTGATCTACATAACACTAATACAGGATTTTGCATAAAATACAAAAAAAAAAAAAAAAAAAAAAAAAAAAATCAATTTGAAGCTCTACAAGCTAGTACCTTCTACTGAAGAGGCAGCCAATGACAAGTGATGAATTGCCATTTCCAGCCAGCTGCACAAGAAAAACATGGCAAGGACACAATAATTAGCGATTGAACAAATAACCCTAACATAGAGGACATACCAAAAGTGATAAATCATTTCTTTGTGCACAAGTACTCAACCAAGCAGAGCAAACTCAGACAATAGAAATGAGTAGCACAATAGAAGGCTGTCAACACTAAGCATCATAGTTCTCCACCAGTACCTCTGAGAGGGTATCAGCTAATATCCCATGTTTACGAGTTTACGACTATGTAGCATGATAACATAATAATCTAAATCAAATCGAGATAAACAAAATCCAACCTGGCAATACATAAAACTAACAGAACAGGAACACAAGTTCATAAATAAACAACATCAACTACACAGCTCCCGAAATTTTCAAATTTGTAGTCACATTTCTCTCGACAATAATGAAAGATACTAATATGACTCATTTTTTAGGTGTTAAAGTAAAACATAAAATGCATTCAACACATACCGTACATTCACGCGCATACAACACAAAATGAAAAAGTCTTAACAAACAACATTTAGAATCAATATCTCAACCTAACAAGCACAAACTTCCAAGTCTTTCAACAATAAAAAGAAGAAGATGGAATGTTCGTTCAAAAAATGCACTAGAAGGCTTCAGAAAAGAGAAATGTAGAGAGAGAAACTCCTGAGCTTATTTCCCAAGCAACCATTAACCGTCATCATTGTTAATGCTTGTTCTTCCTCCTCCTTCGATTATTCTGTTTTACTCTCTCTCCATATTCTGGGTTTTAGTTCAAGCTTTTTTTTGCTGGAAATGGCGGAAATGGGCTCCTCATCCTTTGCTGATGCTCTGCGACGCAACCGTTATCTTGACGCAGGTATGAAGTTACAGTTTATTCCTAATCCTGAAATTGATAAATCCGTGGTTAATTTTGGGGATTCTGAATGGAATGAGGGTTATGAACAATGGAAATTTTCAGTTGTTGGATATGTTTTGCAATTGAAACCGACTGAGCAAGCAATTAGAGGGTATGTTAAATCACAATGGAAGGACTGTGGGGAAGTTGTTGTACATCTGATTGAGCCTGGTCTTTTCCTGTTTCGATTCTCTTCTGATGATAACATGTTGAAAATATTTGAGCATGGCCATTGGTATTACAATAATCGTCCATTGATTTTGAAACCATGGTATGTTGATATGAATATTAGAGATTTGGATGTTACTAGAGTACCAAATTGGGTTAAATTGCATCACCTCAAATATAATTTGTGGATTGTTCCTGGATTGAGCAAAATAGGCAGTGCGTTGGGTTCCCCTCTTTGCACTGATGGCATCACAGCAGCTTGAATATGCTAGATTATGTACTGAGATTAAAGTTGATGCTATTTTACCCAAGAGCTTGACCTTGTATGACCCTTCTGGGAAGAAGTATGAGCAGCCTGTGGAGTATGAATGGATCCCTCAGAGATGCTCCAAATGTAAGGTTTTTGGACACTCTGACAATAGATGTGTGAAGCATCCTGCTGTTTGGAGAGCTGTACAAGTTGCAAGTTGCTGAACCTGTTACACAAAGTGTTGGGCCTCCTAGTGCAGCACCTGTGTCTAGTGGGAATGGTCAAACTAATGGGCCTGTACAAGCTCCTGTGGTACAGGTTCGTGAGCAGGACAGGCAGCCTGCACCTCATGTTAATGAACCTGGATGGACAGTGATTAATTCTGGGAATAGGAGGATTATTCCTCCTGCTGGTGAGAAGGATGGTATAGCTATACAGAACAAGTTTAGAGGTCTTAAGGGCAACAATGATCAACCTGAGTCTTCAGCCTCAAAAACCAAGAATAAGCAGAAGCATCCTTAGAGTGATAGGACTCTTCGTAGCAAGGGTGGTGGTCCCAAGAATAAGCAAGGAGGGATTCATCCGGGATGAGTTTATTAGGATTCTGGAACATCAGGAAACTTAACCTCCCTAATAAACAAAAAGAGGTTAAGAGTTTTGTTATGCATAATAAGATTTCCTTTTTAGGAATTGTAGAATCTAAGATTCATAATGTTGATGTAGCTACAGTAGCTCAAGTTTGTGCTCCGGGTTGGTTGTTTGATCATAATGCTTCAAATAGTGTGATAGGGAGAATTATGATTTGTTGGAACCCCTGTGTTTTTGTTGTTAAGATACTTGCTAAACATTCTCCTGTGAAGTTGAATGCTTGGCTAGTGGTAAAATTTACATGGTCACTGTGATCTATGCGTTTAATCATGTTGATCAGAGGATTTCTTTTTGGAAAGAGCTGATTAATATTAGTCAGGGGATGGTTATGCCTTGGTTGGTAGCTGGAGATTTTAACTGTATCTTGAGTACTGAGGAGAAAAGAAATGGTAGACCATGATATTGTGGAATTGCAGGAGTTTGTATCTCAGGTGCCTGTTCTTGACCTTAAGTTCATTGGCTGTTTCTTTACTTGTAATGACAGGAGGCATGAGTTGAGCAGAATGTATAAGAAATTAGATAGAGTCATGATCAATGATGAGTGGATGACTGTGTTTCCAGCTAGTTTTGTGGAGTTTTTGCCAGAGGGCATATCTGATCATTGCCCTGGTGTGGTTCAAATTAAAGAACCTGTTCAGATTACACATTCTTTCAGATTTTGTAACTTTTGGTGTAAAGATGAGGCTTTTCTTCCCATTGTGAGTACAGTTTGGGACTCTCAGATTCAGGGCACTAAAATGTTTATTCTCTGTAAACATTTGAAACTTTTGAAGCCTAAATTAAAGAAATTCCATAAACAGCACTTTGGTGGCATGGAGAAAAGAGTTCAGGAGAAGAAGCAAGAATTATTTGCCTTACAGAGATTATTACAAGATGATAATACAAATTTAATTACTGCTTCACAGGAGAGTATTGTGTTCAAAGAGTTCAGAAAACTCTTGAAGTATGAAGCAATATTTCTTAAGCAAAAAGCCAGGATACAGTGGCTTAAGGCAGGGGATCAAAACTCTGCTTATTTCCATGCTTGCATTAAACAAAGAAGATTAACCAATTTTTTCCTTGCTTTATATGATATTAATGGTGTGAAGCTGACTGCTCATGAGGATATAAAGTCTGAATTCATCTCCTTTTACAAGGGGTTGCTGAGATCTTGCCCGGGTACACAATTACCTGATGAAGTTTATAGGGCTGGTCCTTCTTTGTCTGAAGATAGTAGTAGACAGCTTTGTAATGTTGTAACAGATGAGATTAGAACTGCAATGTTCAGAATTAAAGATAACAAAGCTTCGGGTCTGGATGGATATAGCTCTTGTTTTTTTTAAGAAAGCCTGGAATGTGGTTGGATCAGATGTGATAGCTGTTGTACGAGACTTCTTTGTTCAAGGGAAATTGTTGACACAAATTAATGCTACTGCCATATCCTTGATCCCTAAGGTAACAAACCCCACCTTAGCCTCTGAGTTTAGGCCAATTTCATGTTGTAATGTAATTTACAAATGCATTGCAAATGTTCTGGCTGCACGTATAAGAAATGTCTTGCATGAGGTGGTTGGGAATCACCAGGGAGCTTTTGTTAAGGGTAGGAATATTGTTCATAATATCCTACTTGCTCAGGAACTCTTAACTCATCATGATAGGAGACAAGTTAGTGCTAGAATGGCAGTTAAAATAGATCTCCAGAAGGTATATGACTCTATTGATTGGATTTTCTTGATAAACTGGGGTTCCCTGCCTGTTTTGTTCATTGGATTGAATTATGCATTACAACAGTCAAGTATTCTATTGTGGTGAATGGGGAGTTATCTGGGTATTTTGAAGGGAAAAGAGGGTTAAGACAGGGTGATCCCCTCTCTCCTTACCTCTTTGTTCTAGTGATGGAAATTTTGTCAAGAAGGTTATCTCTACTTTAGATGGATAGAGATTTCAGACACCACCCAAAGTGTGCTAGTCTAAATATCACACATCTAAGCTATGCAGACGACCTGTTCCTATTTTGCAAAGGTACTACCAAGTCTGCTAGTAGTGTCTTCAAGGGTTTCAAAGAGTTTTCTGATGCCTCTGGTTTGGTGGCTAATCTGAATAAGTGTCAAATGTTCTTTGGAGGTGTTTCCTTGGCTGTGAGGGGACAAATTCAGGAGATATTGCATATGGATGTTAGTCAATTGCCAGTTAGATACTTGGGAGTTCCCTTGACTTCTTGTTCACTTAAAGCTGCTGACTGTGTAGGGTTGGTTGAGAGGATTACAGGAAAGATTAGAGCCTGGGCAAGCAGATTCCTCTCTTATGCCTAACACTGAGCTTTTCAGTCTGCATAACTTATGTCAGCCTAAGAAAAATGGTGGTCTGGGATTTAAAGATTTGTATGATGTGAATATTGCTATTATTCTGAAGTTGCTTTGGAGTGTTTCAAATAAGGCAGACATTCTGTGGGTTAAATGGATCCATGAGATGTATATTGATCAAGAATCCTTCTGGGAGATGCAGCTGGCTCAAAGGCATTCTTGGTGTTTTAAAAAGCTACTTAATCTTAGAGAGGATGCACTTAAATGTGTAGTTATTCAAAATGGTGAACTTATATGGACAGCTGGTCCCCCTCCTTTCTCTTCTCAAGCAGCTTACAAAATCTTGCATCAAAGTGCTCCTGTAAAGCCTTGGGCTTCTTTCATTTGGGGGAGGAACTGTTACCCCAAACATTCCTTCACTTCTTGGATTTTAATATAGAAAAAGCTTCTGACTAAGGACAGACTCTTGGCTAGAGGAATTCAGGTTGATGCAAAATGTGTTTTGTGTGGAGTAGATGATGAATCTCATGAACACTTGTTCCTGGCCTGTGGTTTTGCTCAGGAAGTTTGGACGGACATTGGTAGCTTTATTAAGTTCCCTGCTTCTCCTGCTAGTTGGGATAATTTGATCAGATGGGGGTTGAAGCACATAAGAGGCTCGTCAGCTCAACGATCTCTGTGTAAGGCAGCAGCTACTGCTTGTTTTTATCACCTATGGGTGACCCGAAATCATGCTATCTTCAGGCAGTTCAAGCCTGATGTGAAGATTATTACTGCAAAGATCAAATACGAACTCAGAGTACAGCTGAGTAGAATAGAAAGAATGAAGAATACAAAGAAGAATAGATATTGGTGTGATGCTGTAGGTATTGAACCTGCTTTTACACAAATGATAGCTGGAAGTTTGTATAGAATTAGTATACAGATTACTTTGTTATAGGAGCAACAAAGTGTGTTTTGTGCTCTTGATAGAATTAGTATATTGATGTAAGTACTACATTGATCACTTTGGTAAATGAAATACAAAGCTCACATTTTACCAAAAAAACAATAAAAAGATGGTGTGTGCACCCACTAATCAAGTACTTAGGCTCAGTCACTATAAAAAGTCATCAGAATGCCTCACCGGATATGAAATTTCATAGAAAATATCTCAATAACATTAGGTGAAATAGATGTGGTGCACATGGCAATAGCAGACTAAAAAAAATATGGGAATTTAGTGTCTCATATAGAGAGAAGACGACCGACACAGAAACACTCTCCCAACAGGTTTCAATGCTTTCAAGGCTGGCTCCCAGTAGAAAGAGCTAGCGCATTCGTTCCCTAGGTCACAACTTACTCTGTATCCATTTCTGGATGATTGTTGGCAGCTTAAGAGATTGTTCATCCATAGCGGATTGAAGCAATACACAGACTGAGGCCAACAACTAAAATTGCTACTACCCATATATTACCTGATTACCTAATGCACTGTCAAAACAAGAGGAAAAGACTTCTAACTTTTTTATAATTGCTACTACCCATCTAGTAGGCCGAATTGGTGAGCAAAAAAACAAGGTTGGAAATAATCCCCTCATTTCACTGAAAGAGAGTGAACAAAGTTTTGGATAACATTTGTTCAAAAGTCAATCTCATAAATTGCTGATCATGATGATTATGTACTAACTTGCTGGCTGGTGCAAAGTATTATCATCTGTTCTAATCTAAGTAAACACGACAGAGACATATAACCAAAATTCATAGTACCAGTAAAAGAACAACTTTGAGATTTGAGGGAGCCAATTAAGAAGACCTCAAAATCGTTACCCAGAATTGCAGAAGAGATTTAACTCCCAAAATTCTAGAGAAAGAAACTCAGATGAAGCATGCTTCAACTCGTAACATTTTGAGCACAAATTTTCGACCATAAATCTGTCCATGGAGCTGCCATTTGTGGGCCAAATCGAAAAACCCCAAATCAGAATATTGACATTTTTAAGGAAGAGAAAATTAATCAAAATTTTGCAAAAATTAAACCCTAGCATTACAATCTAACTAACTAAGCCCCATACTCAAACCCTTAATACCTAAAATTCACATTCACAAATTAAACCCTGCCCAACAAACAAAATTAACAAGTCGACCAAAAAATGAGAAGAAATCGCCTATTGAGGACAAGCAACAAAATGAAAAAGCAACAAAATGAATAAATCGACGAACCCTAAAAGTGCCGATATGCTATTGCTACTGTATTTTGCTACGGGCTGAACGAGAAATTGCTTCGATCTGCAATTAACACAACAAAAACAAAACGAAAAAAGAGTCAATGGCCATGTACAAGAATTTGAGAGCTCGGAAGTTGAGAGAAAAGAGGAAAGAGAAAATGAAGATCTAAACTCAGAGGTGAGAGGCTTCTAAAGAAAAGAAGAGAGAGGGAGAGAGGGAGAGAGGGAGAGAGAAAGAGAAGCCCTTGAGGGTTTCAGTCTTTCACCCGTAATATAAGAGGCGGTTTATTGTTATTTATTTTTGTAATTCATAAACTGCTGCGGTTTGGTTTGTCCACCGTCGTAGTTTATGTGAAACTTTACAACTTATTTACAAAATTGTCACCGCCTCATAAATTACTGCGGATTTCTATACATTCGTAGTAGTTTAGGCGCCGTAGTATCACGTTTCTGTACTAGTGAAGAATACAGATGACCCCCCGTCGATGAGGTCTTGTATCTTGCGTTTCAGATGCATGAACTCGTCCGTACCATGTCCTCTTCCTCGATGATAGATGCAAAAAGAGATATTGTTCCAGTTCTTACTCTTATTTCCTGGATTTGGATCGGGTGTTGGTCCAATGGGATCTAGATAACTTTTCCAACAAAGATCTTGAAAGATTTGAGTTGGGGTCGAGAAAAGGGGGTATATACCCTCATTGGCCTTGTTATGGTATTCCTTCTCTGGATTGGCGGTATTTTTGTAGCTACACGGCTGGACTTCTATGAAATCTTGAATTCTGTGTTTCAGGGCCCAACATTCTTCAGTGTCGTGGCCTCTTCCCCTGTGGTAATTGCAAAACTTATGTGGGTGCCAAGCAATCTCGGGAGAGACAGGATCAGGGGTAGGTCCCCGTAGTTGTACGATCCCAATACTTATGAGTATTTCAAGAGTGTGAGTAAGGCGGAGAGGTAATGGAGAAAAATCCCTTTTGGTCATACCCCTCGTGGGTGGGGCGTGACTTTCAAGTGGAAGATTTATGCTTTGATGGAGGATAGATGCGGACTACGCTTCTGCGTCCTCTCTCTCTTTTCTCTTCATCTCGATGTTAGTTACCTCTTCGTCTATTTGTTTTAGATCGACGGTGATTTCCATGAGCAATTCTTCCAATGACTTCTTAGGGGCGCTTTTCATTGCTTGAAGATCATCTTCTTCATCACTATCTCAAATTCTGGCTACCTCTAGGTGGAGGGAGTCAAACTTAAATGGTGGGATAGAATGTCCAATTGGCACAGTCAGGCGAGAACGGTCCTTTTCTTCCTCTTCACTCGTAATGACGAAAACTGCACCTACAAGATTGGTGTTGTTGTTTGGAGTGGGAACATTCTTTTGCTTGGGAATAGTCCCATTGTCAAAAAGATCCTGGATTTTATTTTTGAGTGTCCAACACTTCTTGCTGTCATGTCCTTTTCCTCTATGGAATTTGCAATAAATATTAGGATTCCATGATGGGCTCCTCCTTTTGATGTCAGGATCCGGAGTGGGACCCATGACGTTGAGATAGTCATTCTTGACGAGCTTTTCCAAAGCTTTAGCGTAGGTCATGCCCAATGGGGTGTATTGCCTTTGCGGTTTGTCGTAGACAGCATTAACTTCATTAACCTTGTTAGAAGAGCTTCCCGAATTGGGATTCTTCTTGTAGTTCGAGTTATAAGTGCCTTTATTGAAGAAGTCCTTGCTTTTCTCCTTTTTAAGTGTTTGATCGTCCTCTAAGAGCAATCCCACACTATTGAGCTGTGTGTATGAAGTAATTACTTGATATTTGAGAGGATTCAAGTAAGGAGGTTGTAAGTTCTTGATGAGTTTCCGAATTTGCTCTTCCTCGGATGGACGGTCAAGCATTTTGGCCACTTTAGTTCTCCATTTCTTAACAAAGTCAGTGAAGCTTTTATTTTCACCTTGCTTATTGCTTCCAACTCTCTCATGGTAGTTGGTTGGATGACGTTGTCGGCGTACCTAGTGAGGAACAAACTAGACACCTTGTTCCATTCTTGAACCTGACTGGGCTCAATCTTGAAGAACTATGCCCTAACAGTAAGGTCCAAGGTTTGTGAGAAAAGATGAATATAGAGGACGGGATCAACTCCTCTTACGCCCATTGCGGTGGTGAAAGCTCTTATGTGATATTTTGGATCATCGGTCCCTTTGAAGGTGGGGACTTCAGGCATAGAGAACTTTTGTGGGAGTTTCCCCTTGATGTGAGAGGAGTATCCTTCAGCATTGATCATGTAGTCACTTATGATCTTGTTTTGAGTTAAAGCTAACTCAAGATTCTTAATTTGTCCACTTAGCTCTTCTACTTTGTCATCTCGAGGTGGAGGATCATCTTGGTTAAAAGGGCCAGCTTCCTTAACATTGCTTTCTATCCATGTCACACGGTTTCCCATGGTTTCCAACATTGTCATTATTTCAGTCAACATCTCATCGGTAGTCTTAGGTGTTGGAGGTGACATATCACCTTCGGCCATTTCGGTCAGCATAGAACCAGGTGGTCGATATGGAGGCGGAGTAACAAATATTGCGTCAGACCTAGCTTTGCTCGAATGGGGAGACTCCAATACGAGCTTCCTAACCAGACGTTGATTACTATGATTGCGCTCCAAACTTTTCGGACCGACTATTTTCTTCCCAATCCTAGACAGCGGATAAGACTTAGAAAAGGAAAGACTAACAAGTTCTACAAAAGAAAAGTTTTTAAAACAAAAGTAGGAAATCTCTATCTAGAATATTCTATCAACATAGTTACCCTTGGGGTCCAAGTAATGGGTTTAGGTCAAAGATCTCGACGCGGGATAAAGATAAAAGATATTATAATCTTGACTAAAGGGAGAGGGGAGAGATTTTATCTCGACTCAATATGGGATAAAGCAAAAGATATTATACTCTTGACTAAAAGGAGAGGGGAGAGATTTTATCTCGGCTCAATATGGGATAAAGCAAAAGATATTATACTCTTGACTTAAAGGAGAGGGGAGAGATTTTATCTCGGCTCAATATGGGATAAAGCAAAAGATATTATACTCTTGACTTAAAGGATAGGGGAGAAATATTATCGAGATCTTTGACTAAAAAACACTGCCTAAATTATGGGAAAGAATAAAGCATTAAAAATCTTTTCTAAGGTAACGAGCATCATATAGAACATTTGGGGATATTGTTTCCTAAAAATAAAAAGATTCTAGACTTAATCTTAAGACAAAATCTAGACTCAAAAAGGGAAAAGATCCTAGTTGGGGTCTAACCTAATATTCTATGACGACCAAAATGACTACGCAAAGATTGCGTCCACATATGGGCAAACAGCACAACAACGCAAATGACATGATTATGAAAATCTAGCATGGACATGGGACTGGGTTTCGACCTAAAACATCGGTTCTAGTTCATGCAATGGGGTAGGCTTAAAAGGTTTTGGTTAAAAGGTACTCATGATCAAGAATGTACAACAATCCGCGGGATGCGCGACAATGTGAGGCATTCTTGTTATCCTACTCGTCGAGTGGACGAATGCGTAGGAAGGTACATGAGGTGGGGGATCCATGTTTCTTGGCAAAGAAGAATCGAGTGGATTCTCACCAAGGCACTTCACCACACTCCATTGGCTAAGAAACTAGTTTGAACATGTAAAAACAAGCTCGGAAGTCGCGCAAGCGAATGCACGTGAATGCAATGAATGCAATTTAATAGATGAATGGCAAGTGACAAAATAATAATAAGAACACTCAAGTTAGTGAACCAAGCAAAAATAATAGCATTGAATCGATTTTCAAGTTACACCCTCTTAATCATGTCCCCAGTGAACTCGCCTCTGTAGGCTACCAGATTTTTCTCCGCTTTTTCCCCTCTTTTTGTTTCTGGGCGACCGGACGGGTAGCCTGGGAGAGTGAGGTTGTTCGGGTTTTCGTGAATCTTTGAGTGTGAATGCACATGAAGATTTTCCTTTCGCAATAAGGACACGATTAAGATTGTCGGAAGTCGCCACCAAATTTAAGGAAATTTGGAACCCTTGGAATCAAATCGATAGTCTAAAAAGACGTCAACTCAATTCCTGTGCACCCCAATTCCTATTGGGGAAATTGACTTCATAAATGAGTTTGGGGGCGTGAGTACGAGCTAGGAAGGTATTAGGCACCCAACTCGCCCGTTGACAACAACGGCCTTTACTAATCGATTCAATGTAATTATTAATGCTACGATTCCAAACAGGGTTAAATTTGTCCAAATTCCTAGTTTTAACTAATGGGTTGAACAAACAGTATTATTGTGACCACCTTTAACAATTTATCAACTAACATGCTTTTATTGCTAGAAAACGATAAATATGCTAAAACCTGCGAGTTAGAAGGCAAACAGATAATTCGTCCACCAATCCACAAACAAAGCATAATTTAATCATAAGAAGCAATAAATTGCAAAATATACATTCATCCATCCAATAATTAGGCTTAATACAAGCCCTTTTGCTCAAAAAACGTCATGCATGTACATATCACATAAACCAAATTCATTAGTAATAACAAGCAAAATAAATTTCTTGAAAACCCTCAGGTTGGATTACCTGGATGCTCACAATGAACTTATTGGGTTGTTATGCTTGAATTCTTGCGCTTGGTGAAGTATGAGGGTTTATTTTGTGGTGCTAGGGCTAACCTAAAGAAGGAGTAGAATCAGAATTTCTGGTTTAATATGAGAGAAAATCAACTTTGGTACCAACCTTTCATAGAGAATGTCCAACCTAAAGACCAACCTCTAAAATTCCCAACCTGAGAGAGAAACTACCAACCTTTTCAACTGAACCCTAAGGTTTGTTTATATAGAAGAGGGGGAGCTGCCAGGGTTTGGCACGGAAATCGAATGGGCCTCGAATTTTCCGTCCGCGAAAAAAGGTCCAGGCAGCCATACAACTAGTCCGTGTGGCTGAGCCGGCAGGAAAGCAGTCAAGCCGCTTGGCAAGCGGCTTACCCGCAGGGGAAGCGGTCAAGTCGCTTGTCCTAGCGGCCACCGCTTGAACTCAAGCGTGGCCGCTTGGACCAAGAACGGCATGCCTGTATAGGCGCCTGGCTGCTTTTCTAAGCAGGGGAGACTTTTCCGAGGGGTCCACGCGGGATTGACTGAGTTTCCTTGTTTGACCAATGGTTGACTCATGGGTTTGAGTTCCCTTTCAGGCCCTTAGGTTCAAAGAGGCCTATCTCTCAGTTTTGGACTCCAATTGAATTGAGTCCAACTTGTCTGGATCATCTGTACAAAAGGCTTTCACTAGTTAATTTAAATGAACTGGGCTAATCATCAGAGCAATTATTCTCGCAACCCAAGTTTGAGCAAAATCCAATCCTTTCATCATCGGATTTTTATGGGGACTTATCATAGACACAATTTTTGGTGTCTACACCAATATATACACTAGGAAGTGTATCTTAAATAGATCAGGGGGCGTATTCACTTGGATACAACTCAGCACAGCACTAGGCACGATCCCTCTTTTTTTGTTACTCCGCTTAACCCTCGACAAATCCTCATATATTTGCTTCAGTTGTTTATAACCCGTCTTATTTTTCACTTTGCTATCAGTAAGAATTTCCCCATTTGGGATCCCCAAAATCCAAGACATGTCGTTTGGAGTTATCTTCACATGAACATTTAGCCTAATTTCCAAAGTACATGTCTTGTCATCAAATCGTTCCATCAACCAAAATGCCAACTCACGATCTAGCTTCAAGTTGTCCATCGCCAATAACTCCCTAAATCCCATTGCATCAACCCAGCGATCTTGAACATCAGTTAATGATAATTTAAGACAAACTACCTTCTCGGACAAGCCCCCCATGTTAGGTGGATGCAATAACATGTAAATCATTAGAAACCAAGTTATTAATTACTTATATATAATGTTCAGGTTCCTTTTTAACATTCTAAAATAGGTTACATACCTTGGGCCGCTTTACTGCATCCAATTTCCTATTCCTATTCCTCTTCCTCTTATTTGATTTCACAACACCAACATCATTGCTCTTACCTTTGCCTTTATAAGTCACAGATTCAAAACCTAAACAACAAACTACCTCCTTTACCTGAGACACACCTCCTTTTGACTCAGTCATTCTATGACCAACTTCCTTGTCACTTCCATCCTCACCATCTTCTTTTTCTTTATCAAATTCTATACATTTTGTGTCCAAATCATCTTTCTTCCCACTTTCCACTTCCCACTTCCATCTGCATATATAATACATTATTGCTTGATATATTTCCCCTTTCAATACATGAACAAATCATTTTATTTTACCCAATTTTCACATAATTTACATATTAAACTATATATGCCAATTCACATTCCACATGAAGAAAGCTTTTTGTTTCACAATGATTTTTCTTTGTACTACTTATTACAAATAACAAACAATACGTTGTAAATAAATAATTAAAACCAAACAATATAAAAAGTATATGATTCATATAACCCAAAATCATGTACTTAATATACGTGAGCCTAATTCATACTAAAACATATACTAAGTTGTCAATATAAGTACATAGCCAGCAACAATCACTAGCTACTAGTGGAGATATTCGCGACCTATGTACACAATCACTACAAACATAAAGATATTTCTATGCTACTGTTGGGCTCTTAATACAGTAGTCATAAAAACACACCAATACTCATCACCTACAATTATTTATTCTAACATACCACGATAAAATATACACCACATGCATGCATCAATTACTAAATTACTACCAAAATTAACCAAATTTATACCAAATTCTACTCAAGGTACTAAAATATTTTCAATTTCACATCTCCCTACGAACTAAGCTATTTTGCATGTGATTTTATAAATGTTTTTCAACCTTAAAATCCTAATTTTTTCTACTTCATTGCCAACTTCATTCAAATTTCCACAGAATAATTAAAGGCTTTAACACTAATGGGTTTATCATACTTACCAAATACATGCAAAGATTCCGCCATGGTTTATTCCCGAAGACGACAAGCTGCGTTTCACGGTACTCGCCAAAAGCTGAAAATATGGTGTAAAACAACAATAGTTCACACAAATTGAGAGGATGAGAGGAAAAAAAACCCAATTTAATTGACAATAATGAAGATCGACAGTTACCTGGAGTGAGACTTCTAGCAAGAGGAGAGAGAAACTCTGTTCTAGCAAGAGGGGAAAGCAAATGTCAAAAATTAGTGTTTTGCCAGCATAATCACTTGCCCAATTTTCAATTGACCGAATATAACTTGACCGAATATCAATTGACCATAATTGACTTTAACTGAGCTTTACCTATTTTACCCCCAAATTAGCTTATTCTGAAAGTTTCACAAAGTAACAGCTTCCAACCCATATTGGTAAGAAAGCCTTATTAAACCGACCCATGCTCTCTCTCTTTATTTTCTTTATCTCTTTGCCTTCCTCAGTTTTTGTTTTTTTTCGCACAAAAATTAAAACCACCACCAGCAAACTAAAACACACGCCACCACCACAAACCATCGCCACCCGTCACGCAGTATCACCATCACGCCACCCATCCACGAGCCGTGCACCACCAGCCACCAGCCACCAGCCACCAGCCACCAGCCCCATAGTCGTTCGTCAGTACTTGCTGCCCACTTGAAACAAACAGCCGTCATCGACACCCTAGGCGTTCTCTGTTCAGATACAAACTAGCTAGGGATGGCTAATTAGAAGGGTAATTGTTTTGAGATAACTACATCTACTATGTAGGGTTCATTTTACATTCAATTTGAGTCTAATTATGTGTATTATGTGTATGTGATTGAATTGAGTTATATGTGAAATTGGGTTCTAGGGTATAGTATTTTTTTGGAGTTCAGTTTATAAGTTATTGAAAGTACTAATAGTACTAGGTAATTATGAAATTGATGATCAAACTAAGAAGTGATACTGATTGTTTCTTTATCTGACTAGCTACATATTTATGGTATGAGGAATTAGGGGTTTTGGAGATAGTATTGGTTGTTTTCAGTTCTGCCATGAGGTCTCATAACTTGTGTGTAAAACTAGCATTAAGCTTAGCCTGTTAGAATTAATTCATGTGTTTTATACTTGTCCTATAACTAATGTGTCCCGTGTGTGTTGTTTAGCTTTGCTAATACCGAGTTCTCTTAAAACACAAGTAAGAAGTGAGTTGTTCTCTAGGCGTTAGAAGCTGGCCAGATTTTATTCCAGTGTAAATTGAGTGTTGTGTTGCTTGATTGATCTTACATGTTAGAACTAAAGTTAGTACTTATAAGATGTTCAATTGGGCTAAAATGATGGCTCAAGAACAATGTTTTTACATCAGTTAAAATGCTCAACACCTGGTTGTAAGTGGTAATTAAGATCTATGTATCTTATAAGCCTCTTATGTATGCTAGCTGAATTTGAAATGATTTTATTAGTTATAATGTGAGTGAATATGGAGATTAGTTAATTAACTATAAGAATGAGAAATTCAGTTATAAGAAGTTGTAAAAGGCGGGTAGTAAAGAGTTACTACCTAAGTTACAACTAAAGAAATGAGAGTGTTCCTATGTTTTGAGATGAAATATATGAAAGACGATACCAGTACAACAGTACAAGTGAGATAAAAGAAGTAGAATGATTGTTGTTATGATATGCTACTAGCCCATATGCATAATATGTGCTTATGTGAGAAGTTATGAGCTAAGCTACTCAAGTTACTAATAATGTAAAGTGAAAGATGGCTTTGGGCAGTGTGGAACCTCTGGGTACTCCGATCCGAATGTGTTGTAATGAGTTTACGGGAGACGTTCCTGAGTTTTGAACTGTGCCCCCAAGATGTGGCAATGATCAGCAGTTGCAGCTCCTATATGGGAAGAGACGCAAGGCTAGTTACAGATCCCTTTATGAGAAGAGCCCCCAAGATGTGGCTAGTTACAGATTACCGATAACATATTTGGCCCCCAAGATGTGGCTTGACCCCCAAGATGCGGTCAATGGTTTAAACGCCCTCAAGATGTGGCAGCTCAAGGAACCTAACTCCCTTATGTCCAGCTTAGTAATGCAAGATTAATAATAAAACATATCAAGCTATAGTTCAGTACTTTTATATAGTTACAACCCCTTATTGAGAAGAGTCGCAAGGCTAGTTAAGCCCCTTATTGGGAAGAGCCGCAAGTTTAGTTACAATTCAATAAAATAAGGCTCCGAGTAAAAGCTATCAAGATTAGAGATTCAAAGGAGAAATGACTCTTTTAAAGTATTAAAAGAAGAGAATCATGAGAAGCATTAATAAAAGTCTATTATAGCAAAGATTGAAGTCTGTTTTATGTTTACTGTTTCCAACTTTGTGAAATGCACTAGATATTCAATAAGATTTTGTATCTTTACCCTATATGACTTATGACTATAGAAGTGAATGAGGTAGAGTTAAGGTGAAATGGAAGCTGAATGCTTGCTCTATATGAATGATTCTTTGTTTAGACTTGAAATGAATTTAAATTGGTCTTTACTAGATAGATGTTTGTTACTCAGTTCACGCTGACCCGTTTTGGGTTGTCACCCACGATGTGAATCGTGTCTTTACCGGTGACAGATTACTTGTGTGTAGGTTGTAAGGACGCTCACGGATAGTAGCTCAAATAGTCTTGGCAAGAAGAGTTTATTTAGATATTAATTATGTTTCTAGCTTTCACATTAAGTTGTAATAAACAGACCACCTAGAATATTTTTGAGATTTTTATTATTAGTTCAGTTGAAGAGTAGCTCAGTTGAAGAGCCTTACACTCATTCGTATGAGTGAGTGTGGCGGTAGCGCCCTGAATTATTAGTGTCTTCCGCTGGGTGGATTGGATTTTAATTTGTTTTAATTTTCTGTTTAAGCAAGTTTTTAGAAAGTCGATAACTTGGGATGCCTATTTGCAAAGTAAGCTCCGCCGATTTTGGCTCGAGTTTTAATTATTTTAATTTATTTATTTATTTTAGTAGAAAATTCGGGATGTTACAAATCCTTTATTTATGTACGGTATTCTTGGGTCATTTTGGTGAAATGCATAAATTAATATAAAAAAGATGATGGTTTTTATTTATAGAATTTTAAATATTTTTTATGATGAGATTATCATCAATATTCTATCTTAGTTGATGTTATTTTGTTTTAATTAATTTTGCAATTATTAGTCTGTTAACTTTCATATGACCTATTTAGTAAGATATATATTAATCCACCATTTTATCAAACCTACCAATTTTTTTTAAAAAAAATATTAGTTGGTATAAGCACTTAGGTTATTGACAGTTGAGTTGAATTTATGGGATAATCTTTGGTTATATGACAACAGTATTACATATATAATTAAGTTTTATATTTGAGGGTAACATATCCACCTGACAAGTGACATGTGATTAAAAATTTTGAGATAGGGCAAATTAGGGTCACATTAAAGTCACAATTTGTAAAGTAATATATTAAGGGTATCATAACATGGTAGGTGAGTAGGGTCAAAACACAAATAATTTGACATGTGTAATAGTTTAATTGGTGACTATATATTAGTATAATTTTAAATTGTAAGAAAAATAAATTATATAAATTAACCGTCCGTGCGTAAGACCGATTTACCCTAATTTCTCTCTATTTTCCCATGGCCCATAGGTCATAGCGTTCAAATTTTGGAAAATTTTCAGATTCTTTATTTGTTTTTTTGGTTTTTGAATTACTACCTGGCTAAGCTCAAGCATTAAAACACCCCACGTCATGAAAAACGGCTCGGTTCAATAAGTCATAACTCATCTTTCTCCCTCTCATGTCTCTCTCTATCTGCAAATTCTCACAATTTCGAGCAGCTTCGCACTCTTTTCCTTCCAGACACCGATTTAATTCGCGCAACATCATACCGGTAAGTCGGTAACTACTTCGACTTTGTTTCCCAGTTTTTGTCTTCCGTTAATTTCAAAATTCCCAGTACGATTAACACTAGGTTTGGAAAGGGCTTGTTTTTATTCTCCATTACTGGAATTCTATGTAGTTTTATAAGGTGTAAAATTAAAAGGTATGG
Source organism: Tetragonia tetragonoides (assembly GCA_038025085.1). Lineage (NCBI taxonomy): Eukaryota > Viridiplantae > Streptophyta > Magnoliopsida > Caryophyllales > Aizoaceae > Tetragonia > Tetragonia tetragonoides. The sequence continues at coordinate 35,736,556 of CM076141.1, forward strand.
CTAAAATTTGCTAAAGTTGTGATCTTTGAGAATCTGATCCATCAAACTGACTTATCAGTTCTCATTTAGATTTTGGGGGTTTTGACTTTTTGGTCAGAACAATATTTTCTGTGCTTCGGACAAATTTTGTTGGGAGAAAGAATTAAGCTTCTTGATTATGAATTCAACTTGAAACTATGCTTTTGATTTTTTTTCTCATTTCAATTACAATTCTATTATAGCAGAAAGAATATTTGTCAGCAATTTCTTAGCCTTTGATTATGAGGGAGTAGTAGACTATATTCTGCTAATTTAATGTGAAACATGCTATTTTATTTATCAATCACAAAGTGGGTCGTTGATCAGGTGTAGCGAGTAGCGCGATAATAAACTTGTGTAGGGCCTTATTGCTTAGATTATAGGTCTATAGCTTGGCTTCTTCCTGTGACTTGTACATTCACATTTAGGCTTCTTCCTATGCTTGTACCTTCACATTTGAGTTAGGCTGGCCTGAAAGATGGGAATCTGAGTTAAGACCAGTAAAAAAGCTCCATAGTGGGGGGGGGGGGCTATTGTATGCTTATATTGCATATGCACTTACTGAAAAAGATGCAAGAGAGGTAATAGAGCTTAACGTTATCACGATTGCAGATAAACTTCAGATTTATGGCTCAGTCAGCAGCTAACAGCGTTGGGATGAAGCTTATTCGTATTGATATCAGTTCGGACAGTGTTTGCCCATGGTGCTTTGTGGGCAAAAGGAATCTAGATAAGGCTATTGCCGGATCAAAAGATCAGTTCGATTTCGAGGTTTGACACTTTAGTTCCTGTGGCCATTTTAAGACTTTCTTCGTAATTATAAGAAAAAAAGAAAGAAGACTTTCTCAGTTTCCATTTTTCCTCTTATTCACAACTTGTTAGGAACTCCGATTTTCAATCATTTGTGCACTTACAGATAAGATGGCACCCTTTTTTCCTTAACCCTTCTGCTCCTAAGGACGGTGTCAATAAGAGAGAAGTTTACAGGCAGAAGTTTGGCCATCAATCTGAACAAAGAATAGCACGAATGGCAGAGGTGTATGTTTAACTTTGAACATGAAGTTATTTACAATGGTTTCGTTTCTTTTCTCCAAGATGATACACTACAAAAGTCAGCTTCTGATTTAAATTGCAGGTATTCAAGGGTCTTGGCTTGGAATACAACATGGATGGGCTAACGTAAGGGATCTTATCATTCATTCGCTAGTTAGGGGGTAGATTTATCATGGTGCTGATAATATTTTCTGTGAACATAAATCTAGGGGAAGTACTTTGGATAGTCACAGGCTTATATATTTTGCTGGCCAACAAGGGCTGGATAAGCAACATGATCTTGTTGAGGAATTCTTTCTTGGCTACTTCACAAAGGCAAAGTATATAGGTGACAGGTATCTCTATATTCATTCAGCTTTTCCTGATCTTCTTTAACTTTCTAAATGAATCCCTATAATGTACCACTTGAAGGTATCTTTGAAAGGATTGTGTAATGGGCAAGTGTCTTCTTCCAAGCATTCATCTTCATGAAATGGTTTTGTTTTTAAACATTGTAGAGTCAACAAAATTACTCGTGAAACCTTCATAGTGCTATCTTTAGTGGAGAATATAATTCAGCTTCAAGCCTTCAATGTATCTGTTTGTGTATTCTTTGTTGTTCCCTGACAGCTTTTCCCATTCTAACAACCATTTCCACTTTTTGATACAGAGAGTTTCTTGTGGAGTCCGCAGAGAAGGTTGGGGTAGAAGGCGCATCTGAGTTTCTCGAGGATCCAAACAATGGTCTCAAGGAGGTATCTCTATTTCTCGTCTTTCCTTCACCCCCTTCTCTCTCTCTGTGCCTATCTTTGTTCGAAACCAGAGTTTATTACAGAATTGATGTGAAGCGATTAATGATTGGAACAATTGGTTAAGAACTAGGGTAGTGGGGTGTGCCAATGTCTTGATTGTTTCTGAATGGAAATTAGGGTGAATGGCTCAACCAACTGGGAGGCCTGGTTATATTTTTAATAATTTAGAATAAATACATTTTCAGTTATATCTTTAGACCATTCCCATTGGTTTCTGCATTCCTGATTTCCTGATGTCTTCACGTACTATAGAAAGCTTACATTCTTTCAATATGACATATTTAGCTTTAACAGAGCTGATTCTACTAGGAGGCGTTTGTAAGGGTCTGATTGGTCGGGTGGAAAACTATTTTCCATCCAAATTATTTCAAGATATAAAACATACAAAGAAAATCATATTTCTTCTTTTATATATATTCCTCTATAATTGGTTAGGAAAAACTATAAATAGTAATGCATTTCCTTGTATGGAGCAATAAGCAATATCCTTTTCTAGGAGGAAACGTACATGTTTGAATTCAAGTCGTGATGACTGATGAGGTAGATTTGAGGGATAATTGGGCATTCCCTCTTCTAAAATGGAAACTGTAATTGACCTCTAGTGACGAAAAAGGGGGAATATTTTCCCGTGGGAATCATTTTCCCTGTAATTGAATAAATTCTTAGTTCGTTTGTCAAAAACTTTTGAAGTACTGGGTGCTCTTCGTAGAAACTTCAATGCAGCTGTCTCGTGGTTAACTTCAAAGTGCAGTTTTACATGCATTACACTATAACTGTGCATTTCGTCTATGGAGCAATAAGCAATATCCTTTTCTAGGAGGAAACGTACATGTTTGAATTCAAGTCGTGATGACTGATGAGGTAGATTTGAGGGATAATTGGGCATTCCCTCTTCTAAAATGGAAACTGTAATTGACCTCTAGTGACGAAAAAGGGGGAATATTTTCCCGTGGGAATCATTTTCCCTGTAATTGAATAAATTCTTAGTTCGTTTGTCAAAAACTTTTGAAGTACTGGGTGCTCTTCGTAGAAACTTCAATGCAGCTGTCTCGTGGTTAACTTCAAAGTGCAGTTTTACATGCATTACACTATAACTGTGCATTTCGTCTATGCATATTAAAGGTGAACGAAGAGCTGGAAAAATACTCTGCACACATCAGCGGTGTCCCATACTTTGTTGTGAGTACCAAAAAGCTGGAACCTAAATTACGTCTGTATTCCTCATTTCGTCTTATATGTCATCAACAACAGCCAACATTTTGTTTCTTTCAACAGATCAACGAGCAGCAAAGGTTGAGCGGTGGACAGCCTCCTGAGGTCTTCTTAAGAGCTTTCGAAGCTGTAGTAGCAAAGTAATGTCTGGTCTAATGCATTTGGAATTTGGAGTGGAGATGGATGTTTTTTCTAGTCTGTCTATTGTGTATAAGGTGCTCAGTGATCTCACTCTTTATGTGTGTTAACCTTGTGTGACGTTTGCGGTCTTGCTGGCTGTAGGCTAGCTCATTCCCTTCTGGTGTTTTAAGCTTTTGGCTATTTCCCAAATATTGGTGAAATGAACTAGTCCTGCCTAGGTGTCTAGCTCTTCTGCTGGTTGCCATCCTCAAACCACCGATCGACCATACGGTATACCCGATATTGGTTATATACACTTGAATGTTTTTGGTGTCTATCATTCAGTTGGTCTATATTGGTTCTTGTTGAAGTGGGAATTCATATTGTGTGTATCGATGAAGAAAATAAGAAGAAATATAACGGTTTATCTGACAAATCACTTCAAAGTGGTCAAGTCTCAGGGGGAAAGCGCATATGTGAACAGAAAATGACCCATACCAAATTTCCTCTAGTCTTATCCAATTTCAGAGCTAATAGAGTACAGCTAGGGTTCAAAATGTAAATAGAGTACTACTAGGACACAGACTGTAAGTATGTAATATTTATGTTTCCTATATATATATACGTGCCAGGGCTCCCAGTTGGGGTAAGCTGATAATCTGCCTAAACTATCATATGGTATCAGAGCCTATAACAACTAGTTCGTCCATATCAGCATCTAGTGTCGTATCCCCAGTGACTCTTGAGCTCCCCTCACCCAACCCTGTTGTGACTTGCTCGTCATCGTCTATTGACAATCCGTCTTCCACTCCTGAACCTGCCGCGTCGTCGTCTCAGCCGTCAACTATTGTTATTCCTAGCTCCACCACTAGTCATCGTATGCACACTCGATCTCAATCGGGCATAGTTAAGCCTAGGGTTCTTATGAATCTTTCAGCTACGCTTAAGGAAATCGAACGTAGTTCATTTTCTCAAGCTAATAAAGATGACAAGTGGCGTCAGGCCATGGCTGAGGAATTTAATGCTTTTATCGACACTAACACTTGTGATCTTGTTCCACGAAATTATTCGAAAACTTTGGTCCGTTGTAAGTGGGTTTATAAAATTAAATATAATTCTCATGGTACAGTTGAGAGGCCAAAAGTTAGACTCGTTGCATGTGGAAACGGACATGTACCCGACATTGACTACCAAGAGACTTTTAGCCCAGTTGTTAAACCTGCTACAACTCGTATTATGCTTTCACTTGCTCTTACATTTAATTGGTCTATTCATCAGTTAGATGTTAAGAATGCATTTGTTCATGGTCATTTAGAAGAGGAGGTTTATATGACTCAACTTCCTGGTTTTGTGAATCCCAATACCCCAATCATGTGTGTCATCTGAAAAAGTCCATTTATGGCCTCGAGCCAGCTCCTCGAGCTTGGTTTCAGCGTTTTAGCAGTTTCCTATTGTCTCATGGTTTTGTTTGCAGCGTGTCGGATACCTCCATGTTCATTTGGCGTTCTGGTCCTTCCATTATCATTTTATTAAATTATGTGGATGACATTATTATTAGCGCAATTTGGCGAAAACCACCTAACATGTTTCAGAATTTGTCCAGTACCCCCTGAAACTTTACTATTTGGCGAGTACCACCTTAAAAGTTTATTCCGCCGTGGAAGTCACACCTAAATGGATTTTCCGGGCAAATCCAATTTTTTTCTGACCATTTTACCCCCCCACTTAGATATTTTTTTTTCTCTCTCTCTCTCTCTCTCTCTCTCTCTCTCTCTCTCTCTCGCTCACTGTTCCCACATATAAAAAAAATAAAAATTAATTCACTCTCTTTCTCTCTTTCTCTCTCTCGCTCACTCCATCTTCTTCCTCTCTCTCTGTATCTCCATCTTTACCATCTCTCTCTCGTAATCTCTCTCTGTTTCTCCTGTCATCTCTCTCTCTCTCGTCATCAACAACAACAACAACAACAACAACAACAACAACAACAACAACAACAACAGTCTGTCGCTCTCTCTCTCTCTCTTCCCCTGTTTTCGTGGCGAAACAGAACACACACTCTCTCTCTCTTCCCCTGTTTTCGTGGCGAAACAGAACACAACAACAACAACAACAGTCTCTCGCTCTCTCTCTCTCTCTTCCCCTGTTTTCGTGGCGAAACAGAACAACAACAACAATCCATTAAATTCTGAAACAATCAAACCGAAAATTAAGACAAAAACGAGAAATTCTGAAACAAAACCGAAAATTAAGACAAAAAGGGAAAAAATTAAAAAGATAGAAGGAGAAGCTTAGCTTGGAATCGGCAGATCGGAGCTTCTAAAGCTCATGCATGGCCATTGAAGCTCGCTCGAGATTAATCAGAAATGTCGCCGACCATGGTTCATGGCCGGAAACCACAAATCGGTGGCTTGAGATGTGGTTGCCGGACAAAAATGGTGGTCGCCATTAATGACGATCTTCAGAGCTTGAGAGAGAGAGAGAGCGTTGAGAGAGAGAGAGATGGAGATGATGGTCGAGCTTGAGAGAGAGAGAGATGGTCGAGCTTGAGAGAGAGAGAGATGATGGTCGAGCTTGAGAGAGAGAGAGAGAGAGAGAGAGATGATGGTGGAGCTTGAGAGAGAGAGAGATGGAGATTGAGATGGAGAGAGAGATGGTCGATGGAGCTTGAGAGAGAGAGATGGAGATGGAGCTTGAGAGAGAGAGAGAGATGTGGTTTTGTTTTAGTTTTAGTTTTATTTATATTTATATTTTTTATTTTTTACTTTTTATTTATTTAATTATTTAGTTTAATTAAAAGTCACGTGACTCACACGTGGCCGACGTGGGGGGTAAAATGGTCAAAAAACTAATTAAGGTGTGACTTCCAGGGCGGAATAAACATTTAAGGTGGTACTCGCCAAATAGTAACGTTTCAGGGGGTACTGGACAAATTCTGAAACATGTTAGGTGGTTTTCGCCAAATTGCGCTTATTATTACTAAAAGTACCCCATCCTTGGTCACAAATATTGTCTCTCTCTTGTCAAAACAATTTGCCATGAAGGATCTTGGGGACCTTCATTATTTTCTTGGCATTCAGGTAGTGCGCAATTCTTTGGGCATTTTTCTTTCTCAACAAAAGTATGTTTAGGATTTGTTAACTAAGCTTGGCCTACACACCACAAAGCCGGTGCGCACTCCCCTTGTATCCCGTACTGCTTTGTCCTTCCAGGATGGTGAATTGCTCACGGATCCATCAGCTTACAGAAGTATGGTTGGTGCTTTGCAATATGTGACACAGTGACAATGACTAGACCTGACATTGCTTTTGCTGTGAATGTTGTTTCACAATTTATGCATGCCCCTCGTACTACTCACCTTCGTGCAGTCCATAGGATATATAGTTATTTGCAAGGTACAGCTGATCATCGAATTTATTTTCGCCACTCCAAAGATCCCACTTTGGTGATTGCCTATTCCGATGCGGATTGGGCCGAATGTCCAGATAGTTGCCGCTCCACCACTGGCTATGCCATTTTTCTGGGTAATAATTTAATTTCTTGGCGCAGTAAGAAGCAACCTACAGTCTCGAAGTCCTCTACTGAAGCAGAGTATCGAGCGATTGGCTACACAGTTGCAGACACTTTATGGATTCGTTAGTTACTGGCTGAATTGGGTATTGTGCATCGACAACCCGTTCGTGTTATGTGTGACAACATCAGTGCCACATATCTCACGGCGAATCCTGTTCTTCATGATCGCAGCAAGCATATTAAAGTTGATTTATCATTTTGTCCGAGAGCGAGTGGCTCATGGTGATCTCATTGTTCGTTACATTCCTACTCGATTCCAGCTTGCTGATATATTGACTAAGGTTTTGTCTCCGCAACTATTTCATTTTCTTAAGTCCAATCTGTTTGTGCGTCCGACTAATTATCTTGAGGGGGCGTAATAAAATACAACTAGGACTCAAACTGTAAACAGAGTACTACTAAAACACAGGTTGCCTATATATATACATGCCAGAAAATGACCCATACTAAATTTCCTGTAGTCTCATCATCCAATTTCAGACCCATCTTGCACTTCCACCCTCCCAAGTCCACCAGTCTCACCCACCCCCCAGTTATCCAAACCCACTATTTTAATCCAAAAATGGGTAGAAGTTGGAAGAGAAACAAGAAAAGCAATGGTTCAAAGGAAAATGACATTTTTGTCTACTCCATTCGTTCCTAAATTTTCTCCCCACTTTTCTTTTACATCCGTTCTAAACTCTCCTACCCACTACTTTTTGTTAGTAAAATTTTGAGGGGTAAAAGACTCATCTATTCTTACTTTTTCTTGCAATCATTACTTTTCAACCACTATTAACGCACACACTATCTCTCAGGTTAAAGTAAGGGCATGCATACAAGGAATTTTTGTTCCAAAATCAACTCTCATTAAATTTCGTGCAAAAAAAAGTAGGTAGCAAATTTTGGAACGTAGGGAATATATAAAAATGAGGTCCAGTAGCAAAATCACTCATAATCGATAAAAGCATCTCCTATCATCACTATTTGACGAAATATTCTTATGAAAATGTCCATTTTGGGGTACATAACTAACGGTATAAAGATCATAATGGTATCATCAGAATTATTTAAATTGTTTTGGACACCATCTTACAAATGTCTCAAGCATCGAGAATAGAACTGCTCATATAAGGAGCAGTGATATATGTCTTCTTAAAAAATGTTCATCCACCTTCTTTAATGTGGCAGACCAAATTTTACTATATATAACTGGGCGGAATTTGCTAGAAAAGCATCTTTATTTACATATTTTTAATTTTTTTTCCTTTACTACGAAAGACCTCATTATCTATCTTGTGAGAATACATAAATCACTTCACAAAGTATCTTTAATCCATATGTTAGTGCTATATATGTTAAACAAGATTGTACATACTACATGGTCTCTCGAACACATTTGCTTTGTCTTTTATTCATTTTACAACTAGCTCAAAGGCTCACTAGAAAGCACTTGAAGCAGCCAAGTATATATTTAAGGCTCCTAAACTATACTTAATAAACTCCATGATTCTGATTTGATATTTGATTTTTTATATAATTAAGCTAATTCTCTTCTTTAGTCAATGTCCCCATAAAATGGAGCACCTATCACATCTTCACACGCTGTGACATGTCAGCACCAAATAAAAAAAAAGGTAAACTTGAAGCTACCAGCCTAGCTACCACTAACATGAGAATGGACATTGGGATAAAAAATGAAATTATTAAACAAAAAACTGAAGGGCCGATTATAAACTAATTCATGAATAACACAAGAGGTATATTGTATATTAATCAAGATAATTTATAATTATAATGCATAGAGGAAGCCACCACGAATGGGATGGTTAGGCTAGTAATATGACCATGAAAGTGGCCAAGCAATAACCAAGTAGGTATTAATGAATAATGATGCTTGTATATTAATTAATTTTGTTCACCCCAAACTTGTTATTATAAATAGGTGATTTGTACAATTAACTATAGAACAGAAAACCCCAAGAAATATCACAACCATCATAATTATCCTAATACTAGATAAAAAGTGTTGTGAAGTCTAGCCTGCAGGAACTAGTTTAAGGATAATGGCTTCATTCAATAACCACTTGAAGCTAATTACCCTTTTTGGAGTAGTGTTCTTGTTTCTTATGATGACATCAGGTACGATCCGCATTCCTCATTTCCCAGTATATCTTACTAATCATAATTTTCTGTTAAAATGATTATTCCATTTATCTTATTATTAATAATTAATATTTCGATCCATGTGTTCTTGTGGGTCTATATCCGTCAATCGGAAACAGTTTCTCTACTAGCTAGCTAGTTGACTAGTTAGGGGTAAAATGATCCGGGATTATATATTGGGTTGTTGTTGTTGTCGTCGTTGTCGTTGTTAATCATGCGAAACAAATCATACTATAATAATATATATGTATATAAATGACAGCCAAATTCTAACAACATTCTTCTTAATTAGAAGGGCAAGATGATGGATTCATATGCATGCTAGAATATGGTACCGGTTGCGAGCAGCTGCCGGAGTATCTTCCGCAGATCGATGTGATTCCGTGCTGCCCCGGTTTAGTATGCAGACCAGTGGCATCCTTAACGTCGATGTGCCTTCGGCCAGAGTAGTAAAACAATGATCAGTTTGAGAACGTTATTTGTATGTGTGTCATGTGTGTACGTGAATATCAGTCAAAAGAGCAAGCTAATTAAGATCGATCTTGCTTATGTTTGTATTTCAAGTTTGATTTCAGTTTGGATGTTATGGGTGATTTAATAATATCAAAAGTGTTTCAGATTAAATAGATCGGAGCGGAGCGGATTCGGAGGTTACTCATTCCGAATAGTTTCGGATTCGAGTCCTTCCTAATCACAGGTTATTTGGATTCAAATATAATTTGAGAATCTGTTTAATTAGTAATTATTGGAGTGAATTCGTATTTAGCATAATTCGATCCATTGCCATCCCTAATTTTGATTATATTAGCGGTGTGAAATATATGTCACCTGTATCACTTTTAATGTGCTTTTCTTTTTTAATATTTTTTAACTTTTACATTAAAATTATTTAAATTTGCTCCATGTCCATCAGTTATTTAATTTGGATGTAGTAAAATCTCATGCATTTTCTCTAACTGGAAAAAAAAAAACATAAAGGGAGTTGCAACACATGTGCAACAGTGCAAGTGATATATGTCAATTGTCATCATGTACAAATTGGGCTTCAAAGAATATTACGTTTTTTTTTTCTTTTTCTTGAGCATTGCAAACGACTGCAATAAGGGAGTTCTCTCTCTATTTTGGGGTTGAGCCGACTTCTTCAATCTACCACCATCTATATTTATAGGCCTCCAAAAACTCTTTTCATATAACTACTACTCCCTACACAACTAGAAAACTGCTTGCCACACAATTAATTAACTACCAAATATTATTTCCAACCAAAATATATTACCTGTAATCTGGTGCATAAAACTCATTCTTGACTTCTACTACTTCAATTTGCCGTGGCCCACTAACTCTTCAAAGCTACGGTCAATCTCTTCACCAAAAAATAGTGTCTTCTACCTCCTCACAAATTGCTGCCATATCACTTCTTCCCCAAATAACCAAAATCTTCATACCATTATTCTAGTGAATATAGTCTACCAATTCTACTAATATTGGCGTGAAACAAAATCCCTAACAGACAGATAGATTGATAATAACAATGCTGATACACAAATAAATAGCACTTTGTATTAGTTAATTGGGTGTTGTCATTAGCAATATCCTTTTCCAAATTTGGGGAAAATCCTTTGGTGTTATTACCCTGAATTACTAGATGAGTATTAAAAACTGTCACACCTTACCACATGGGTATATAAAAATACACCGGTATCACTAAGCATTTAAAAAATAAAAAAAGTGCAGATACTCCCAAAATATATATCACCGAGAGAATCTCCGGCACATCTAATTTTTTTAAACATTTTTTTACTTTTCTCCTTTTTCCCTTTTTTTTTCCTCCCTTTTTCTACTTTTTTTTGATTTCTCTCTCTCTCTCTCTTACTTGTGTTTGGCGGACAAGGTTAATAACAATTCACCACCTTTTCATCTACCTACTGCCATTCGAAGAGAATGCAGTAGAGAAGGAGATTTCCCAAATTTGTTTGCTGGAGAAAGGACTAGACAAAGAAAAGGTGACCGACGAAGAAGATTTCCCAAAATTGACAAAAGAGGAAGCTTTATTTGGAAGTGGTCCACCATTGTTGCATGATTCAAAAAGGTAAGAAGCTTTCCTCTCTTTTTCATAATTTCTAATTATCTTAACCTAGATTAGTTTAATTTGAAAAAATAAGGCTACATTAGTTTAATCTGAACAAAGTAGCTTAATTGATTTGTTGAATCTGTAAATTGTGCTTAAACCCTAAACCTTAATTTCTTTAATCTGAAAATTATGCAAAACCCAAAGCCTTGATTTGTTTAATCGAAAATTGAAATCCCAGATGCTTATTTTGAAGCTTTAGTTTGTGAAATTATGACATTGGTTGACCCATGACTCATGAGTGACATTGTGATTAATAAATTTTTAAATTTACCATGGTTATTTGTTGTTGCTGAAATTATTAATTGAAAACACATTATTTATCATGCCAGATGCGAGATTATCAAGAAGTTATGGTTAAATTTCATCATTGGGGAGAGCTTAATATGATTCTAATGGACTATGTTAGTGGACAAAATAATACTGTGTACATTGAAATGTGGTGTTTTACTATGAAAGAGTTGAAGAAACAATTGAGGAATTTTGGGTATGAAAATCTGCATCTTTTGTGGTACAAAGAGCCTGGGATGTCACTGAGGAGTGAAGGGTTGAGGCCATTAATTTTAGAGTCTCATTTTGAGAGACTTAAATATTTTGCTAAGGAGCACAATTTGGTGGACATTTACTCAACCCATTCTATAGATGTACTTGTAGAAGTGCCCTTAAATGAGGTATTTAGGACTGATGAAATACTTCTAGAGGGACCTACTCTGGAAACTGAACATGAAGCAGAACCTACACAAAGCCCAATAGTTGAGCCCACAAACTTAACCTCAGACTTTTCCCCCACTAACCCAACCTCTGAGCCTGTCATTGAAACCCAATTTCTTTCTGAGATCCTCCAACAACATAGAAAGAAACTTACCCCTAAAAGGAGAAAGCAGCCTGCACAGAACACTAGTCCATTTTAAATAAGTTGAAAAAAAATCCCATAAAAAAGGGTAAAGCACCAGCAACTGAGTTACAATGGAAGGATGAAGAAGATGGGCATGTAAGATCAGACTCTGATGATATGGCTGATGATGAGACTTACAAAATGGACCCCACTGAGTTGTATGCTGATGATCAATCTGAGGGAGCTGAGGAGAAAGGTGGCAGAGTGAATGATGGTGGTGGTGTTGGTCATACAATTCATGAGTTTGAAGTGTCAGGTTTAGGAGACCAACCTGGTGAATTTGAACAAAGATATTGGGGGTTATGAATCTCATGATTCACTTGAAGGGTACGATAATGTAACTGCTACAGAGTTGCATTATGATAATGAAGAGATGATGGAAATCAGGACAAATAATAGGAGGATTAGAGAGAGGCAAGCAATGACACCAGGCTCTTCATATTTTACACCATCTCCAAGGGAAACAACAGGGCAAACAGCAGGGGAAAATGCAGATGAGAATGCTAGGGCAGGTACATTACAAGATGAAGAGCATGTGCTTGAAGATGGGAGGTACAAATCATCAGTCTAGCCACCCTTTATGACCACCTATGAGGGTGGTTATGTATCAGATCAGAGGGATAGCGATGATGAAGGTCCTTTAGTACAAGACTCTGAAGAAGAAGATGATAATGATACTGATTCTGATAACGATAAAGCTGTAAAGCTGAAAAGCAAAAGAAGAAAAGGATAAGGACAACCAAAATTAATTATCCAACTTTTAATGAGAAGACTGATATGAGAAATGTTCAGTTCTTCAAAGGCCTGAAGTTTAGGAGCCAAAAGATTTTGAAAAATGCTATATTGTGGTATTCCATTCAGCAAAAGGACATTCAGTACTTAATTACACTACAAGAAAAAGACGTTTGGGCGATAAACGTATTCGTCGCCCAAAGTGGGATTTTCGTTGCCCATAGTGTTGGGCGATGAAAAAAGTTTCATCGCAAAGTCGTCGCCTTAACGCCGTCGCCCAAGGGTAGGGCGATGAAATCAGTTATTCGTGGCCCAAGTTAGGCTTTTGTGCCACGAGCTGTTTCTTTTTGTCGCCCAAACTGTCCAATTTGTGCTACGAATTTGGTGATGGGGAACGTCTTTCGTAGCCTAAAACTTTTGTGCTACGTTTTCCTTTCGTAGCCGAATCTATCAATTTTGTGCCGCAAATTACAATTCATGGGCGGCAAGTCCGTCGTCCAAAAGTGATCAACTTTGGGCGACGATTATTGTATATTCGTGGTCCATTTTTAATTGTTTTATTTGCCCGCTATTGCTGCCTTTTGTATAAAATACACAATAATTCATATATTAATTATAATAACAATTCATATAATACATATGCAAAAGGTAATAGCTGCTGCAATTCCATTGATGACAACAAGTAGCCACCAATTTGTTTTAGTACTCTTTACACACATCTTCCACTAATACTTACATTCTGGAAGTTATATCACAATGTTTACATTCTAAACAAGTGAAACAACAAAATAGATTCCACAATAGGCTAAGATGTTCCACCAATTAGTTAATAAGTCAAAATGTACAAAATGCTCCTTGCGTTTAATGCTTTAAGAAGATAGCAAATTAGTCGATAAGTCAAAATGATCAAAATGCTCCCTACGTATCATAGAAGTTTCTTGCGGAGTTCACACCGCAGAACCTGAGAAAAAATAGCAAACGAGTACATTTATAGCTTCATATCTAAATACTGGTATATGCAATATTTCTCATCCATAACGCAGACAACCTCTTTGCACACCCCCACCATACAGACAACGTCTTTGCACACCTACACCATACAGACAGCCTCTTTGCACACCCACACCATACAAACTCAAGCCGGCACATCAGCAGAAAGTATAAAGAAAAAAGAAAGTTAGGAAAGAAGCACGCTGCTCTCAGATTGTCAGAGCATTTTACTAGGTGGTGTATAAGAGGAATGGTGACATGAAAAGATGCAAATTCACATTGGTGGCTTGCAAAAAGAGTTGAAAGATAATTGAGGCATAATAGTAAACAGCTACTCTATAAAGTTTTGCTTCCAGACATAACATGACATCTTTTCAACATAAGTAGGATAAGGGACAAAGCAACGGGACTGTACTAGGAGACACATGGGGATATTAGGGAGCACAGGTCAATAAATGAACACTCAGTTTTAGATAGATGATTGGAAGTAGGCAAGACAAAACAAATGATAAAGAGCAACAAAGGATTCTCAATGCTTTTGAACAATCTCAGCCTTCTTGTTATCTACTGTAAAAAACACAAAACTTTGAATATGAACATAATCCCAGTAAGTGCCTGCACACTATTTGCATCAACCAACCTTATCATTTAAACCACCACAACCATTGACAGCAAGCAAGCAACAACAATTTGACAAAACTCCATGTTGGACAACCCCTAATTTCCCCAAAGAAAACAGAAACAGGAGAGAAAGCAAACGAGCGAGAGTAGCACAAATTCTACAACACAACAAACAAAGAACAAGTGCAGCTTCAATCTCATAAACACAACAACCCAATAAAACTTCAGGATCAAAATCAATCACAGTCCCAGCAAACAAACTCAACAAACCCACGATTATAATCTGAACGCGACAACAATACATATCCAAACACCCAATATTTTCAGAGTATCAATAGCTCAGACTCAGAATTCACAACCACTAACCACGAATCACAGCCACCATTGTCTAACCACTAGTACAACATTTGCCCACGGATAACCAGCAAGAGAAGAAAGAAAGGAAAAGAGAAGGAGAGGACTAGAACCAGAAAGAGAAAAGAAAATAAAAAAGAGGAGAGAAGGAGAAAACAAGGAGAAGCCGAGAAAATATCAAATTACCTAGTGTTTTAATCAAATTCAGCAGCATTTTTTGAAACTCCTCTTTCATCAACTTCTCTCTTTCCAAGGCTTCCTCTTTCAGCTTCTCCTCTCTCTTTTAATAGCTTCTTCTCTCTTTCCAAAGCTTCATGTCTTGCTCGTTCCATTGCTGCTAGTAGCTCATCATTAGACAACTTAAGCTGATCAATTACCCCATTAAGTCTGGTCTCTCGCTCTGCTGAAGCTTGTTGACTCTGCTGAAGTTGTTCTATTTGAGAAGTTAGTTGCACTCTTATCTCACTAGTCTCACCCCCACATTTAATTTTTTTTGGTGGTCGAGACCCAGGTCCAAGTCCTCTCATATAGTTTGGAGCCATCTTCAAGACATCAGTGAAGGCTTCTTGCACAGTGAGGTTGTCTTCCTCATTCTTCTCAATTTCAAGGCGTGAAGCTTCTTGAGTGCATTATAATTAGCTTCGGCATCTGGGTCCCATCGTCCATCTTTATGCCTAATTAACATACAATACGAATGAAGAGATCAATATAAGATAATATTAGCATAATGCACATAATCGCAGCACATATTGAAGCAAAATACCTTTTTACCCTCTCATATAGCTTAAGGTACACAGGTTGTTCCTCCATTTCATGTGGATCAGTAGAGATGGTTAGATCTTCAATATCTGTGTTTGAGCTTTGGGGCACAACCACTGGTGGAGCATTCAGCTAAAAGAACAATAAAATAGTTACGCAACAAGATAATCTAGCTAACTCTAGTTGGCCAACATGGAAAGCCATGCCAAGAAACACTTACAATGTCATCAAGAACCCTAGCTGTAGGCCTGTAGACCTTGCCCCATTTGCAGATGTTATAGTTTGCTTTAAACGGTTTTGGCTGTATTTTGCGCTTATATCCTACACGCCAAAAGTTGAAAAGATTTAGAAAATAGTTTATACACAATATATGTATAAGTAAATTAAGCATTACCATCTGTTTCTCTTGCAGCCAATGATCAACCAGCCAATTCCATGTCTCACGCTCCACATTAGAAGGTCTATTTCTCCTAGATTGTTCTCTACTGCTCGAAACAAATAATGCTTCCTTCAGCCTGTAGCGCCACCCTCTATAAAGACTAGAACATTGAAATCGCAATGCGTCATCAATTGGTTTGCCACGAAGGATTGGTGGCAAGTCATATTTCCCCTGCAATCATAGATAAACAGCAAAATCAATGCCAGTAGGTATTTTTAACATATTTCATAGTTCGATCCTGTAGATAACCATAAAGATAACCACCAAAATCATTCCGTTAACTTATCAAAATAGAACAAGTGCAAAGCAAACCTGCTTCCAGCTTTCCTTAAGACATTAGATTAAATGCATTTACTAAACATGATTCATATGATTCCAACCCACGACCATGAACAATTTCTTCAAAGTAAACCAAAAATGTCGAAGTTATGTAATTGTCAGCATCCGTTTCAGATTTTACAGGCCATATAGACTTTATATGTTGACCTTGATTTTGTCATATAGCCTTTTCATGGCAGACTTATCCATTTTGCTCCAATTCCTGCATTACAAAAAGCAATGACATTGAGATAATGTGATAGATACACATTGCAAGTTTACAACAAGGAGTTAGTGTCAAATGAAAGCATACAAAGAATCTAATGGGCAATACTCCTTAACCCATTTGCTACAGTCACAAATGAACTCATCAGCATTGTCTCCAACAACACGCCGCAATTCTTCTGTAAAAGTTACCTTTACCTTCACCTCCGGTTCTTTCTCCCTTCGGGCAACATACTTCTTACCCGTAGTTGCCCCACGCTTCGGCCCTACTTATAGACAATGTAAAATCATGAAAGTTGAAAAAAACAGTTTTTAATCTAAAACTTCATAAAATGTAAATAAACCAGTTCTGAGTGCTTGAGCTGCTCTACAATTCCGCCGATATGTTAGACGAGATTGTGGTTCTTCCAGCTGTTGAATGTCAGCGCCTTGAGTGGAAGAAGACTGCTGAAGCCATCGAAGTTGGCGAGTAGAAGATGCATTGGGTGCCATGTTTCTGCACACAATTAACAGTGAAAGGAAAACAGTTGCGTGAGTTACAATAAATTCAGTGTGCCACAGCTGAACATAGAGCAACATAATACAATACACTGAACATATGCCACAGAATATAGCTAAAGGGCAAGACACTTACATTCAACCTCCTTATAGTACAATAGCAAACTGAACACTAGATGCACAAAAGCCTACAAGCACACAGATCACAGCAAAAGCATATTCATTTCTAGGACAACTCATCGTCACTACCCGATGAATCACTCTATAATTCAGCCACTTCAAGCTCCCTATCAAGGGAAATAATACTTGTTTCCCCATCCGAAAAAAACAACAGCAAGAAATCAAGCAAACACACCAATAAACTACAACAAGAAAACACACAAGTAAACTACATCAAGCAAACATGCGGCATTTACATAATTGCAAGCAAACTAAGAAACGAGAGAAATAGAGAGAAAAGATACTAAAGACATTGCATTACCTAAAAATATTCAATATCCTGTATTAAGCGCTTAATGGGTTTAATTGATTTGATTAGACATCAATTCCCAGCAATCTGTAACAAAGTAACAAAGTGATAACCTGAAGGTCACAATGCCGGTAACATTCCTACAGAAACTATTAGCACTCCTAAGATACTGTCACCTTGACAGCCTCCTAAATTCATTGCAAACCAAGATGGGATATATAGTTGTACTCGAGATGATTAATTAAAGTAGTGATGATGAGAGTATTTTATTTGTTCCAAATTTTGTTCTGCATTTTAGAGGTTGTAGTTGTAGGCTTGGACCAACCTGGATCGAGTTATATTTGATAAAGTTCATGATCCAAACTTCTCCATTTCCAATCATTTACATATAACTAGTACTCCATGTAGATTCGCTTATTTGCTCTCTTTAGTCCTAGGAAAGATTTGGGCTCGCCTATAGCTTAGAGCTATAATTGTTTGGGTGGTAACAGTTAGCTGATATGCTTCAGTGCAGGACATTTTTTTTTTTTTTTTGGCAGCAAGAAATACATCAATACACAGCTACAAATTAAAACCAAACTTACAAGCACCTCTAGCTAGCTTATGAGCATATACAACTAGACCTCTGGGAACTTTAACAAGATCAAAACAGGAATAACATTTATAGAGGGAACTTTGGCAAATTGCCCTCCTTTAGTTACAGCGTGAATACACTGGTACACATATTCCACATTATCACCAAATTTAGGGGGTGTTTGGCCAAGCTTCTTCAAATTTCACCTTCTCCCTCTCATTTTCCCCACATTCTCCCTTCTCCATCACCAAATTCAGCTTCTAAGAAGTTGAAAATACCCCTCAACGTGGCGAAATATAGAAGCTCCAAATTAAAGCTTCTACGTCTAACCTCTTTGGGGGCTATTTTCAGCTTCTAAGAAGCTGAATTTGATGGGAGGGGGGGGATGTGAGGGAAATTAGGAGGAGAAGCTGAAATTTGAAAAAACTTGGCCAAACACCCCCTTAGGCAACGACCCTTAACTATTTTGCAAAGTAACATTCTCCAAACCAGTAGCACATAGGGGGAGATAAAATATCAAGTATTCGACATAACAACTTCATAGAAAGCTTGGCCAATTTGTCATCAACTCTTCTACTTAAAAAAAATATAAACATACACGAGAATTTGAAGTAAGAAAACGCAAAAAGGAACAAAAAAAACACAAGCAAAGTCCCCTAGTTTAGAGCTTCTACAGATTTTCGCTAGTTTTGAGGAAATTTAGGGGAAAACGAAACAGCTTCAATTGGGTAGTAAATTGGCCAATTTAGGGCAAAATTCAGAGATATAAACATAGAGCAAGAACTCACTTACCGGTAAAAGACAACGAAGATGCAAAATTGCGAGATTGAGTACGAACCCTAAAACTTTTATGCGAAATACCTAGCAAACAGAATAATGAACCCTAAGATTCAGATTAAGAAATAAAGGAGAGAGATTCAGAGAAGAGTGAGATGAACATACATGAGGAAAGTGAGATGGAGCGATTTTGTTGCTTGAGTGAGGTGGGTTTTGTTGTTTGAGTGAGAGGAGAGAGATACAGAAAAGAGCGAGATGAAGAGGAGAGAGCACGAAAAAAAGACTAAGAATGTGAGACAATATTTTTTGTTTTTACCTCTACCAAACGTACCAGCGGATGGAGCGAAATTCAACTTTGGCCGAAATTTTGGCCCGCTTCATTTTTCGTTGATTGGGCCACGAAATACAAGTAATGGGCAAAGAACAAAATTTGTGGCCTTAAATTGTGCGATGAACAACTAAAATCTGTGGCACAAACGAAATTTAGGCGACGAAACTAGACCTTTGACGCCCAAAACTCAATTGGGGCTGCATATTTTTCAGGCTACGAATTTGTATTTTGTCGCCCAAGCAATAATAATTTCGTCGCCCAAGGCTATTTTTCTTGTAGTGTATATAAAGAATGATAAGCAAAGGATCCATATTGGTTGTTCTGGATGTTATTGGGAAATGTCTTGTGGTCCAGACTTGGAACATCCTGGTGGATGGGATATTAAGTCCATACAACCAATGCATCAATGTGTTAGAACATTTGAGAATAGGTTGATTGATGATAATTGGCTTGCAAAGGAGTATCTTGATAAAATTTTGAGAAATCCAAGAATGACTCCAAGGGAGATGAAGTGTATGAGGGCAAAAGAAAATGCATTGAATAATGTTGAAATGTTGATGAAAAGACAATATGGGGTTTTAAAACCTTACTTGGTTGAATTAGTGAAGTCCAATCGTGAGACAACTTGTGTGCTAAAAACCATTGAAACTGAACCCGGTCAACCTAGAAAATTTCATAGATTCTATGTGTGTTTGGGTCCCCTAAAAGAAAGCTTCAAAAAGACATGCAGACCAATCATAGGTGTAGACGGATGTTTTTTGAAACACGCTTGTGGTGGTATGCTACTTTATGCAGTTGGGAGAGATGGCAATAACCACATGTTCCCGTTGGCATGGGCAGTGGTTGAAGGTGAGAGAAAAGACTGTTGGATGTGGTTCTTAAAATTGGTAGGGGAGGATCTTGAAATGGGAACTGGTGATGGATGGACAGTCCTTTCAGACCAACAAAAGGTAATTAAAGCTAAACTGTTTTTTTTACATACTTAAATTAATTAAAGCTAATTTTTTTTTTTTTTTTTTTTTTTTTTTTGTATATTGCAGGGTCTAGTTCCAGCTATACATAGCACTTGGGAGAACATAGAACATAGACAATGTGCACGACACATATTCACTAACTGGTGAAAGGTTTCAAAGGGCATAGAGCTTGAAAGACAGTTTTGGAGATGTTGCAAAGCAACCTCCAAAGGTGAATTTGAAACTGAGATAGCTGTGTTGAAGGAAATGGATCAGAAAGCATATGAGGGTTTTATGGAAAGGGATCCTAATACTTTCTGTAAGTCCCATTTTAAAAAGCATTCCAGTTGTGATTGTGTGGATAATAATATGTCAGAAACTTTTAACTCATTCATCCTTTTAGCAAGATACAAACCAATTGTTAGCATGCTAGAAGATATTAGGCTTGCTTTAATGGATAGGATGAGGGCCAAGAAAGCTTTTGCATCTAAATTTGTGGCTGGAGTTGCACCAAGGATAAGTGAAAAATTGAGGGAAGCTTATGATGAGCAAAGGAATTGTTCATGTAAATGGAATGGTGAAGATCAACAAACAGGGTTTGAGGTCTCTCATAATGGTATAGGACATGCTGTAGACTTGGCTGCCAAGACTTGTTCTTGTAACTCGTGGGACTTGACAGGTATTCCTTGTGCACATGCCATGAGTGCAATACTGTATATGAAGAAGCAACCTGAGCATTTCTTGGCCAAATGGTACACCATTCAGACATAGAAAGAGATATACTCTACTCTGTTGAAACCAGTGCCAGGTAGTACCTTCTGGGACCATGAGGGAGAAGGAATGGTGTTGCCTCCAGATATTTTGAAGAAAAAACCTGGTAGGAGGAAACCAGCAAGAAGAAAAGACAAGGATGAATCATCATCAAACAAATACTGTAGGAGAGGATTGCCAACACACTGCAGTAGATGTAAATCAACTGAGCATAACAAATCAAAATGTCCTGTGCCTCCACCACCACAGGTAACTTACAATACCTTATGCTTTTTCATTGAATATAAATTGTCCTGTGAATGCTAATTATACAATTGTTCATGCAGGAACCTGAAAATGAACCAACTCAACCTGGTCAAAAGAAGAACCGAAGGGAAGTAAATCAAGGATTGGCAGACCATTGGAGCAACTCACACCTCCAGCTGAGTATAGAGCTCAGCTTAGAAAATTGAAAGGTAGATCACAAACAGAGCCTATCCAAGCGGCACAGTCAACTAGGCCTTGGTTGGAAACTGTTATTAATTCTGATCAGGGGTGAATCCAATGGGAAAGGGAGAGGAAGAGGGAGAGGGAGAGGTAGAGGGAGAGGAAGACCTCCAAAAGCAGGGTATGACCCAACTGGATATGGATTATTTGTTAGTAGAGGTGGGCAACATGTGTTCAAGCCATCTGCACATGCTCCTGGAATCAGCCACAAGAGAGTCAAACACAACAGAACCAGAAACACAGTCAGGAACCTTAGCAAGTTATTCAGTTTTTTTATTTTTTTATTTTTTTATTTTAATGTTTCCAGTGGGTCTTTTGAATGTTTCCAGTGTGTTTTGAATGTTTCCCCTGGTTGTTTTGAATGCTTTCAAGTGTCTAGACGGTTTGTAAAACTTCTTGGATTTTTTTGGATGAATTGATGGGTAGGTGGTTTGTATGTCTTTTGAATCAGTGTAATGAACAAGCATTAGCAGATTCATATGGAGAATATATGGCAACTTTTTGAAAATATTCAACACGACGTTTTACTCAACAGCAAACGGTGACTTTGGGGCTACTTCGTCGAACGATCGTGGCCACCTCGGTTATCGGAATTACATTTTGTAAAATGTGCTTTAAATCTTGCATTGCCCTTTCTCTAGATATGTAAGTACGCCAATCAATCGATTCCATTTTGGTGGTATAATCTTGACCCAAAAAAGCTTCGTTACCTACTTTTTTTTTTTCTTTTCTTCTTTGTTTAGCTCTTCACCTACTTTGTTAGTATAATTGTGGCCACCTCGGTTATCAGAATCACATTCTGTAAAATGCGCCTTAAACCTTGCAATGTCCTCTCTCTCGATATGTAAGTACGTCAATCAATCGATTCCATTTTGGTAGTATAATCTTGACCCAAAAAAGTGCCATGTTTGATCATGTTTTATCATACTTATAAAGAACATATCATATTGTTTACGTAGTGAATAAGAAGGTGATCAACTGTGTGATTTTATAAGTTTCATTTCATTGATAGATTAAAATTGAAATTACATTATGAGGTGCTCACTAGAGCAATTCCAACCTCCCCAAAATACCTTCATACTTGCCAGATTTAATCCCAAATCCTAACCCACGTAGGCCAAATACACAAGAAATGCTACAAAAGCTACAACTAACCAACCAACATTTGAACATAATCCACCTATAGGCTTGTATTTCTCCATCTTCAACCTTGCATTCTCCTCCTTCAGCTCCATCAGTCTCTTGACACCTTCTCAAATCAGTCTCTAATCTAGGTTAAGATAATTAGAAATTATGAAAAAGCGGGAAAGCTTCTTACCTTTTTGAATCATGCAACAATGGTGGACCACTTCCAAATAAAGCTTCCTCTTTTGTCAATTTTGGGAAATCTTCTTCGTTGGTCACCTTTACTTTGTCTAGTCCTTTCTCCAGCAAACAAATTTGGGAAATCTCCTTCTCTACTGCATTCTCTTCTAATGGCAGTAGATAGATGAAAAGGTGGTGAATTGTTTATTAACCTTGTCGCCAAACACAAGTAAGAGAGGGAGAGAAATAAAAAAGGTAGAAAAAGGGAGAAAAAAAAAGAGGAAAAAGGAGAAAAGTAAAAAAGTGTTTAAAAAAATTAGATGTGTCGGAGATTCTCTCGGTGATACATATTTTGGGGTTATCTGCACTTCTTTTATGTTTTAAATGCTTAAGTGGTTCCGGTGTATTTTAATATACCCATGTGGTAAGGTGTGACAGTTTTTAATACTCATCTGGTAATTCGGGGTGTTATTATATATAGGTGTAGAATCTAAGGAAGTGTGGTTGAGTGCGTGGTAGAGACTCATCCATCATTAACCAAGGTTGAAGATTCGAATCTCGTCCTAGGCATGGATCAGCTTTAAATTCCTTGACCAACTGTCCCACCCTTTGAGGTGCCTATAAAATAGCGCGAGTAAATATTCACTGTGGTCGACGGTGAATACCCTTGTTGTGAACCAAAATATATGTATATAGCTATAGAGAAGTCAACACGATCAATTTTCAATATGATGCCCCTACTACTAACTAACAAAAAAAAAAAAATGCTAGCTAATATATTAATAGCAAGTTAAACTAGAAGGCATCAATTGCTTCCACTCTTTGCCAATCCTAAATAACATGAACTCCTGCCTGAGTGACTACCTCTACTGGTTGGCTGGTTGCCAGCATTTAACCAAAAAGACCACACATGATAGTTGATGTCCATTCATTCTTTTTTGTTGTCTATCATGTAGTTGTCCTGTATTGATTATTCTTGTTCGAGTTTGTAACGCTGATCGACATTATAATATAGTTGATGAATCAAAATAAGATAAGCATACATCATGCTATTTGTTACTTGCATGAATAATGTTGGAAATATGTCCCATATTTGTATGAATTAGAAAATTGATAAATAAATAAAATATTATTATTTTTATTTAATTTTTATCCATTTGTTAAAATTAAAAGTAACTGATAAGTCAGTTATTGAGAGATTGGGATAACTGCCTTTTCTAGCAGTATAAATCACCCAAAGGTCCTGTTGAAAAAGAACGTTGTTTTACAGAACAAAAACTTTCTTCTTATTTTACAAAATCTCTGAGTATTGACATTGGTTACATTCGATGGAGCTTTAATGATTGAAGTGCCACTTCCATTAGAGAGGAATCCGTTCTATCCTGGGAGGCGTTTACTCAACACCTTGGGCACCAAGAGGGAGTAAATACGTCTTAAGGAGACAACGACATTTGTTGGGCTCGGATTAACATTGGTTCTTCAATCAGGTTTTTTTTTCATAATCCAATTTATTTCATACGAATCTACATGTTTAATATGCCCTAGATATAACAATCTTAAGAAGTATTTATTTGTTGGGCTCGGATTAACATTGGTTCTTCAATCAGGTTTTTCATAATCCAATTTATTTCATACGAATCTACTTTTTTTAATATGCCCTAGCCACAATTATAGCACTTCCCTTTAAACTTCTTTGAAGGAGCACTTGTTCCTTCTCCATTGTGCTTTCTGTTGTTTCCTCTCTTTGATCCAGTTTCCACCACATTAGCCTTTGACTCCATGGTGCCACGCATCCTAGTTTCGGACTTGCGGTTTCCTTCTTCAATTCTTAAACGGACTATTAGATCTTCAAGAGTCATCTTCTTGCGTTTATGCCTCAAGTAATGTTTAAAATCACTCCAACAATCGGGCAATTTCTCAATTATTGCTCCAATTTGAAAAGGTTCACATAGAGGCATACCTCTGCATGATGCTCATGAAGAATTAGCTAAAATTCTTCAACTTGGAAAACCACAGATTTGTTGTCATTCATAACAAAGTCCAAGAATTGCTTAACTAGGAATTTCCTAGAGCCAGCATCCTCTACTTTGTACTTATGTTCCAACGATTTCCAAAGTTGCTTTGCGGTTTTTGTTTCCGCATACACATTATACAATGTGTCATCAAGTCCATTTAAGATGTAATTTCTACACAAAAAATCTGAATGTTTCCAAGCATCAACCGCAACCACCTTGTCCTTGTCAGTCTCATTCTCATCAAGTGACGGTGGTACTTCGGTGAGAACCTTAGCCAAGTTTAATGTGGTCAAATAAAACAACATCTTTTGTTGTCAACGCTTAAAATCTGACCCATTAAACTTATTTGGTTTCTCACCATGACCGGTGCTAATGACGGTGTTCACTGGCATAGTAAGATTTGACATTCTGTTACACAAACAGAATTCAAATTAGTGAATGAATTTAATAAATTAATTTGTCTACACAATTAGACCACTGACTGAAAAATTAACACACGTACAAATACTAGGCCATTGAATTGCATCAGGTAGTTCATAATAAAATATCAAACAATTACGCTTGCAATCAAACCGGCCAAATACTAAAGTTTTAAATAACGGAAAGATAACCCAACAGTAGTCTACAAGAATCAAACGATTGAAGACAAAACTACCATATACGAGTATAAAAATTATATGTATCTTAGTTTGTATTATCTAAAAATGATATGTACATAGGAAAGGGCTATTCTAGTAATGGACTCTTTAAGATGAATATAATGACTGTTGTACCTAAGACTGTTAATGATAATAAAGTTGAATCTTCTTCTTACTTGCTTGAGTTTTCTAATATTTGGCATGAAAGATTAGGACATGTAAATTATGATACATTGCGAAGGTTGATGCATTTAGATTTAGTACCTAAATGTCGTATTGATCCTAATCATAAGTGCGAAATATGTGTAGAAGCTGAAATGACAAGAAAACCGTTTCACTCTATTGAAAGAGAGAGTGAACCTCTAGATTTAATTCATACGGATTTGTGTGATTTAAAATATGTGCAAACTAGAGGTGGTAAAAAGTATTTTGTTACTTTTATAGATGATTGCACTCGATATTGCTATGTATATTTGCTACGAAGCAAAGATGAGCCTATTAATGTTTTCATTATAAAGTTGAAGTTGAGAATCAACTTGGTAGAAATATTAAGGCGGTAAGAAGTGATAGAGGTGGTGAATATGAATTCCCGTTTGAGCCTATTTGCTTAGAACACGGAATAATTCACCAAACTACCGCTCCTTATGCACCTCAATCTAATGGTATTGCCGAACGGAAAAATAGAACGCTAAAAGACATGGTTAACTCCATGTTAATTAGTTCCGGCGCACCAGAGAATTTGTGGGGGGAAACCTTGCTTTCCGCGAATTATATTCTCAATAAGATGCCTCATAAAAAGACCCACAATATTCCATATGAGTTATGGAAAGGTCGTAAGCCAAATTTTAAATATTTAAAAGTGTGGGGATGCTTGGATAAAGTAGCAATTCCAAAGCCCAAAAGGACGAAACTTGGCTCGAAAATCATAGATAGTGTATTTATTGGTTATGCTAGCAATAGTAGTGCATATAGATTTCTTGTCAATAAATCCGATCACCCGGATATACATGTAAATACCATAATAGAATCAAGAGATGTTACCTTCTTTGAGAATGTGTTTCCTTTTAAGAAGGGTAGTGAATTAGTTTCACAAAAGAGGACTCATGATTCCATTAGTGGGGATAGGCAAGAGGTTGAAGAAGATGAACCAAGAAGAAGTAAGAGAGTCCGAAAATCCAAAGATTTTGGACCAGACTATATTGCTTACTTTATTGATGATGAACCTCGAACCTTTGAGCAGGCCATGGCATCGCCAGAAGCCACTCATTGGAAAGAGGCGATTAACAGTGAAATTGAATCCATTATGCATAACCATGTATGGGAAGTGTTAGACTTGCCTCCTGGAAGTAAAACGCTAGGATGCAAGTGAATCTTTCAAAAGAAGAGAAGAGCAGATGGTTCAATTGAGAAGTATAAGGCAAGGTTGGTTGTCAAGGGCTACAACCAAAAAAGAGACCTTGATTATTTTGATACTTTCTCACCAGTTACAAGAATTACATCGATACGTGTGCTATTAGCAATAGCTGCGTTTAAAGGTTTAGAGATACATCAAATGGATGTAAAAACAGCATTCTTGAATGGTGATTTAGATGAAGAGATTTACATGGCTCAACCCGAAGGATTCGTTGTCTCGGGATAAGAATGGAAAGTTTGTTGCCTTGTAAAATCTCTTTATCGATTAAAACAAGCTCCCAAGCAATAGCATGAGAAATTTGATAGTGTAATGCTATCAAATGGTTTTAAAATTAATGAGGGTGACAAATGTGTCTATGTCAAAGGAAATCAAAAAGACTACGTAATAGTTTGTCTATACATAGATGATATGCTCATTTTCGGTAGTAATAATGACATGGTCAATATTACTAAGAAAATGTTGGCAAGGAAATTTGAAATGAAAGACATGGGCATCGCAGACGTTATTTTAGGAATTAAAGTTTCTAAAATATCCGATGGCGTAGTATTGAGTCAATCTCATTATATTGAGAAAATACTAGAAAAATTCAAAAGGTACAAGATTAAGCCAATAAGAACACGTTTTGAAGCTAATGTTCACCTTAGAAAGAATAGTGGGAAGAGTAAGTTTCAACTTGACTATTCGCGTATAATAGGCAGTTTAATGTATGTTATGAACTGCACAAGGCCTGATATTGCTCATGCAATAAGTAGGCTAAACCGTTATACGAATAATCCTAATGGAGAACATTGGAAAGCCTTAATTAGAGTTCTTGGATACTTAAACCCAAAACTTTGGTTTGCACTTTAAGAGATATCCAGCAGTACTTGAAGGTTACTGTGATGCTAATTGGATATCGGATTCTAAGGATTCTAGATCGACGAGTGGCTATGTGTTCACACTCAGAGGAGGTGCAACCTCCTGGAAATCTTCCAAACAAACATGTATAGCAAGATCCACGATGGAGGCTGAATTCATTGCTTTAGATAAAGCGGGTGAAGAAGCCGAGTGGCTCAGAGAATTTTTAGAAGATATTCCTTGTTGGGAGAAACCCGTGCCGCCAATTAGCATACATTGTGATAGTCAATATGCTATTGGAAGTGCAAAGACATATCCGTCGGAGACATAACACCGTTAGGCAATTGATTAAAAATGGAATTATCTCACTTGGCTATGTGAAGTCGAAAGACAATATTGCGGATTCGTTAACCAAAGCATTGCCAAGAATGCTGGTTGAAAAGTCAAGGAGAGAAATGGGTCTAAAGCCCATAATTGAATAAAGTCCATGAGGAAACCCTACCTAACTGACTGGAGATCCCAAGATATAGGTTCAAAGGGAAAACAAGATTGTGGACAAGACTCGTTAGCATCAATGATTTATTAATGTATACATGCTAAGAGTACTTAGGGTAAGCTATGCTTTTAATAATCTTTATAACTTGATGTGTTCAAGTGGGGTATGTCATGTTACTCCTTATAGAGATTACCTATGTGGGTATGAAGGGGCCGCTTCAAGTGAGAACTTCAAGGTGGTTAAAGTTCTCTAAAACTCTCATGAACCAGGTTGTGTTCATGGCCAAAACGAACACGAACAAGAGAATCAACCATGTTCTAAGAAAACTGCGTGTAAACTGTTCTAGGTTTACAAAAGAAGGCTGACTGTTCAACGCAGAAATGCTCACTGATTGGCCAGTAGACCCGATAGATATTCACTAGGGAAAGTTCAAAGTACCCGACTACTTATCCCGATGAAGTTCTCTTTACTTATACTTAGAGATAGTTTTTGTTTTTCAAAGCAATTTTCTATTCATATGGGGGGATTGTTGGAAATATGTCCCATATTTGTATGAATTAGAAAATTGATAAATAAATAAAATGTTATTATCTTTATTTAATTTTTATCCATTTGTTAAAATTAAAAGTAACTGATAAGTCAGTTATTGAGAGATTGGGATAACTGCCTTTCCTAGCAGTATAAATAACCCAAAGGTCCTGTTGAAAAAGAACATTGTTTTACAAAACAAAAACTTTCTCCTTATTTTACAAAATCTCTGAGTATTGACATTGGTTACATTCGATGGAGCTTTAATGGATTGAAGTGCCACTTCCATTAGAGACGAATCTGTTCTATCCTGGGAGGCGTTTACTCAACACCTTGGGCACCGAGAAGGAGTAAATACGTCTTAAGGAGACAACGACATTTGTTGGGCTCGGATTAACATTGGTTCTTCAATCAGGTTTTTTTTCATAAAATCCAATTTATTTCATACTAATCTACATGTTTAATATGCCCTGGATATAACAAATAATTCAAATGAAGTTTCTGATTAACATACAGTCATTAATTTGTTAAATCACTGTAGATTGTTATTAGGTGATGTTTAGCCTAATTTGTGAATAGTTTCTACTTATCCCCATATTTTT
Source organism: Tetragonia tetragonoides (assembly GCA_038025085.1). Lineage (NCBI taxonomy): Eukaryota > Viridiplantae > Streptophyta > Magnoliopsida > Caryophyllales > Aizoaceae > Tetragonia > Tetragonia tetragonoides. Next base: position 35,765,620 of record CM076141.1, read on the forward strand.
CCTCACAAACAACTGAATAAACCACCAATTCACCTCCTCCTCACCTCCATGTTTAACTTTCAAAAAGTTTAAAACATCCTATAGTATGTCCTAGAAGGCCCAAAAGTAGAAGCATCAAATTGGAGTTTCCACTTTTGGGCATCACAAACTCACAAAGGGTGTTTTGGACCTCCTAAAGGGTGTTTTGAGCCTTCCAAAGGGTGTTTTGAGATTCGTAAAAGCTACCCACAATCTGACAAGGTAGACATTTCTTAATAGGTTACCCCGTTTATCTATGAGTTGGTATTACCCAAGCTTTGCTCTAAACTTTATTGAGGGGCGCTTCTACTATGTTGTGCCGCACGCTGTAGTGCGGGCACAACATAGAATCTGAGCCGTTGATAATAGCTCTACATCTGAGCCGTCCAATAAAAATGACATGCACCTGGTTGTATGTTGAAGGGGTGGGCAAATAGAAAAAAAACGTTTCCTTCTCCAAAAGGAGCAGTTTTTGAAAGCAAAAAAAGGAGTGAGTTCCCATTGTTTATGATTTCTCTTTCTCTCTCTCTCTCCATTGATACGTAGCTTTGAGAATCCTTGCCGCCATTGTCGTCTCCATACTCAGCTTGTTTGATCTACCTTGATTGACGCGCGATATTCAGATTAATGATGTTTTGTTTTGTAGAATTGGGAATAAAATCATAGTTATATGGTTGAATAGTATTTGATTTTGTAGAATTGGGATTTACAAATTGGAGTTGCCATTGGTATTTTTACATGCATGTTTGTTATTGTTTTGTTTTTTTTTTTGAAATTGGAATATTAGAGTAGAAATTGATAATGAAGTTGGGTAATTTGAGCATTGTCGTTTGGAATAAAATTCTAATAAATCAAACTTTATTTTGCTAAAGTATATGTACAATGGAATCATCAAATTAGGGGCGCGTTAAGTTAGTGTTGAAGATGGAGTAAGGGTGGGTGAGTTTGAAACCGGAATGCAGTAATCACTATTTTGTTGATTTATGATGGAGTATTTGGAGTTTCAATGATGGTAAAATGGAGTTGGGGGAGTCTTGAAATGTCAGAAGAAAATGGGGAGATGGAGTATTTAATGTATTACTAAGGTAATTTGAAATATTCATTTGGAGTAGATGACTATAGTTATAAAGTTGCATTGGTATAGGAAGGAATATGAAGGAAAATTGTACATAATGGTTTACTAAAAAAAATATAGTTGTGCTGTACATTGTCCTCCAAAAGTAGTTGCATTTGTTTGAGAATTATATTGGTCTACCATTACTATTGATGATGGATAAATATTACTTTTAAAAATTTTAACTGGAACAGAATAGGATAGGTATACTAGTTAATATTATTAGTCGGCCGTTGATGTTTACTTAAACATAATGCAATAGGTTGACATTCATTTGGGATGGTTAAAGACTTACAGTAATTGTAACTTGGTAGACCATATAAAAGATATGGTGCACAATGTTTGTAGAATTGGTACCCAAGTCTGTTTATAATTATTTGTAAGAGTTGATGGTGCACCGTTAGTTATTATACCAATGAAAAAAGTCTTGTAATTGTTAAATTAATGTATTCCAAAATATTTGGTTTTTTAGTTGTTGTTTATGGGGATATTGACCAATAGAATTGTTTGTAGATTAGATGGCATCACCTAAGAAAATAAATCATTCAACGGATGCGAACAACATTAAAGATGAGTTTGTTGCCGACGTTCCTTTAAAGCGGCCAACTTCTTCCCATATTATATTTTTGTAAGGAGTTCAGTACATAAAATTTCTAACAAGGAATCAATGTTCCATGTCTTAAATTGATAAAATTTACTTTTGTTGCATTGTAGAAAGGATTTCAAGAACAAAAATAAGGAAAAGTTGCAGGAGTTAACAATTAAGAGACAGGTAAATAACATACATAAAGATCATTATATTGAATTTGCCCATTGAATTTAGATTAAATGGTGACGTATTATTTTATGGTGATACAGAGCTTAGTGATATCAGATGCCTGGCGCGCTGCATCATTGGAGGAGAAGTCTAAATATAAGCTTGAGCAGAAGAAGATGTCAACGGAGTATAAAGAGAGAAAGGGTGGGCGAAAGGAAAATGTGCGGTGTGACCCGCATGGTGTTGTGAAACTGCTGTCTGAGTTGCCCGATGAGAAGAAAGAGATAGTGAGGGGGCTAGGTGTTGGTACACTGATCGGGATGCCTGCCCACCATCTACGAAGGAGTGTTGTGAACTGGATGGTGGAGCATTACGATCCAACTTTACACATGGTTGACATTAATGGACGCTGGTGGCCTATCAATGCAAAGCAAGTGGAAGAGCTAGTGGGGTTTAAGGATGAAGGATTTGTTGTTGAAGACTCGGGGCCTGACAAAGACATTTTCCTGCTCAAGGAATGTTATGGCGACATGACAAAATCTGGGTTTGAGGAGGCAATGATGGGGATTCCAATAGACGGAGATGAAGAGTTGGAGATCTTCAAAATTATGGTGGTACTGTATGTGTTGACAGGTTATTTGTGTCCTAACACAATAACGACCCCAAAGCAATCCATGTTATACATAGTGAAAGACATAGGGTGTGTTCCAAGATTGAATTGGGCAAATTATCTACTGCGGTGCCTGAAGAGTAGAATAGAGAATTAAGAGCGGAGAGCGAAAGAATGTTGATGGATGCACTCATGTTTTGATGGTTAGATTAATTATTGATTCTTGTTTTAGTGTACTTACTAGGTGGATGCCCGTGAGTATGCCCGTGCGTTGCACGAACTGTGTTTATATAATAAAATTAATATAACGTGATTATTAATCTCATCGAGAAATCAAAGTGTAATTGTCACTTATGAAAAACTATTAGTAATATATGGATAAATATTTATATAATCCATTTAATATCATGAATGCCATATAATAAGATTACTATGACTTTATAGGGCATCTTTTCTAATTTAAACTCTTATCATCAATTTCAATTAACTATTAATTAACTCATCCCATATGTTACATGATACAAGAGGTAATAGTTTCAAAGTCTTTCTATGCTTGATGTTGGTACACCAATGCTCTTATGTTTATATAAGTGTACAACTAACCTTCCAAAGATATGATCTTTCTTTTATGGTAAAATCAGTAGAAAAAATGTCTAATGTATACATATCTACTTTTCAAAAAATAAACAAGTTTTAGACGTAAATCTTAGAATAGCAAAACATATTTTAATGCTTGCTTGTTTTTTCAAAGTTATATGCCGTCAAAGTACTACTTTGAAGAACGCAAAAAATCCAATGTAATTTTATTTGTGGTCCAGAGGGAGTACATTAATAATTATAAAATTGAAGAGAACATAAATTGGAGCCCTAAAATAACATGGGGGATCAATATATTACGTACAGTTATAAAATTATACGTGATAATGGTAAATTTTTCTACTAAGGTTAGACGTAGAATCATTTTAGATTCATCGTTTATTTATTTATTCTACACATACTCTTTTTATTATATTTTATCTTGAGATTGCTTTTTAAATTTTTATAACTAATATACGTATCTTTTCTCTTATTTTTAAATTACAACTCTTTAGTTGTGTTAGCTTGTCAAGCTAATTAGCTTTTTAGGTGGGCGCATCTTATATTGTAAATCAATAGAACATATTACAAATGAGTCTCATTTTAAAGGATATTTCGTACTCGTTCCAATGGTGTAAGAAATTTTAATTACCTTTTTAGGTGGACGCATCTTATGTTGTAAATCAATAGAACATATTACAAATGAGTCTCATTTTAAAGGATATTTCATACTCGTTCCAATGGTGTAAGAAATTTAATTTTTAAGCGGTGAAAATAAAGTTATATGCTTTTTAAAATCTAATAGTCTACTCTTTAATGATTTAGGAAAGTATAACTTTAGTATATATTCTATACCAAAACCTCTAATTAATAGTGTACTCTTTAACTATTTAGGAAAGTACAACTTTAGTATATATATTCTATACCAAAACATAAATTTCTATTTTATATTTATATTAAAATTTTATTACAATGACTTGCTTAGGTGGACGCCTTCAATGTTTTTAGAAAATGCCTCTAATATATAGATATTATAATTTGAATGATACAAATTTACTGACATTTAAAAACATCTTTTGAAGCTATTATTTCTGATTCACATGGGAGATGGAAAGGAGTGTCAACAGTCGATGGGTGTGAATGGGCCGGTTTGGAAGCTATGGACGGAGGAGAAGGTTATATCGATGCTGAAACCATTGACGGTGAAACTGAAACTGAAGACCTTAACTGAGAAGCGACCTATAGTTGATATTTGTTCTGTATAGCAAGAGCTCGGTCATTTAAGGGAAGCCCAACAACGTGCGGACCTGAAACTGGATAGTGTGTTTAGTAAAGTAAGGGAAATACTAAGAAGAAAAAAAGCGACAGAAGAGTTGTTGTTGAAAAGGCATAATGAAATGATTGACATTGTGGGTAAAAATATGAGAAACGAGAAGACGCCTGTAGAACAGAAGGATGAGGGAAAGGACGGCAGTGAGGGGAGTTGTAGGCAAACCAACTCTTTTGAGGATGAGGAAGATGATGGCTCGGTCGCAAAAGCATTACGCTTTGCTGGGATACTAGCAGACCAAACCATTCGTGAAGAGGAGTATAATTCTCCGTCCTCGAAAGGTCTTAGGTTGCCGGAGGACTTACATAGTGAAAAGATTATTGAATAGTTGCAGAAGAAGGTTGATAACCAATTTCCTCCTGGAGTGCATACTATGAAGGACACTCCCCCTGAGAAGAGTCCTTATATTGTACGAACTCCGCAAAATCGCAAAGCCCGTAGCCAAAAACTAAGCCTTGGTCGAGGAAAGAAAAGGAGGACCCCGGACAAAAAAAAAGCGTAAAGAAATAGAGGAAGAGTTAAGGAAGAAGGCGAAGTCGACTGACAACAAAGGTGCACCAGTAGAGGGTGTTGGTGAGCCGGAAAACAGGAATACCGAAGGAGAAGTCGCTGAGGATGTGATGATAATTGATGAGAAGCAGACTGTGTTGTTAGAGGTGTCTCCTCCTAAATTTGTCATAAAAACGAACGATTTGCCAACCCCTTTCAAAGCACTTCAAAAGGTAGTGGCTCGATGCGAATTCACATCGAGGGAGGTGAACTTGATGAAGTATGTGTTCAACAATGTTGTCTATTGTGAGAGGTTAGTCAGCTTAATTTTATTATGATCTTAAGTTCATTATTTGGAATTGCAAAGTAATTACTGTTGTCGTTATGTTGCAGTGAAATTCTTTTCACCCATACCTGTTTGTATATGCAGTAAACGACTCGAAACTCTTTCAGACACTTCTTTCCTGAAAGATGGATATGTACCGAGGTAAGTTACAATTATGTGAGTATTAGCTTTTTCTATGCGCATTAGTATAGTTAGGTGAATACATAACTTGACACGGGACTTGTATTTTTTAAAGGCAATGGAGGGTTTTGTTGCTGTGTTGAGTGAGGAGGGTACTTTGGATGGAGGGAAGGACTTGTTTTGCCGAGTTTACTAGTTGTAAGTATTTGTCGAAAAAAACAAAATTGGTCAATTGTTTTGCATAATGGTTATTTGTAATTTGAGTATCCATGTTGGTTTTGCAGAAAGGTGTTTTGTTACCAGAAGCACGTCCAACCCAAGAAACATTTAAGCACACTATGGATACTTTTATAACATCGTACTTCATACCCTGAAGATCAAGAAAAATAGCAGAAAAGGTAATCAATATTTGACCTAAAGCATTTGATTCATTGACAAGGTCTGACACGAAATGTTGATTGACCATGTACTATTGAAATTGATATTATCTGTAGATATTCATTCCAATCTGTATGGACGAGCACTGGACTTCGTGTATGGCGGACTTAGTTAAAAAAAGGTGTTTAATTTGGATTCTCTGGGTTGGAGAGGTCGGTCTAGTAAGGGTGAAACTGTGGTACGTGTTATATTTTTCCCTTAATGGTACGTGTTGTATTTTTCCCTTAATGGTATGTGTTCTATTTTTCCCTTAAAAATGTGAATGGAATTGCAGGTGAAGTACCTTGCCGAATATTTTCGTCCAGAAGGTTTTTTTCCAGTTGGGGAGGATATCGACAAGTTTGAAACTGAGAGTCCAAACCTTCCAGCACAATCAAATGGGTAAGTGTATTTGTCATATTTAGTAACTAGAATTGAAGTTGGAAATTGATATTACTTGCGTTGCAGGTATGATTGCGGTATATATACAATGAAATACATGATTGAACGAGGGGATTTAGCTAAGCTAACGAATCGGGCATTTGAGGTAAACCCTTCTAGCAACATGAAAAGAACTGTGTATATTCCTATTTGTATTATGGTAATGTAATAGAGGTCCTTGTATGTTAGGACGTTATGGGGATGCGGCTGTAATTGTTGACTAAAGTGCTAATGTCTGACTCCAACCTCATGCTGGACTCAATTGAGAGAACAACAATAGTTGGAACAGTGATAGAAGACGATTCTGAGCTTCCTCGCAAGAAAATTTTTAAATAGACTTGTATCAAGGCAGATGTTGTTTTGGCCATTACTGTTAAAGGTGTAAATTGTAGTGGGTTACCATTATTTGCTTAGTGGTGAACCAGATAATTATTCAATGTACATGGAAATGAATTGGTGGACAAAAATTTCATTTAAGTGGTCGACAAGATAATGTATCAATGTAATTGAAAAGTTGGAAGAATGGAAGTATTTGTAGTAGGACTGTACAAGTTTCTTTTTAAACCATAAAGGGGGTTAAATTTGTCCAACAACCAAATATAGTTGGTCTTCCAAAGCACAACTTTGGCGGACCAAATTATGCTAAACCTATAACCTATAGTAGTGCACCAATGGTATTATACATACTAGTGCACCAATGATTTTAATTTAAATTAGTTAGCTATGTAGCATGTGCAATCCACCGGTACACCTATGAGCGGAACCATTAAGCTGAACCTATAACCTCAACCTTTGAGGTGAAGGTATAACCTGAACCATTAAACAAAACCTCCAAAAATTTTAGATAGCAAACATAAAAAATCTCCGCCCTACTGTTAATAGATGGCTAAAACACCGGGCACGGAGGAGAAAATTGAAAGGCAAGGTAAAATTAATACAACCATAATCATTCTGCCATACCATAATCGTTCAACCATAGCAAAAGCAAAAAAAAGTGAAAGGTGGAGCTTAAAATCTTATTACAACTTATTAATCGGGCATACCCGGAGCAAATATCAGTACGATAGGAATTGTTTGAAACTTAATACATCAACATACCCAGGGAAAAAGATGCCATGACCACATCTACTCATCCGAATCCGAATGGTCATCATCAGGGGCTGGACGAACTACATAGATTTCTTCTTGGCCAGAATTTCCCTCAGCAACACCTGTGTCAGCGGGGGTGTCTCTTTCAGTGGGGGGGCTTCGTTGTGCATAAATGGGGCAGGCAAGATGAGGTCAAACTGATCAGCAATTTGCACAAGACATGATACAATCCATTGAAGTGAATTGGCCATATACTTAGAATCCCGTTCTTGCTTCTGTTCATTATTCTCTAAATCTTTGACCTTGTCCAGAACTGTCCGTGTCTCCATAAAATTTCTTAAGAAACACCATCCCAAATGAGTCGTGCTCTCCTGAATCATGTCATTCTTGTTGGTAGACCTAAACACAATTCCCTTAGCACAACCTTTCATGAACTCCGGCTCCATAAACATTTCACTCACCTTTTCATATACACCATCCTTAGAAGAAACAGATGTTGAAGGGATATCTAGGGGTTTGTTAAGACGGTTCCTAACCAACGTCCTGTCAACCTGCACATATTTCATCCTAGATATGGTTCTAGAGTCAACGATTTGAGGCAAACTGAGCCTCCTCGGGCAAGTCGTTAGCATTCAATGCCTTATTTAATTGGTATCCATTATATCCTTCACCAAACAACGACTTTATAATTGATTCCCTTCTCGACACGGTCATATGTTTCACAAGCTAATCTAGATCATCACCATCAGACTTTAGTCAAAATATCCTGCCCAACTTAGCCCTAGAAATATCAACTTTTTTTCCCATAAAATATCCCGAATATACCTTGCAACCCAACTCATCCCTCAAACAAACTCGTCTACCTTCCCTTAACACTATTTTCTTAGTCAAACTAGAAAAAAACATATTGAACATGTCTTGATCCATAAATCGATCAATAGTTACAAACATAAGAAGCCAACCAGCTTTTTCAAACAATTCAGAGAACAAAAACTTCTCTTTGTTCAAATACTCCATATCAAATGTAAATTGAGGTAAAACTGAACGGTCGGCAAAGTAATGAACGTACCTTACGAAGTGAAATAAATCTGAGAAAACCCATTTGTCGACTGGTTTATATTGCTAACGAAGAGTGTCCTTATCAATTAACTCACAATCAAAAGAGTTTGAAGTCGTATCATCTGTAAGTGGATCACCCTCTTCTTCGGTGTCTTCTTCTTTGTCACTCCTTACATCCTTGACCCTCTGACGCTCTGCATATGCCTTCCCCTTCCCTTTGTCGATGATGTTCTCATTGTCCTTGCCATTTCCGTTGTCCACACCCTTGTCCTTTTCTTCTTTCGTAAAAGGTGATTTTTGGGTCAATTGGGCCTTCGATTTGGCTCTGGTATTAGGGGATCTTTTTAGGTTTATTGAATTAGTAGGTGGGTGAAGTGCAGCAAATTGTTTTTCAGTATTAGGTTTCGAAGTAGAGGTTAAGTGTGAAGATTTAGGTGACTGCTTAAGGGATTCAAGTTTGGCTGAAGTTGGATTTTCTTTGTCGGAATTGGAGGTCTTAGGTGGTGATTCTGTTAAATTGGGAGTGGTTTTAGGCCAAACGACATGGGGGCTTCGTGATTTTTCGCCTCTTACGAGAGCAAGATTTTGTTCTCACCATTGTTTTCTCTGAATTGTGATAATGGGGTTTAGATTATTAGGGGCGGTTATAGACAGTGAAGAAGAGGGCGGAGAAATTTAGGGTAAGAAAAGTGTATTTCGTGTTTTCAACATAAATACTTTTACCATTTATACCTTAAAAAAATAAAATAAAAATTGAGCGGTTGGGATTGGTAATATGATGTTTATAATTAGTGTACTATGTTTACTACTTATAGTCGACTCGACCGATACTCTGTAAAACTTAGTGTACTATGATTACTTGTAGTCGACCAATATTACTCGACCATTACTACGTAGTCCATTGTCACAGAGAATCTGAGTGTATGGTGGTTCTAAGTATGCCCATTCGAAATAGCAATGCATAACAAATATCCATCATATTCCTTCCACATATTCACTGTCATCGGTGTAAATAATTTAATATTAGTCCACCATTAGTACGTAGTCCATTTCTATATTATTGTGGATCATGGAAGTATATATATAGGTCAAAAAAGATTTTACGTGCATTATTTGGAGTTGGTATTATTTACAGTGATTTGGAGTATAGATCTTGATTGATTGAAGAACATAATAAAGGAAATCTTTGAACTTTAAGAAACCACAAATACATAATCATAGAAACAAGTCCAGGCCATATGGTCAACCAACATACAACTAAGCAACAAGTACCATATCATTACAAATCGTTTTAATATTCCCCTAACACTTTGGGAAAACACCAAATAACAATTACTACAAATACCACAATTATACACTCTTAACCAAAGTTAAATAATCCTGAATCTCTCCAATTTTCCAAACTAGCCAACTTCTCATGAGCATACCTCTTCTCAAGTTTTAGCACTTGATTCTCCTCCTTCAGTTTTGCGATTTCATCTTGGCATCTAATTATTTCTTGTTCGTAGCTTGACGTCACAGTGTCTTTCACATTCTTTGCATTCATCATCTGAATGAGCTCATCTCTCATCAAAGGAATGATTTGGGAGGCCAATTCGCACATCGGAGAATCAATCCAATCCCATTCTCCACAACCATCATCCTGGCATTGTTAAAATTAACTACGCATAAACAAATGGTTGACTATATAGTGTGATTTGTAAGTGAAAATAACTAGTAACAGAACTTACATCTCGAGCTCGACATGAGCAAAACCTTCTTGCAGGATTATCATCCGTCATAGAAGTGAGGACGTCAAATGGTCTCCCACACTTGCATTCGTCATGGTCTAGTAGTCTTCTCCCAACTGAATTCCACTTTTTCATGAAATGAAAGCTATTGAGGCCATAACCTCGTCTCCCCTATTTGACTCAAACATGTAGTTGACAATTAAAAACCAATTCACACAGATCGAAAGAGAATAAATAGGAAGATACTTACGCCGTTGCTGACCCTGCTACCCTGGGACTTTTCTTTCGATCTGGGAGTCATGACCAAAGCTTGGCGCGATGGTAGTGGTGGAAGTTATTTTGGAGAGAAGAACCCTAGATCTGTGTTTGGGGATAACAGTTCATTCTGAATTGAGCTTCACCCCTTTCTTTTTATAACGTATGGCCCGTAGTTAGAGTTAGGTTTTTATTTTAATTATTTTTAAAATAAGATTTCATGTAGTTGACTATTAATGATATATGTAGACCAATAGGTTCATATTACTCCGATACTAAGTTTATAGTTCCCTCAAAACAAAATAAAAAGCAAAATAAATTGATAGTCTATTATGGAGTAGTTGTCTAATATTTATGATGTGGTAGACCATATGGAATACAATCCTATGAAATACGAACATATATGGTAGACCATATAAAAAAAGGTTGCTTGTTAGATTAAATGGGTTCCATTTGTAGCTTTTGATTTATATGGTAGACCATATAAAAAAGGTTGCTTGTAAGATTAAATGGGTTCCATTTGTAGCTTTTCATTTATATGGTAGACCATATAAAAAAGTTCATTGTTAGATTAAATAGGTTCCATTTCTAACATTTCATTTATATGGTAGACCAGGAAAAAAAAAAAAAACGGCCTACTATTCTAACATTTAAATCATGCATGGATGACATGAACCTTCATATCTAATTCACCATACAATCTGATGTCGATCATCATCATAAATGTTTTTACAACTAAAATTACGAAAACTTACTTCGATTACATCACTCTAATAATAGTATCCCTAAACAATCCTTAGGCAAAGCATCTGCCAACTTGTTCTCCTATATAAACTTCTCTTCATAGATGACTGCATCGAGCTTCCCTTCGAGACTTCTATAATCCGAAACAATGTTCCTCACATTTCAACTGGCGATGGACTTGTTATTGAGCATATGTAGAACCAAGCATACAAAACCAATTCAAATTAGGCGTTACTATATATTTTCATAAAAAAATAAGATAAAGGACTTTATATTAGGGTTTAGCATATATTGGACACAAAAATCATCATAGTACCTGAACGATTCCATGTACTCCATGATGTGAACTGGTGATGGACCGTAAATGGACTCTAGAGGAGTTCCATAGTACCACAATGCCTCCCGAAAAACCAACAGGATCAACTAAGTAGCTCTCATCAAAAGGAAGTGAGGATACAACTTTCTCACAATTATGTTTACCAACTCGGCTTTCAGTAATGATAAGAAGGTCAGGTGATTGGTCTTCGCATACTTGCAGAACGTTTTAGTTGAAGGACGGTCTTGCTATCTCCCTTGCATTCCATGCTATAATGGACATAAAAACATCGGGGTTTGGATACCCCTCGGGCTCCCGATGACCCGCTTTCTTTCCTCCAAGATAATATTGAACTCTTACTTGGTGTTCCTCCTTTACATTTGTTTCTGTGTGTAGTTTGGGTTGAAGGATCAATTCATGTACATGTCCCTTTATTGTACCTTCTATTTGCTGTTGAGATATCCACATGTCCATTGGCGGTGCTGGGTTTATTCTTTGAACGCTTACGATTGCATCTGTGAAGCTTCCCATCTCTATCATCATCAAACTTGTTTTCAATAGATAGGCTTCCTTCAATAAAGGAATTGAGGGGGTTGAATCTACAATGTCCAAGAACTCTTGAGGAATCAAGAATTCCTTTTCCTCATCCTCCATTTTCTCCCAGATAATCGCCCACAGTACTGGATTTAGATATATCAAATCCTCCATTTGTGGTAGGTGGCCGGGTCGATTTAACCCTTCCCATTTCATCTAAAGATTCAACCACATTTCCTCTGCCTCCATTGGGCACATAATGATTTTTCTTAGTTCCTCATTTCATACTGGCATCTCTTCATCTCCCATCATTATGAAATACAATAGACTCGGGTCGTTGTAGTTGATCTCCGGATTGGTCTCGGTCGGTTCAGTAAAGCAGCGGATAGAAGTGACTACCTTCAGCATGACCGGCGGCGTTTTTGGGCTCGGCGAATCAGTTGATGACGTTGGGCTAGGGGGTGGTGGTGGCGTCGCTGCCGAGAATGGGGATCTGGGCGGGGATTGAGGGAGTTGGTTGATGAGGTCGGCCATTTTTGTTGTGAGGTATAGGGTTTGGACGGGGTTCTGTTTAGGAGACTCGAGTGAGTTATGTTTCATTGTTTTGTTGGTTTTAATGGTCAAAACCCGGGTTTCGTTGGGTCGAAGCAGGCACCGACCTTGTTAAATAATTGACTAAAACTTATATAGGTCCACCAACACAGTATGGTCCTCCCATTTTCTGCAGTATTAGTTTTTCAATTCAGTGTATTTTGAAGTAAGTATGGAGTATTAGTTGTATATATGGTGTATGGAGTACAAAGTCCGTACCATATGTCATATTATCAAAGTCACTTATTCCACTTCATCATGCGCCTATTATTTTCCATGGTCGACCGCATCCTCATTTTCATTATCTAATCTGAACAATAAAATAACATGGTCCACTATACGTGGTTGTTTAATAGAGTTATGAAATGTAAACAATACAATTTTTTAATAAAGGTGTTGATTTGGATATATTATAGATTGGAGTACAACTTAGGATAAAAGAAGTGTCCGAAATAAACAATTAGAGGGTCTACATTTTCAAAACCCAGAAAAATTTGGAGTCAATAACATCCCCCACAATATGTATTTTGCAGCATTAAATTTTTTCATTCCATCAAATTCCCTCCTCAAGATCCAAATCAGGGTATTTATCTAACACTGATGCAGCAACCGCATCATTGAAGGCGTCTTCTTCATTTTTGTCTTCATCGACCATACCCAAATTTATCCTGATTTCCTCAACCTGACGACTTGTTTTTGCTTGAGCTCTAGCAAGGCTCTCCAACTTCCCCATCACAAAACTCGAACATGGCTCCGGTAACACGTCTGGTGACTTTTCACGGGGTCGAATCCATTCACCATCTATTTCTTTGAATTTCATCAACTTTACGTTGGAGCACCAAAATGCTTAACCCGATTTTCACCATACTCCTTACTTAAATCCATTCCAAAACTTTCAAAGTACCTTGTTAAATACTTCCCATAAGGCAATCCTAGGGATTTATTGTCTACTGCACACATAATCCAGTACATCAGATGCTTGGTAGAGTAACTAATTGATCAATATCATCGTGCATTAAAGAATTCATCACAATCAAATGGCAGTCATCTACTATACCCGACCTGCCCCCTCTTGGCGTGGCTGTATGACATAGTACATTGTAAAGGATCTTGAATTCACCTACCAAATCATTGCAATGGAGCTTCAATCCTGGATTATTGTTTGCCCCAAATAGATCTTCTATTATATTTTTTCTCTTTTCAAGGGTAAAACATAAAACTTCTTTTGAGAGGTTTAACCCCTCCATTGACAATTCAAAATGGTCAGCTATTAATTTTTCCGAAATTTGTATTTGATGACCTAAAACATTACCAACGTAAATAGGACTATCAACACCATCAACAACTTCTACTTAAATGCCTTTGACAATCTTTGTTTTCTTTTGTCAAGGTGGCATAAAAAGATTTCACAACTTTCGGGTATGTCATGCTATCACAACTAAAGAAAACTCCTCCCTTTACTTGGGTCCCTATTCATTTTTCTTTTTCAGTTGTTTGTTTACCGTGAAGTACAGAGAACGCAAGTGTAATATGGGACAGGACTATGAAATAATGGATATCAAAGTTTTCAGAGGGAAAATCAAGGCTGGAAATGTTTTTCAAATTTCACATTTGAAATTGGAGAGGGAAAATGGTTTGCGCTGTAATTTCACTTACTTTAGTAGTTCAATAGGCATTGGTGGGCTACTTATAGTTATTGGCCGGCCATAATTTAAGACAACCCTTAACTTTATACTGGGGTAGTTCAAAGAAAGGGGCCATCATAATCGTTACCTCATCAACCTACAATAAATGTTACCTCACCAAACTTTGTTTCTCAAACTTATTGAACACCCTAAACACTTCTCATCCATCTTCCATTCTTACATTCTTCCATTCTATTCCACCCACATTGTTGGTAAGAGCACAAATAACAAATACATTGTTATCATCAACAAAGGTACGCAATTTACCTATTACTTATAATTTGCCCATTTTGTTTGGAAAATTTCCGTAAATAATCTATTCACCTTGATTTCCAATCTTGTGTCAATTCTATGCATAATTCTTGTACATATTGTCATACAAAATTTTTTTAATGCTCACAAGTTGTCATACTACGTACTATGACCTTCGATTAATAGCATATATGGTGTAGTAGTATGTTAAATTAACGCATGCATGAATCCATGACCGCATGTACGAACCCATGCCTCGTTCTTATAATAGTTCATCATTTACAATACGGGTGTACAAGGAGGTTCATAAAGAGATGAAGGACAAATGCTTCTTTTCACATTTGTCCAAACTATGGTAGACCATAGTTATAATGGCCTACTATTGTAAGCATGAAGGCATGTAAGAAGGCATGCCTCGTTCTTAAATTTCAACATAAATAACAATGCGGTGTATAAGGTAGTCAAGGACAAATGGTTTTTTCCCCATTTGTCCAAACTATGGTAGAACATGGTTATAAATGGCCTACTATTGTAAGCATGAAGGCATGTAAGAAGGCATGCCTCGTTCTTAAATTTCAACATAGATGACAATGTCGTGTATAAGGATGTGAAGGACAAATGATTTTTTCACATTTGTCCAAACTACGGTAGACGATAGTTATAAATGGCCTACTATTGTAAGCATGAAGGCATGTAAGAAGGCATGCGTCGTTCTTAAATTTCAACATAAATGACAATGGCGTGTACAAGGATGTGAAGGAAAAATGCTTTATTTCACTTTTGTCCATACTATGGTAGACCATACTTATAAATGGCCTACCATTGTAAGCATGAAGGCATGCCTCATTCATAATAATGCTTGTTCCTTCGTGACTTGTATTTCCATATAATGTAATGCTAATTCCTTCATATCTTGTAATTACATATAAACAGGAACTACACATGGATCATACGTTTACTGAAGGGACATGGTCACATCAACGAGACGAATCCACTATCTATGGGTCTCCCGAGTCTCAAAATGTGAACATGGGTCAAGAAACCGAACTGAATGACGCACTTCAAATATCGTCCAACGATGAGAGTGAAGATGATCTCACTACTGATTATGGGACTGCCTTAATGCCGCCATCCATTGATCAAATTATGCAAATGAAATTTGATTCATTAGATGAAGAAGAGGAGTGGTATAATTGTTACGCGAGGTTGATAGTATTTAGTAGGAGATTGAGCTATGCCACACAAAGTCGAGTGACCGGTTATACTATTGGGCGAGTTATGGTTCGCTCAAACCAGGGGACCCGAGAAACAAAAATTGATCAAAGTGAAAGGAAAAGGAAAGACATGTCAATTACTAGATGTCAATGCAAAGCAAAGTGTATGCTCAAATTAGACGAAGCTTCAGGAAAGTGGTATGTGAGCAATTTCTTCAATGATCAGTCACACCCACTTGTCCCGCCACATTTGGTCCATTGGCTTAGATCCCATAGAACAATACCTGAGGGAATTAAGGATCAAGTCATTAAAATGTACAAGTGTGGGATGAAGATTTCGTCTATTAGACGTTACCTACGAAGACAAGTAGGAATGGAACATTTGGATTTTGTGCCAAAGGACTTGTACAATTTGATTACTCAAGAGCGACGGCATTTGCCTTTAGATGGAGATGCTGAGGGTCTCCTTGGTTATATGAATGCGAAAGAAAACATGGATCCCATGATGTATTTCCATCACGAGGTAGATAAAGAAAACATGCTAAAGTGTATTTTTTTAGTGCGACTCAAAGTCTCGCCTTGACTATGCAGCATTTCATGACACTATGGGATTCGATACAACCTATAAAGTTAATGCATATAATATGTCATTTATCATTTTGGTCGGGGTGATCAACCATCGACAGACGGTTGTGTTTTCTTGTGCTTTATTGTCGAACGAGACGATTGAGTCATACAACTGGCTGTTGAAGTATTTCCTTATAGCCATGAACGACCAAAAACCAACGACGGTCATAACCGATGGGGATAAAGCTATGGCAAGCGCAATACAAAAAAAGTTCAAAGGATCTACACACCGTCTTTGTCTATGGCATTTGCAGCAAAATGCAATGACTAATGTAGGAAATGCTTTTGCCTTTGGTTTTGTCAAGATTTCAGATAAACACCGGCGCAATGATAACTTTGAGGCTGCATGGGAGGTATTAGTAGACCATTTTAAACTTAAAGATAACATTTGGGTGAAATTGCTTTATAAAAGGAGGGACAAGTGGGCTGAAGCGTGGTTCAGAGATAGTTTTTTTGCAGGCATGCGAACAACGCAAAGGTGCGAGAGCATGAATTCTTACATGAAACTATATGTGGACCATAGGATGCGTTTGTATGACTTTGTACATTCCTACGACCAAGCATTAACAGAACTACGTCTAAAGGAGACCGCGTCAGATTTCGTGTTCGAGCACACCATTCCAGTCCTTACCAGTTTCTTGACCAAGATTGAAGAGCAAGCTGCACAAGTATACACAAGGGCTGCATACCATGTTTTCTGTATCGAGTTGAAATACGAGAGTAAATATGAGGTGCGCAACGTAGTAAGCCTGAATGGTTCAAATGCGTACTACTTGTCCAAGTATCCTCACACGGGACCTCAATATGGGTTGTATTGGACGCCAAGGAAGACAATACTATGAGTTGTTGTTGTGGTAAACTTGAGTCTGTTGGGTTTCCTTGTAGCCACATTATTGCAATTATGAAGTATCATGGAATGGAGGTAATTCCATCAGGTCTCCTTTTAAGGAGGTGGACAATCCGCAAACGCCGCATTGTTGAATCAGGCTTTTCCCCTAACATACAACAACGCATGAGATATGCTACACTAATTAACATGTGTAATGGCGTTTGCTACAACGCATCGCTAGAGCCTTCCAAATTTGAAGGTCTGCAAGACGCTATTCATAACTTCTCCGCCAATTTCACTGAGTCATGCAACTTGGCCAATAGAGGTGTATTGAATCCCCCCAGGCCACCACCTCGTAATAGGGGTAGGCCTTGTCCAAATGCGGCGTTTGCGGCCATGTAGGTTGTAACTGCCCCAGTCTACCATCAACAGCCGGAAATGAACAACCATACACGCAACCGAAAGTTTCATCGACTACTCCCTCTAACCCACTCAGGTCTACTTTGTTTAGCGAGGGGAATTACCGTCCACAAATGGTCTCCTCAACCCCTTTTCAGAATCACAAATCAGCCTCCAAAGCCATTCTAATGCTTACATGCCACCAAGCCAACAGGAAGATTTTGATTTCTACGTATGTACCCCAATGTCCCTACTAAAATTTCCCCGTTCTATTTATTATCTTCTAAATTATCTAATCCATGTCTTTTGTTGAAAAATTCAGGAAGAAGTTATAAACTACTCTACCTGGTGTAAGGACAAGACAAACACGGATTGGAAACTGTAAGGACCCGGGATTTTCGTCCAATCCTTTTTACATAAATGTATTGGTTTCCACGGAGTGCGTCCTTATAGAAAATTTGTAAGTTGGGGGTTTAGATAAGTTCAAGGAACCATCAAGTTAGAAAAGATTTTGTAAATACATGAATTGAATAAAAACCATGAAAGAGGTCATAAATCTGCTATCCACGTCCGCTTTTTTCCGCCCGCAACCCAAGAAGTTGGAATTGGCTCCGATTCAATCCAAAATGGGATTTTTGGCTAGAGAAAGGTTACCAAGCCATCCCGGCAAGCTCCTCCAGGCTATCCAGTGCGATAGCTTGCTTTTACTAAAACGGACAGAACAACAGATGAAATCGAAAAGCTAGGACCCCTGAGATCCGATGCGAACAATCAGTCGAAGGAGTGGAGCTTAGAGGGAGCGCGATAGAGTGGAGGTAGCATTGAGGAGTGCGCGGCGACTCCGTGATTCCGGCATACCGAAAAAAGAGAAAAAAGGAGGGATTGGACCTAAAGTTTCCGGAAATAATATTTTGAACCCCAACCCTTTTCCGCGGTACTCAAATTCCATTTATTTTGGAGAAGGAACAGCTAGCCCAATCCTTCAACCAATTAGGATAACTAGGGCGAGTGCCTTCTCTCTTCCCTTCATCGGGCCCGCCTTCGCTTGCTTCAGACTGACAGAAATGAAAGCGCCAAAGGGAAAGGGGCCAATCTGGTCTTTCACAATAAAGTGATAGAACGGGGGGAGGAGGAAGGGAAAAGCAGGGATTTCCCAAAGAAATTCGAGCCGTGCAAGGACGCGGGGATATAGCAAGTAAGTAGCAAGATTCCCCCTTTAGGACCGACTACAACAAGCTCGCGACTCTAATAGAAACAAACGGTAAGCTCTCTGCTCTATTTTTGGCGTTTTATTGAAGGGACAAACCGAAGGGATAACCCAATAGTGCGAAAAGTGAACTAATCATGTTTCTAGAAAGACTCCCGCTCATATAGAACATATGAGTACCCAAAAGTAATAGGTTCGGGGGCAAAGGTACGAGGTGGAAAGGTGTTAGGCACCCAACTCGCCCGTTTATGACGGCCTCTACTAACTCAAGTTTGCTTAATAATTTAAAGACATAATTCTCATGCAAAATCGGATTAACAACCTAGATTTAGACTATTAATTGGTTCATCACAAGCATCAGAAACACTTATTATTAACCCTTATTTAGACATGCATTCGGTTTGACAAGTTGAGCAACACAACGAGTATACAGACAATATTTAGGAAGAAATAAAACGCTATTCTAGCATGATATCTACATTATGACTACTAGAAAATAAACAATTAGGCAATTAATTTAATTTGAGCCCTCAGGACTTTGTACCTGAACTATAGGCTATATTTGACAAAAATAGTAAAGGACAAGATCTCAAATTTTAGAAGAAAGAGGGAGAAGCTCAGAGTCAATACTATTGACAATAAAGGTTGTCAACTGTAGACTGTGTGTTTTGAACTGAGGGTGGAGGGTCGTATTTATAGGCGCAGGAAGTAGGGTTGGACGGTTGAAAAGGAGCCGAAAATTGGACTTGGGCCGAAAAAAGAGTCGGGCCAGAAGCAGGGTCAGCACCGCTAGCGGCCCTGGGAATATGGTCAGGGCCGCTGACGGCTGTCAGCAGCCAGCTGGATGTCATTATAATGACGACATCTAGTCCGTTTTTATTTTCCGGAGGAATTTAAATATTCCGAAGAATGTGAAAAGACTGTTTTACCCTTGAACGGTAAAAGACGATTTTTCCCCTAAATCGCAACTTGGCGACCGGGAGTCGGAAAGAGGCATGAGACGTGTCATTGGAAAGCTTTTGAACGAGGCTTTTGAATGAAATGGAATGAAGGAGTGTTTGGAGGAAAAACCTGAGACCTTATCTTAACTATTAAACCAAAAATAGCATTTCAAGGTTATAAATTACTCCTTTCATCATCAGGCTTTTGCGGAGAAATCTGAAGACGCTTTTTTGGCGTCTACAGAAGCCTCCACTTTGATCGAACTTGAGTAAAAGCGAAGATCAAAGTATTCCGAAGGCGACATTCAGGATGATGATGTGCACACGGTGTGTGAGAGTGTACAATATGTATGCATATGAAGACAAACCTGAGTTGGGACATGCTCGTAGCGTGCTAAGATTTCATCTCTATGAACACAAGAGAAAATAAAGGTTATGGTAGCAGGATAGAACACCGCTTGTAGATGATCTAAACGTCTGCTGCGGACCTGTATTCAGAGTGAATGAAAAGGTTAGTAATACTTTGAGAATAATCAACGTGGAGTGCTTCGACAAACAGTGACTAAACACCGCTCGGCGGGTGTCGAGATTCCGTCCCTGTACGAGAAACAAAAAAGTGAACGAGACAGCGCGATTAAAAATAACGGCTGTAAAAATGGTTAGGATATATGAACAGTTTAAATGCAATAACTTAAGCAATCATTGACTGAAACATATATAAAAAATAATGGACAGTATAACTGCAACAGTTTAAGCAATCATTGACTGACACATAATAAGTAACCTCGTAGAGGGTCAGTTTAACCGCAATAGCTTAAGCGACCATTGACTGACCCTAAAATTTGTAACCTCGCAGAGGGACAGTTTAACCGCAATAGTTTAAGCGATCAATGACTGACCCAATTTTGTAATTTCGCAGAAGGACAGTTTAATCGCAATAGCTTAAGCGATCATTGACTGGCCCAAATTTGTAATATTGAGTTGTAAGGCCGATAGAATTTCCGGGCTTTAAAAAATAATTTTGGCACTCTAGGCGGTAAGGGTTGTCGCAGTGTAGATCCGAGTTTCAGTATCTGGGACCTACAAAAATAAACGGGTTAGTTTTACCTGAAAATAGTTGGTAATGTAAAATGGGCCAACTGTCGAATTTGAATTTGTGGGCCGGGGTACTTTGTTCCCGCGCACTTGGTACTGATATTTGCCGCAAATGAATTGAAGTAACGAACTTTGGACTCGAAAAAGGGGCCGTAGGACAGTAGAGGGACCCGCATGTGCAGGTCTGCAGGGCCGCTAGCCGCCCAGGCCAACGCCGATAGCGGCGCTGGGCCTTTGACGAAGGCCGCTAGCGGCTCTGGCCAGCGCCCCTAGCGGTGCTGGGCTTGAGCTAAGTAAAGCGCTTCGGTGCTTCTCTCTTTTTTATCGCGTGCCTTCTTCTTCATTGTCGAGCTTCACTTTGTCGAGAGCAAACCTTCGAGCTTCCTCCATTGTTGAGTGCTCCTCTTTGCTTGAGGTAAGTCGATTCTTGACCGATTTCTTCGATTTTTGTCTTGAACTTGCTTATTTTCCCGCCTAGTTGTTGAATTTTGGGTTGCATTGTTGAATGGGTGTCTGTTTCTTGCGAATCTAAAACTTTTATTTTCCCACTTGTAGAGAGAGAAAGCTTCATTGTGCTCCCATGGCTCCCGTGGATAAGGGAAAACGTCCCATGAGTGAGGAGGAGTATGACCGGAGCCTTTTCTGCACCGGGTTACCTTCTACTAAAGCACCTCCGACTAGTCACGTGGATGGAGCTCGGCTGTACCAGAATTCTTTCATGCGGCTGGACTGGCGCCCCGCTGGGGTTTGGAACCGCAGTGTTCTACTACCGGATAGGCAGAGTCATCTGTCTAACATGGAGCTGGTATGTTTTCTGACTTTCTCTTTTTTTCTGTTCAGTATATTTGGACTGAAAACTGGAACTGTTAGTGCTTCGGCACGCGAACAAATTGGGACTTGTACTAGATTGGTGGTCAGCTGCATATAATTTGTGTGAAATTATTTTAGCTGTATTTGTAGTATATGGGGTGTTGAGTAAAATTTGTTTGTTGGCTAGGGTGTTGGTGTCTTGTTACAGGCTCATGGGGCTACGTCCCATTGGGCTATGATGCTGGAGACCTTTTCAGTGGGGGCTAGGAACTTGGTACTGGGTTCGGGTTTGGACCATTTTTTGACTGTTATCCCTGCTTGTCACTCGGGGATTCTAGGATCACTGCCAGGGGGTTATTGGAGAGGTTTTGGGATTCCACGAACACTTTTCATACACCTGTAGGAGAGATGTTCCCCACCCCTTATCAGTTTGCTATGCTGACGGGGCTATCCTTTAGAGGGCGTCGTATTCGGTAAGACGCGAACTATTGGCGATAGAGTGACAGTTTTCTTGAGCTTTACGGGCCCGTGTCTGTCCACTTTGATAAGGATCGGGTTTCTTTGGCGCGGTTGTGGGCGGCTTTGGCGGAGCAGGGGCTTACTGAGGAGCAGAGAGCCCGTATTTTCCTACCTTGCTTGTTGGGTTCTACCATCTTTGCTCAACAGAAGAGTGTATGTCAAGTCGGTTTCTTGACATGTCTGGAGGATTTGTCCAAGGTCCATGAGTACACCCTCGGTACTTCCGCTTATGCTTCCTTGGTGAGATGGTGTCGTCGGGCTTGTAGGCCTAAGGAGACGAGTGAGAGGACATCTATCTCGGGCCCATGAAGGATAGTAGAGGTAGGCCCATTTGTTTTTTTTTTTTTTTTTTCTTTTTCTTTGCACGTGCTTGCTTTTGGGCTTGGAGCTTATTTTCTTGCTTGTATGGAAGCTGTGGTTCTTTGAGTATTTTCCGGCTTTCGGTCCTTACCGTCCTGGTTTGAGGATGTTCCCAATAGGTTCACGGTGGATTGGTAGGGATAACCACTCGTTTACCTCTCTGGAGCATTTTCGGGCCACCTTCGAGAGCCATGACGCATCCATGGTATGTTGTTGTTGACTTGTGCATTTTTCTTGTTGGTCCATTTGGTGTGAATGAACTGTTGACTGGTAACCTGTAGGTGTCATGGTCTGCTTTTGATGGTATCCCTGGTGTTCCACCCCATATTTGGAACACCCTGGATTTTCTAAACAATAAATAAGTAAAAATGAATAAACTCACGCCGAAAATCGGTCAGAGTTTCCTTTGTAAATAGGCATCCCAAGTTATCGACCATTTAATAACCTGCTTAAACAGAAAATAAAACCAAACAAATACAAAAGATCTAAACTGACAGCGGAAGACTTCTATTAAATCCGGAGCATCACTGCCACACTCACTCATTGAATGAGTGCAAGGCAAACATTACAACTCTAAACCAAACCAACAAACTTTATGGCTTTACAATTTACAACAGAATGAACAACTAGAAAGTATGATCACAGCGGACAACACTAATCTTTCTTCTGGTAAGCTCGAACCAAAGGGTCCATCTAGATCTTCACAATCGAACAACCTGTAAAACATACTCCAATCTACTCCCCCATGCAATCGAATATCTAATAGGTTCATCATAGGTCCACCATTGAAGAAAAATGGACGCACACACACGTAACACAGAAGGCAACCAATCAGATTTATAAATCAACCCATAATAGAAATTAAACCATTAGGGTTTAGGATTTTTGAGTACTTATCAGAAGAAGGACAAAGGTTGGCGATTTGGGTCAGATGGGTGGCCGAAAGCCCACGCGAATGCACCATAACAGCAGCAACAACAGTTCACGCATTCCGCACGCCAAACAGAAAACGCGAGGAGAGAAAAAGGCTTCACCTTTAACAGCAAAACTAGACCTCAGTCGTAAACAAGACAACAATCCAGTAAAGTTCTTAGATGTGCAGCGAAAGAAGAGGTAAGATGGTGGTCTTGACAGCGAAGTCTTGGTGATGGTGGTTTCTCGTGGTTTTCAAGAGCAAAGAGAAGGAGAACGATGGTCATGGTGGGTTTTGCTCTGTTACAGAATAATAAGGGCCTAGGGGAGACAGAGCGTATATAACTGATGCAGAAAAGAAAATAAGGCGCTAGAAGAATTACGAGCAAAATCAAACTCTAATTCTTTCTTTTTTTTTCTTTTTTCCCACAAAACCTCTCAACAATAAAACACTTGAACATATCTAATAATAAATATCTCAAATAAAAGCAAAACTAAATAAATATCACCTTATAAAATAATAAAACAATCTTTGAAAATATTTAAATTATTTAGGGTATTACATTCTACCCGCCTTAAAAAGATTTTTATTCCCAAAAATAACTTAAACAACAAAGTTAGCAAACATAAGAAAAAATACAAGACCTGTGGGTTATTGGCCCACTAAAATAAATCGTAACACTTAGGGCACACAACAAGTAAGCATATGAGCACATAAATCATAATGAGCACATAGGCATTTAGCACATTGCATAAGTCGACACCAAGCAACAAACACTAGACACTAAGACCGACACAAGCATATGAAGATGCTCGCGTCACCCAAAACAAAACCCGCTCTGATACCAATTTGTAACACCCCGGATTTTCTAAATAATAAATAAGTAAAAATGAATAAACTCACGCCGAAAATCGGTCAGAGTTTCCTTTGTAAATATGCATCCCAAGTTATCGACCATTTAATAACCTACTTAAACAGAAAATACAACCAAACCAATACAAAAGATCCAAACTGACAGCGGAAGATTTCTATTAAATCCGGAGCATCACTGCCACACTCACTGATTGAATGAGTGCAAGGCAAACATTACAACTCTAAAACAAACCAACAAACTTTAAGGCTTTACAATTTACAACAGAATGAACAACTAGAAAGTATGATCATAGCGGATAACACTAATCTTTCTTCTGGTCAGCTCGAACCGAAGGGTCCATCTAGATCTTCACAATCGAACAACCTGTAAAACATACTCCAATCTACTCCCCCATGCAATCGAATATCGCATAGGTTTATCATAGGTCCACCATTGAAGAAAAATGGACACACACACACGTAACACAGAAGGCAACCAATCAGCTTTGGCTGAGTAACCAAACATTCTATCAATATACTTGTCATAATCATTCTCATAATCTCATATCAAAAGCTATAATCTTAACTCATTGCAAACACCCATTCTAGGTAAACAATCCACAACAAGGCACGGTTTCCCAAATCATCATATAGTTCTCATTCTAGGTCTTTGTATACCAAAGCTAACCGATAAAAATCTAGCTCAACAAAACCTCTGCCAATATACATAACTAACCATAATATAAGAACTATCTTTAAGCCCTACAAATTCAGAAAACTAATCTGAATTTCAGCATGCAAACATTAAACCATTCCCACAATCATTCATTCATATATCATGATAATAGCAATAATCAGATAATCAAAATATCAGAATTCAGCAGATAGCAATTCACATAATATTCATGTCAAGCATCCAATTTACCCATAAAAAGGGAAAAATAACATCCAACTCCAACCGAATAGAAAGGGTTACGTCTAATCGAATTTCGGCAACTAGGCATACAAATCCTCCAATTGTGTCATCGATTATCCGTGGCATATGCATACAATTACAGCAAAACAATTCAACATGAACCCAATAAAATCAGAATTATAAATCAACCCATAACAGAAATTAAACAATTAGGGTTTAGGATTTTTGAGTACTTATCAGAAGAAGGACAAAGGTTGGCGATTTGGGTCAGATGGGTGGCCGAAAGCCCACGCGAATGCACCATAACAGCAGCAACAGCAGTTCACGCAGTCCGCACGCCAAATAGAAAACGCGAGGAGAGAAAAAGGCTTCACCTTTAACAGCAAAACTAGACCTCAGCCGTAAACAAGACAACAACCCAATAAAGTTCTGAGATGTGCAGCAAAAGGAGAGGTAAGATGGTGGTCTTGACAGCAAAGTCGGGGTGATGGTGGTGTCTCGTAGTTTTCAAGAGCAAAGCAAGCAAAGAGAAGGAGAACGATGGTCATGGTGGGTTTTGCTCTATTACAGAATAATAAGGGCCTAGGGGACAGAGAGCGTATATAACTGATGCAGAAAAGAAAATAAGGCGGTGAAAGAATTAATAGCAAAATCAAACTCTAATTCTTTCTTTTCTTTTCTTTTTTCCCACAAAACCTCTCAACAATAAAACACTTGAACATATCTAATAATAAATATCTCAAATAAAAGCAAAACTAAATAAATATCACCTTATAAAGTAATAAATCAATCTCTGAAAATATTTAAATTATTTAGGGTATTACAATATTACCCTGGAGTCCTTTAGAGTGTCTTCTCTGCGGGTGGTCTTTGAGGGGCCATTTGGCTTTGTATGGTAGTTGGGGGACCGTTTGACTCTGCCGGTCTATCCCTCCCTGGGTAGTCACCTGGTTCCGGAGGATCCTCCTTTGACCATGTTCTATCTCCGTGGTCTGAGTGTGCGGGACTTGGGAGTCGTGATCCGCTGTATGGCGGCCACGGAGTTTCTTATGCCAAAGGTTGTTGGCTAGGACCGCACGGCCGTGCACCTGGCCTACTGCTTGGACCGCTTGATGTCGGACCTTACTTCTGAGGTAAGAAACTTATCTGCATATTTTTAGCTGTATATGTGATATACTGACTTCTTGTGTCTTGCAGGCGGATCGTCTAGCTCCTCAGGGTCCTAGGAGGTCTCATTCTAGAGTTCCTCGGGGTCATCCCCCAAGAGTGACCTTGCCGACCAATGAGGTGAGGTACATTGGGGAGAGTGGGGGACGCATAGTAGAGGAGTGCCCTCTTCATATGGTTGACAGAGAGGCTGTGGAGGGCTTGCCCTTGCCTGATGGTTGTACGGGGGTGAGCTCCTTTTTATCCCTTCTTGTATGTGTTTGTGTTTGCTTTTGAGTACTAACTCTATCTTGTGGCTCTCTTTTTGTAGTTGAACCGGGAGCAGACCTCTCAGATCATCAAACTCATCCACCTGCTGAAGAAAGGCTATGGTCGGGTAATGGGCGAGGGAAAGAGTTCTCGGTCTCGGACCGTTGATGTAAGTAGAATTTTATCCTTTGTTTAGCTAAGTGAAGTGCTTAACTTAACATCTCCATTGTTTGCAGATGTCCCAGTTCTCGTCTTCGGTGCGGCCTCGACATTCTTCTGCTGCGAGGGACTCTTCGGCGAGCAGACCATCTGTTGCTCGTTCACCTCCTGTAGCTGTGACCAAGCCTCCTATTGATGAGGCGCCCGGACCTTCTGTGCCGTACATTCCGTAGATGTTCTTCCTTGTGGGTTTCCAGCCTTCTCTTGATAATAGGCCTATTGTTACCCCCACGGTCGGAGGTTGAGCGAATGCCCCTGGATGGGATGTGCCTCATACTGGGCCTTCACATCAGGATATGGCTATGGATTTTGCCAGTTAGGTCACAGAGAGTTTCTTTGCCGCGGGGTTTCCGGCAGGTACCCCTATGCGTGCATGAACATATGATGGGCGGGACATGAGGCCCGAAAACAGCAGGCTCATTTATAGCTCTTCTCTTCACTATTCGACTGGGGACTACGGTCAGGGGCTGTCCGTTGATGATGAGGCTGACAGCAATGGTGATGACGACTCTGGCTGAGCGATGTTGGATCTCCTCGTAGACATTGATCTTGAGATTTCGAACTCCTGTTTTTATGCATTTTTATGATATATATGATATGATATGATGAATCGATTATGCCCGTCTGATCTCTAAGTATGCAATGCATTATGCAGTAGGAAAAGCCATAATTTGGGGAATAAAATAAAGAAAAAAGGTAAAAATTGCAAGAAAAAGCAAAATTTACACATATTATACCCCCTAAAAAAAGAAAAATAATAAAAAAGAAAAAATTAAAAAAGATAAAACTAACAGAGTCTCGGGCTTTGTAATTCAGTGCGGGTATCAAAACTGGGCTTAAATCGGACAGACCGAATCAATGGGGCGAGCTGGAGCGAGAGGAAAATTCAGACTGGGCAAGGGTCAGGGCCGCTAGCGGCGCTGGTCAACGCCGCTAGCGGCGCTAACGGCTCTGGTTTGGCCTTTTTTGTGGATTTCTGACTTCTTTGACCCGCGTTTTTGCCTATAAATAGGATTTATGGGATACTTGATGTTGTATCACTTTTCAGACCTTAGCTCTCCCAAATTTTCTATCATGGTGAAATCCTTTGAAAACATGTTCGATGCCTGGTGCAAAAATCTGACCGTAGAAGATAAACTTGAACTACCTCCGTTCCATGTCTCTACCTTGTTGACCTTAAGACCAACAAAAATATTGTGGCCCTTCTTCGATCCGCTCTGAATTATTGGGACCCTGACCTACATGTTTTCCGTTTTGGTAACTCTGAATTATGCCCTTTAGTTGAAGAATTTGCTGCAATCACTAATATGACTGATGTTCTTCCCCCAGCTATGCCTTATGTGAGAGATGGTTTTAGGGATCAGTACAAGAAATTCTTGGGTTTGTCGTTTGCAGAAGCCAAGCACGGTTCTTGGTGTCGATGTGGACTTGGTTCAACTCTGCGAAAGATTTGCTATTTCTTCTGACAAGAACGCAATATTCAAGCGTTGTCGCCGTCAGGCTTTTGTACTTTGCCTGTTGAACCGCCTATTGTTTGCTAATGCAGAATCTCCTAACTTGAGCAAAGCCTCGTTGCTGCGAGTGGTTAATCAAATGGTTGAAGGGCATTCTCCTTTGCATCTGGTTGTAGGGGAAACTATTATTGGGCTGGACAGGCTGAAAATCTCTCCTCACGGAGCTTTTTTCTGGCAGCCCCCTGCTGCTTCAAATTTGGTTATGTGAGCATCTGAGGCTAATAGAATCACCAGATAATATGATAGCTCGTGTTCCTCGGGCTTGGTCAAAGAAAACCTATACCGATGCTAACTTCTTGATTAGAAAAAGGCTATATTCTGAAAAGTCCCTTGCTGAATGGGATGCCTTTTTCCATGCAGGACCTGTTATCCGCTGGCATGTGTCTTGGTGGAACTTGACCTCCTTAGTGGCTTGTGAAAATTTGGTTACTCATACTACCATACTGGGTTTATACAGGACTACTTTCTTCTTCCCCTCTAGGGTCATGAGGCAATATGGGTTGAAGCAGGTTATTCCTCGTAAGGAAACTACGAGACCAACTATCGTAGCTTTGACCACTAAGTTTGATACGGATTGGGAAAAGTACTGGCGTAGCCAGGACCGCTAGACTGTACCTCAGATGATTGCCCCAACTCAAGTTTCTGAGACCTATCTTAACTGGCTTTCCTGCCGTGTGGAGAAGCAAAACGAGCTCTTCGTCATGAGGAGTGGGACCAGCTAAAGCCTAAGTATGACTCAAAAACAGGAAGCAAGAAAAGAAAGGAAGGGCCTCAAATGGGAGGCTATCATGTACTGAAAAGAGGCAAGCCCCCAGCTCAAGGGAGTGATCATAGGTCGTCCTCAAGCAAAGGTATTTCAAATAAGAACTCTTCAACGAAGCCTTCTAAAGGGAAGAAGGATGAAAGTAGTTTTCTAGGAAAGCAAGTCTTGTTTTGAAAAATAATAATAAGAATTTATTTAGCTTAAACCCTCATAGTTGCATAATTATATTTTTTTTTGGAACCTTAGAAAGTTTAATTCTTGCAATGTAAGCTTATTCGTTCAGTTTGAATAAAGATTATCCCTTTTGCATGAGTTTGAAAGGAATTTTGGATTGATTTTGGTCGGGCCCCTTAAAAGGGTTACCTACGTATCCAGTTTGGAATCTGGCCAGCGTAGTTCGTTCAAATTGTGTACGTCTTTTTTTTTTCTTTTTTTTTAATTAACGATTTATTTATTTTTTTAGACGTAGCACTTCTTCAGTTGGTCCATATTGGTGAGCTGACTGAACTCAATGCCATCAATATCCATGAGCCTGACTGCGCCTCTTGATAGAATGTCTTTGATGATGAATGGCATGGACCAGTTGGGTCAAAATTTGCTTCTGGGATCGGTAACTAGGGCACGCAATTCTTTCCAAACTAAGCCCCCTTCCTTTAAATGCCGAGGTCGAACTTTTTTGTTGAATGCTCTTGCCATGCGTTGCTGGTACATGTGGGAACGGTCTTGGGCCCGTAGGCGTCTTTCATCCGTGAACATGAGCTCTTCGTAACGGGCTTGTAACCATTGGGTTTCAGGAATTTCTCCTTCTAAGGCTATGCGCATGGAGGGTAGTTGGACTTATATGGGTAGAACTGCTTCCATTCCATAGACTAGGGAATAAGGTGTTGCTCCGTAGAGGATCTTATGGATGTCCTATATCCCCAAAGGGCAAATGGGAGTTTGATGGGCCAATCTTTGTAGTTTTCTATCATCTTTTCAATGATAGTCTTGAGGTTTTGATTGGCGGCTTCTACTGCGCCATTGGTTTGGGGACGGTAAGGGGAATATTTGTGGTGCTGGATTTTGTAGTTTTTAAGGAGGGTGGCTGTCTCGGCTTTGAAGTGGGATCCATGGTCACTGATGATTTCATGCTTATCGGCAAATGATGTTGTTCCTTATGAATTTGGACACTTGTTTGGAGGTAAGGACGGCATAGGATTGGGCTTCGACCCATTTGGTAAAATAGTCTATGGCTACTAGGATGTATTCATGTCCTCCCGAGCCCTTTGGGGTGATCTTACCAATGATATCTATTCCCCATACGGAAAATGGCCAAGGGGATGTGAAGTTGTGGAGCATTGAGGGTGGCATATGCTGCAGGTTGGCATATATCTGACACTTCTTCCACTTCTTGACATAGTCGTAGCAATCCCTTTCCATAGTAGTCCAGTAGTATCCCAATCGTAGGACCTTTCTAGAGAGCATTCGACCATTCATGTGTGGCCCGCACACACCATTGTGTACCTCGTCCATAATCTCTGCGGCTTCTTCGGAATTCACGCATCTGAGGTTGACCCCGTTGTGGGACTTTTTGTACAGAACCCTCTTGTATTCTATGTATTGTGCCGCTAAGAGACGGATGGCCCGTTGAGCTCTTAGTGGTGCATCTTGAGGGTATATTCCTTTGGTGATGTAGTTGAAGACGTCTTGGTACCAAGGATCCTCTTCGATTGGAGCCATGGTCATTTCTGTGTCGAGGTTGTTGCGAAAGGCTGGCTCGCTTCTTCTTTGTGGAGCGGCATTGTTGAGAGAGTTCAGCCACTCAAAAAGTGAAAATCTGCATTCTTACTTTGGTAGTTTACTTACATTGCTTAAATTGATTAGTTAATGATTTGTGCAACTTTGTATTCACTGGATTTATCAATAGCCAAACAAGGAAAGAAATGAGCAAGAGGAATTTTTATTGATTTGCAAAAAGAGATAAGCACACATGACTTTAGAGAAGCGGGTCTCTAATTCCCATCAAAAAGAAACTAGACTTAGAAATAAAAGTAAAAAGGGGAACACCCCCTATTCAAGACTCAACCTAAATATTTAGCTAGGACCCTAACTCGACAACACTTGGGGACTCAGACTCGATTCCTCTAGCACCTGCGGGTAAGCAATTAATTCCAGGCTTCATCGTCAACATTGCCATCCCTTAGCGGTGGCGGAACCTCTCCCCTATCAATGACACCTTGGACGTCGTCTTTTAGGCGTAGGCAGTCATCTGTATGGTATTCGAATACTCGATGATACTTGCAATAAGGTAGGTTTTCACCCAGTTCTGACTTGGCATCCTCTAAAGGGATGTGGGGTTGGATGTCACCTCTCCATACTATTGCGTTCATCACGGCTTCCATGGGCGCAAAGATAGGGGTGTACTTCTCCTGACTATGACGACTCCAGCTGGTTGTCCAAGTATATGGTGGCCACATTGTCCCTTGGTCAATGAAACGCAAGACTAGCCCTTTAAAGCGCCTGTACTGATTGATGTGTCCACGCAGTAGGTACAGCTTAGAAATGAATTTTCGTCTCTTGGAAGGAGCTTTGATATGGGAGTCCTTGGACGAACATACCCATAATTGGACATTTTGTGATAAAGAAGGCCTTAGCGCCACCAAGTTTCTTCTTTGGCAAAGATGACTGCGTTCCTGCGCTTGGAGGTGCGTTCTTCTAGAATGTCAACCTTCTCTCTTATCCCTTGTATCTCTTTGATTATACGAGCTAGACTTTCTTGTATTTGATTTTTGTCATCCACTGTTTTGTTGTCTCTCATGCCTGGTTCTTCTTCATAGGATTTTTGAGAAATCAAGGTGATTTCCTCACCATAAATGAGGTAAGAGTAATCTTTGGGCTCCTCGATTGCAATATGGTTGATAGCACCCAGGAGATTGCCGAAACTTCCGGTTTCTTCAGCTTTGGGCAATGGTAATGTGCCATTTTCTATCTTGTCTTGGATGATGTGTTTAAGGGCCCAACATTCATTCGTGTCATGCCCTTTCCCTTGATGATACTTGCAGTAATCTCCTTCTTTCTAGTTACGACCCTTGGTACTTGGTTCTGGAGTAGGAGCTATGGGTCGGAGTATGTCTTTGTCCACTAATCTCTCGAAAGCTGTGCTGAGAGTTATTCCCAATGGAGAAAAATCCCTATTCGGCTTACTCCGAGGTATGTCGTATTCCCTGGATGAGACATTGGAGGAAGACGCGTTGCTCTTACGTTTCTTTTCTGGCCCTTGGGGAACGGGATCAGGCTTTCCCGGAGTCACGGATTTCCGATTTTCAGACGAAGGGACAAACATCGGTGTATCCCACAACTGTCTTGACTTAATGTTGGTGATGTCGGCTTCCAACCTATCCATTCGGTCAGTCACCTGTACCAGATACTCTTGAACTGTTATGATCATGATGTGATCAAGGTGGCTTGAATGGTAGAAAAGTGAATCGAACCCTAGCCAAATGTTTCTTCTTCGGATCCTATCCTGAACAGGAAGCATGGAGTGCTTAGTAACGTGAAAAAGACTATGAGACTCTCATCTAAGAAAAAGTTGACCCACATATAGAGAAACACATTATCCTAAAAAAAAAGTCCTTAAGCTTAAATGGCCGAATATTTTCCTAATATCCAAGGAAAACAAAGTCAATTAACAAAAGTAAGAAAAATAGAAAAAGATTGACTATCCTATTTTTTTATTTTTCTAGACTCAAAGAAAATGAAAAATGAGATATTGTCGATTTATATTTTTTCGTTTTTTTTTTTTTTTGTTTTGATTTTCGACGGCTTTTTTTTTTTTTTTTTGCCGTTTTTTTTTTTTTGATTTTCGATTTTCTTTTTTTTTGACCGAATCTGAATTACATCAAAAGAAAAAAAAATAAAAAAATGGAAAAAGGGAGAGGGAAAACTGAAAGAATGACTTTTTTTTACTAAAAAGATCCTAGAAGATTGTTCAATGACTTTTTATAATATATCATCGTGAAAATGATGAGTGTTCATTGAATTGGAATTCTCGCACCATCTTCGGGCATTAGGAACTAGCTAAAAAAAAAGAAATGACTCCTAGCACGTAAGTACATGTTGGCACATAATCACGATATTCATGCCTTCATGCAAGCATAATGACAATGCAGTTTACAGGCAAACATGTGATCAGACGGGCATTACAACGACACATGCACAACAAGCAAGTGAATGCACGAATGTGGGTTAGAGGCTTTTGGCTCCTGTGAGGTTACCACGACAAATTACAATTTTTCGTTCGGCGGATGGTCGACACATCAATTGTAATTCTTTTCATCAACAAGGATTGATGAGTCATGGTTGAGGAAGCGTCGATTTGCACGATAGGACAACTATATATTCCTTTAGATATACGGGTTGTCTTCGAGTTGCGACACAAACTTCCTCGAGGGTCGATAAGGGTCAAAAGGTTGTGCAAAAGCACATGCAAATGATGCAAAAATATGGAACATGTTATTAAACAATAAAGCAAACTTGACTTTCGAGTCTCACTCTCTGAAATAAATCCCTAGCTGAGTTGCCACTGTAAGGACCCGGGATTTTCGTCTAATCCTTTTTACATAAATGTATTTGTTTCCACGGAGTGCGTCCTTATAGAAAATTTGTAAGTTGGGGGTTTAGATAAGTTCAAGGGACCATCGAGTTAGAAAGGATTTCGTAAAGACATGTATTGAATAAAAACTATGAAAGAGGTCACAAATCTGCTATCGGCGTTTTATCGAAGGGACAAACCGAAGGGACAACCCAATAGCGCGAAAGTGAACTAATAATCATGTTTTTAGAAAGACTCCCGCTCATATAGAACATATGAGTACCCAAAAATAATAGGTTCGGGGGCGAAGGTACGAGGTGGGAAGGTGTTAGGCACCCAACTCGCCCGTTTATGACGGCCTCTACTAACTCAAGTTTGCTTAATAATTTAAAGACATAATTCCCATGCAAAAGCGGATTAACAACCTAGACTTAGACTATTAATTGGTTCATCACAAGCATCACAACATTTATTATTAACCCTTATTTAGACATGCATACGGTTTGACAAGTTGAGCAACACAACGACTATACAAACAATATTTAGGAAGCAATAAAACGCTATTCTAGCATGATACCTACGTTATGACTACTAGAAAATAAACAATTAAGCAATTAATTTAATTTGAGCCCTCAGGAATTTGTACCTAAACTGTAGGCTATATTTGACAAAAATAGTAAAGGACAAGATTTCAAATTTTAGAAGAAAGAGGGAGAAGCTCAGAGACAATACTACTGAGAATAGAGGGTGTCAACTATAGACTGTGTGTTTTGAACTGAGGGTGGAGGGTCGTATTTATAGGCGCAGGAAGTAGGGTTGGACGGCTGAAAAGGAGCCGAAAATTGGATTTGGGCCGAAATAGGAGTCGGGCCAGAAGCAGGGTCAGCGCCGCTAGCAGCGCTTGTCAGGGCCGCTGGGAATATGGTTAGCGCCGGAGGAATTTAAATATTCCGAAAAATGTGAAAAGACCGTTTTACCCTTGAACGGTAAAAGACGGTTTTACTCCTAAATCGCAACTTGGCGACAGGGAGTCGGAAAGAGGCATGAGACGTGTCGTTGGAAAGCTCTTGAACGCGGCTTTTGAATGAAATAGAATGAAGGAGTGTTTGGAGGAAAAACTTGAGACCTTATCTTAACTATTAAAGCAAAAATAGCAGTTCAAGTTTATAAATTACTCCTTTCATCATCGGGCTTTTGCGGAGAAATCTGAAGACGCTTTTTTGGCGTCTACAGGAACCAACCAGATGGGGCTGAATTATGTTTTGATGGTATTCTTTAAACTCATATTATCAATTTATTTCAATTTGCTTGTTTCTTGTATAGTCAAAACCATGCATCCTCCAAATTCATCATGTATTTAACATGGTCCACCATTAATAATGTCATTACTTCATTTCTATTTTTTCATTACCTGTGTACCATCACATATAAATGGTCCAGCACAATAAAAACAAATAAACTCATATTCAACTGTCTCACTCTTCTTCACATATAAAATTTCTTTGGGATTTAAGTTAGGGCGGGATGTAATTTTTTTTAGGGTTCCCCCCTTACCCCAATAAATAGACCAAAAATCAGTCAACCAACATTCTTTCCTCTTTCCCAAACCCTAGATACATTACAACAATAGTCCACCAATATGAACGACTCCAATCTAAACTCTCCTCCTCACAGCCCAACCTCTCCTTTCGAGAAAAGTTTTGTTTCAATGCGAATGGAGTACTGTGAGACCCCTTCTTCTCCAGAACTATACCTACCCCTTCATCGACCACCTACCCCAGAAAACGAGATTAGATTAGTTCCACCTACTACTTTGCAGAAAACCCCTCCAGCGTCTATCTCAGTTTGTACCAAAAGCCCTTCAAAACCTTGGTACAACACATATGAATCTTTCATGGCCATTCGCCTTTTGACATTTGACCCATCCCCTCTATCCTCACCACACACCCCATCATCACCCATACCTAGCCCCCAGTCACCTTATGAATTCATGTATGATTGTGGTGAAATACGTGAAGATCGTGAACCACTGCCCATGAAGTTCCTTAAAATGACCATTATTACCCACCTTTGCAAGCCTTACCACTTACCCCCTACTTTCGATTACAACAGCGCACAATTCTTTTTCTTTGAGGGAGAGAAGCTCACAAAGGTGCCACATCAATGGCTTCGGACCTTCTTGCGCCATCCGAGAGCATCACCGGCTGTCTATAGCAATTTGAAGAGACTAACTCCTAAAAGGGAGTTAGTACATGCTAATATCTTTCAGATTGGAGATCTGGCTCATTGATCTCTTGTTATGCATATTTTTATTGAATGGGTGTTTGACAAGCTTAATCACGAACTTTCTACAGTACTCCTCCCACCTGACCTCGCTCCCTTCCTAGACCAAGATCCATGGGTTTCTTATCTAGAAGATGGATGCTCACTCAAAAATAAGCCCGTTAAAACCATCATCGCTACCCACTCTGATGCTGTTCAAGTTTACGAAACAAAGAAACAAATGAAACAGTTGGAGATCCACCTAGATAGTAGAACTTCCTTCAAAAGTCCATTTAAAATCAAAAGACGATACCACGACTTGCTTTTGACACCATCTAGTAGGTATTGGCTCAACCCCAATTCAATTGGACTGGCAGTGGACTCCTATAAAGTTAATTCCAGCTCATGCCATCCTGAAATTTGGAGCATTCCCAATATTCACAAAGGTATGAGGATTGGGTGCTCAAAATGCAAGGGGTATGGCTAGGTGATGCTTTCCGGACAGAGTTCGTAGCATGTGTCATACCGCCAAACCCTACATTTACATTGTAACTGAGACTAGGGTGGGATAAAAAACCGTTCAAGAAATTGTGAACACCTCCCTTTTCAAAATTGGTTCTACAAAGAACCACAGAGTTTAATGGGTGGGTACCTCTTTATGTACCATGACACTGTCAAGTTTGACGTCCTTAGCCAGACCACTAAGGGTTTGCGTGCTTTGATACAGGCAGAGCCGGCTCAGAGGGGTGGGCTGGGAGGGCGACCGCCCAGGGCCCATCGTAGAAGGGGGCCCAATTACGCGCATAACTGTTATATATAGATAATATTATATTTAATGATTAACTAAAGGTGTAGAGTTGAACTGGTATGTAACTTGCAAAATTTGGCACAAGTAGTGTGCTAGTCGGTGTTCGACTCCCATGCTTCGTATTTTTTTGGGCCATTGTACGCAAATTTCATTATGTGTCACTTCCTTATTATACTAATTACTCCTGTTATGCATGTTTTGTACAATAGTATTTATTTATTGTTTCAATTTTTATTGCAATGTTTTCTTTTCCTTTTTGGTTTTAGATTTTGAGTAATTTTATTCCTTTATTTTTTCTCACTCAGCTCCCACTCAAAATGCATTTCATGTTTTCCAAATTGGGGTTGAAAATTTCTCCCAAAACTATATTTAAATTTTTCGGGGGCCTAATGTTTAAATCTCGCCCAGGGCCCCCGAAATGTCAGGTATGGTTCTAGATACAGGTAGGTTATCAACCAATCTCATATCCATTATACTAAATTAATGCATACTGATTTCTTTTCTTATGTCAGGGAGTACCGGCACCGCTTCCGTTTCGGGAGACTCCAGTTGCCTCACCAACAACCAATGAACCTGTTTAATTTCATTTGCAAGGGAATAGAATGAAAGGGTTGTTACAATTCTCTAAAACTTATTTCAATTGTAACCTTTTGTCATTAAGGAAGCTTTTGGGTTTCTAACTAATTATTGTGGATTGTAACCTTTTGTGGATTAGATCATATCTAGCATTAGATCATGTCTAGCATTAGATGATTTTGCTAGAATATTTTCGAACTCATCCTGTTAGATGAATTTATCCCTTTCAATGTAATATTTTTCGCTTGTTTTCTTAACATTCTTTGTCTTTCAATTTCGTCCCCTCCAATAATTGCAATGCCAATGTTTGCTTGCATAATGTCCACCAAATCACCATACAATTTTTATCATGGCCGACCAAACTGTTTAATAGTCCACCATCTTTTCTACTTCATCATTATTTCTTCTGTCAACTTTATTGCCAAAAAATTAAAATATTGCTCTATTACAATAACATAGTGGTCTACCATTTATGCAAATAATCCAAACTAAACTGGTGTATAGTTTCTATTTATTGGACGTATTTTGCATTCTTTTATGGACTTCACAACTTATGCCAACTCTGATGTGCCCTTTCTTTTAATGTCTCTTTACCAATCTTGTCAAGTTTTGGTTTTGGGGTTCAAAATTCAAAATTCTATTTTCAAATTTCAATTTGCTTTGGGGGTTGGGGGGAGGGGAGCATTTTTCCCTCCTACATAAACTTTTTTCAAAACTCAATTCTAATTCGATTTCACACACACTTCACTATCAACTCAATTAATCTTTCTCGATTTTATTTATTTATTTTATTAACTTTAACTATATCTACTTCTTCATAATTATAATATTTTTATCCTAATTACTTTTGCAAAATAAGTAAGGTCAAAAATATACTCTCTTTTTTTGCCCAACAACCAATACAAAGCCTAAAATTTTTTTTACATCTTCTATAATATTTTTTTTTGTATACGCCGATCCTTTTATATTTTCAATTTTTTCGTTTTCGACGAGCTTAATTTTTTCACTTTCAACCTTTTTGCATTTGCAGCTTCAATCTCTTTCTTCTGTCTGTCAACAATTACCTATGTGCTTTTATCAATTACTACCCTTTTACTTCTATCAAAAAATTAACAAATTAAATTATATTACTATCTTGTTACAATAAGTCAACCAGTTAAACTATCAGTGTACCATTCTACTAATTACACTAAAATCTTCCACAACAATTCATCACTATACAATAGCCTATATTTTTTAATGCACCAACATTAGTGATTAGTCAACCACTTAACCTTTATGTTTTTTCTAGTTTTTAGCTATTATTACACCAACTTCTCCTTTTTCATTTGTTACCACCGTCTTAATTTTTCTTATTGGATAACCATAAAGTCGCTTCTTCTTCTCTCACTTAATCTTAGATCATTTATCTCCTCTCACACGAAATCGCCTGTTCAGATCAGTCTCATCTTCTCCCTCTCCAGTCTTCCCCATCATTTTGCCTTCTTCACCTCCTTCTCCTTCAACCTTTACCGAGCCATAACAATGGGGCGAACTAAAGCTTGTGCAAGATATTCAAGAAAACCCAAACCTAACAAACCCAAATCCAATAATCAAAACACCCCACCAAAAAACAACCCCAATCCCACTGTAACCGATGATATTCCAGACCCCAACCATCCACCAAATGAGCCCATCGGTCCACCATCCACCAATAAACAAACTGCAACACCCAAACATGGCGCCTCTTTCGCCACCGACGAACCTTCTTTGTCCAAGGATGACGCGGATCCTTCCGGAAACGACAACCTGCCGCCTGAAGTTGACGCGCCTCACACTTTAGATGACGCGCCACCCACTCAAAGCGACGCGCCACCAAGTCAAAATGAAAAGCCACCCACTACCAACGACGCGCCTCCCACTACAAATGACGCCCCACCTACTCTAAATGACCAACCTTCTGCTCAACAGGACGAGCCTTCCACCAAAGAGACAAAAGACGACGGGGGGTGTTTCTCCAAAGCCGACGGCGCGTCCTTGTCAAACAACCAGATCCCTTCCCCTAAGGACGCAGCAGTTGAATAGTCGCCAAAATTTGTTAAAAAGAAAACGAAGGTGTCAAAGGAAGTCAAAGATAAGGACAAGAATGGGATTTTTAACTCCACTGCCACCATTGCTGCTACTTGCCAAGTTCAGGGGTCTAAAAAGGACAAGAATGGGAATTCTAAGTCCACTGCCACCATTGCTGTTGCTTCTGAAGTTCAAGGGTCTAGAAAAGGACAAGGCCAAAAAGGGACATGGAACATCTACCGCAACAATTGCTACTGCTTCTCAATGTTCCACAAAAATACCTCCCTCCACAATGACAACAAGGAACAAAGCAACCAAAATAACACCAGAAAATGAAGAAGCACAGAGCAATAACGACGGTGATGGTGATTCAAATAAAAGAAAGCACTCTGAATTGGCTAAGAGGCCAACTCAGAATAAGTCAAAGAAGAAGCTTAAAGTGGATAGCATACAGGAACTCGTGAAAGGCAGTAAGTACTTCAAAGATGAGGATCACTCTCAGAGGTTTGTCGAATACTCAAAGAGGTCAGTTTTGAAAACCTACTTGTTTGATATGGATTTTGTCAAAGAGCAAGATTTTCTATTTTATAAATTGTTTAAATCTGCTGGATGGTTGTGTGTGTTGAGATGCAAAAGAATAGCGTATCTTAATATATTTAGAGCTTTTTTCCCAAGTTTGAAGAAAAAGAAGGAAGTTGACAAGTTAGGGAATACAAATTATGTACTTGATAAGTATGGGGGGATCATTTATGTTGGCTATGTTTTGGGTCAAACTCTTGAATTATCTGTGAAATTGTTAGAGAAACATCTGAAGATGAAGCACAAGGGGGAAGATTTGGAATTCTTGTTTAAGAGTTTCACTGAGAGAGAAAGGCTGGAAATTGTTGAGGAGTTGTGGGGGAATGAATATCCGATCACTAATTTAAATTCAAATGACTTGAACTGCGAGCTTCGAATTCTGCACTATGTCGTTCATCACACTATTGCACCGAAGGGGGTTAGTTATAACTATGTGGACGACAAAGTTCTCATCTTGATGAAATGTTTGACAAAGAAAAAACCAGTGTCCTTGCCTACTATCTTCATGCACCACATTTACAATGCCAAGAAAAAGGGAAACACTGGACTGCCCTATGCGGATTTTTTCACTCAATATTTCCAACCGCTTGGCATTGAAATGGAAGGGGAGTGTCCGGAGCCTAAAACTGGACTTTTCAACTTCGGAACAATTAGCAGAATGCAGATGAAAAAGGTGGATAACGGGTGAATAAGGGACCGAACTGTGGAAATTCCTGTCAAGGCTGAACCACAATCCTCTACAGTGAGGGATGGGGACTTCTCTGATCTTAATCTGTCATTTACGGAGCCCAACTTCATGAAGGGTGATCCTGAACCTGTATGTCTTCTTAAATGCTTCCAAGATACGGAGCGCTCTTGAGTGCAGCACCGGCTTCGTACGCAGGGATTGCTTTAGGCTGCAGAAGGATATTCGGGAGGTTCGTTCCCTAGCACAGTCTGGTTTTACACACTCAAGCCAGAGGCTTGCAAAAATTGAATCTGTGCAAGATCACATCATGAATGGCCAAGAGTATTTGTTCGCTTGCATTGGGCAAATAATGGACGATATGGCTATCGTTCCTACCCTCCAAAAGCCTGAACCTTATGTTGCTTGCAACAAAATCCATTCACCTGACAACAACCATGGTCAGGCTGCCAACAACTCTCCTCCGGAACAGCCCCCTGCAACTGATACCCCCATGGACGACCAGCAGAATCAGGTGCATCAGCCTACAGTGGTTAAGGCAGGGACGCAAGCCGTGG
Organism: Tetragonia tetragonoides; assembly: GCA_038025085.1. Taxonomy (NCBI): domain Eukaryota; kingdom Viridiplantae; phylum Streptophyta; class Magnoliopsida; order Caryophyllales; family Aizoaceae; genus Tetragonia; species Tetragonia tetragonoides. The sequence continues at coordinate 35,806,773 of CM076141.1, forward strand.
AATGTCAACCTATGGAAGACAATGTGGCAAGGATGGCACTACACCAGATCCCACCCCCAAGTAGTCTTCACTTTGCCTTACCATTACAATGAAACAATCATTTTTTTGGCTCCCGGCTATGCCTGGGTTTATGGTTTGTACCTTAACTACTTTTTTTATTGTTTGTTTATTTGTTTAAACGCTATGGTCTGTTTGATCTTAAACCCATTGAAGATCCTTTTGTATTGTGGATGTTGGATAACAATGATCTTCAACTCACAGAAGATCCTTTTGTGTTGCCAATGTTGCATCTCACCATTTACCTAGTCTAGCCCACTCACTCGTAAATTCCTACCCAACAAGGACATTCACACTATTTTATGGTGCACCAACATATATCCTCATGTCTTACACCATAATAATCTTTTATGACCATGGTCTGTTAAGTATCCTTCAATGTATGCTGCACCAACATCTATCCTCAATTCTCATTATTTTTCCCGCATGGGAAAAATAGGGGATCCAATCATAACTAAATTATTCTTCTTTTTATGGTCATTTTCATTCCTGCCTATAAACATCCTTCTTAACAAATTTTTATACTACCGCCCAAGTTTTGCTTTTTAAATGGGCATTTTTATTCGCCTATCAATACTCCAGCAATGACCTCATTCAATTATTTGTTTCATCATCTTACCACCATTATTTTAATACATCCACCAAACGCACCAATAATATATTTCGTCGACCATTTTCATTTTAAACACACATTTTTGGTCGACCGTTTTATTTGACAACTTACATTTTCAAATGTCTTCTATACTAAGGCCAAGGTTTACAACGATACACGTACATCTCCTAAGTTATTATTAATGTCTCTTGAAACTGTTATTCACTCTATCCCCCAAATCTAATGTTGCTTAAAGGGTCAACCACTTGCTTTTATTAGCTGACCATTTTGTTTTCTAAATTTTTTTATACAATTCAGTTTTTAAGGTATGTACACTCCATAATTATGGATTACTATACGTACTTCGATTTTACAATGGCACAACACCTTCACTACTTCAATTAATCGAATATATACATCATGTACTTCTCTGAATCTTTTCAATCTGCTACACATTGGTGCGCCAATATAATTTATGGTCAACCATTTTCAATATCAACATTTTTTTTGAATCTTACGGCTTTTATATTCTACTCAAATAAAGTTAGAACCAATACATTTTTGGATTTTGGATATCGATAAATACTTCACTTTATAATTCAATTACATGTTTCCTACTTCAGGGACGTCATAGTATATACACCATTTATTAAATAGAATCCTTTCAATACATTTGACATCGGTCCATCAATAACATCAGTGGTCAACTTGTTTTCAATTAAACTTCTCTTATTCTATCTGATACATCACTTCTAAAATGATTATATTAACACAAATGCATTACTTCATAGCTCTTTCACAATGTCTCATCACCACATTATTTACTCTATTTCAGATTATATTTGCAATAATTCCAAAATAGTACCATCAAAAGACAACCATTTCTTTCAAATTATTACATCTAAAATAAATCAGTAATATTTGCATATGTCTACAACCCTTTCTAACTTCCTCTGCCGTAGTTCAAATATATTGTTCACACTTACATCACTTATACAACCAATATATTAACACAACTGCATGCCTAAAAAGTTAAATACACAATTTCTTTTAGCTTTTAGACTTCCTTATATTGCAATCTCTCACCACCACTTAATTAGTCTGCTAGTAAGACTTATTGGTTGCACAAAAGACGCAGATTGCATTGTCGGTCAATAAGGGCCTTCATTACCGCCTACAGCCCTTAACTATCAACACATTTGTCACACACGCGTGTTATGGTCGAACTACACAGTGCAGCACATCATAATAGACAACGCGTTATTGAGGGGAAAAAAAGAGTTCGTTTCAGCTTATATCAATTGGATCAAAAAGTAAAAGTACGTAAACCAAAATACGCGAGGAAATTAAATTTCAGAATTTTTTTTGTTTCAAATTAGGAAAAGTAAGTACTGATGTTAGCGAGGAAATGAGCTATCTGAATAGAGAATAGTTGGAAATTCACCTAAACGAGAAGCTATAGGCGTTTTAAAATTACATCTGGCGATGTTGGAAATTGCATTTTGCAGTCTCAATTCTCAAAGTCTCTCACAAGCTTAGAAAGGATGTTCTGGACGAGCAAAATTGGGGCTTGGTGGAGTGGCACCACTCCCACCTTTCATCCCGAGAAGGAGTTTATTTTTTATCCCCATTGGTTTGGGTACCATTTACCAAGCTGTTGGGACCATCTTACCCCAAAAAAAATGATTAACTACAATTTCAAAAAAACTCGTATGAGGCGGCCTCAAAGTGAGGCCACTTATACAAGTATGATGTCATGGTAACATCATTGTTTATATTTAGAGTAAGTCTCACTTTGAGGCGGCCTCATAGGAGAATTATTGTAAATTTTAATTATCTAATTTTATCTGCAGTTTTGACACTTATGCTTTTTGAGCTTAATCATGCACAATTTGGTACTATGTGTATATTACTATGTTCCATTGAGGTGTGTTGACCGATTTTTGAGTTTGACCTTCTTGCCTAGAAACGAAAAATATTCTTTGGGTTGAATTTGTTATGCTTTAGGAGAAAGGTTTCATTAGAGCTTTCTGTTTGCTGGTTTCTGCTTTTCAGGATTTCGGTGTACAACATAAATTTTGAGTATCTAACAGACTAACAGTGGTCAACTGGTCATGTTACAGTGTTGAGTTTTCCGATATGTCCAAGTATGGCAACTCCTCAGATCACTAGTCAGTAGTCAATACACCCCTGTTCAAACTGGGATTTTGGGACGATTTTTTTTTTTTTTTTGATTTGTAGCGGGTTGGGTTTCGAGCGGTATTCGGATCAGGTTAGGTTTTGCTAACTTAAATTCTGAAGTGAAAAAGGCTGATTATGATATTTGTCAATGTCTCCAACCAAGTTTTCGAAAATTAGGTTTCTGCAATCCGCCACACAGCTATGACATCTTCACACGTTGTGACATGTTACCACTAAGGCCCTGTTTGGCAATTGGCTAGTGACATTAGTTGTTGCCTAATGGTTGGTGGCTGGTGGTCGATGGCTGTTATTGTTAGCTGATTTGACCGGCTGGTAACATTGGATGTTTGGAAATAGATGCTTGGTAACATTGGCTGGTAACATTAGCTGGTTATATGTAAAATGACCTATAAGAACATTCATATGATTGAGGAATTTGATGGCATAGAAGTAAATAATTGCAAGTCTTGGACTATTATGTCTTTAGTGAAGGAATTTCTAACTACTAACATGATCATACATGCATAATAGAAATTCAATTAACCCAGAAAAACATGTGATTACTGTAATTAAATATCAAATCGAAATCCTACCTCACCCCGTTGGTTGCTGGTTGGATGAACAGTGATTGGGTATGGACTAACACGTCAGATGTCGTGCCTCAACTGGTATCCACACGCAGGCTCGAATCCACACGTCAGTATGCTAGTACAGCGATCCCGTTCGCAACCTCCATTCTCTCCTTACTCTAAAGACACACAGTTAGGGTTTCGTAAAAACTGATTATCACGTGTAACCCTAATTGATCAGGAGTCACGATATATATAGAGAGGCAGGAGGGCTGATTCGATTAAGTGTGTGATGGGCCTAATCCGAATTAGACCCTTCTAATAAAACGAGTTTGTTAAGTGTGCGACCCTGCTGGTTTACTTAATATGGTAGTAAGTCCAAAACTCTTTTCGGGCCCACAAACAGTAATTGGTTTCTAGCAAAACATTACGATTACCCATATTAAGTAAAGATCGGTTTCCACAGTCCAACCAATAATGCAATTATTAATTCTTACTATGACTAGTTCATAGGGCAAATCCAACAATCTCTCACTTGCACTATAACTAATCATACACGGATGATCCCTTTGTCATGTGATACCTAAATTGACCATAAGGAAGGATTAGTGTCATCCCTATATAGTTCAATTATGACTTTCTCGATTCCGCAGTTAAACTATTTAAAACAAACGATTGACTTTCAATCCATTTGAGCACGGCCATGCATTTCTCAGTTTAAACTCATCGAGGGGCCCACAGATATCTTACTCCCGTTATATGAGAGTCACAAATCCCATCTTGCTCACTCACATTCCTCCGCATGACTTACAACACATCATTCAATTATCTTTACAGTCATCCAATTAAAGATTAACGTTTGACAATATCAAGATATGCTAAACATCATGTAGGAACCATGGTGAAAGTTCAGGTCAAAGGATCAAATTAAAAGTTGCATATGAAAAACATTGATGACACTTATATAACAATCCTTTCAATGTTTTTGAAATGGGTCGGTCCAATACAATGTTCTCTAACATTTATCCATGTGATCAATTTCATATCTCATAATTATGACCTGTAAAACTTGGTCATCAATCAATCCACATGATAGTCTCAATCAAATTCCCACAAATAATGATAACTGACTACGGACAATCTTAGAATAATTATATTTATAACAATAGAGTCTCACAATCAAGTCACATACTTGATGATCTACATCATATAAATTATTCATTGGGACAGTAATAAATAAATCGAACGTAAGTCACAAGATAAACCTCCCACTAGGACAGAGACCAATCATTCATGAATCTAAGTCCTTGTGTAATTGTATTACGCTCATGCTTATCCTGTGGTAGAGGCTTAGTCAGCGGATCAGCAATGTCCATCTCCGATGATACTCTGCACACCTTGAAATCTCCCATTTATACAAAGCTTCGTATCAAATGGTAACGTCTGAGTATATGCCTAGTTCTCTGATGATCTCTAGGCTCCTTCGCCAGTGCAATGGCCCCATTACTATCACAATAAAGGTCCATTGGATTCAAACTATTAGGTATCAATACAAGTTCAATGATGAATTTTCGAATCCACACTACTTCTTTTGCTCCTTCAGAAGCAGCAATATACTCGGCTTCTGTTGTAAAATCAGCAACTGTATCTTGTTTGGAACTCTTCCAATAAATTGCTCCTCCATTCAGAATGAATACAAATCCTGACTGCGATCGGGATTCATCCTTATCAGTTTGGAAGCTTGCATCAGTGTAACCACTTACAGTGAGTTCCTCTTCACCACCATAGACAAGAAATACATCCTTAGTCCTTCTTAAGTACTTGAGGATGCTCTTGACTGCGACCCAGTGACTTTCACCTGGATTAGATTGGTATCTACTCGTCATGCTCAAAGCACAAGCAACGCCAAGACGAGTACACATCAAGGCATACATGATAGAACCTGTAGCAGAAGCGTAAGGAATTCTACTCATGCGATCTCGCTCATCTTGCATCGAAGGACACTGAGTCTTGCTAAGAGTTATGCCATGTGACATGGGTAGATTACCTTTCTTAGAATCTTGCATGTTGAACCTTTTCAATACCTTATCTATATAGGTACTCTGGCTTAAGCCCAAGAGTCTTTTTGATCTATCTCTATAGATCCTAATCCCTGAGATATAGGTTGCCTCTCCCATGTCTTTCATTGAGAAACACTTTCCCAAAAAGGCCTTGATTGACTGAAGTGTAGGAATATCATTTTCAGTCAGTAATATGTTGTCCACATATAAGACCAAGAATACCACAGCGCTCCCACTAACCTTCTTTTAAACACAAGGTTCCTCTTCGCATCTAAGGAAATCAAACTCTTTGATTGCCTCATTGAAGCGAAGATTCCAGCTCCTGGATGCCTATTTCAATCCATAAATAGATCGCTGAAGCTTGCACACCTTTCCTCCTGGTGATGTGAAGCCCTCGGGTTGTGTCATGTACACATCCTCTTCTAGGTTTCCAATAAGGAAAGCTTTCTTCACATCCATTTGCCATATCTCATAGTCATAATATGCAGCAATGGAGAGGAGTATCCTAATGGATTTAAGCATTGCGACGGGTGAAAAGGTTTCATCATAATTTATCCCATGAATTTGATTATAACCTTTTGCCACCAATCGTGCCTTGAATATATAAACATTCCCATGCATGTCAATTTTCTTCTTGAAAACTCATTTACACTCAATGGTTTTTATGCCATCGGTGGGTCAACCAAAGTCCAAACTTTGTTTTCATACATGGAATCCATTTCAGATTTCATGGCTTGAAGCCATTTGTCGGAATCTGGGCCCATCATTGCTTCCGTGTAGGTCGTAGGCTCATCATCCTCTATTAATAATATATGACGATGTTCAGTCATCAAGAAACCATATCTAATGGGTTCTAGGCGCACTCTTTCAGACCTACGAGGGGATGGTGCCACAGGTGTAACTACTACAACATCTTGTAAACTACTTTAAGTCTCCTCAGAAATTGGAGTACTCTCCTGTGGCTCTCGAACCTCTTCGAGTTGCACTTTACTCTCACTGGTTCCTTTAGAAAGAAACTCTCTTTCTAAGAAGACACCGTGTCGAGCCACAAACACTTTGTTGTCGGTGGGATGGTAAAAGTAATATCCTTTAGTTTCTTTAGGATATCCCACAAAGAAGCATTTATCAGATTTAGGTCCAAGCTTATCAAAAAGTAAACGTTTTACATAAGCTTCACAACCCCAAATATTTAGAAAAGTCAAGCTGGGAACTTTTCTCGTCCATTTCTCATATGGTGTATTTTCTACTGATTTTGATGGACTCCTGTTAAGTGTGAACGCTGCAGTCTCAATAGCATATCCCCAAAAAGATATTGGAAGAATAGTAAGGCTCATCATAGATCGAACCATGTCTAACAAAGTTTGATTTCTCCTCTCCGATACATCATTCCATTATGGTGTACCTGGAGGGGTGAGTTGTGAAACAATTCCACAATCTTTCAAATGACTATCGAACTCTTGGCTTAGATACTCACCCCCTCGATCTGATCGAAGGGCCTTAATCTTTTTTCCAAGTTGATTTTGTACTTCATTTCGAAACTCCCTGAACTTTTTAAAAGATTCAGATTTATGCCTCATCAAGTAGACATAACCATACCTGCTGAAGTCATCAGTAAAGGTAATGAAGTAGGGGTAACCTCCTCTAGCAACTGTGCTTAATGGTCCGCATACATCGGTATGTATGAGGCCTAATAAATCACTTGCTCTCTCAATGTGACCAGTGAAAGGTGCCTTAGTCATCTTCCCTAATAAACAAGACTCACATGTCTCAAATGACTCAAAGTCAAATGAGTTTAAAAGTCCATCATTATGGAGCTTCTGAACACGCTTCTCGTTTATATGTCCAAGACCACAATGCCAAAGGTAAGTTGGGTTAGAGTCATTTGATTTGAGCCTCTTAGTAGTTATGTTATAAACTAAAATTTTAAGGTCTAGAACATAAAGGCCATTCTTCATTGGACCGCTACCATAAAATATATCATCTTTATAAAAGGAACAACATTTGTTCTTAATCACAAAGACAAAATCCTCCAAGTCCAAAACTGAAACAGAAATAATATTCCTGCTAATGGCAGGTACATAATAACAATTATTGAGTTCTAAAATCAATCCAGATGGCAAACTTAAATAAAATGTTCCTAGTGATAACGTAGCAACTCTTGCTCCATTCCCAACGCGCAGGTCCACTTCACCTTTTGCCAAAGTCATGCTTCTCTTTAGTCCCTGCACATTTGCACAAATGTGAGCACCACATCCGGTATCTAATACCCAAGAAGTAAAATTTGAAGAAGTAAATACATTTACTTCTATAACATAACATTTACCTGAAGTTGAAGGAACACTTCTCTTATTCTTCTTCAGATCCTCCAAATATTTCTTGCAGTTCCTCTTTCAATGCCCAAGCTCATTGCAGTAGAAGGACTTGGTTTCATCATTAGGACTAGACGAGGGTTTGAACTTAGCTTTTTCTTTGGTTGATTCACAATCGGACCCTTCATTTTAACTTTTCCCTTGTCCTTAGTTTGACCATATTTCTTAAACTCAGTCCCCTTTCTAACCATTAGAACATTGGGAGTTGGGTCCTTCTTGACATTTTGCTCAACAGTTTTAAGCATCCTATGCAGCTCAGCCAATGACTTGTTAAGATTATGCAAATTATAGTTCATAACAAAAGTATCATAATCATTAGTCAATGACGCTAAGATGATATCAGTAGCCAACTCTTGACCCATTGGGGAGCCCAGTTTTTCCAAGTTCTCAACATAACCAATCATCTTGATTACATGAGGACTAACTGAACTTCCTTTCCCCATCTTGCACTTGACCAAGTCGCACACAGTGTTAAACCTCTCAGTTCGTGCTTGCGCCTGAAACAGATTTTTCAGACTCTCAATCATCTCATAAGCCTCCATATTTTCATATCGCTTCTGAAGCTCAAAATTCATGGTGGCCAGCATGAGACAACTGGCATCAATTGAATCATCTTTGAGCTTCTGATAAGCATTCCTCTCAACATGAGGAGCATTGGTAACAGGAGCCTTCTTGGGGACTGGTTTCTCAAGGACATATTCCTTTTTCTCTTATTTGAGAACAATTCTCAAGTTTCGATACCAGTCCAAGAAATTGGTTCCATTCAATTTGTCCTTCTCAAGGACGGATCGTAGTGAAAGTGAGTGTGATTGGTGTAGGGTTTGACATTATCTACAACAAATGTACAAAGATTTTAGTGACTTATTTCATAAATATTTCGTTAACAATTTAAAAAAATAAATCCACTATATTAATGTGACAAATATCCCTATAAAATATAGTGGAGCCAAGATCCATATTTCCTAAGTATCAATAAGCTTTGGCTTATCACTTTACACTTAGTTATTTAGGTAAGTAACCCTTTACTAATTGTATCCTATACAACTCCTGGTCGTTGGGATGACATCATATGTCCCGGCTCCCAACTCTATGCCTTAAGGCCCAAAACTGTTTTGATTTCCTTATTAAGTTAGCCAATTTATACATATGGGTAACTGTTACTCATCCTAACAGACTTGAGTAATTAAGGATGCTCTACTTTGGCAGACACATTTTAATGAACCAAGTCCTAATAGGTGTATGAGATTGGAAAGGCATCAAGTTAACTTAATATTACTAAGGGATGTGATTGATTATATGGAGTTGGGTTTCATGCAAACGTAACAATAAATATAATCAACAGTAAATAAGCGGAAGCATAAATAACAACACATGTGATATAGTATGGCCCCCTAAGCTATGGTGATCTAATCTCCACACTTTGCTTCTTCCATATAGCAGCTGGATGACCATCTCCATGATATCCTTTGACTTTTATGAACTTGATCTTACAATCAACTTTATCATAAAAGCTACACTACTACACTAGCAATAATCTAATTATTACATTCAAAGTAATGACACGCAGGCCGTATCTAATAATTACATTAAAATAAACGACAAGTAGGCCGTATTTTAAACCAAAGTAAAATTATGGGCCATACTATTCACCATACGATACATTCAACATCATATGAACTAAGATATCATATATCAAACATCAAAGATTTGCAATGGCATAAAATAAAACATCGTTCGCACAAAACAAGCGGATCTATGCAGGGGCGCCCCCTTGCGAGGTCGAGGGGCAGCGCCCCTCACGGGAGTTGAAGGGGCAGAGCCCCGAAACTTAAACAGAATTCTCAATTCCGTTTAGTGGAAAAACTGCCACGATTAATCTCATTAATCGTGAACCCTAGGCTAATCGTATTAACATATTTTAGGGTTTTGCCCTAGTTTGTCTATGTGAATTCGTCAAACAGTAGCAATACAAACTTACAACGACTTGTATTCAAACAACATGCTATTGGTAACATACGAATCTTAACATATGAACTATTCATACAGACATGCTTTCCTAGATTGATAAATACTAACATGCTCAGATCCGAATATTAGAAAAATAGAAAACGAATCACACATAAACATGTATTATATATATATATATATATATATATATATATATATATATATATATATATATATATATATATATATATATATATATATATATATATATATATATATATATATATATATATATATATATATATATATATATATATATATATATATATATATATATATTCGAACTTACTCATATATCTACCATGTATCATATATTCGAAGATAGTAAAACACAAGCAGCTCTTATACCGCTGAAGGAATTTCTAACAAGTAACATGATCATACATGCATAATAGAAATTCAATTAACCCATAAAAACATGTGATTACTGTAATTAAATATCAAATCGAAATCCTACCTCACTCCGTTGGTTGCTGGTTGGATGAACAGTGAATGGGATATGAACTAACACGTCAGATGTCGTGCCTCAACTGGTATCCACACACAGACTCGAATCCACATGTCAGTATGCTAGTACAGTGATCCCGTTCGCAACCTCCCTTCTCTCCTTACTCTAATGACACAGTTAGGGTTTCGTGAAAACTGATTATCACGTGTAACCCTAACTGATCAGGAGTCACGATATATAGAGAGAGGCATGAGGGATAATTAGGTTAAGTGTGTGATGGGCCTAATCCGAATTAGACCCTTCTAATAAAACGAGCATGTTCAGTGTGCGAGCCTGCAGGTTTACTTAATATGGAAGTAAGTCCAAAACTCTTTTCGGGCCCACAAACCGTAATTGATTTCTAGCAAAATATTACGATTACCCATATTAAGTAAAGATCGGTTTCCACAGTTCAACCAATAATGCAATTATTAATTCTTACTATGATTAGTTCATAGGGCAAATCCAACATTTAGACTACATTAATGCCACCAGCCAATACCCATAAGCCAACATCCTTGGCTATTCAAAAGTTGTCTTGTGGGAACCCAAAAGCCAATCTCACAAGCTAACATCCAAACACTAATATTAGATGGTAGACTGGTCAAATATCCAATTTTGTCAAAAGTTATCCCACAAGCCAATATCCAAACACCCCCTAAATAAAAAAATAAACATGGAGCTACAACTGACATGAGAGGAGAGTGGACTTTTATTCTCGACCCTTGGTTATTTGAAGTACTACTATATATAGGAGTATTATTGTATTATTAAACAAAATACTGATCTGATGGGCCGATTATCAACTATTTCATGCATGAATAACACAAATGGTATTTTATACTACTCCTGAAATTCAATATTGAAACAGAATAACAAGCCAGATAATTAGTATACTGCATGGAGGAAACCACGACGAAAGTGAGGGTAGTATGACCATCAAAGAAGCCGGCCAAACAATAATAATCTAGCATGAATATTTTATTTAATTTATGTTTGGTTGAGATGTGGTATTAAATTACAGGAATAAACAATGCTTCGTATTTTAATTAAATTGATTCCCCGCCCAAAAAAAAAACTCGTTATAAATAGGTAATTTGTAAAACTACAGAAAGTCAGAAACCACCCCCCCCCCCCAAGAAGTGTTGTGAAGATTTTCTCCAAAAAAAAAAAAAAAAAGGAAGTGTTGTGAAGCCTGCAGGAACTAGTTTTTAAGGATAATGGCTTCATTCAATAACCACTTAAAGCTAATTACCCTTTTCGCGGTGCTGTTGTGTCTTATAATGACATCTGGTACGTACTCCTTATTTATCAGTATTCTAATTTTCTAGTAAAATAATTCGATCAATGTGCGTGTTTTCTTGGGGTCTCTCTCTCTCTCTCTCTATATATATATATATACCTCTCCAAATCCGACCTTTTGTTAGAAAAAGATACTGTAAAACCAAAAATAAACAAAGAAGACAAGAAAGAATGTGGGCCGAATGATTTACTGTAAAATAAGATTGTTGTGTCGTGGTACGAAGGTCACTGCCTTAGAAGCGATTTCGCCTGGACTAGTGCAGTCAGAACAAGGCGTCGCCTCCCAAGGTTAGCACAACACTCCTCTATTCCGTGCACTCGGAATGGAAGAGTTGGAACTCAAAGAAAAATACTGCTCAGTTGAGTTTTTGGAGGAAGGAAAATGGTTTCTGATGGGATAATGAACTGATACAATATTCAGCATATAAATAACCCAGGGAGAAGAATTTGTAACTGATGTAATCAAGCCAGTCATTAAACCAAGGAGGAAATCAAAGGATGCCATTAAAACGAAATCGTAACGTTTTGTTTTGTATAACTGAAGAGTTGAATTCGTAACTGACGAATCTCATAAACCTGGATTCTCAGTTACGACTCAGCCCAAAAAGTAGACCCCACCACACCGCGCACGTGTCACGAACCGAACCGAACCGAACGGACGGACGGCGGCGGCGGCGCGAGCGTGGGAGAGTCTCCTTTCCAACTCAACTAAACCATACAAAAACATTGGAGTATATAAACCAAGGAACCTTTTTGTAAAACTACCAATGTGGGACAAAAGCCTTTTACTCACAAAGAGAAACCCACTTGCAAACACCTTGAAACTTTGGCATTCTTTCCAACAATCCCCCACAAATGCAAAGGTTTTAAGAAAACAAATTTTAAACAATTGAGCAGTAAAAGGTTTGACACTTAAGTGCTAGTACTTATGAAGTTTGAACTAACACATAGTGAATGGAGGCTAGTCTCTAATCTAGTGGACTGAATTACTCTTGAACTCCCTAGATCAAAGAAATACCTGCAAACACATATCTTACCTTAGATTTATTTTGAGTTCCGCGATAAACACCAAAAGCGCATATAAGGCCATACGCTTCCTTGGGACGCTCATGAGTGCCTTAGAAAAGATAACCCAATATCTTTCATAGAAGGCGGCCACACCTTCACACTCACGTAGGTGATTCCATCAAGTCTATCTCTAATAGACCATCCATAACCAGGACTATGAAATCATTAAGAGCAAGTAAATGCTCATCCTCCAATAAAGTCATGCGGTGAATCCATCAAGTCCGTCTCAAAGGACCACCCAACAATTAGGGCTATAGATTCATTAAGAGCAATAAGCTCAACCTCACGAATGTACAACATATGCCATAGGGATGAGAACATGTACAAAAATATGAGTCTTTCCATGGCTTCGTTAGACCATAATTACTTTTGTGAACAAGATTAGGTGTCCACCATGAATTCCTCAACCAATGGGTTTTAGACCCATCCCCCTCGACGTGTCTAGGACCAATTTTCTATTGAGTCCTTTAGTTAATGGATCAGCCAAGTTCCTTTCAGACCTTACATACTCTATAGAGAGTACGCCAATCTCAATCAAAAGTCTCACAGCATCATGCCTAATGCGTATATGTCTTCTCTTACCATTATACGCTTTATTCTTTGCAATACAAATTGCAGCCTGTGAGTCACAAAGTAGAGAAACAGAAGGAGTAGGTTTACCCCAAAAAGGTAAATCAGCCAGTAGGACTCTCAACCACTCGGCCTCTTGTCCTGCCAAATCAAGAGCAATAAATTCCTATTCCATAGTGGATCGAGCAATAACGGATTGTTTAGTAGATTTCCATGATATGGCAGCACCACCTAGAGTGAATACATATCCACTAGTAGAACTTATTTCATCATTGTCAGTTACCCAATTAGCATCACAATATCCTTCCAACACGGAAGGGAAACCAACATAATGCAAACCCAAGTCCATGGTACCTCTCAAGTACCTAAGTAAACGTCTAAGAGCAAACCAGTGCTCCCTACTTGGGTTATGGGTTTATCTACTAAGTCTACTAACTCCATATGCAATATCAGGCCGAGTACAATTCATAAGAAACATTAAACTCCCAATTATCTTAGCATAATCAGATTGTGAAACACTTTCTTCCCTATTTTTCCTCAAAGTTATGCTAGCATCATAGGGAGTTCTTACTGGCGATACTTCAAAGCTATCAAATTTCTTCAAAACTTTCTCTATATAATGTGATTGTGTTAAAATGAAACCCTTTTCAGTTTTATTAACCTTAACACCTAAAATCACATCAACTTCACCCAAATCCTTCATTTCAAAATGGGAGGAAAGGAAATTTTTAGTTTCATTAATGGCATTCATGTGTGTACTAAAAAGCAACATATCATCTACATATAAGCAAATAATTACGCAATCAGAACCAAACAATTTAGTATACACACATGTATCTGATCCATTAGGCACAAAACCAAATCCAAGCAAAGTTTTATGAAGTTTATCATACCACTGTTTTATACCGAACAACATCTCAATTTAAATAAACAAATGTGCAATCCCCAGGTTGAAAGGCCACCAACCGAAACCGTGGTTGTTGGTGAGAGACTTTGAGGCCCCAGAAGGCAATTAATTTCCAACATCGCCAGATTTTTACATTAAAAGAAAAACCAAAAAAAATCGCCAGATTTAATTTTGAAAAAAAAAAAAACCAAAAAAAAACATCGCCAGATTTAATCTTGAAACGCCTATAGGGTTTTTTTCCGTGACTTTTCAACTATTCTCTCTCCAGATTGCTCATTTCCTCGATAACATCAGGTAATTACTTTCCATGAAATAAAAAAAAAAGAAGGAAATTCTGGAATTTCATTTTCCTCGTGTATTTGTGTTTATTTTTACTTTTTGATCCAGGTTACCTGAAACGAACCCTTTTTCCCTCTTAATAAAGCCGAATTGTGTAACTTTATCTGCAATTTTTTATACTTTAATGTTTTTTCTGAGCTTGATCCTGCACAATTTGGTATGTTTATGTTGTGAAAACCATTAATGGTGATCTTATTAGTTATTACTATGTTCCATTTAGGTGCGTTGACCGATTTTGAGTTTGACCTTCTGGCCCAAAAAAGAAATGTTCTTTAATTTGGGCTAAATTTGTAATGTTTAGGACTTACGAGAAAGGTTTCATTAGAGTTTTCTGTTGGTTGGGTAACTTGGGTTCTGCTTTATTTTATGCGTAGAAATATAATTTCTTAGTATCTGCCAGTGGTTTTGTTCCAGTGATTGATATATTTTCTTCAGATATCACTTCGGTAAGGTTATGTTCACTGCAATTAAATGACCTGAAAGTAAGCATAAACTACCAGGCTACATTTGCTTTCATTTTTTGGCCTGGTCAAGAGTTGTAATGATATTATCTAATTTATTGCCTAAAGATCCCAATTTATAATCAGAAACAACGAGTTTGAATTTTCGCATACAAACTTCTGAGATTTATATTTAGGGTTCGTTTACTTCCAAGCAATGCAATGCAATCATTTTATAGTTGTAAACCTGAGGTGGAAAAGGAAGGAATGGGAGGAGGGAGAGATGGGAATAGTAAGGTTGGTTACACCATTCAAAGTAATCATCATTACATGGGTTGAAGTTGAGCAACTATGATTACATTGGTGAGTGCAATCAACCTCATTTTTCTCCTCTATCTCCTCCTCCTTATTCCTTTTCCAACTCATATTTATACTATAAAATGATTGCATTGCATTACATTTCATTGCTAGGAAGTAAACGAGCCCTTTATTCATGTCTTCTGAGGAATGTCCAACTACGAAAGCTAGATCGATATAGATTTAGTTGTGAACTTGAAGAAGAATTTGCACCATAAGAACTGTCATTAAGTATTAACATACAAATATATAACTGTAGGTTTCTAGAACAATGTCTCAATCAGCAGCTAGCAGTGCAGGAAAGAAGCTTATTCGCATTGATGTAAGTTCAGACAACGTTTGCCCATGGTGCTATGTGGGCAAAATAAACCTGGATAAAGCTATTGCTGCATCAAAAGATCAGTTTGATTTCGAGGTAAATCACTAGTTTGTTTCAATTTATTCGAACAATAGTAGATTGTCAATATGACTCATATCCTGTTATACTGATTCTGAATCATATGGATTCTCAAGATTCATTGGCATCCATTTTTCCTTGAACCTTCTGCGCCAAAGGAAGGCGTCAATAAGAATGATTTCTATAAGCAGAAATTTGGTTATCGGTATGAACAGCTTATTGGACATAGGACTCAGGTATAATTTCTATTCTTGTTAACCTTATTTTCTAGTTTGGTTATGCTTTCTTCCTCTCACTCTTTGGCTCATTCTTTATTTTCTTCCTTATTGCATGCGCTTTAGAAAATAAAAAAATAAAAAAACTTGTTTTGCAAATGGTTTTGGAAAAAAAAAAAAAAAAAAGTTTTTTTTGTGGGTCTTTCGGAAACAGTCTTTCTACTAGGTGACTAGTTAGGGGTAAGACTGCATACATCTGGACCTCCCCAGACCCCGCCCTAGCCAGGATACTTACTGGGTTGTTGTTGTTGTTGTTGTTGACTCAGGTATAATTTCTCCGTGTTTAAATTGTTATGACCTGGTTTTTCTGTAGAGATGATGGCCTATAAACTACGTCTGCTGTTTACATTACAGGTCTATAGCAATCTTGGCCTGGACTATAACATGGATGGATTAACGTAAGTTGGTGAAATTTGGCATCTTATGTGTGTTAGCATGGCTACAATATGATCTTAGTCTAAGGTTGCTAAGATTTTCGTGGACGATACAGGGGAAGCACTATGGATAGCCACAGGCTCATATATTTTGCAGGCGGCCAACAAGGACTTGATAAACAACATGAACTTGTTGAGGAGCTTTTCCAAGGATACATGACGAAGGGAAAGTATATTGGTGATCGGTATGTCTTTATTTCTTCAGAAAATTTCCATTTTCTTATCCTCATATGTTTGCCGATATATATATTCTAAAGATTGGTAGCTATCAATCAAACAATGTATTGTAATCTTGGTGTTTGTGTTGAAGATTAAATGAATTTAGATCTTTGTTAAGTGATTTTAAATGAGACATAACTAACATCACTTATGATGAAAAACATTCACTTAGAATTACTCATCTGATTTTTTCCTTAAAAAGTGACACTAATTGTGATCTTGATGCAGGGAGTTCCTTATAGAATCTGCCAAGAACGTTGGGGTGGAAGGAGCAGCTGAATTTCTCGAGGACCCACACAATGGCCTCGCGGAGGTATCTCTATCTCTCTAACTCTTTGTATAGATGTGTATGAGTGTCATGCCTGACCATTTATTGTCGGAAAAAACAGTTTTTTGTGAAGACCACATAATCAAACGATTTGGCTATGAAAATGAGTATGGAATCCCTGGTGGTGGCTTCACAATTCTTAATTTGTTGATCTAGTAGACTAGTATAGTAGTAGACTCAACGGATTTTATAGTCATGACCAGTGACAAATTTTCAGCTTTAAATTTCAATGGATTAACAAATATCACAGTAAGTTTAATTTGCACACATTTACAGTGACTTACTGTTTTGGTTTAGTTTGATACAATATAGAGGAGATAGTTCTACCACTTTTGCACAGCACAATCTTTCCTCAATCAAACTGATAAACCGCACGTAAAGTCGTAAACGACATTTCAAGTAAGGCTAAATGGATCTTCAGTATTCTGAGCTTCTTACAAAGCTTAATGTATTTTTCGAAGGTGAATGAGGAACTTCAGAAATATTCTGCACAGATCGGTGGTGTTCCATACTACGTCGTGAGTAGAATACCTCTAACGTTAATACACACTTGTTAGTTATTTTGCTGTGATTGTTCCAGAACTAAGTTTGAATTTCTTAAAACAGATCAATAATGGCCAGCAAAAGTTGAGCGGTGGGCAGCCTTCTGAGGCATTCATTCGAGCTTTCCAAGTAGCAACAAAGTAATGCTTATTGCCTAATGCCTTCTGGTCGCAATTACAGAACCTTGTTACCTTCATATTTTTTGTCATTGTCATTCATTTAGCTGGTATATTTCCTTTGATTTGTAACATATTCATCTGATCAAATAACGTATGAAATATTATGCATAAGTATATGTCAATGGTGGTTGTAGGAACTACAGTAATTTTTTACTGAAGTGGCAGTCTGCCAGAGAAAGAGTATCTAATTAATTACTTAGGTTTTTAGAATACAAGTACAAATCAAGCAAAAACTTGGATGAGGCGGCATCAACGTGAGGCGTATCAAACAATTATGATGTCATGTTGACGTTATGTTTGGCTATATGGGTGACCTTATGTTGAAGCGACCTCATAAGAGACCTATTGTTAATTAATTTAATCAATCTGTCCAATAAATTATTATGGCCAAAATATGGACAAATAAAGTAAATGGGCTTATACTTGAGTACTTGACCCTTAGTCCAACCGAATTCATTAGGCTAGCTAAACAATTAAAGTAAGCTACAACCATAAGAAAAGTTATCAATTCGCAAGGTCGGGCCAGTCCAGGACTGCCAAACCCATTTGCATAAATCCATAGATTGTTCAGAACTCCTCTTTAAATAGTGGCATCTAGCTCACCCTCTTTCACAAGGTTGGAAATCATCTACAAGCAAATACTATATCTAAGTTTTTCTTTGGTGCAAACCATGCCTAAATTTTTCTTGGCGCAGATCATGCTAAGTATTTTGTTTCTCTTAATCGACATTCAAATATTTGATGACCCTCATTTGCTCATTACAACATAAGAAAATTCTGCCAAAACATTTTTTTCGTCCCTTTTATGACATTAATCGAAATCCATTTCTTAAAATACCCTCGTTCAAAAAAATCCAAATTAAATAAAAAACTAAGTTATTATTTATTTGTTCACTATGACGGATTTACACAGACAATTGTGCCCACAGATTCAAATCACACAAATTTTATTTGTCATATTTCTCATCTTTTTAGTTTTCACTTCCACATCTCTGTAAACTCTGGCAATTGATTTCCTAATTTTCGGCAACTCAATCGAGATTCGCCGCCGCTAGCTATAAATCTAACAGCCGGATTTTCAGGTGGAAGAGAGAAAAAAGAGATCCTTAAGTATATAAGGGGAAATAGTGGTAGGCATCAGTGCAGAGTAAAAAGTACTTCTCATTGATCCTCGGCATCTTCGTCGCTTTTGTAGGGAAATTCCATGTCACCAATCTTGCAGAAACGCGGCATTCACCTGATGCTGCATGCTTATTTTTGGTATATTCAATAATTAATCATTGTGATGAGATCTATTCAAAAAAATACTAAATAATCATTGTGTTGAGAAAATGGCAATTTTGGTTTATTTACCGACTCGGTCGAGATTTAACCGACTGAAAATTATGCGTGAAAATTGAATGTATGCATATGACCTGATACCTGGCAAACCAGTTCAGGTATGATACTAGTACAAAAATACCCATATGCATCGCCTAATATGCGACAATTAATTGGGACAACCGTTGCACATAGTAAGGCGGTGGCATATTTGTAAATAAATGTTATGAATGGGCGACGGTTGTCATAAACAACCGACGTACATAACATAAAAATAAAATATAAAAAAATCCAGATTACAATGGACGACGGTTGAGCTGGAAGACCGATGCCCATAGTCTATCTTATGCGTCGGTTGTGGATATGAACCGTCGTTCATACTCCTCAAAAAAATATCACCCCAACTTTCCCTTTCCCCTTCTCTCGCGTATGTACTGATCCATCACTCTACTTTCCCTTTCCCCTTCATCGCGTATGCTCTCTCTCACCGACCCATTGCCACCCTGCCAATCGTCACCTATTCCCGTAGCCACCCTGCCAATCGCCAAACGTCGTTGTCCCGTTGTGGTCTCTCGAGCTCTCCCTTGTGCTCGTCGATCTCGCCATCGACACATGATGAGCATCTCCAGTACTCACTAGCAATTTCGCAACAACAAATTGCTAGCAATCACTAGCTAGATTGGAAACAAGCATCTCCAATTGTAATACCTAGTAATTTTTATTCATTTTAGAATAATAATTACTTAAAAAGAAAATGTGATTTCATATTTAAAATAATTAATTGGGCTCATAAATGTTTTTGAGTGCCTAATTAATATTGGGTTTTAGTTTTGGACCTAATTAAATTAATTGGGCCAAATTAAAAGAAAGGAAATTGGGCTTAATTAATTCGGATTGGCCGAAAATAATTGAGACCCAAATTGGGCCATTATTTTCGGCCAAGAGCCGAAATTATGGGGCATCAAATCAGTTTTTTTTTTTCAAAATTCGGTTTCCTAAATATTTGGTAAGTGGAGGGAAGTTAGGAGATTTTTTAGGAAAGAATAAGTTTAGTTAAGGAATGAGTGTATTTGGGCTCCTAAATACACTCAGCTTCCTCACATAACTGATTCTTTACCAACCACAAAAAAAAAAAAAAAAAAAAAAAAAAAAAAAAAACGTCTCTCTCTCTCTTCATTCACACGGCCAAAATTCCTAGAGCAAAAAGAAGGAGAAACTGTGGTAATGATTAGGGTTTGATAGATTTATTAATTTTGCATGATAGGATCATGATTAGGGTTTGGTTTGTGGTTTTTATTGAATTGGATCAAGTTTGAATGAAAAAGGTTAGATCTTTGTAATCTAATTAAATCTGAAAATTTATTAAATTATGGATTTGATTAGATTAGGGTTTTATAAATTTGTTAAACAAAAAAAAATTAAAAAAAAAAAGAAAGAGAAACCATGGAGCACACGGCGCAGCCGATGTGCGGCTGTCGCGGCCGCCTACCGTGGCTGCCGCCGGCGGCCAGCCACCAGCGGGTCTGCTGGTGGTGGGGCCCACTGGTGGTGGTGATGGTGATGGTGTTTGATGTTGACTTGCTTTGACTAGTTGACTTGTTTAGGGTTTCGGAAAGTTTCCTATTTTGTTCTACGCAAATTCGTTTTTGGAAACTTTGAGCATGCATGAGTAACCGAAATTTTTAGCAACTTAATTAATTAAATTAAGGGTACTAAATCATCTTTAAAGTTTAATAAAGTGGTTTATAAGTCAAGGTGTTGACTATTGTTATGTTGTGGATTTGTTAGGACCCGTGGACCGCGCGTAAACATAAGGAGCTTACGTTATTTGTTTGTCGTGATTGCCTTAGTTGGAAGGTAATTCATGTCTCTATGATTTATGTAATCTCTTTGTCATAATTCATATCGTTTGGGATTTGTATTCATTTGACTAGTATTGAATTAGGAATGTGAATTCATATATGGACTTGTGAATATTTGAAAAGGGATAATTGATGTTTATTTCCTTGTGATAATTCGTATAGAATTATATGTTAGTGAATGCATGTATAATGTTGGAAATTCACTTGTGTAGCAATGTCTACTTGATTAATATTCATGTGAGGACATGCATGCTTTATTATTGGTTATTGAACGAAAATTATGTTAATAATTGTTCAATTGGATATAGCTCGAAATTGCTATTTTTGTATCATGTTAGTAAGCATGTGGATTCATGTTAGAAGCATGTTACTTTAATAAGTTGAAATGAACTTTGACTATTGAATTAGGTGGTTTTAAATTGAGGCCTAGATGCCATTCATGTAAAATGCCATCGGAAATTGTAACCATATTGTGTTACTTGAGTGCCAATATTATGTGTATTACTTGTTATGTGATCACCATATTAAATTGAATTGAGAGTTAAGACTTCTTTGGTAATGGATCCACCGAAGGAGGCGAATGGGAATTTGTCATTTGGTATGTTGAGTGGTTCCATTAGTTATGGCCTCAAGGTATTTAGTTAAAGCTTGTATCCATACAAAGAGCAATTGGGCAAGTGAAGTTTTGTGGATGAAATTGTTCTTCTTGTAAACCTAAGGGTTGAGAGAGGGTATGCATACTTAGGAACATCTAGAAGTACTTCGAGAGTCATCTTACTCAGGGACGGTTGATCCCTCTTTTGCCATTGTACACGGGACTAAGATCCTATTGAATCGACTGAGGTTGATTTGACAATTTATGCGATTCTCTTCTCTCTAATGAACTTGGCTAATGGATAATAATAAATAATGAGATTTATTATTTGGTGGTTGTTGTGTCTTTACTTTTAAAGCATGTTGTCTTTATTTCTTAAAGCATGACTATCTTATTTGATTAAGCATGTGGACTTAATTTTGGAGATTGAAATGGATTATGTGGTTATGAATTACTCAGCATCGCTGATTAGTTGTTTTTCTTTTTACTTGTGTTTGTTTTCCATTTCTCTTCAATGGTGGGCCTATGATGAACCTATATTGAATTTGTCTATATGGGGGAGTAGATTGACTGGATTGTAGCTCGAGGAGTTGAGTTAGGGAAGGCGTGCCAAGAAGATAGTATATCTTCTAAAAACATTTATTTTAGTGTTTAGTTTGGAACTCCTATTATTGGGATTTTTATTATTGTAATGAGATTAATTCTCTTGCATGGGAATTAATAAGTTTAATACTTTTACTTCAATTGCATTATCTATTTTAAGTTAGTTGGAAGATAGTTATTATTTAATCATCTATTATGGTGTTTGTGGATTCTAGCATTTGTTTTTCTTTCTAGCCTTGTATTTGATTTGAACATTAAATACGGCGGTAACGCTTCGGATTTTCAGAGTTTTTCCGCTGCAACTCGTGATTTTAAATGGTTTTAAATTGGACGAAAATTCGGGGTGTTACAAGTTGGTATTAGAGCCTATGTTAGAAGCCTATGTTAGGAGTTTTTGACCTAAGAGTATGTACGACATATTGGGAAAAGTATATCATTATGATGTGCTCATAGCCAAAAATTTAAATAGGCTTAAGTTATGTAAATAAAAGCTTTATAAAGCCGAGATGAGTTGTTTGGTTATTTTACTTGTTTTGTTATTATATGAAGTACTCGAGTGAAGTACTAACGTGTTGTTTCTCGCTTGCAGATGGTAAAGCTTGAACAACCTATGACACCTATAGATCCACGTGATCTTAGATATGATGGAGGCCTTATGGAGGAGTACTTTGACCTTGTCCGTGAGGTATTCGAGCGATACAACGAACGCTATGGCGTCCATTGCACGACACGCTCAGAAAGGATGAAGGCCTATCACTTCATCAACAGCTTCGTCTATACGTCGCTCAAATGGTATCGTTTTCACAGGGAGTGGCGAATGGACTGGGATATGCGCATTGATCATGAATACCCCTACGAGGAGACTTTGGAGTCCTTGATGACGAAGGCGTATGCATGGGATCGAGACTACCCAGACTTGTTGAGAGACCCCTATGATGTGTACGTAGAGAACGTAGAAGGGTACGATCCACTACTGCAGGTGGACGACCATATGACTCACAGGAGGCTGACGCCGACCTCGATCGAGCACTCACGTTCGAGAGAGACTACTTCGCCGCAGGGGCCGACACACCTGCTGCTGAGGTTGAGGAGGAACCTGTACTTGTTGTTCCTGAGGTTCCTGCAAGGCCACCTAGGCCTAACGCAGTGAGAGACTGGCCCGTAGGTCTAACGGCGAGCCCAACGAGCCAAGGACCCTTACTGAAGAAGAGGAGGATCCAGAGGAAGAGGAACCCATGGAGGAGGAGGAGGAGGATGAGGTCATAGTGACACATGTGTGTCGCTACCCTTTGAGGAACCGCGCAAGAGGAGCGTAGTTCTTAGTTTTATTTAGTTTAGATGGAGTAATACTATTTGAGACTTTATTTGGGCCTGTGAGCCAATTGTTTTTGACATTATTTTAGAATGTTATTGTTTTTACTTACTTCATGCTATTGAGGCTTGGTGTGACAAGTCCTCATTTTTGGAACAAATACTATGACTATTTGATTTATGAGATTGACTTTTGTAAGAAATGTGTTAATTACTTGCTATTTGGAGCATGAGTATTGTGAAAGCGCCTATGAAAGAGGCATGAATTTTTCATTTTGATTGTTATTTGTTTATTTTGAGAAAGAACAAAGTCAATTGAAACTTGAACTTGATAGTATGCAAGAGTGTGATAAGGCCATGCTTGAACGCAATAAGAGCCTAGAGCCCTAGTTGGCTAGTGAACATATATATGAGTTAAGTGTATATGTTAGTTGTGATTATCGCACCTGAGTGTGATATAGGTAACTAATACCCTTTTCTTTTGCTTTTGTGATCCTTTAGGTCGCTAGTGACACCTAGACGAAACATGCAAAGTGTCGAAAATTCGAACAGTTCAATGGGAGATAATAACGACAACGGAGGTGTTGGAAATGGGGAACAAATGGCACAAGCCTTACTAGCGCAACTTGCTCAGTTGCAGCAAGCTTTGGCTCAGTCCAATGCATTCATTGCACAAATGATGCAAAGGGATGACACAAGGGTTACTGGGGGTGACGATTTCGCTGCCATATCCAAGAAGATCAAAGCGCATAACCTGCCTATTTTTGAGGGGCACGAGGACCCTGTGCTACTTGGTGACTGGACGCGAGACCTAGAGTAGATCTTCACGATAACGGGATGCTCCGAGGAACTTAAGGTAGATAGTGCTATCTATCTGTTCCGAAAGAAGGTTGATTGATGGTGGACAACCAACGGTACCTCAGTTAGAGCTCGACCGGGTTTTAATTAGGAGATGTTCAAAATGGCTCTTCGAGAGGAATTCTACCCAGAATATCTCCAGGACCAGAAATATAACGAGTTCTTGAACCTTATCCAGGGAAGGATGACTGTTCAAGAATATGCTGAAAAGTTTGACGACCTTGCTCGTTTTGCTGGAGAGTTACTCTCCACAGAAGAGCAAAGGGCCTATAGATTCCAGAATGGGTTGTACTGGACCATTCGCGAGTCTTTTGGAGGTTTTAAGTGTCGAACTGTGCAAGAGGCTTACAATCGGGCTGCGAATCAAGCTGCGATTCATAAGCAACGAGAGGAGGTGACTAGGAAGAAGAGAAAGTTTGAGGACCATCAAGGTAGTGGTGGTGAGAAGAAGGAAAAGTTCCGGGGAGGGAACAACCAGAATGGTAACAACAACAACAACAACAACAACAACAACAACAACAACAACAACAACAACAAGGGGAATAACCACAATGAGGTTGGGAATTCCAAGAATGGAAATGGCAAGAATGACAATGGAAATGGCCATAAGAGTAACTGGGGTTGGAAGGGCAAACCCTACATTTGCAAGAGATGCAATAAGAATCACACAGGGCTTGATTGTGCTGGAAATAAGGTGAGGTGCTACACTTGTCAAGAGTTGGGGCATCATTCTTTTGATTATCCTCAGAAGGGCAAGACCGTGAACAATGGTGGGGGCAACAACAATATTCAAGCTCCTGCAGTTCAAGGTCAGAATGGGAACAATCAAGGTGGTAATCGGCAGAATGGGCTGAATGGACCGGTTGGAAATGTTCAGAACAATAATAGCAGCCAGAACACAAATGGAGGTCGTTTGTTTGTGATGAATCAAGCACAGGCTAATGCGGAAAACAATGTGGTGACTGGTACGTTTCTTGTAAATTCTTTGCCCGCCTATGTGTTATTTGATTCTGGAGCATCACATTCATTCATATCTAAAAACTTTGTTAAGAAACATGGGGAATTTCAAGGCTCAACTTTCACAGAACCTTTAGAGACTAGTATAACCACTCCTACTGGAAAGGTGGTATTGCGTAGAGTGATACATCCCAATGTTCAAGTGAACGTTGCAGGGTCTGAACTGTCTACAGACCTGATTGAGTTTCAATTGGAAGATTTTGATGTTATTCTAGGTATGAACTGGCTTAGCAAGTATAAAGCGAGAATCGATTGTAGTGAACAAAAGATATCGCTGAAAGGGCCTAGAGGTAATAGAATCTCTTATAAAGGAATTGTCACTAAGGGAAGAATTTGGATTATTTCAATGTTAGTGGCAAAAAAGCACTTACAGAAAGGATGTGAGGGATTTTTGTGTCACATTCAGAATGTAGAGGGAGTAGACAAGGAAATCTCAAAGATTGACGTGGTCAATGAGTTTCCAGATGTATTCCCAAAGGAGATTCCTGGTATGCCACCAGTGAGGGATACTGTGTTTCAGATTGACCTAGTTCCTGGAACAGGTCCGATTTCGAGGGCACCGTATAGAATGGCACCTTTAGAGATGAAAGAACTGAAGGAGCAATTGGAGGAGTTACTAGAGAAAAGGTACATTAGACCTAGTGTGTCACCTTGGGGCGCACCAGTTCTATTTGTGCGTAAGAAGGATGGTAGTCTGGGCCTCTGCATTGACTATCGTGAGTTGAATAAGGTCACTGTCAAGAATAGGTATCCCCTACCTAGAATTGAAGACCTATTCGACCAATTTCAAGGAGCTGGAGTGTTTTCGAAGGTGGATTTGCGGTCTAGTTATCATCAGCTGAGAATTGATGAGGTCGACATTGCGAAAACTGCCTTTAGGACAAGGTATGGGCATTATGAGTTTACTGTTATGCCATTTGGGTTAACTAATGCATCTGCTAAGTTTATGGAGATGATGAATAACACCTTTAGACCATATCTGGATAGTTTTGTGGTCGTGTTTATCAATGACATTTTGGTGTATTCGAAGGACAAGGAGGAACACGCCAGACATTTGAGAACTGTTTTAGAGGTGTTGCGAAATGAGAAGTTGTACGCTAAACTCTCAAAGTGTGAGTTTTGGCTAGAGAGTGTTGCTTTTCTTGGGCACAATATCTCTAAAGAAGGAGTCTCAGTTTATCCTTCTAAGATTCGGGCTGTCATGGATTGGCCTGCTCCGAAAAGTGTGACTGAGGTACGAAGTTTGGTTGGCTGGCTATTATAGGAGATTTGTGCAAGACTTCTCCAAGGTAGCTAGACCTATCACAAATTTGATGAAAAAGGAGATGAAGTACAAGTGGACTGAACAATGTGAAGAAGCTTTTCAAGAGCTTAAGAAGAGGTTGACAACGGCACTAGTGTTGAATTTACCGTATGGAACGGAAGAATTTGAGGTGTACAGTGACGGTTCTAAGAATGAGTTGGGGTGTGTGCTTATGCATAATGGCAAGGTGGTTGCTTATGTCTCTCACCAGTTGAAAGTGCATGAGAAGAACTACCCTACTCATGACATGGAGTTAGCCGCTGTGATTTTTGCCTTGAAAATCTGGAGGCATTACTTGTATGGAGCTCGTTGCAAGATCTTTACGGATCACAAGAGTTTGAAGTATATCTTCACTCAAAATGAGTTAAACATGAGGCAACGAAGGTGGCTCGAGTTGATATCTGAGTATGATCTGGATATTCAGTATCACGAGTGAAAGGCTAATGTAGTGGCTGATGGGTTGAGTAGGAAGACTTCACACACTGTGAATAGCATGATGGTGTTACCGTATGATTTGTGTGAGGAATTCAGAAAGTTGGACCTAGAAGTCGTTCAACAAGGTGAGACTGCAGTGTTGCTGAATGCACTTGTAGTGCGACCGTCGATCTATGATGAGATCCGACAGTTGCAAGTTCATGACCCGTTTCTAGAGGAAGTACGTGTCAAGATAAAGGATGGGAAGCATCCTGATTTGGAGATCCTTGATGATGGTATGATCAAGATGAAGGGGCGTTGGTGTGTACCCGACAATGACGAGCTGAAGAGAACAATTCTTCATGAGGCACATGGAACTGCGTCTTCTATTCACCCAGGAGGTGATAAGCTGTACAAAGACTTGAAACTCCAGTTTTGGTGGATAAACATGAAGCGAGAATGTGTTGAACATGTGACAAAATGTCTTACTTGTCAAAAAGTGAAGATCGAACACAGGAGGCCGGGAGGTCTTGTTCAATCGCTATAAATTCCTGGATGGAAGTAGAATTCAATCTCGATGGATTTCGTGACTGGATTACCAAAGACGAGGTCTGGCAAAGACACTATTTGGGTTATTGTCGACCGACTGACGAAAACGGCGAGATTCATTGCAATGAAGAAGACTTGGTCAATGGACCAACTCGCTGCAGCTTATGTGAAAGAGGTCTTGAGGCTACATGGAGTACCTAAAGACATTGTGTCAAACAGGGATACGAGATTCTTGTCAAACTTCTTGGGCAAATTACAAGAGGCCTTTGGTACGAAGTTGAAATTTAGTACAACATTTCATCCCGCGACAGATGGTCAAACGGAGTGTACTATTCGGACATTGGAGGACATGTTGCGAGCTTGTGCTATAGATATGAAGGACTCTTGGGAGAAGAGTTTACCTTTGATTGAGTTCTCCTACAACAATAACTACCATGCGAGCATTGGTAGAGCACCTTACAAGGCATTGTATGAGAGAAAGTGTCGATCTCCTACGTGTTGGAACGACATAAGTGAAACCTTTTTTTTGGGTCCGGAGTTTATCCAAGAGACTGTGGATCAAGTGAAACTTGTCCAAGAGAAGATGAAAGCTGCACAAGATAGACAGAAATCCTATGCAGATCAACATCGACGAATGGAGGAATTTCAAGTTGGTGAGAAAGTACTTCTCAAAGTATCGCCTACTCGTGGAGTTATGAGATTTGGGCGCAAAGGGAAGCTTAGCCCAAATTACATTGGACCTTACGAGATTCTTGAAAGAGTTGGAGGGGTCGCTTATAGGCTTGCTATGCCTATGGATTTGGCGCAAGTGCACGATGTGTTCCACGTGTCACAACTCAAAAGATATCACCATGATCCGAGTCATGTGCTGAACCCAGAAAAGGTAGTGTTAGACGACACACTTACCTATGAAGAGCAACCAGTTCGAGTCCCTGAGGAGCGAACTAAACCTGTGAGGGTCCTAGACGAGAAAACGAAGAAAACTCGTGCGTCTACGATCAATCTTGTGAAAGTGTTGTGGGCTAACCACAAAGTCGAAGAGGCGTGGGAAACTGAGGTTGATATGCGCAAACGTTATCCTCAATTGTTCGAACAATGTACTTAACCTTGGCTTCGAGGTCAAAACCTTTTTAAGGGGGGAAGGGTGTAACAATCCACAAAAAAAAAAAAAAAAAAAAAAAAAAAGACTGGAAAACTCATTGCATCGCATTGCATCATGCTCATTCTGTTATTTGGAAAAAGTTGTGAAAACATTTAAAACTTTCGAGTTACATGTGTGTATTGAACTTTGAAAGTGTGGTGGAAAAACTTCGCCTTATGGAACTAGCTTCACTTTGGTGGTGATCCTAAGTTTCGAGGACGAAACTTCTTTTAAGGGAGTAAGGATGTAATACCCCGTAATTTTTATTCATTTTAGAATAATAATTACTTAAAAAGAAAATGTTTAAAATAATTAATTGGGCTCATAAATGTTTTTGAGTGCCTAATTAATATTGGGTTTTAGTTTTGGACCTAATTACATTAATTGGGCCAAATTAAAAGAAAGAAAATTGGGCTTAATTAATTCGGATTGGCCGAAAATAATTAAGACCTAAATTGGGCCATTATTTTCGGCCAAGAGCCGAAATTATGGGGCATCAAATCAGTTTTTTTTTTCAAAATTTGGTTTCCTAAATATTTGGTAAGTGGAGGAAAGTTAGGAGAGTTTTCAAGAAAGAATAAGTTTAGTTAATGAAGGAGTGTATTTGGGCTCCTAAATACACTCAGCTTCCTCACATAACTGATTCTTTACCAAACAAAAAAAAAAAAAAAAACATCTCTCACTCTCTCACTCTCTCTCTCTCTCTCTCTCTCTCTCTCTCTCTCTCTCTCTCTCTCTCTCTCTCTCTCTCTCTCTCTCTCTCTCACACACAGCCGAAAATCCAAGAGCAAAAAAAAGGAGAAAGTTCATCACTTTTCACAATCTATCTTGCCCAGTTTTAATCCCTTGAATTTTCAAGTAAGTGTTCTAAATTGGTTTCCTTTGTTTATTAAAAGCTTTTTGATTCAATTCAAGTATGATTTCATGAACCCTAGTTTTTGTTTGATAAACCCTAAATTATTTTTATCTAGGGTTTGTTAGATTCTATTAATTTTGCATGATAGGATCATGATTAGGGTTTGGTTTGTGGTTTTTATTGAATTGGATCAAGTTTGAATGAAAAAGGTTAGATCTTTGTAACATAATTAAATCTGGAAATTTATTAAATTATGGATTTGATTAGATTAGGGTTTTATAAATTTGTTAAACAAAAAAAAAGCGAAAAAAAAAAAGAAAGTGAAACCGTGGGGCACACGGCGGCGCCTTGCGCAGCCGATGTGCGGCTGTCGTGGCCGCCTGCCGTGGCTGCCGCCGGCGACCAGCCACCAGCGGGTCTGCTGGTGGTGGTGATGGTGATGGTGTTTGATGTTGACTTGCTTTGACTAGTTGACTTATTTACGGTTTTGGAAAGTTTCCTATTTTGTTCTACGCAAATTCGTTTTTGGAAACTTTGAGCATGCACGAGTAACTAAAATTTCCAGCAACTTAATTAATTAAATTAAGGGTACTAAATCATCTTTAAAGTTTAATAAAGTGGTTTAGAAGTTAAGGTGTTGACTATTGTTATGTTGTGGATTTGTTAGGACCCGTGGACCGCGCGTAAACGTAAAGAGCTTACGTTATTTGTTTGTCGTGATTGCCTTAGTTGGAAGGTAATTCATGTCTCTATGAATTATGTAATCTCTTTGTCATAATTCATATCGTTTGGGATTTGTATTCATTTGTCTAGTATTGAATTAGGAATGTGAATTCATATTTGGACTTGTGAATATTTGAAAAGGGATAATTGATGTTTGTTTCCTTGTGATAATTCGTATAGAATTATACGTTAGTGAATGCATGTATAATGTTGGAAATTCACTTGTGTAGCAATGTCTACTTGATTAATATTCATGTGAGGACATGCATGCTTTATTATTGGTTATTGAACGAAAATTATGTTAATAATTGTTCAATTGGATATAGCTCGAAATTGCTATTTTTGTATCATGTTAGTAAGCATGTGGATTCATGTTAGAAGCATGTTACTTCAATAAGTTGAAATGAACTTTGACTATTGAATTAGGTGGTTTTGAATTGAGGCCTAGATGCCATTCATGTAAAATGCCATCGGAAATTGTAATCATATTGTGTTACTTGAGTGCCAAGATTATGTGTATTACTTGTTATGTGATCACCATATTAAATTGAATTGAGAGTTAAGACTTCTTTGGTAATGGATCCACCGAAGGAGGCGAATGGGAATTTGTCATTTGGTATGTTGAGTGGTTCCATTGGTTATGGCCTCAATGTATTTAGTTAAAGCTTGTATCCATACAAAGAGCAATTGGGCAAGTGAAGTTTTGTGGATGAAACTGTTCTTCTTGTAAACCTAAGGGTTGAGAGAGGGTATGCATACTTAGGAACATCTAGAAGTACTTCGGGAGTCATCTTACTCCGGGACGGTTGATCCCTCTTTTGCCACTGTGCACGGGACTAAGATCCTATTGAATCGACTGCGGTTGGTTTGACTATTCATGCGATTCTCTTCTCTCTAATGAACTTGGCTAATGGATAATAATAAATAATGAGATTTATTATTTGGTGGTTGTTGTGTCTTTACTTTTAAAGCATGTTGTCTTTATTTCTTAAAGCATGACTATCTTATTTGATTAAGCATGTGGACTTAATTTTGGAGATTGAAATGGATTATGTGGTTATGAATTACTCATCATCGCTGATTAGGTCTTTTTCTTTCTACTTGTGTTTATTGTCCATTTCTCTTCAATGGTGGGCCTATGATGATCTATATGAAATTTGTCTATATGGGGGAGTAGATTGACAGGATTGTAGCTCGAGGAGTTGAGTTAGGGAAGTCGTGCCAAGAAGATAGTATATCTTCTAAAAACATTTACTTCATTGTTTAGTTTGGAACTCTTATTATTGGGATTTTTATTATTGTAATGAGATTAATTCTCTTGCATGAGAATTAATAAGTTTAATACTTTTACTTCAATTGGATTATCTGTTTTAAGTTAGTTGGAAGATAGTTATTATTTAATTATCTATTACGTTGTTTGGGGATTCTAGCATTTGTTTTTTTTTTTCTAGCCTTGTATTTGATTTGAACATTAAATACGGCGGTAACGCTTTGGATTTCCAGAGTTTTTCCGTTGCAACTCGTGATTTTAAATGGTTTTAAATTGGACGAAAATTCGGGGTGTTACACCAGTACTCACCAATATCAATTTTTAGACAATTTTCCCCCTTTTTCTGCAATTGGGTTTAGGGTTTGAGGTTTGCTTTTTTTTTTTTGAATGAATTCAAGCTTTGTTATCTTCAATTAGGTTAGGGATTGGGTCAATTTTGTGAGGATTGAACTGGACAAGTTGGGTTTATGTGTCACTGTTTGTTGGTTCTGATGTAGTGGGCTAAATCTACTGTGATTGTTTGTATTGATTCTTTTGATGTTTACTGAAAAGAAATAGCTATGTGACTTTGATTCTGAAAAATTGCAAAAGTGGTGAATTTGATTTCTGTTTGTGGCCTGCTGTATTGGGTTCTCTGGCTTGTTTGAGCTGCTGAAAAAAAATGTTTTGGACTATAAGTTAATCTCAAATTGGCATCAACAGTGAATTGTTTAGAGAAGAGTTTATGATATGTTTTGGGTTGTTTTCTGTTTACTTTTCTGTGTTTTTCAATTTTATTGCATTGGATTTGACTTAAAAACTTTTATGGGTATCATAGGAATGAATGTTGATCTGAAGTTGAATGGTTATTAGTTCGATTAGGTAATCGAACACCAACGCCAAAGGTTCGATTTCTCCACCACTTTTCCCTCTTTTGATTTCTAGGGTTTCCATTTTGATTATTCTCGCTCTCTTGGTTTCAATTTGAGTGATTTAACTGAATGATTATGTTAAATGGCTACGCATTTTCGCTTCTCCTTTTGCAGTTCGGTACTTCCCTTCGTGATTTAATTTATTGTTTTGAAGGGAATTGTGTTTATTTGTTGATGACCTTTGTTTCTCAGAAATTTGGAGCCCGAAAATTGTCTTAGGGCCACACAGTACTTGATCTGCACATTTGATTGAGATTTTCCTTATTGGAAAATGCTGATAATTTTCTAGGTATGTACTTAAGAGTTAGATAAGAGATTTTGATTTGTTTAGTTTGATGATGACTTTTGGGTAATAATGGTGATTTTAGGTTCAGCTATATTTGAGAAAGATGGCATGAGAATAATGGGAACAAAATCAGAACAAGATGGAATGTAGGTGAAACAGACTATGTTGCTCCTCATTTTACAGGTCAGTGGTGATTATGATTATGATTGGATGTCACTGGTGATGCTCACTGAAAAGGTGCTCTTTGTAAAGTAATAGTAGTTGACATTGTGGATACAGTTGCTGTGAATTGAATTCGCTCAACCATTTTAAGCCATTTTGGAGAAAGAAATTACCTTTCTAATCTTGCTCTTGGATAATACTACATTGTGCATGATTGACCTATTTTCTTAGTCCTTAGATTAGTAAAGTAAGAACTGCAGTGAAGATTGGCATGCTCTTTCTCTATCTCTCTCTCTCTTTCAATGTTTTCTTCAAGATTGTGTCCAGATTTATGGCCCATTTAATTTTTTTATGACTGGGTGTGTATATATATAGTATTGCTAATTCTTGTGTGCTTGTGGCAGCTAGCTTTTGGTCTGAAAACTCATCGTTTAACACTCATTTTTCATGCTAATAGGTTGGAAGTTCAATGACAATCAAGGTATGAAGTGGGTGCATGTTGATAAGCTACTAAGATAAAATTATTCATATGTTGCTTTTGACCTGTCTAATTGCGTCTATTGGAGTTGGAGTAGAATGGCTGAGTATCTCTGGCGTTCGTTACAATCTGTAACGTAGATTGGCTTATCACTTGCGTTGTTCAAATTCTGTTGGTCGTTTTGTTTTTATCGTTCTATATTCTATTATTGAGTGAGACGCTAAATATATCAGATTGATAATATTGGTGAGTCCTTCAAGTGATTTACAACTTGCAAGTGAAGTGTGAGCTATTTGATTCTTGATTGGGGTCTGACTGTAATATTCTAGTTGAAACTAGTGACATTATTTTTGGGCTATTCTGCTTGTTGGCTTCTGAATGTGAACTGATGTTATAGCATTTTGTGGCTAATGGCTACATTTTTGTTTTGAAATGTGAACTGATGAAACTAGCATTTTGTGGCTAATGGCTACATTTTAGTGAAGTGTGAACTGATGAAACTAGTGTATTGATTGTTCTGTGGCTAATGGCTATTTGATTTTGCTCAATATTATCAAATGGTGATGGGGTTTTTTCTTTAGTGCTTGTTTTATGAGCATTTGTTTGTGGCAGCCTGCCCATGAACGTAAATGTGTTGTATAACTCTTAGTTTGATCACTGGTGTGAAATGTGGCTGGTGGTGAAGTTTGTAATATGGTGACACCTATAAAACTTTATGTTGGATTAGGAGACATTTTATGTTTGTTGCTTGTATTTGTCATGTTATTTGTTGATTCTGGTATATACTTTCTTCCTGCATTTTGCCTATAACACACACAGTTTGACTTCTTACATGGCGCATTCACTGAACTCCATTGTTTGTTCCCTCTCACCCTCTCTCTAGATTTGGTGTTGACACTTGACATCTCACTGTGTTTCTGTTTCAATTCTCTGCTCACTGGGTATCTTCTGATTGTTCTGGTTTACTTTCTGTCAATTTTTGTTTTTTTCGCTGTTACCAGTTGGCTAGGTTCTCTTTGTTTCAGACTTTGAAGGGGATAGCTTGTTGTGTGTTTAAATAAGCTGTCTGCTACCTAAATTCATTGCATGCTAACAGTTTATGTAGTCCTATAAACAACATAAGGTTGTTATACTTTTCTGGAGACTTTATATAAACGTGGTAAGAGTGTTGGACCCCTTTCGTGTTTCTGTGTTTCAGCTTTTGTTAATAACTTGACTCACTAGAATCTCTTACTCTTGTGTCTCCCTAACATTTTATGAGCAGGCTAGAAGTCTACCAGCTGACAAGCTGAGACTCTTATGTGTTAGATCAATGCAGCAATTTACTTTTTACAGGTTTGTTGCATCTCACATTTTATGCATTGGAAGCCTCAATTTCTGTCTTATCGCTTTACTTAGCTTCTTTTTGTTCACATGTTCGTCTCGTATTTAGAGCACCAAGGTATCTATCATTGTGCGCATCAAATAGTTGCTGCTGTCTTGAACCGTAAAGATTGCGTGTTATACTCTAAAGTCTCCTTGTTCTAATGCTGAAAACTTAATTAATTAAAACGCAGCACATGTATGGTGTAACAACACAGACCGATTAGGACTTACCTTCGTGCACTATAGAAGGTGGTATAGCCCTTGTTTGTGAATGAGTCCTGATCTGAAATTTCATATCAGAATTTTACACTTGCAGACTAGTCTTTGAGTGTTGCGGTATTGCTTGGAATACAGTCGTAACTCAGTACACAGGTGGGGGAAGAAATGCAGATTACTAGGACTAGTTTTGTGTACGTAAAACTTCAATTTGCTTGTGCTTAAGCTTGGACTTGTGAGTGATTTCTTTATTTCCAGATTTGAACTGTACTTGCAGAAAACCTTTCATGTGTTTATAAGGTCCAAGGAAGTAAGAAAAGTCTATACACTTAGTGGCAAGTTAAAGTAGCCCCTATGATTAACTCTTGCATGCTTAGACTTTTAGTTTTAAACTTCTTGTTGGGTGGATGTTGTGATCTGTATCTGCTGGTCTGTATTTTCTGCATTTGGGGAAAATCTATGCTTGTTTACAGGCCCTAAGACACACAAGAAAGCTAATGAGTTGGTGGAGAAAATTAGGCTTCACTTTGATTTGATTTTTGGATCTTTCTAATGATAAAGCTTGTAACTTATCTATTTTAACTAGTGATCTGCATAACTATAGCTAATAGTCTGACGATGATTTCCATGTGGCTGGAAGTGCTGTGTATATGTCTTAAGAAAGGCTTCCTATTGTACTGAGTTGGTTAATATAGCAGTTTATTTGTAAGCTACAGTTTGCTCTCTTTTCGCTTAGATTAAAACAAT
Organism: Tetragonia tetragonoides; assembly: GCA_038025085.1. Lineage (NCBI taxonomy): Eukaryota > Viridiplantae > Streptophyta > Magnoliopsida > Caryophyllales > Aizoaceae > Tetragonia > Tetragonia tetragonoides. The sequence goes on from CM076141.1 coordinate 35,842,440, forward strand.
TAAATTTAAGTTTGTTATTTGAAGTATTATTTTGTAAAGTTGTTTTATAATTATTGTGAGTTTCGAAGCCTATTAGCTCAGATGGTAGAGCAATTGTGCCATAGCACAAAAGACGTGGGTTCGGATCCCACATGCGCTGATTTTGTTTTAAGAGATCTTATTGTGGAATTTCGAAAAAAAAAAAATTTAAAAAAGAGACTTTGTGCGACGGTTCTTTAGATCAACCGACGCATATACCTAACTTATGTGCGTCGGTTGATGAAAAGAACCGAAGCACAAAGTCTGACTATGTGCGTCGGTTGAAGTAAACAATCGTTGCCCATAACAAGCATGTGCGTCGGTTGTCTACTTCAACCGACGCACATAGTCAGACTTTGTGCGTCGGTTTATTAACCGACGCATATGCGACGGTTCAAATCCGACGTATATTAGGATTTTGAATCGTCGTATATGACACTTTTTGTACTAGTGTGTGTTCTTTGCCAATTGCACGGCCTTCTGATCCAACCATCTTTGCAAAACATGCAGTCAAAAACTCTGTACCCGAACCACGTCGTCTAAAGCATGCATGTCTGGCTGTAGATGGATCTTTTAATAGTTCAATGCATGTGGCATACATATGAGGTGTTGATATGGTTGCATTATAATCTATTATTGGCACGGGGCTAACCTCATGAGTTGGCGTGCCCTGAGGCGCAAAAAAACCCTATCAACACCCTCCATTACTTCAGCTACCCTCTACAAATTAATTATTCCATAACGCTGCAACTGTTTCACCATTCCCATGCGTGTTTTTCTTCTTATCGCATCCGAAAAGTACATCTTCATATGAGAGAGCAGAGAGTTGCAATCAAGAATTTATTTATCGGATCCGTTAGTATTGTACAATATTAGATATTCGGAGGTAGTTTTTCAAAGATTTGTTAACAAGAATGACAACACGGAAGAATTTCATCAAATGTGGGGCTTGAGAAGTTCAGATGTAAGCAGCCTTATCCCAAACTAATAGGAACGTTGACGCTTGATTAAGTGGACAACGCTATCAAGGAACTCCAACCAAACGTGGAAGCAGTCACTACAAGAAAATTGAGCTTTAGTGGCATATTGCTTTTGTGGCAATAAATATTTTGCCACAATAAAAATGATATAAGTGGCAAAATAAAAATTGCCACAACTAATAGCATTTTTGTCGCAATTTGTAAAATATGCCACAATACCACAAATTAAAGTTGAAATGTGGAAATTAATAAATAGTTATTGCAAATGGAGAAATTAAAATAGCAATATGAAATTGAGGAAAAGAAAATGAGATAAATATGGGATTTACGGCTCTGCACTCTCTCTCTCTCTCTCTCTCTCTGTTTGAGCATAGAAGAAACAAAAGAAAAAATGATGACATACAACAGTATAGTGGGGAGGAGGATATGATTTTAATTTTATCTCATTGATAGGGGAAATCGATTAAGTAAAAAGGGAAAAAAGTGTCGACAGAAGTGAAACGAGCGAAGCTTCATTGGTGCGCTGTGGTGTTATAGGAGTATATGTCTTTATAGGAGTATCTTGTATATGTGCAAGCGGCCATCTTTGTTTGCAATATCAGGAAACTTTTGGTATCCCATATCGACATAGTGAAGTAAATTTTTTTCCAGCTTCATCTATATATAGAATTCGGGTGTGTAAAACGTAGTAGTATGGTTCTAGTAGATGGCCCAAGTAAGGCTAGCTACTAGACTATAAGGCTAGTTGATTTTTAAATTTGCATGGCCTAGTACAGTTTAAAAACATTAATTTCACATGTTGTTCTAAAATTATTACGGTTAGTATATTAATTTGCCAGTAGTTTGGTGCCAAATTGCAGTTGCCACTATAAACTTTGTGTCCAAGTTAGAATTTGCAACTATAAAATTTGTGGCTAATTCAAATTTTGTCACTAATGAGCTTTGTGGCCAAAAAAAATTTGCCACAAAAGAGCACAAGTATTGTGGCTAATATGAAAATTGCCACAATAACTTTTTGTGTTGTACTTCTTGTGGCAACCTTGTGGCAATTTTTTATCTTGCAACAAAAGGATTTTGTGACAATTTTTTAATCTATTGTGGTAAAAAAAAATGCCAATAATTTTACTTTTTTTTGTAGTGAGTCTTCTGACTATACGGTAGCTCGGAAGCAGTCTTCCGACCCTATAAAAATGTGGAAACAACCTTTCAACCTTATAATAGGGTCGGTTTATTCACGTTGTTATTTTGGACCCAAAGTCCCTAAAGCTCAAATGCCAAACAATATTATAAGCCCAAAAGTAAACATCATTTGCTACATTAACAACTCAATCGCTATAAAAATCATATTTGTTGGTCAAAGTTTTAGCAACATAACATGCACACATTAAACAAGAGTTTCTCCATGATGAATATATACTTTTTTTTTAGGTTGAAATGGCTGCCATTATAGCCTCACGAACAAAAAATTCTTACATCCATGTTTATATCTCTTTAATTTTAAATAGATTTCCATCCAATAATCTATTTGATTCCATGTATCTTAGCCTAAAACTGATGAACGTACTGGGACAACGAAAGGCGCTTTAATTTCATGGGAGAAAAAAACATGGTAGGACTTGTATATCAACCATCCCAAGAAAAGGAATGACAGACATAGGTAATAATAAAGAACCAGGGGACGTGGTAATAAAGAACAAAAAAAATCATCATCGGATCGGAATGGAAGAGAAGCTCATCTGCAATTTTTGATTTTTTTTTTTTTTTTTTTTTTTTTTTTTTGATACAGAAGCTGATATTGTGTATGGTAAGGGTGGTGTCCTGCAGGACAAGAGGAGGGGCGGGGGCTGGTGATATTGAGTACAGTAGGCCGGCGAGTGCTGATATGAAGGAGGGGACGATATATATTATATTACATAGTAAGAGGAGAGAGTGAGTCGGTTTTGATTATAGGATAACAATGTCCATTCATTAAAGCCATGAGCTATGTACTGACGTACTTATTCTATCATGAACTGTGTTGTTGATAATATTGTTGATTCATGGTCTAAACTTGTTCTCATAGAAGAACATGCATATTTTTTCACATTAATCAACCCCATACATCTATCAACTCATAACTACAAGTCAATGAACATTGTATGTGTTCCAACTTCATCTTGTTATTATTTTGCAGTAAGCAAGAAAAATGCATATTCATGAACAATATGTAAGTTTTGTGCCACACAGTTGACTCAATCAAATAAACTCAATGACAAGAGTATATAATACAACAACGAAGTGACATTAGACTACCATTTGATTTTTATGATAATAAAGGATAATGCATTTTATTGAAATAGATTGGAACTGAAACTCCATTACACCTCATGCATATATATACTGATATACATAACAACACTCAAGGAGTTGGAGCTTACAACAACAGAGAGATCACTCAAATAAAACACACTCAAACTTCAAATTCAACACAAAACAAAGACTCAAGGCAACAAAACAACAAAGACAAAGAACTTGTAGGAAACATTGGAAATTGAAACATGAGCTCAAAGCAACACAAATCGATCGAGTCACAGATGTGGTGCTAGCACGTAAACCAAGGCATTGTTATATTATTCAAGTTTGCGGACCTGGAATACAAGCGGGGGGCTGACTTGGAGTACCAGGAGGGGGCTGATATGGAGCATAATTGGGGTAATGATGACCTGGAGAAGCAGGAGGGGGCGGATATGGAGTATAATTGGCCGGGGGGTACTGATAACCTGGTGGAGTACCAGGAGGGGGCTGATGATATGGAGGAGGAGTATAATAATAGGGGTACGGATAATGGGGCGGACAAGAGGGCGGCGGGGGTGGTTGTGGAGGGCAAAGGCAAAGAGCAAGTCTATTTTGATTGTATGCTAATAATGTCCATTCATTAAAGCCATGAGCTATAGCAATATGAAACATCTTGGTCCTGTCATCATAGCCAACAATTTTGGACTTGATGTAAGTTGCATATTCTTTCTTTAGATCTTCATAAATGTCATCCCAATCTTTAACTGGATTAGGGGTTTGAGCATCAAAACTTTTGATCTTACCATCAAGAAAGACCATTATTTTGTGTGGTGGCCTGGTATAATATGTATGTATTTCCTAGCCTTCTTATGCTGGGAGGTGTACTTTGTGAGAAGCTTGGATGCTCTACTTACATAATGGATGATCTATATATAGGCGAGTTGAATACATGCATGTTCATGATGAATAAATGAAAGTCAGCTATGCACGGATAGCGAGTCTTACCCTGCGAAGCCGCTATCCGATATGGCGACTTTGTTCTGGACCGAAAAAATAAATAAAAAACATACATGGCTTGTGAGATTCCAACCCTACGTGGACACTCTTATGGGAAATACTTTCTAACCCAACCTAATCTGGGTATATAGCCATTTTCAGAAAATCGATCGTAGACCACGATGGAAAATTGTGAAACAATCTAATTCAAGATTTTCTTAATTAAATAAACGTAGTTTTAAGAATCTTTAAAGGATGAAGGAGTCATTAAAATATTAAATTATCCATATCCATTACACTATGCATGGTCGCATGGATAGTAATGTAGTTTTGGATAATAAAGCTACGTGCGGGAATCGGAAGGATCGAGTCGAGTAAGGGTTGGATGGTTGCACAAGTCGAGTTTGATCCGGTCGGGTTGAATCGGGTTTACGTCATTGTCTGCGGGTTACAGGTCAACTCGGTTTGGATTAGTTTGGATGATTTTAGTTAGTCGGCTTCGGATTAGTGCGATTTTCAGGTTACATCAGATCATGGTTACTTCATGTTTCAGAGTATATAAAGTCAAACATAATATGGAATTCAATTTTATGTGAAAAATTTGCAACAATAAAGATTACAAATATGTTAATTAGTTACTACTTTGACAATTATTTTGGATAATAAGTCATTATAAGTTGCATATATTTAGATTTCGGGTAAATTTGGTATGGGTTCATTTCGGTTTCAGATTACATCGGGTCAGGTGTTATCAAGTGTCGAGTTAGATCGACTTTTGATATGATAAGTCGATAATTGATACCTTTTTTTTGTGTCGGACGCGCCCAATATCGGAAGATTCGAGTCGGACCAAATTTTGCCAATTCTAAATAAACCTTCGTGATAGGCGATTCTCTGTGCGCTACCTGGTGTCATGCACTACAAAAAAATGAGGGTTTAATGGAGTAGAATTATTTTGCCACAATAGCAATAGCGCAGAAAATTATTAGTGACGAAGTAGAACGCCATAAATTGTTGGCTTTTATATGGTAATTGTGGCAACTTTTTGCTCTATTATGGTTAAAAAAATGCCACTAATTCTTTTTTTTCTTGTAGTAATCATAAGTATAAGTATTATTATTCTGGGTTCAAGAACATTGCCGGATGTAAGAAAAATTTCTTTTTTATTTTGGACAAAACTGATCAAGGATTCAATGTGAAGGATGAATTTGTTGAGCAATGTAGTGAAATGGCAGTATGGGCAGGCTGAATTTGAAGCTAATTTAAATGACTGTGCCATGTGAGCTATTCAAAGGAGATGCAACCGGCAACTGTACATAAACGTGATGGTGTGTGAGGTTGTCTCTGATACATTAATTCAATGCTATGTGATATTGCGGTGGTGTCAGTTTGACCTAGCTTGTGAGTAGCTTCTATTTTTCCCCCTATTGTTTTTCACAAATCTTTCTCTCCACCTCCTGTTCACCCCCATTTTCAACTTCTAAGAAGCTCAAAACACCCTTAGGGAGGCCCAAAAGTAGAAGCCTCAATTTGATGCTTCTACTTTTGGGGATTCTAGAAGGTATTAGGGAGTGTTTTAAACTTTTTGAAAGCTCAAAATGGGGGTGAGGAGGAGGTAGAGAGGGTGGTTTGTAAGGGAAAATAGAGAGGAAAGGAGAAGCTACCCACAAACTGTTAGAAAAGATACTGTAAAACCAAAAAATAAACACAGGAAACAAGAAGGAATGTGGGCCGAATAATTTACTGTAAAGTCAGATTGTTGTGTCGTGGTACGAAGGCCACTGCCTTAGAAGCGATTTCGCCCGGACTAGTGCAGTCAGAACAAGGCGTCGCCCCCCAAGGTTAGCACAACTCTCCTCTATTCCGTGCACTCGGAATAGAAGAGTTGGAACTCTAAGGAAAACACTGCTCAGTTGAGTTTTTGGAGGAAGAAAACGGTTTCTGAATGCATAATCAATTGATACAATCTTCAGCATATAAATAACCAAAGGAGAAGAATTTGTAACTGATGAAATCAAACCAGTCATCAAGCCAAGGAGGAAATCAAGGGATGCCATTAAAACGAAATCGTAACGTTTTATTTTGTATAACTGAAGAGTTGGATTCGTAACTGACGAATCTCATAACTCTGGATTCTCAGTTACGACTCGGCCCAAAAAGTAGACCCCACCACACCGCGCACGTGTCACGAACACGAACCGAACGGACGGACGGCGGCGGCGGCGCGCGTGTGGGAGAGTCTCCTTTCCAACTCAACTAAACCATACTAAAACATTGGAGTATATAAACCAATGAACCTTTTGTAAATCTACCAATGTGGGACAAAAGCCTTTTACTCACAAAGAGAAACCCACTTGCAAACACCTTGAAACTTTGGCATTCTTTCCAACAATCCCCCACAAATGCAAAGGTTTTAAGAAAACAAAATTTTAAACAACTGAGCAGTAAAAGGTTTGACACTTAAGTGCTAGTACTTATGAAGTTTGAACTAACACATAGTGAATGGAGGCTAGTCTCTAAACTAGTGGAGTGAATTACTCTTGAACTCCCTAGATCAAAGAAATACCTGCAAACACATATCTTACCTTAGATTTATTTCGAGTTCCGCGATAAACACCAAAAGCGCATATAAGGCCATACGCTTCCTTGGGACGCTCATGAGTGCCTTAGAGAAGATAACCCAATATCTTTCATAGAAGGCGGCCACACCTTCACACTCACGTAGGTGATTCCATCAAGTCTATCTCTAATAGACCATCCATAACCTGGACTATGAAATCGTTAAGAGCAAGTAAATGCTCATCCTCCAATAAAGTCATGCGGTGAATCCATCAAGTCTGTCTCAAAGGACCACCCAACAATTAGGGCTATAGATTCATTAAGAGCAATATGCTCAACCTCACGAATGTACAACATATGCCATAGGGATGAGAACATGTACAAAAATATGAGTCTTTCCATGGCTTCGTTAGACCATAATTACTTGTGTGAACAAGATTAGGTGTCCACCATGAATTCCTCAACCAATGGGTTTTAGACCCATCCCCCTCGACGTGTCTAGGACCAATTTTCTATTGAGTCCTTTAGTTAATGGATCAGCCAAGTTCCTTTCGGACCTTACATACTCCATAGAGAGTACGCCAGTCTCAATCAAAAGTCTCACAGCATCATGCCTAATGCGTATATGTCTTCTCTTACCATTATACGCTTTATTCTTTGCAATACAAATTGCAGCCTGTGAGTCACAAAGTAGAGAAACAGAAGGAGTAGGTTTACCCCAAAAAGGTAAATCAGCCAGTAGTACTCTCAACCACTCGGCCTCTTGTCCTGCCAAATCAAGAGCAATAAATTCCGATTCCATAGTGGATCGAGCTATAACGGATTGTTTAGTAGATTTCCATGATATGGCAGCACCACCTAGAGTGAAAACATATCCACTAGTAGAACTTATTTCATCATTATCAGTTACCCAATCAGCATCACAATATCCTTCCAACACGGAAGGAAAGCCAACATAATGCAAACCCAAGTCCATGGTACCTCTCAAGTACCTAAGTAAACATCTAAGAGCAAACCAGTGCTCTCTACTTGGGTTATGGGTATATCCACTAAGTCTACTAACTGCATATGCAATATCAGGCCGAGTACAATTCATAAGAAACATTAAACTCCCAATTATCTTAGCATAATCAGATTGTGAAACACTTTCTTCTTTATTTTTTCTCAAAGTTATGCTAGCATCATAGGGAGTTCTTACTGGCGCTACATCAAAGCTATCAAATTTCTTCAAAACTTTCTCTACATAATGTGATTGTGTTAAGATGAAACCCTTTTCAGTTTTATTAACCTTAACACCTAAAATCACATCAACTTCACCCAAATCCTTCATTTCAAAATCGGAGGAAAGGAAATTTTTAGTTTCATTAATGGCATTCATGTGTGTACTAAAAAGCAACATATCATCTACATATAAGCAAATGATTACGCAATCAGAACCAAACAACTTAGTATACACACATGTATCCGATCCATTAGGCACAAAACCAAATCCAAGCAAAGTTTTATGAAGTTTATCATACCACTGTTTCGGTGCTTGTTTAAGGCCATATAAAGATTTCTTAAGTCTACACACTTTATGTTCTTGACCAGGAACAATAAAACCAGGAGGTTGTTCCATATAAATCTCTTCTTCTAAGTCGCCATGTAGAAAAGCCGTCTTTACATCCATTTGATGTACAAGTAAATTATGAATAGAGGCTAATGCAAACAAAGTGCGAATAGTGGCGATCTTAGTGACAGGTGAATATGTATAAAAGAAATCTTCACCAAATTTATGTTTAAACCCTCTAATCACAAGTCTAGCCTTAAACCTTTGAATTGAACCGTCAGCATTCAGTTTCTTAGTGAAAATCCATTTACAACCAATGGAAGAAAACCCTTTAGGTAGATTTACCAATTCCCAAGTGTGATTAGACATGATAGATTCTAATTCACTATTCATAGCATCTTTCTAGAAACTAGCATCAATTGATCCCACAGCTTCCTCATAAGTTTTGGGATACTCATCAATCATATAAGCATACAACAAAGGCTCACATAATTTATCCAGATCCTGAATTTCAACAAGATAAGTAATAAAATCAGGACCAAAACTAGTTTCTTTTCTACGTCTTTTGCTAGTTCGAATAACAGGTAATTCTGTCGTAACAGTAGCAGCAGGCAAAGACATAGGAACAGATGTAGGAACAACATGGAAAATATCATTTTTCTTCATAGGAAAAATATGCTCAAAAAAATCAGCATCTCTAAATTCACATATAGTTCTATCACTCATATTCATGAATCTATAAGCAGCACTATTAAGAGCATAACCAATAAACACACAATCAACGGTTTTAGAACCAATATTAGTACGTTTAAAATCTGGTAGACCAACCTTAGCAAGACACCCCCACACTTTCAAGTATTTAAGGTTAGGCGCATAGCCTTTCCATAATTCATAGGGGGTTTTGTCTAATTTCTTATGAGGCACGCGATTAAGCAAATAATTAGAGGACAAAACGGCCTCCCCCCACATGTTCTCAGGTAACCCTGAACTTAAAAGCATAGCATTAATCATGTTCTTAAGGGTCCTATTCTTGCGCTCGGCAATCCCATTTTGTTGTGGGGTATAAGGAGCGGAGAGCTCATGTATGATACCATTTTTCTCACAAACTTCCTTCAAGAAGGTTGTACCATACTCTCCACCCCTATCGGATCTTAATCATTTTATTTTCCTGTCTAACTGATTTTCTACTTCCGCTTTGTAAATCAGAAATATTTTTTCAGCCTCATCTTTAGTCCTTAAAAGATATACCTGGGTATATCTCGAATGGTCGTCAACAAAAGTTATATAATATCTTTTGCCACTTCTACTCTCAGTGTTTTTAAAATCAGCTAAATCTGTATGAATTAATTCTAATAATTCAGTTACTCTCTCGGTTACAGATTTAAATGATTTTATGGCATGTTTAGCTTCTACACAAATTTCACATTTAGAGGAACCATTGTCCACCAAATTAGGAATCAAGTTCATGCTTTTTAGCCTTTTAACAGAATTGAGATTTAGATGTCCTAATCTAGTATGCCAAAGATCAATGGACTCAACAATATAAGCAGAAGTAGAGGCTTTATTAGTAACGTCCTCGATAACAACAGAGTCTAAAACAAATAGCCCCCCATTCAGATAGCCCTTCCCCACATATTCTCCATTACGGGTTAATACAAGTTTATCAGCATTAAACACTAACTTAACTCCAGCTTTGTTAAGGAGTGCACCCGAAATTAAGTTCCTGCGTAGAGAAGGCACATAAAGCACATTTTGTAAAGCTAAAGATTTTCCAGAAGTTAATTTCAGAGATATCTTCCCTTTACCAAGCACCTCAGAACTACTAGAGTTGCCCATGAACACTTGTTCACCATCACCAGCATTCTGAAAATCAGAAAATAGGGACCTGTTGGCACAAAAGTGCCTAGAGGCACCAGTGTCAACAATCCATTCAGTATTGTTACTGACCCGATGCACCTCAGAGATGACAGCAGCAATGACATCTCCAGATTCAGCAATGTTGGCCTGGTTGCGGGGCTGGTCCTGGTTGTTCTGTCCATCTTTGCGTTTGAAGCATTGATGAGCTCTATGTCCAGGTTTTCCGCACACATAGCATAGGTCCTTAGATTGTTGTTTCTGGATCTTGCCGTTCTTCTTGAAAGGTCCAGGCTTCTTATTGTTATTTGGTCTCTGTCCCTTCTTAGAGTTTCCAGCAGCAATAGACCTGTCAAATTTAGCACCAGAAGATTCCACAAGGTTAGCCTTAACAGAAAGTTCATTGACAGAGGAAGAGGAACCCTTCTCCTTGAGACGGTTTGCCTCCTCGATCTTCATATGTCCGATTAATTCCTGCAAGGTCATATCTCTCTTCTTGTGTTTGAGATGAGCCCGGTAGTTTGTCCAAGATTCGGGCAGCTTATGAATCAGAACATTAGCCTGCAACACTTCACACATTTTCATCCCCTCAAGGAGGATATCAGCAACAAGGTTTTCATATTGATGAACTTGTGGCATGATAGGTTGGTCATCCACCAACTTGAACTCTAACCAGTCTCCAGTCACGTACTTCTTCTTCCCATCATCATCAGCACCATATTTCAACTCAAGTGTCTCCCATATAGACTTAGCCGATTTGTTTTTGATGAACAGATCAAAAATCGGATTAGCCATATGAGATAACATATGACCACGAGCCATCTTGTTGTCCTTACCATACTTCTCAATGGCTCCAGCATCATCCACCTTACCCTTATCCTTCTTTTGCCCCGGAGAGGCATTAAGGACCACTGACGGAGTTACAGGAGTGGAAGGTTCAGCAGCAGTAGTTGGAGTGGGAGCATCAGAAAATAGAACATAATCAACCTCCAACTGTTCAAGAAAAATCAGAACCTTTTGTGACCATCTCTTGTAATTAGAACCATCAAGAGCTTCGAGTTTGGATAGGTCAGGGATGAATTTCGATAGAGAGGCCATTTGAGGTGGTAAAACAGTAGAATAAAATCGCTTCTAAATTGTTAGAAAAGATACTGTAAAACCAAAAAATAAACACAGGAAACAAGAAGGAATGTGGGCCGAATAATTTACTGTAAAGTCAGATTGTTGTGTCATGATACGAAGGCCACTGCCTTAGAAGCGATTTCGCCCGGACTAGTGCAGTCAGAACAAGGCGTCGCCCCCCAAGGTTAGCACAACTCTCCTCTATTCCGTGCACTCGGAATAGAAGAGTTGGAACTCTAAGGAAAACACTGCTCAGTTGAGTTTTTGGAGGAAGAAAACGATTTCTGAATGCATAATCAATTGATACAATCTTCAGCATATAAATAACCAAAGGAGAAGAATTTGTAACTGATGAAATCAAACCAGTCATCAAGCCAAGGAGGAAATCAAGGGATGCCATTAAAACAAAATCGTAACGTTTTATTTTGTATAACTGAAGAGTTGGATTCGTAACTGACGAATCTCATAACTCTGGATTCTCAGTTACGACTCGGCCCAAAAAGTAGACCCCACCACACCGCACACGTGTCACGAACACGAACCGAACGGACGGACGGCGGCGGCGGCGCGCGTGTGGGAGAGTCTCCTTTCCAACTCAACTAAACCATACTAAAACATTGGAGTATATAAACCAATGAACCTTTTGTAAATCTACCAATGTGGGACAAAAGCCTTTTACTCACAAAGAGAAACCCACTTGCAAACACCTTGAAACTTTGGCATTCTTTCCAACACAAACTAGGCCAAACATGCTATTACATATAGTCATCGCTCTTTCTTTTTTTGTGTAAAAATAAATAATTAGTTGATTAAAAGTCATACTACATCTACAAAATATATAAAAATTAAACAAATACATGATCAAAACTAATTGCGAGTCCAAGAAAACTAAAATCTAGCTATATAGTATATACCATGTGTCCTCCAATGTCGTTGTCAAGTGGAGATGTATCTAAGGGCTCGTTTACTTATTTGCAATCAAATGTAATGCAATACAATCATTTTATAGAGTAAATGTGATGTGGAAAATGAATGAGGGGAGGAGATTAGGGTTGTTCATGTTCCGATCCAGACCGGATTTTTGGACCGGCCCGACCGGCTGAGACTGGACCGGTCGAGACCGGATCTACTTTTAGACCGGTCAGATCAGATTTCGGTCCGGTCTGGACCGGATGGCGAATTGATGCTAAATACTAAAAAAAATGATCATGGTTTTTTTTTAAAAAACCTGTCCGGTCTCAGACCAGACACGAGTGGTCTGGTCCGGTCCGGGTCTGGACCGGTGAACAGCGCTAGAGGAAATAGAGGGAAAAAGTGAGGTTGATTGCACCCTCCAATATAATTATAGTTGCTCAACTTCAACCCATGTAATGATGATTACTTAGAATGTTGTAATCAATCTCACTTTTCTCATCTCCCTCCTCCCCTTAAACCCTTTTTCATCTCATATTTACTCTATAAAATAATTGCATTACATTACATTTCATTGTTAGGAAGTAAACAAGCCCTAAAATCTTGTAGATACTTGCAAAACCATTTCAACATTCGACGAAGAACTAAATCGCGCCATGAATTTTAAGAAACCAGAGACTCAAAAGTCAAAACTCTCACAAGGAGAGACAAAAGAGTCTCAAATAGTGAGGGAAAACTAAATGTAAATCTAATTATAATAAATAACAAGAAATTAGAGTTTACCACCAATAAAGGGTCGATGACACCCTTACTCAACAAAGATGGAGTTATAGGGGGTTTAAAGAGAACAAAGGAGGACGAAGGATAAAGGGTGTGGTATATATAGTTACCGCTCATCTAGAACAATTTAGTATCGTATGAATAAGTCCATGTGGAAAGGCACGAACAAGAGAAGTATTAGACACCTGATTTGTCTGTATACGGTATATGACGGCCTTTACTAACACAAATATTTCAAATACATTGATATACATACACTCTATGTATAACCATATTAACATTATTAGTTTGGTTCATCATAAGCAACATCAACTCATTTGTTACCTCTTTGTACATGTTTAAGACTCATGATTTACGAGCATAATGACACTTGACGAATTATACATGGTGCTAATGAAAGAACTGCAATGTGAATAAATAGTAAATTTTGATAATAGGTGTCGGTATGGGTATGGATTGGGTGGTATCGGGCAATTTGGATCTAAATAGGAGAGAGAAATGGGTCTGGATGGTCCAGGTGCCTGTCCTTGTTTTTATTTTAGTTTTTAATAGGGCCTGACATAAATTAATGAAGCACACATGGTGCATGGAAGGTTGAATAATATTAGGTGGTTAAATAATTGACTTCTTATAAAGGTAAATATCCTTAATTATACAGGTGATGGTATAGTCATAGCTTGGGTACAACAATGAAGAGATTTGAACCCCAAGAGATATCAAATATACAACCTATTTGAGTGATGTATAAACTCTGAAAGGCGTTTGTAAGTTGGTCGTGAAGTTGAATTTCATGATAAAGATTATGGGTTTAACTTCCACTAAGGTCATCAAAGGCCTCTTTAATTACGAGTTTATCTTGTGTGCTTACCTAGTGTATGTACATTCAAAGAGTAATGTTATTCCTCGTAAAATACATAAGTAAAAAAGAAGTGTCGTATGCAAAAATCAAAGGGGGACAGCAATTCAGCGAATAAGAAGATTTGCACTTGCTTGAGACTGCAGTAGTGCATAAGATATGGTGGGACTTGGAAGATTTTGTAAAGAGGGGCTGCAAAAACTTTTGTTAATTAGGAGAGGCCAGATATGTGGAGCAGATCATGAGGTCTTGATTAGATATGTGGAACATCTCTCTATCAGGTTGTTGATGTATAGACACCATATATGCTTATTTCTCTAGCATTTCTTAGCTTGGATGTTGGCTGTAATTATTACAGATTAGCCCGAGTTGTGAACTTGTGAACCATGGATATGCCTGAGTATTTTTATGTATATTGTTTCCGAGGGCGTGCATTGGCATCCCTCTAGGTTTTTCTATGAATATGGTTTTTGAAGTTGTTGTGATTACCAGTAAGTCTTGTGTGAGACCAACTCAAAAAAAAAATGGTGATGCCGCATGAACGAACTTGTTACCTTTGCACATATGTATTTGGAGATGCAACTGGAAAATTAATTACCGAAACTATTCTTCAGAAGCACATAATAAAATTCACTTATAAAGTAAGGCAATTTAGAGATAATGCAACACATATCAGGGCCTGAAGACCAGAGCGGCAATCCACTGCTTGACATGAAAATCAGTGGCTCAAATCCATATACATGAGTTTTGCACAGCGTCCTGTTCAGGCCTAAACTCCAATGGCAAATCGAAAGCACCAACAGAAAATGCATTACAAGAGTGGAAAATTTACAAGAAACGGGCCAATTTTTTAGTTCGGAAGATTTCATGTACTCTCATTTCTCTGTGATATTATGGATTTATACCTGGAAATGACTTTGACACCAATAGAAGAAAGGTGAGATTGTGTGGTGTACCTGTTGTAACGACTATGCAGAACATTTTCATGTTATATACTTCACAGGTGACATAAACACCTCAAACCTGCAGTATATACAACGACTATACATTTTTTGGCTTTCACTATAATTTGATCCCTTCCGCCTTTAACTGCTACTTGCTTGACAGCAGGCCAAGATCAAGGAGACTCATCAAATGCCATCACCTATACAAGTTGGACAAGGTAGATGAGTGTATCATGAACAGTAATATTTCTTCTTTATATCAGAAAATCGGTCAGTGATGAACATTGAGATACTCAAAAGTTCAACTTCCTCGGATAAGTATAAGATACATACTCCTGCCCCACATATTTCAGATGTTCAACATTGTTTTTTTTTTTTTTTAAGATAAATTTTTTTATTAAAAATGTAGGAAGTATTACAAACTAAGAGGACAAGGAGCTCTCAAAACAAACCAAAGCTAATAATTACAAGTCACCCCAATGACGCTGAACATCAGTTAGGGGTATCCCCTTAAAGAGCCTGCCGCCTTGGCCCATAAGAACATTGTCCACTTTGATATATATGAATGTATCATGTATATATGTACGTCTCAGTGTAGTATGTGTGTGTGTATGCATGTATTAAGTGGATACCTACGCCAATGAGCTGCCATCAAAGGAGGCATGGGGACAGACGTAAATTTCAACGCCTAATCCTCGCTTCTTGTGGGAGAGTCTTTAACTCAGACTTGAACCAATGATTTATATTAAGATGTGGCTATATTATTGTTGAACCAAAGTCACCTTAATTTATCATCATATTGTACCATAAGAGGTTCTCTGCAATCCAGTCACTCAACATGACAAATAAGTAATTTGTGTTGTGAAAGAAGGAAAGGGACAGCACAAATCTCAACTACAACTAGTTTAGAACGCAAGCCATCTTCCAAGAACTTTGAAACCTAACTCCCCATCTGTATTGTCAGAACATGACACATTGTACTGGTCGGGGTCTTAGCAGTTAGCACTAAAAACTACAGCATATGGTCATTAACAATAGCATGCTACTCTGATCTGAAGTCCGAACAAAGTCACAAACAGACAAGCTTTGTCGTCATTGCGAATTTCATAATTTTCACGTCCTTTCTTATGAGAAATCATACCTCAGAGCCATCCCTAATCATGGGACTGAAGCAACCACGAAAGCTGTAACTCAGGAGATGGTTTGGATCATTACTTTTGTGATCGAAACCACTCGATATAGATCTTATTAAAATTCAGTGCCCATGCTATCACACAAGTGACACTATTTTAATTTTTATTTTAGATAAAACACAAGTGAAACTAATAGTAACAGAGTGTGAAACCCATCTACCTGACTAACTCCTATCACAGAGCAACTTATTTAGATGGCTCAATTAGCCATTGCCGCATGCACAAGGAAGCATGTCATCTATATAGAAACAGCACTAGTAATAGAGCAAGAAATGAGCTCAACAAGTTATAGCAGGAGCCTAATTGGAGAAGACATTCCACAAAGAAAACCTAAAGGTTGGTTAGTCTTATCGAATTTCTTCTATATGCAGCTTCTAACTTCACTAATCAAAGCATTAAAAGCCAACAAATATGCCGCTACCAAACCATTCTACACTGAGAAAAGGTAAAATGACGCATCCACCAGCACAAATGTAAAAGAGGTTCTAATAATGTCCAGAAGCAAAAATCCGCGCTAAGGATATAGGCATACAGCTATTTCCTAACCGCTTCACTTTCCATGTGTAACAGCTATCTCCCTATTTTTGTTTCTACACTTGGAAGTCTTGGATTGAACAAAAGAAAATATCCAAACTTACATTAATTTGACATAATAATGATTAAAAACACAATATCACTAATATTATTGCCGAAGATTACTATAATGTTTCTGCGTTCTGCCCCAAGACTATTTTCTTAACCTCCAACTGCTCACAAACGCACCTCACCTAAACCCTCCTGGCAATATATATAATTTCTGCAATGTCCATTACCTTTCACATATCAAGGTGCAAAATTCAACTCATGGGCACCTGTCAGGCCACCAACATAACCATATAAATGAATATAACAACTGACAGGCTCCTCCAGGTATCGGATAGGCAAGCAGAAAAGGTCAAAATGAGCCCTCAATATCTACTTAGAAAAAGAATATCAAGCTTAAGTAACAAACTGTTTGTGTTCTGGGGAGGGCGAGACGTACAAGATGTTGTACATGAAGCCTTCATTTTACTTTTAAGTACCCATTTCTGATATTCGACACTCCGGTACAAGGATGAACAACACAACTTAAGAGAGAAAATGAAGAATTTTGGGAAAATAAGCCGCAAATTACCAGAGTTTGGACACGTACTGTCCTGCTGGTAGCTAAGTGCTTGTTTGGTTGACACTTACAAAACATAGAAAGTGCTACTTCCTAGGAAGTGTGATTTTCCTTCTTGTTTGGTTGACAAAAACAATGTGGCAACTTACTTCCTACGGGAAGTAACTTCCCTCAAAATGGAGGAAATTGCTTACCTAGTCTCCCCTTGGTAAGCAACATCCCACATTAATTCCCATGAATTTGCAGTTCCCTTATTCAACCAAACAGATTAGACACTTCCCTTAAATTTTCATTTCCCATGAATTTCTACTTCCCATAGGAACTTACTTCCCATGGTTAACCAAACGACCACTAAGTCCACCATAGTATACAAAGATACGCAATGTGGTCAAAAGCTCCTCCAACCCATACCCTAATGAGTTATTACTCACTAAGGAATCCTAGGTTCACTTTCACTACATTCAATGTGTCCTGGTGAGATAACCTATTAATTAATTTATTTTAAAAGAAAGCCAAAAAAAAGGGGACAGAGAACAGACAGAAGACACCATTAGGCTCACTTTGACAGACCTCATCAAAGGTGCATCACTGCATCTTGCACAAAATACCTCACAAACCAAAGCTCCACTGACTTACAGAATTAATAGTGAACCCCACTCACCCACACCGCGCGCTCTCCCGACCCTACAACCCAACTTCAAAAAAAAACAAGAAAACAAGAAATGGGAGAGAGAGTCTCGCAACCATGAGTAATCCCTAACAGTAATAAAATACAGTAACCACATGGAATATTGACACGGCAGACGGCAAAGCCTTTTGTGAATATGTAATTTTAAAACTCACTTCAGAGTTTAAAGAGAAACAGAATCACTACCTTGCCACAGACTGGGCAGTTCTCACTTCTCTCCATCCACTCATATATGCAACCCAAGTGAAAATGGTGAGAGCACTTAGTCACTATCTTTGGGTTCTCTTCGGTGTATTCTGCATCAGTACATGTAAAATAGTATCACAATTTCTGGAATGAGAAGAATAGGGAATAAGGCTATACCAAAATTAAGTGATAACTTAGGTATTCAAGCATGTGCAAGGAAAACAATAAATAACTAAGGAAGATGTGTGACGGCTAAAACAAGAAGTGGCTTAGTATAAAACAGGGGGATGAATAGATACGATTACCTTCAAGACATGTTGGGCAAACATCTTCATCCTCCGATGAGGAATAAAAATATCCCATTACTGTTGTGGGTTTGGCTGATGAAAGCTTCACAGAGGATTTTCGATTCTCCTTAAAGTCATCTTCACAAGTTGACTCATTCCACTTGTCTGCTGTACTCAAAGATTCAGAATCAGCATCTATATCACTTCTCCTTAAGGGTTCTGATTCATCATGTGAATGACTTGAGCCTTTTTCACGTCTTGAGAACAGTCCATCCCGCTGCATGCGGTAATATCTAGGATCCGCATCATAAGGCAACGGCCTTGGGGGAGAGCGATACATATCAGCTAGAGAGTTGTCTGTTGATGTTGTAGAGCTCAGAGATGCCCCTTGAATGGATGAAGGAATGGCCTGAACTTCCCCCCTTCGGAATAATGAATAATACTACATAAACAATATATGAAACAATTTAGAAACTGGAGCAAAAGAGCAAGCAGGAAGAGACGGTGTTGCAGCTTGTGTCAACTAAAAAAGTTCAAACTTTCTAGTCTTAAGAAGTAAAATCAGTTAGCCACCACCCACCGCTCCAGAAGAGACTCTCTTTTAGGATTTTATGCATATACATAAATTTGAACTCCTTTCCACAGCCCATCTAGAAAGAAAAGAGATGATAAATCATAAGGTCAGGTCTCAGCTACTGAAAGATGTGGCACATTTCGAATACAGTATCGACCCATCAGTTCCCAATAACTGGGAGCATATCTCCTTAGTCAACACCATAACATTTTCCATTATCACTATTTTCACGGACTCTTTTTCACTTAAATTCGATCATAGGGCTCTTACCTATCATTGGTCTAAGCTAAAGTGCTCACATCAAGGAGAGTTGTCACTTTATTTTACCATTTCCTCTTTGAACACACTAGACTTTTCCTGATTGGCTTAGCAAAGCACAACACCAAGAGCCATAATAACCTTCATATACCAATAGAGAAAACGGACGCATATGAAGAATTCAACAAACGTAATCTCAATTTTGCAAATCATTATATTCCAACTCTCCAAGTCGATTGGGAATAACGTCATTGTGGTGCAGACTTCTATTAGTATTGTTATTGATATTCATATGGTGCAAAATTGATTCCATAGCATAAGTTAAAACTTAAAATATTCACCAGTTTGCACATATTGCAAGCTATGTATGTATCATATGTCTTTCGTACATCATTTATCGCCTGTGCTTCTTCTCAACTTAAGTCATGTGTCATCTCCAACTCCATGACAAATGTTAATGCACCAATAATGCCTCAAGTTATTGTCTTATCCACCTCACACACTTGTATTTGTAGCTGTCACACAAAGATTCTTTCTTGTATGTTCGTCTAAGAAGTAAGACAACTACCACAGAATTTCCTTTTACTTCCAAGTAGAAGATGGAAGTATTCAGTGTGTCAACTCTGATACACCGAAGGAATAGGGTATCGACGCATACCTTCCCTGTCTGCTTGTTCAGTAATAGATATATAATCCACAAGTTACTTCTATGAGGCCTTCTAACAACTATAAGAGAATATAATTGCATTTACAGAGGCATTAGAAACTCCAATGGAGCATTTGTCCTACAACCAGAATCTCAAAAATTACTTCAGCAATTTGGTCCTCAGCAAATTGCAATTCAAGCCACCATCTTACATTCTTACCAAATGAACGTACAAGCAAACAGCAATGACTTCAACAACCAAATGATGAAGCAATGTGAATCATACACCAAAAAAAAGGGACCTAAATGAAGGACAAGTTTGCCACAGCATGAACTTTTCACGGTAGATAACATGCAAGCCAATACCTTCTCATATATTGTATAGACTGGGCTCAACAAATAACACATAATATCTCGAAACAGCTCAAAAAAAGTAAATCTCTGATATGAATCAATCTCCCGTCATTTGAACTACATATGATTATGATATGTTAACATACAACAGCAACCGCCAATCTCAATCCTGGACTCCTGAGCCCTGCCTATTGATGGATCTAGTAAGATCAAGAATCAAGGAGCCTTTTCCTAACCAGCCCAAACAAGTAGACTGGTTCTGAAATACTTGAAATACATTCAACTCAAGCCAAATATCAAGAACTAAATATTTACCGCATCTGCCCTTTAAAAATGCAATAAAACCCGTCATTGTTGTAAGTATGCTCAAAAAGTCTCCACAACACAACAGCAATCGATCATCCTAAAACACAGAAAACTTCCTCTAATTATCCAAAAAGGTATAACTCACTCTCATTATTCTTTTCACTTTGCCATTTCATTTAAGCATCAGTAAACAACAACACATAGCAGCATCTAATAAGTTTCCGCTCTTTCCTCTTTGAAACAGCCAACAGGTATCAAAAGCAAGAATATGGGATCTAAATCAACTTATAAAGAGGAACATGCACACAAAAAAAAATGAGAAAACCAAACTTGAGCAACAATCAAGATGCATACCACATGAAAGAAATTTTGAAGGAAACAACTGACACATAAACAGTTTCTGTAAATGGAATTGTTTCTGTTCAAGTAGTCTTCTATATCCTCCATATGCAAGCAGGAACAAGCACCGCCCATAATGGCAGCTGACGCCTCACTCATACACTGAAAATTCCCGCACTAGCCCCACAGCTTTATACACATTACCAAAACCAGCTAGGCAGCTACCAATGTGCCTCAAGGAATATGAGCTCCTGGTAGATGATGAACAACAAAGGCACTCAGCCCGCAGAAGTTAACCCCCGTCCCCCTCCACAAACAAGTACTGTCTCTCCTTTAGGAACAAACTCAAAAATGTCAAGTTTTGGATCGTCAATAGGTATAAGAGTTACTTCCTTTGCCTGAAAAAAAAATACAAAAAACAGATAAACAAGATGATTACAACTTTGGTTTAAAACTGGTATATGGTGCTACAGATGAAGATAAAGCAGAAAGCAGCTGAGTTAACTCAATGCAACCAAGCATAATTCAATATAATGCTCATCTACCCACAAAATGCTAACTTGACTTCATATTACATTTCAAACACAGGAAGTAGATGACTCAAAAAAGGAGTCAATGTAGCTGAACTGACAAAACTATAAAAATTCATAACATGAATGCATAAATACCCCAACCTCTCTTCTACTCCAAGAAATCAGTCAGCATAAAATATCAAAAAAGAAAAAATTATTAAAAAGAACTCAACCCAACAAAAACATAAAAAAAATGAAGAAAATGAATGTTACTCTCTGCCGACAATTGTCCTTAAATTTTTCAAAAAGAAAAGAGGTCAAACTTATCTCCAATTCCCTTCAAAGGCACAAAATGGAACAGTTTCCCTGACCCTATAGTCAAAAGATTACACCTTTAATCATAACAATCGTGAAATAAACCAAATTATGATCATTAGGGACAAAAAACACAATCTGAAACACAACCCAGAATTCAAAAACCCAGATTAACTCCAGAACCAAGAAAAAAGAAGATTAACAAAAACATGGAAAATTTGCAATCCTGGTAATCTACTCATATAAATGAAGGATCCAGCTTAAAACAACAACAAAGGAACAAAATTATGAAATACCCATTTCAGATAATCATGCAAGTGTGCAATCAACAGCTAAAAACACAGCAGTTTAACAGATAATTAAAAAGATAATCAAAATTGAATAAAGATGATACCTTGGAAAAAGGGGGAAGATAGATACCCGGGTAATAGATGGTAAGAGAGAGAGAAAGTGAAGAAAATTAAAAGAAACCCGAAGTCAGACCCTCCAGATTTCGCATTAATTAAGGAGGGAGAAATCAAAGGGTTTTGGGAATTTTGCAGAAAAACAAGAACCCAACCATTACAAAGAAAGGGGGAAAATGGAAGGAAAATGAAAGCGCGGAGTTAAAGCGACCTCCCCCTTTGGTGGTGGGTGGATGGAAGAAAGAAGACGCACTGACGAACCATCTTTTTTTATTTCCTACTAGCTTTATTACTACACTATTTTATTTCATCTCTAATAATGTACTCTAGTTTGTATACTGTATTTCTTTTAAAAAAAATTGGAGTATACTATGGTATTTTTTTTTATTGGAATATATTTATGGTACTAGTAATTATGCCCGTGCGATGAGTCAAATTTTATAAGTTTTGTTATTTTATTTTATTTTATCTTATTTAATCACATTTTTAAACTTTATTTTTGAAAATTAACACTGAAGTACGTTTATTGTAAAGAATCCATATGCTTCTAGTTAGGTGATAGTAGTTTTAACCATAATTCTCATTTTAACTATTTTTATTTTTTAATAGGTTCACATAGGTGGCATGTCTCAAAACTCTTAAAAAATGCCAGCTTTATATATATAGAAGAGATTATTATTAATCTATACAAAAACTCGTATAAGGCGGTCTCAAGCTAGGTCACTCATACAAGCATTATCACGACTCTCCACTGTAACGATGTAACCTGTCGGAAGCCAGGTGAAATGAAATACCATGGAATTTGAGATGGGTAGCACAATGATACCCCTTTTTCAATAATGCAAAAATATGTTATAGCAAACACAATGTTCCATGTGGTTTGATCAATTATTCACCCCTTATCATACAAATTCTTCTATAGCCAATAAATACATTCAACCTTGGCACACTCGTTTGCTAGAAACTTTGTCCCTTAAAGAATAAGTTTGTTGGTTCGCACCTATAAGTTCATGTGTAGTGAATAGTATTTTGGTTTTGTGGAATAGCAAGGTAGTATCTACCTTTGATGAAAATTAGACTTGGACTTCGGAGGTTCTTATAGACAAGTGGCGGGTGCGCCAACGTGCGACCAACTCCAAACTCAGCTAAATATTGATGGTTGTTCAAAAGTAAATCTTTGTTAAGTAAGTACATGTAGTAAGAGTGTCTTTTTTTTTTTTTTTTTTTGGTTCACAATTAAGGGTATCCACCATCGACCACATAGACTATTTTCCCGTACTGTCTTGTAGGTACTTTAAAGGTGGAACAGCTGGCTAAGAAATTTAAAACTACTCCATGCCCAATACGAGATTCATATAGTAAGAGTGTCTTTTGATTGTAAGTGGAATTACATTCATGATTTTATTATCAATATACAGTTACTTGAGCGTCTGCGTAACTAATCACACTTTGGATTGGGTTGCGGTTAGGAGGCACATGTGTTCATTACATGCCTTTATGGTTCTAGATTCTCGGGTCATTGTGCATGTTGTAGCTAGAAAATAATGAATATGGGCACTTATTGATGAATGCATAAACTTGATTAAAATAAATGTGAATTTTTGCATTGGACATGTTTACCTGGAAATAAATCATTTTGTAGATAAGTTAGTTAATATGGTTCTATCATTCTCTTGGGAGGTTCACTTAGCAACCTATTTGCACATTCTCAACTTTTTGTTGATGTAAGATGCACTAGCAGACATTACCCTATACAAATGCTTACTTTTGTACTCAGTCTGTCCAAATTATTCGATATCATTTCGTAGATCTCTTTCACCTCCCAACCTCAATTGAAAATAATATTTATTGCTATGGATTTTTGGGTCATCCCATCCCCTAATTTAATAAGTCTAAGAAAATTTAAATTAAACAAAAAAAAGGAAATTTTAATTAGTGACCTGTGGTACTACTTTTCCAATTGGTGTCCAAAATATTTTTTCAAAATCACACCGTACCCTTGTAGTTTATGAAACGTTTACTCTATGCCCTTATTTAATAATTTTATGTTACATCTTGTCGTTAGTTAATGATGTACTCGTAATTAACCTTTTATTATTACTATTGTGATTACTTTTTTTTTTTTGGAGTTATTATTTTCTTTCAAAGAAAATAAAATCCACCCAACCCCTTTCTCTCTCTCCTCCAGCCCTCTCTTCTCCCCCCATCCAAGGCTTCCACCATTGTTGCTCAAGAGCAACTTCGTCACTGGCAACAGTTTTTGGAATCTCACCTCACTGTCACTCACACACTCCATACCACCTTCAGTTTCAAACCCCCATGTTAACTACATCATCATTTGCATTATTCACAATTTTCACACCATTTTCACTCAACGGGGCGTTGTTTTTCGTCGAATAAACAACATAAGGAGCACCAAGAATAACACAAACATCCAAAGTAGACCCAAAATCAGCCCCTCATTTAAGCAAAACACCGTCATCAATACCCCAATTCACCACGAGGCAACTCAATTATCAAAAATTTAATCTCATTAAAATTCTTCAACACTTGTTTGGGTGTAATAGAGTATTAGGAGGACTCAAACTGTAATTATGTAAAGTTTACTTGTCTATAAATATATATGTGCCAGGGCTCCAGTTGGGTGAGCCATTCACCGCCTATATTTTGTCATATGGTATCAGAGCCATAGCTCCAGAAAATCCTAAAAAACAAATCACGAGGAAATCCCAAACCCTTCGTGCTCCTCATGTCAATCGGTCACCACCACCAGCCTCGTCTGTCTCTTTTCCGCCTACCACTCCTTCTCCTGCACCTTCGTCTACTCTGCCTCTCTCCTTGCCCATCACTTCGACAGTCCCTTTTCCCTCCACCGCGGCTATTTTTCCTCCTGCCACCACATCATCTACTCCCCTGTTTCGGAGGATATTATCCCGTCCGAGCCTCCCCGCGTGTCTATGGTGCATTCTTCTCATGGGTTTTCGTTTCCTCCTCCACCGCCTCCATCATTGTCCATGTCGCTGCACTCGCCCGTGGTCTCTTGGCCCACAGCGCACTGCGCAGCCTACCTTGACACCAAAGGTGTTTTCTTCCCCTAGCGTCACTCATGGACATCCTGGTGGTTCTGCAGGCGCTGGCTATGACCCGAATATCCTTCTTTTAGGGTTTCAGAATATGAACTTGGGGCAATTTCCCACAGCAGGTTCCTATGGCGCTCCTACTGGTGTTTCGCCAACCATGTTCATGGCCCTTTTGGCCCAACGTCACTAATTTAGTGACCACTCGATTGGCTTCCGTTGATGACTATCTCACGCGGCGTACTCAATTTGAAGCACTCATGTGTTCCCATCAATTGCTAGGCTATGTTTATGGTAGTATCCCACAACCATCTCCTTATGCCTATGACAATTATGGTTATCGTCATCCCAATCCGGCGCACACATCCTGGCTCCAAGTTGACCAAAGCATCCGTTCATGGCTATTCGCTACCTTGGTCCGAGAGGTACTTTTTGAGGTCCATGAACTAGTATTTTCTCATGAAATTTGGTCTCGTTTACAAAATAGATTTAACACTGCTAGTAATGCTCGTGCCATGGAACTTAAACGTGCATTGACCAATATTAAGAAACAAAGAAACCAATCCATGGATTCTTATTTAAGGGAAATTAAAGTTATTGCGGACACGTTGACATCTATTAATAAACCTGTCTCCAACTCTGAACTCATGGATCATACACTTTTTGAGCTGGATCATGATTATCGTCTGTTTGTCACTGTCATTCAACAATTACTTGGGCAATTAACATTTGATTACCTTAAAGCTCGCTTGTTCGTTCATGAACATCACCTCAAGGCCAACCAAGAACAGGACGATGAATCTCAGTGCCATCAAGCCCTTGCCTAGGGACTGGTTTTGGGTACTACTCAAAACAATTCCAATGGGTATCGTTCCAACCAGCCGCAACCAAGTCAAAATAATAGTCGTGGGCATGGGAGACAAAAAGGAAAAGGAGGTCGCAGTGGCCGTGGCAACCAGCAACCACGTCAACAGCAACAAGCGAATTCGACTACAACCACTTCTCCTGGACAGCAGCGTGCAAACAATAATGGTAAAAGTATTATCAGACCCTCTTGTTCATTACTATTGCCTCTTGTTTGTACTTCTCACCCTGATTCTGCAGGTATTTTACCGTCTTCTGGACCAATAGCAACTAATACTCACATTATTAGTCAAACTTGTTTCCTCCCTGGTCATGGAGGGGCCACCTGTCCTGAGAGGTATTCTAATAATCACACTGCTATATCACCTGCTTATGCTGCTGTCAATACCGTTGAGCCACCAGAAACTATGTGGTTAGTCGACTCGGGTGCAGCCACTCACATGACTCCATCAGAAGCTATTTTTAAATCTCCAAAACCTTATAATGGATCAACTAAAATTCAAGTTGTAAATGGTTCCTTGTTGAATGTTAAAAGTGTTGGTGATGCTGTGTTAAATACCTCAAAACGGCCTTTACAATTGAAATCGGTTTTCCATGTTCCTAAGTTACAACACAATCTTTTGTCTGTCAAACGCTTGTGTGTCGATAATAAATATGGTGTTAATTTTGATGAGTCTTCTGTTTTGTTAAAGACAAGAAAACGGGGAAGGTCTTGCTCGAGGCTGATAGTTCTTAGAACGTATACTCGCTTCCACCCACGGGGCAGTCTGTGTCTACCCCAGCGTTCTTTGCTCTCAAAGACTCTGGCGATTTTTGGCATCGGCACTTAGGTCACACTAGTAATAGGACCCTAGCTAAGCTTAGAACAGCTAGTCTTGTACCTCGTGGTAGTCATTTTCAAGATAACTGTGTGTCTTGTAGACTTGGAAAATCTCAACATTTACCTTTTACTGATGTAGAGCATTGCATTGATACTCCTTTACATTTATTTCACTCTGACGTTTGGCAATCTCCGGTGAATTCTAATTTGGGTTATAAATATTATGTTTCGTTTATTGACGATTATTCACGTTTTACGTGGCTTTACCCATTAAAACAGAAATCGGAGGTATATCATATATTTTTGCAATTTCAATATTTTGTTACAGTTTGAGTCCTCCTAGTACTCTATTAGGGTGAATGGGGCGAGTCACCCCACCATGCTCAACCTCATCCTCATCACCCCCCACTTCCACTACCAACCGACAAACTTGACGATGACAAAAACAAAAAACCACCATCACTAGTACCCACTAATAGGCCGCTTTTAGTTGCTCCTTACTCCATAAATTTCTTTCCTTCTCCACCCCAACAATTTTTTCTCTCTCCTAAACAAAATTTTGTCTCTCCTAGTTGTTAGTTTCTGAAAATGGTAACTCATGGAGAGAGAGAGAGAGATGAGTACTCACAACGGGAAAAAAAACCACAATTCTTGTTGGTGTTGTGGGTGTCGATCCACGAGCACGATTTACAGCTTGAACGGTGTTGATCTGTAATTTTTGACCGGATGCGTCAGGTGCTATCGACAAAGAGAGATTTCGAAGAGAAAGAAACTGAGATGTGCACGATGAAATGGAGAAGGAGAGTCTAGTTTGTACAATGAATTGGGGAAGGATGAGTTTTACTATGTCTCTCTGTCTCTCTCTCTCTCTCTCTCTCTCTTTCTCTCTCTCTCTATTATTCTCTCCCTCCCAATTTGATAACAATAAACAGTGGAAGGGAAGCCATTAACACCAGACAGTATCCTAGAACAATTATTGTAAGCTTTCCCTCACTAATTTATCCTTTATTCCCTTCTCTGCTTGTAATTTCTTGTTGATTTTTCGGGGTTTGGTTTGTTGATGTATCTCTCTTTAGGTCAAACTTCTGCATCAAGAGTCAAGACTATCAAATATGGCATCGATTTCCTATAATCTAGAGTCTTGACAATAATAGAGTCATTAAGGTATAAATTGCCTTCCCTTTAATATATATCTCCATTTTCTTGATTTTTTGTGTGTGGTGCTTTAAATTAACATAAAAATTTTACATTAGGTCAGCTTCTAGAGTGCTCCTGCTTGTACACTAACTTAAGGTTCTGCTCCAAATCTTGGTAAGCATTTTCTTACTTTCTTTCTTTTGTTTTTCTTCTGTAATGTTGCAAAAGTTCTCGCCTAGCGTACTACTTCTGGGTTTTGGTCGTTTACCTTTTAATTGATGGTTTGAATTCCATATAGATACTCCATCAGTTTGGAGTTGAGATTTTCGTATGTGATTGAGATCAACATACGACAGTTTTTTTTTAAACGCAATTATAGATTATTTTTTTGCTCTTACTATTGTCATTGTTTTGTGTTATAAGTTTTAATTTGGAGAAAAAGGATTTTGATTAATTTTACATTATAATTATGTATTATGCTTATGGTAAGTTTACCCTTATGTTTAATGAATATGTGTATCACTATGTGCATATCAATTTTGGTTCTTTTTGACCAATTTATTCGAGTTTGGGATTTGGTTGAAAGCTTCACTATTTTGGAGTTCTTATATACCAAAATTCATGACTCAACTCAGTCCCTCTCTATCTCTCATTCCCAACAAGAATTAATTATATTTCCTCTTATATCTATTGTGTTTTAGCAAAAAATTGAATTTTACTATTGCTATATCTTGATCTCTCGGATCACAACAGTTGTGTGTTGTTGAATTTCTTACTTGCTAAAAGTTAATCTTTATATATATCTATGTTGGTTTCATCTATTTTTGCCTTTTGGGATGCTCAGCAACAAAAATGTGAAAACAGACTTGTCAATTGAGATAGGGAAAACTTCCTCATAATTCAGTTACTTTCGTTGTCATAATTAATCAACAACTCCAAAAAGAAGCTTCCTAATTCGTAAAAAGAGAAAAAAGGTCACATAGAACAGTTTTTGTTATAGAGTTGGCCAGTTGGGTGACATTAGGTAATGAAAATGCCACTCAAGGCAGCCATCATACCCTTTAAGTATATTGAAGTTTCACCAGACCAAAAATAGATTAACATAGAAGCAATAAAGTTGTGTTCAATATGTTATAATTTTGCAGTTATGTCTCCTAATGTTAGAAAACTTATGTTTCCTCCTCTTTCCCCTTGTTTCGTCTTTCTTCTTTTTTGTGGGAGGCTGTGCTCAGGGATGTTTATTATGTCAAATGCAAATTAACTTTTTAGTGTCTGCCAACTGCCAACTGCCAACTGCAATGGCTGTCTTTTTGTTATTTGGAGTGCATTTGAATCGTTTACCTCTTAGGTATGACTGGAGAGTGATTGTAGTGGGTTATGTACAATGAAGAGTTATGTTAGTGTTGTGTTATAAATAATCATATTCTGTTCACTGATGTACACTGATCCAATCTTGCTATATTGTATGATGAGTTCATGTCTAGCTTATGATGAGTTTGAATCTCTGTTTGAGATAGATGATTGAAGAGCAACCTATTGTGGGTAGTTGAGAATGCAAGTGTTTTTCTTCTGCTTTGATTACCTATTTTTGTATACGTTCTGAGGCTAGCGAAATTCTAGAGGAATATTTGAAGAAATTAAATATTTAATATGTCAATCAACAAATCAAAGCTGTAGATACGTTTTTGTGTATGGAATTCTGGCACTATGAATTTGTGTGATGTAGTTAAATGATAATGTTAGGAGTCATGTGGAAGAAAAGGTAGGAAAATCTATTAGGAACCATAGCCATTTCGTGAGGTAAGTGGATGTACGTTTGTCTGCTCGAGGTGGAGAGTTTGGCAAAGGGCGAAAGCTAAGGAGATGCGAGGTACCCATTTTCACCTCATCATTATCATTATGTTGCTCTGTGTATTTTAGATGATCAATATTTGTATTTGCAGAATCTACAATTTTAGGTCACTTTATTTACCAAGAAGCATGGGGTGATTCGAACAGAGGAAGATGCTGAGAGCCTCTATGGGAGTATTGATATGGTCTCCTTAGTTATACATAAGAAGTTGAGGAAAATTAAGGACAAGGAATCGGCCCATGGTTGCCACATGAAAGGGTTCAACCATTTGAAGGTGAGGGAACCTGAGCTAAAACAATTACCCATAGAGGAGGATGAGGCAGCTCCTGTGGAGAAGGAAGTGGAAACGACTGCAATTGAAGATGACAATGACTTCATTGAAGAGGTTGGTTTGATGCATACTTAAGTCTTTTTTTCCTTGTGGCACTTTGTATTTTCTTGTTCTGAGATGATCTTGCATTACCATTTACCTGTATGCATACGTGGATCTTGTTTCCTGCTTCTTAGGATAAATATCCTTTTTTTTAGTGAATAGGATAGATATTCTTAATACATGTACCTATGAAAATGTATGGGGTGTATCGTGTATGTTTGCTATCCCTACTCCGCTGACAGGTGAAACGGTGGATGGTTAGCAATAAGGTAACTGAAGAAAAGATGCAGAATTCCATTTCTGATAGATTTCTTTTCTTTCCCTTGTGGAACTTCAGATGTCCCCAAAGGGACTTTCCCTTATGGAACTTTGTATATTCCTTCTGAAAGAATGCAATGACATGTCCATCTTGGGGGGTTTGGGGGCTATTGTGTTAGACTCACTTTCATTATGGCTTTTTTTGTTCTGGACTTGGAGATAAAGCTAGCTTCTTGGTCATGATGATCGATGTTATGCTGATGCCCTTAAGTCTTGTTTTCTGTATAGTAGGTTCAATGTTTTGCTTGTTTCTAAATGTCCACATCATAGGCTCTCCAAATGAGCTGCATCAGCTAATGCAAAATTCGGTAGTTTGTCTATGGGCTCAACCACACTTGTTTCCCATTCTATTGTAGCAGATAGTATGATATCAATGTATAATCTTTATGTACAATATTATTTTTATCTTACTTTTGTATACTTTGATTTGATTCAGATTGTATGTACAAAGTTATATGCCACCTCTTAGGGCTCGTTCTTTTTGACTGGGAACTGGTGACTTGTAACGACCCGGTCTTGCTAAGTGATTAATTATTATTAATCACGATTAGGCCCAAGATTAACACAACATTAATATACTTAATAATAATGCATCATTTATTTATAATTAAGGTGTCTGCGTTGTTACTGCCATATCCACCCGAGGGTGGATATTAGGCTTAAGATCAAGTAATTTACATAAACATCCATAAAGAAAATAAAAACTAGGTTATTACATATAAGCATGTCTTCACAGCCAAGCAACCAAAGTAGAAACATAAAGCCTCGATCCTTCCCATGCACATACGTTCCACCATCAAACTGCTTCAAATGTTACCATGCATTCAATACAAAACAAGAGAGAAAATTAGCGGAAGGCTAAGTAATTTCACCCCATTTTCTAAAAATAAAAATAGGGTTATATTAGATTAAATAATCATAATAATTAATAAAATTGAATAAAGGATAGAAATAACCTTTGCATGCTTCGGTTAGGAAGTAGACGTTTTACTTATAATAATAAGATCGTTAGTAAGTATGCGTATATAAGTATATACATATTGTTTGTATTGAAATATATACATATATGAGCAACTATATACGCATATACAATTCTTATAGTTAGAAATGATAATAAAGATGGATTTCAACATAGACTTCCCTAATTTATAATCTAGAATTAGAAGACATATCACTAAAGATTAAGTTAGACTAATCTTTCATAATTTCGAAGGTTAGGTGATATGGAAGAGCATGCATTCTTGGCTATTCAATATACAAGCCAAAATCAATCATTATGACCTTTAGTCATATTCATCATCATAATATATCATCTTGGCCATTTTGCCATATAATCATCATTTAGACATATTAGTCTCAACATCTCATATTCTTGGGTATTATAACCCACAATTCATATTATAGTGAGCTCACTTCCAAAACATGCTCTTCATAATTCTAAGGGCGCTACTCTTAGAATCATATCACAAAATGCATATCCATGTATATATGTATAAAAATTACATGAATAAGACTTAGGATTAGTTGCATGTTCATATTTACTTACTATATGAACAAGTCTTATAATATAATCTCTCTTTGAACATAATCACCGAATTGAATTAAGTTTATAATCCAATCATTCTTTTATTGAGTCCATTTCGAAGCATAGGTCATTAACATATTCAATCATGATCTTGTATCATTTAAGCATGACCTTAAAATATCACTAATTCTTATAATCATCTCATTCAATCAATTAACTCATGACATAATCAATATAGTTTATTATAACTATATTTACATATATATAAACACACACACACACACACACACACACATATATATAAATCTTCTTTCCTTTATTTTAAAGAGGTATCCATACTTTATAAGTTGAGTTTATAAAGTTTAAATCTTTGAAAATAAATCTTCCATTTATCCATATATCATTCGGTACACATAAGCATACAAGTATCATTAAATCATCTCACATTTTCGAAATCAATATAAACTAATTACAAAAATCAAGATTTAATCATCAATCATCAAAATAAGTTTCGAAAGCTAAGGGGATAAATAATGGACATGAAAAATTACCATTGAAGATCAATTCGCAAGCATTGATCTCTCTTTTCTTTCTCTTCCTTAACCGAACCTGTAGGCTGCCGTATTTTTCTCCCCTCTTTTCCGTGTGCCTAACCTTCGGCCCTCCTTTCGGGGGGTCGGGTTTTCCGGACAGCCTGGGAGAGCGCGTTGGGTGATCGAATTTCGTGAATCTTTTAATGTATATGCACATAGAGATATTTGTACCAAGGTCATGATTAAGATTGTCGGAAGTCGCCACCAAATTTTGAGGTAATTTGGAAACCTTGGAGATCAAGTCGATAGTCTAGGAAGACGTCAACTCAACTCCTGTGCACCCCAATCCCTATTGGGGAAACTGACTTCATTAATGAGTTCGGGGGCGTAGGTACGAGCTTGGAAGGTGTTAGGCACCCAACTCGCCCGTTAACAACAACGACCTTTACTAATCGATTCAATATAATTATTAATGCTACGGTTCCAAACAGGGTTCAGTTTGTCCAAATTCCTAGTTTTAACTAATGGGTTTGAACAAGCATTATTAATGTGACCACTTTTAACAATTTATCAAGTTACATGCTTTTTATTGCTAGAAAATGATAAATATGCTAAAAACCTGTGAGTTAGAAGACAAACAAGGTAATTCATCCATCAATTCACAAACAAAGCATAATTCAATATAAAGCAATAAATAATAAATATGCATTCATTCATCCATTCATTAGGCTTAATACAAGCCCTATTGCCCAAAACGCGCCATGCATGTACATATCACATAAACCAAATTCGTTAGTAATAACAAGCAATATAAAATTTATTGAAAACCCTCGGGTTGGATTACCTGGATGCTCACAATGAACTTATTGGATTGTATTGCTTGAATTCATGCTCTTGATGAAGTTTGAAGGTTTATTTTTGTGGTGCTAGGGCTAATCCTAAAGGAGTAGAATCAGAATTTAGGGTTTATAATATGAGAGAGAATGTCTAACCTCTTAGAGAGAATCTCCAACCTCACTCTAAAATTCCCAACCGCCTCAACTGAACCCTAAGGTTTGTTTATATAGAAGAGGGGGAGCTGCCAGGGTTTGGCACGGAAATCGAATGGGCCTCGAATTTTGCCGTCCGCGAGAAAGGGCCCGGGCGGCCAAACCGCTAGGCTGAGCGGCCAAACAGGCAGACAAGCGGTCAAGCCGCTTGGCAAGCGGCTTAGCCGCAAGGCAAGCGGTCAAACCACTTGGCCTAGCGGCCACCGTTTGAACCCAAGCGTTGCCGCTTGGACCTGGTGCGGTGTGCCTGCATAGGCGCCTGGCATGATTTTCGTGCGGGGGAGGCTCTGCCGAGGGGGTCCATGCAGGATTGACTGAGCTCCCTTGTTCGACCAAGGGTTGACTCATGGGTTTGGGTTCCCTTTCGGGCCCTTAGGTTCAAAGAGGCCTATCTCTCAGTTTTGGACTCCAATTGAATTGAGTCCAACTGGTTTGGATCACCTATACAAAAGGCTTCCACTGGCTAATTCAAATGAACTGGGCTAATCATCAGAGCAATTATTCTCGCAACCCAAGTTCGAGCAAAATCCAATCCTTTCATCATCGGGTTTTTACGAGGACTTATTATAGACACAATTTTTGGTGGCTACAGAACCTTCCTAGAGATTTTTAAGTCCAAACTCAAAATTAATCATCTAAAATTTAATTCTTCTTGTTCATATTAAATGGATCTTTGTAAAGTCTTATTTTCTCATTTCTTTCGACAATTTAGGGTTTTTAGATAAAATTTCTGATTTTAGAGTTTAACTTAGTGATTTTCGAAAATTTCTGATTTTAGGTATAAATTGTCCAAATCGACATGCAAGTACGTAGAGACTTACGATTACACTAGATAATCTCGATTAAGCTTGATTTAATCAAAATGTCAAAAAAATTAAGGTTCTTGCCTAGGTTTTTCATGGTTTTGTTTTATTTTATTTCATCTTCATAATATTTGACTAAAAAGGGCTAGAAATTCCTTACCTCACTTGAGCTTCCTTTGAGTGAGTTTTAACTTGTAAATCCTTGAGATTTGATAGTTGAGTTTGGATTTTAGACCAAGAAATAAAGATTCAATGAGTTATTTTATTTTGGAATTAAGATTAAAATACTTTACACAATTTATTTAAGTTAAGTTTCTTACCTTTCTTTTTTTCTTCTTCCTTCTCTTTTTCTCTCGGTTCTCCTTCTCTTTCTCTCTTTATTTTCTCTCTCTATATTTTCTGATTTGGAAAGGATTGAAAATGAGATTTTGAGAGGATTTTTGGAGGAGAGGTTTATAATTTTTAATGGTTGGGAAATGATCTTGTTGGGTTGTGGCTTGTAAGGGTGTAGCCGAATGAATGGGGAAAGAGGTAGGAGTTTACTTGTGGGAATTAAAATTTTGGGGAAGAGAAAAAGAAAGGTTGTTAATGATGATTAGAGGTAAGGCCTCCTAGGCTTCTATTGGGTGTTTTATGGGTTGATTTAACCCTTCATTTTCTTCTTCTATTTTTCCTTCTCTTTGCCCGGTTTCCCCTCCCCTCTTATAGTTGATTTTTCTGAATTTTTTTATTGTTTGCTCTATCTATTCCTCTCTAGCTCTCTAATGTGAGATATGCTGAAAATTTTCCCTCTTGCATGCACATGTACAAACCATAGGCTATAAGAGAAAACCATGATTTTTGTTTTCTTATTTTATTCTATAATTTGTATGATTGCCACCTAGGTAAACACTTGTCTAAATGAAAATTTTCAGAATTTTTGAGAGGTATAAAATATTGAATTGTCCAAGTTTGATGAATAGTATCAAGTTTTGTAAAACTTCCTCTTTTTGCATTTTACGATTTTCTCAAGTAATTCAAGGGATTAATTAAACCTTGCTTGTTTACTTCTTAATTCAATTGAGCACTTAGGGAGCTTAATGAAGTATTAACGAAATCCTAATGATTTCGTTTTATACGGTCCTAATCGCAATAATTAATACATTAGTGAAAATAGTTACAATAATGCTAAGGGAAATTATTTACGCCTAATTATATAATTACAACTAAATTAGTTAGTTTAGAGATAAATAAAAAGTTTAGATTTCTCAGGTTATTACAGTCTACTCTCCTTAAAATAAGTTTTGTCCCGAAACTTTAAATTGGCTAACCTTCAGAAAAGAGGTGAGGGTATTTTGCTCGCATATCTGTTTCCGATTCCCAAGTTGCTTCTTCTATAATTTGACTTCTCCAGAGTACTTTGACCAGTGGGGTGATCTTGTTTCTCAGCTTTCTCTCTTTGTGGTCTAAAATGGCCACCGGTATTTCCTCATACGATAAACTTTCAGTCATCTCTAATGGCTCGGGTAGTGGAGTCTGGCTTCCGTCAGGTAAATGTTTTCGAAGTTGGGATACATGAAAAACATTGTGCATGTTCTCATATTCCGGGGGTAATTCGATTTTGTAGGCTACCTCACCAACTCGCTCAATTATTCGGTAGGGTCCTACGTATCTAGGGCTCAGCTTCCCCTTTTTCCTAAATCGTTTTACTCCTTTCATCGGAGATACCTTAATCATGATTTCATCCCCGACTTGAAATTCCAAAGGTCTTCTCCACTTATCAGCCTAGCTTTTCTGTCGGTCTTGAGCTGCCTTCAGCTTGTCTTGGATAATCCTGACTTGATCCATTGTATCATACACCACGTCGGGTCCTAACACTAATGTCTCGTCGGTCTCAACCCAACACAATGGACTCCGACATTTTCTCCCATAAAGAGCTTCGTAAGGGGCTCGATCGATACAGGCGTGGTAGCTGTTGTTGTATGAAGATTCTACCAAAGGCAATTGTTTCTCTCAGTTCCCTTGAAATTCTAAGGCACAAGATCTCAGCATATCTTCTAATGTCTGAATGATTCTTTCAGTCTGGCCGTCAATGGCAGGGTGAAACACTGTACTAAACTTAAGTCTTGTTCCGAAGGCGGCTTGAAGTTTTTCCCAAAAATGAGATAAGAAACGGGTGTCTCTATCTGAAATGATATCCCTGGGTACTCCGTGTAATCTGACAATTTCCCTTACATAAGCATCTGCTAATTGACTCAAATTCCAGGTGTCTTTCATAGCTATAAACCCAGCTACTTTCGTCAGTCTATCCACTATTACCCAAATGGTATTCATTCCTCTCACCGTAGTAGGCAATCCAGTGACAAAATCCATTGATACAGAATCTCATTTCCACCCTGGTATCTCCAAAGGTTGCAGTAACCCTCCGGTTTTCTAGTGTTCACTCTTCACTTTTTGGCAGGTAAGGCATTTGGCTACAAAGTTGGCTACATCTTTCTTCATACCTCTCCACCAGAAATAGGGTCGTATATTTCTACACAGCTTGGTGTTTCCTGGGTGTATCGAGTAAGGAGTTTTGTGTGCTTCACTCAAAATTTTCTCTCGTAATTCCTTACTTTGTGGGACACATAACCTCCCTCTAAATTTCAAGCTACCATCTTCACATTCCTCAAACTCTTTTTCTTTCCCTCCTTTTATCAATTCCTTGATTTTCAAAATTTCGGGGTCGTTCTTCTGAAATTCTCGAATCTCTTCAAACAATGTGGGTTTAAGACTAAGCATGTGGATTATTTATCAAGGTTCACCTAGCTTGACTAATTCGAGGTTCATTTGTTGTATTTCTCTTGCTAGGGGACGAGGTGTAGAATGATTTGTTTTTCTACTAAGCGCATCAGCCACAACATTGGCTTTCCCTTCATGATATCTAATCTCCAGGTCATAATCCTTCAGCAACTCTAACCATCTCCTTTGCCTTAAGTTCAATTCTCTCTGGGTAAAAATGGACTTCAAGCTCTTGTGATCAGTGTATAAGTAACACTTAGCCCCGTAAAGGTAATGTCTCCAAATTTTCAAAGCAAAGACAACGACGGCTAACTCTAAATCATGGGTAGGATAATTAACCTCATGTGGTTTTAATTGTCGAGACGCATAGGCTATCACCTTACGGTTCAGCATGAGAACGCATCCTAACCCATTTTTAGAAGCATCACTAAACACCTCATAATCTTCCTCTTCGTTTGGTAAGGTTAAAACAGGTGCGGTGGTTAACTTAGTTTTCAGCTCTTGAAAGGCCATTTCACATTCATCATTCCAATGAAATTTTGCGGTTTTCCTCAAAAGTTTGGTCATAGGTTGGGCTATTTTGGAAAATTTCTTCACAAATCGCTTATAATACCCAGCCAATCCCAGAAAGCTTCTAACTTCAGTAACATTGGTGGGGCTGGACCATTCTCTAACTGCCTTAATCTTTTCTGGGTCTACTGATATACCCTCTCTAGAAATGATGTGTACGTCCTAAAAAGGCTACTTCTTCAATCCAGAATTCACACTTCGACAATTTTGCGTACAGTTGATTTACTCTCAAGATTTCTAAGACTATCCTCAGGTGATTTGCTTGTTCTTCCCTAGTCTTAGAATAAATAAGAATGTCATCAATGAAGACTACGACAAATTTGTCTAAGTATGGATAAAAAGTTCTATGCGTCAAGTCCATGAAAGCTGCAGGTGCATTGGTCAAACCAAAGGGCATTACTGTAAATTCATAATGACCGTATCTAGTCCTAAAGGCTGTTTTTGGTAAATCTTCCTCCTTAATTCTCAACTGGTGATATCCCGACCTCAAGTCTATTTTCGAAAATACTCCCGCACCCTTGAGTTAGTCAAATAGGTCGTCTATTCTGGGTAAAGGATATTTTTTTTGATGGTGACCTTATTTAACTCTCGGTAATCTATACATAATCTCAAGCTTCTGTCTTTCTTCTTCACAAACAGCACTAGAGCTCCCCAAGGTGAAAAACTCGGTCTTATATATCCTTTTTCTAATAACTCCTCAAGCTGATTTTTCAATTCGTTCATCTCGGCGGGGGCCATTCTATAGGGTGCTTTTGAAATCGGGGTCGTTTTGGGAATTAAATCAATGGTAAATTCTATGATCCTTTTCGGGGGCATTCTGGGTATGTCTTCAGGAAAGACTTCAGGAAAATTTAAAACGACAGGTATTTTGACTAAGTCATTTTCTTTTGGCGTTGACTCAGTCAAGGCACTAAGATAAGCTCGAAATTCTTTTCTAACTTGTGTAACACCTATTTGAGATAAAATCTCGGTTTGTGGTCTGGTGTCTACCCCTTTATATATTACTCTTTCTCCCGAAGGAGTTTCTAAGATGACCTCTTGTGAAAGGCAGTCAATTCTAGCATGGTATCTACTAAGCCAGTCCATTCCCAATATGGCATCAAAATCTTTCAAATCAAACTGTATGAGATCCCCAGGTAAATTTTTGTTGGTTATGTATATAGGACAGTTTCGGAATAACCGGTCACAGGTTACTGATATTCCTCCAAGTGTTGTGATGTTAATCTTATGTGACGTATTTGGGATTAATTTATTTTTCTCAGCAAATATTGTAGCTAAGAATGATCTAGATGCACCAGAGTCAAATAATACTACAGCCGGATGAGAGTATATGAGAAATGTACCAGTGACGACATTAGGGTTGGTATCGGCTTCTTGGTGGTTCATCACATGGATTCGGCCTTTGTTGTTTCCTACTGTTATGCTGGTACTAGCCAAGTTCCCTGGTTGTTGGATCATGGTTCTCTGGGTAGTGGTGGTGTTCCTCTAGTCTCTCACTCCTGCCAACTGATTCCCATTTCCTTGATCATTGTTCCAGTTGCGGTTGCCATTTTGGTGGTTCCTCCTATCATAGCTTCCTTCATTCCTGGTCGGCTTCCTGAGATAGCACTCATTTTCTTTGTGGCCTGGTTTTCCACAAATAAAGCAGACAGGTTTCACCACGCATGGCTTACCCGGATGGGTCCTTCCACAACGAACACAAGTTCTAGCACCTCCTCCATTTTCATTCCTCCTAAAACTCCCTCCGAAACGGAAATTCCTAAACTTCTTATGCGAACTCTTTGATCTTTTGCTTCTCCAACCTTCTCCTTCCGAACTTACGCCCTTCTCCCTCAAATTCTTATTTCTCTCAAACAAGGCCTCACGCCTCTCCTGAATTCTCTCCATGTTGATAGCTTTGTCATACGCCTCCTGGAATGTTTTTGATAAGCTTGCAACCAGTTCTTGGATGCGCCAAACGAGGCCATCCTCAAACCTCTCCATTCGTTCCTGCAAATCCTTTACCAAGTTCTTTGCAAAACGGGACAACTCATTGAATTTTGCAGCATATTCAGTGACATCATCTTTCCTTGCCTCAAGTTCTCAAACTCTTGTTGCTTTCTCCTCCTTAAGGGCCTAGGGTAAAATCTCTCTCTCAATTTTTCCTTAAACTTTTTCCCACCCAAACTCTTCCTCACTAAGATAAGTCTCCTTGGTCACTTGCCACCAATCGTCAACTTCTTTCCTAAGATAATATTGACCACAACTAATCATATGATCTTTAGGACACCCTATTGCTTCAAACAGTTTTTCCATATCTCTAATCCAGTCTTCTAGCAACAAAGGTTTCACTCCTCCCTCATATGTTGGTGGGTGGTGGTTAGCTAAATTTTTGAAGAGTATGGCTTGGGGTTCCTTAGCTCCACTTCCTACTTTTTCTTTCTTTTTCTCACCATCCTCCAATTGACTCTTAATTGTGGCACCAAAATATTGACATAGGGTTTCTAAGGTCTCCAAACGCTCTCCTCTAGGTGTTTCCTCATTGGTGGGGTTCGAAGTTGCTCCGGTCATGGTTACTTCTTGTTCTTGCGTCATTCTTGCTATATTTAGGAAAATTTCAGCATATTAGTTCAAGTAGATGCGTGTGTGTATATATATATATATATATATATATGAGTTGTACTCTATTTTATCTTAGGAGACATCTAAGTCTAATTGCTTATGTAATTGTAATCTATTCATATAGTCATACCTACTCATATGAGTCATGCATTATTCTAATGTCAATTGTTCTATGTTCATCTAGTCATGCACATATAGATTAAACACAAAACAGAAATTCTAAGCTAAATTAAACTAAATATATAGCAACATGACTTACATATTCGAGTCTTACACAACCTTACAACATAATTAGAGCTACTTACACCTTTGTAGTTTTACAATCATTTGGCCAATATACCCAAAATACATGCATTGGCTAATATCATCAATAGGGCCGATTATATCACAAGGTTCTTGGCCACAAAAGATAATCAAGTTAGTGTTGTTAGTACCCAAAATATCAACACTACCATTCACAAAAGACTACCATAAAACATACCACCCTTAGTTGTTAGAGGAGCCACTAGCAAAATCAAGCACTTGCCCATTGGAAAAATGTTGAGCCGAGGTGATAAGATGCAATGGGAGTCGCACCTCAACCTCATGCTCTATGTCATCCAAGGAGTTCACCCATGCGGGCACTTGTGGCATGGTTTGCGGTTGGGCCGATTTCTCGATTTGCGGTGGCGGATGGACGGGCACATACACGGGAGCGGGATTCTCGTGAGGATAGTGAAAGATCCTCCCCCTCTGGCATTGCACCACGGTCTCCGGAACAAGGTACACACCTCTAACGGCGACATCCCATTCGGCTTCCGCTTGGTTCAACACACCTCTTATATAACTCAAATCCAAAAATCAAACACCATTGTTAGCATAATGATCCATATTAAAGATATAACCATCAACAATGATGTCCATATAATTGATCCTCACGCTAAGCCATGGTTCCACAAGAGGAAGAGTCTGAAGGAGCGTGTAGACTCTCCAACCCGCGAATCCCACGACCTCACTCGTGAAGGGTCCAAAGCAAAGCGTAACACATAATCATCAATGGACTCTCCCAAATGCATCGCGAGAGTGATCGGGTGAGGAGGCACTTGAGGTTGTTGCGCCATCTAAATAAATACTCGAACATAACACATAATCTAAATGTTAATTCAAACAATCTAACACATAACTTGGCACATAATATGCATCCTAATCATGCAATCCTAATCATGCATGCAACACGTAAAATTCTAACTTATTTCCTAGATTTTCCAGTTCTTATTTCCCTTTTAATGCTCTGAAACCACTTTTGTAACGACCCGGTCTTGCTAAGTGATTAATTATTCTTAATCACGATTAGGCCCAAGATTAACACAATATTAATATACTTGATAATAATGCATCATTTATTTATAATTAAGTTGTCCGGGTTGTTACCACCATATCCACCCGAGGGTGGATATTAGGCTTAACCGCTTAAGATCAAGTAATTTACATAAACATCCATAAAGAAAATAAAAAGTAGGTTATTACATATAAGGATGTCTTCACAACCAAGCAACCAAAGTAGAAACATAAAGCCTCGATCCTTCCCATGCACATACGTTCCACCATCAAACTGCTCCAAATGTTACCATGCATTCAATACAAAACAAGAGAGAAAATTAGCGGAATGCTAAGCAATTTCACCCCATTTCGTAAAAATAATAATAGGGTTATATTAGATTAAATAATCATAATAATTAATAAAATTGAATAAAGGATAGAATTAGAAGACATATCACTAAAGATTAAGTTAGACTAATATTTCTTAATTTCGAAGGTTATCAATCATTATGCCCTTTAGTCATATTCATCATCATAATATATCATCTTGGCCATTTTGTCATATAATCATCATTAAGACATATTAGTCTCAACATCTCATATTTTTGGGTATTATGACCCCACAATTAATATTATATTGAGCTCACTTCCAAAACATGCTCTTCATAACTCTAAGGGCGCTACTCTTAGAATCATATCACAAAATGCATATTCATGTATATATGTATAAAATTACATGAATAAGACTTAGGATTAGTTGCATGTCCATATTTACTTACTAGTAGGACTTTACCCGTGCTAAGCACGAGCGACCCATATATTTCTATATTTTTATGTTTAAATATATTTTTGGATTTTTAAAAATTATACATAGGTATATAAAGAATAATGAAAATAGTAATTGGTCGAAATGTTACACATCATACCACTCATCATTCTCCGATTAAAATATTAAATAATATCTGTCACTTGTCAGTTAACTTGCAATTGTACATCATATAGCGTAACTTAATAAATTGTCACTCCAAATGTGACCCATGTCATTATATTTAAGCATGTCCTTACAAAATTTATGTCTAGCATGTGTTTATACCTTCATATAAAACGTAATTAAATATTTAATGCTTGTAATATTAACAATGATTATCCCCATAGTCTACGCTTATACCAAACTGATATAAGTCTTGTTATTAAACAACTATCAGTTTGGTCAGACTGACCCTTAATGTGTATTTCAGTATTTGGAATCTAAAAGTTAAAAGACTTATCTTCTTTCAATTGGAAAAAAATAGCGACAATTCACTATCTAGAAAAGGGAAAATAATATGTAATTCATCAAAATGTGACACTTGCACGTTACCAACCCTTATACACACAACTATATAACCCTTATTATATTATGTGTGTGATATCCCAATATTTTCTATAATTATAATATCGATTTATAATTCATTTACAAATAGTTTCGGAGATTTAAATCGTATATTTGTTTAACGATTCGATTTACTCAAATTAAGCCATATTAATATTAAATATTATTATGGAAATTTCGGGATTTATAATTATCAAATTGAGGGATTTAGTTAAAATGGTTTTGTATATGAATAAGGCTTATTCATATTGTTTTAATTGGTTTTAATTAGCATTTAATTAGTTTT
The DNA here is from genome assembly GCA_038025085.1 of Tetragonia tetragonoides. NCBI lineage: Eukaryota > Viridiplantae > Streptophyta > Magnoliopsida > Caryophyllales > Aizoaceae > Tetragonia > Tetragonia tetragonoides. The sequence goes on from CM076141.1 coordinate 35,885,726, forward strand.
AATTGTTTTTAATTCGCAATTAAATCAGAAAATAATCCTAACTCTAGTAGGGTTTGACTTTCCTTGACTAAGCACCTATATAAGCTAAGAGATGGGTCAGTTGATCAGTTTACCAAACTGAGCCAAAAGCCCCAATTCTCTTCTCTCTCTCTCTCTCTTTTCTCTCTCTCTCTCCCCCTGTTGTCGCCAGCCACAGGCCAACACCGCCTCCTCTTCCTCCCGCCGGTGAGCCGCCCTTCCCCCTCTCTTTCTTTCTCTCTCTTTTCCTTTCTCTCTCCCCGTACTCTGTTTTCCCCCTCCCATGTTTTCGTCGAGGCGCGTTTGTCGCGCCACCAGGCCGCGCCTGCGTGGTCACCAGCGAGTGGCCGACGCGACGGGACCTTTCCCGTCGCTCCTCTCCCTCTCAGTCGCGCTCTCTCTCTCCCTCGCGAACTCTCTCTCTCTCGCGATCTCTCCCTCCGACGAGCCACCGCCGACCATGGTAGTCGGTGGGTGGTGGTCTTGGTGATGGGATAGGTCGTGGGTCCCCATGCTTGGTGTATCAAGGCCTAGACTCGAAAAACCGATTAGAGTTTCGTTTAATATTTTCGTTTTAATTAATTTTGTATTTTCAGTATTTTTCAATAATTGTTTTTATTTTTCTGTACTTGTTCGGAGTCCGAATCCGGATTTTCAAAAGCCTCGATTGGTTGGAATAAATCAAGGAATTTAATAAAAATATTAGTTTACAGTTTTAGTAATTTTTGGATTTTCGTATTTATTAATTATGTGTCGGTAATTGTTTTTAATTAGGACCAAACGGATAAGCGTGATCGAGTTGTGATTAGCCAAGTTACCTACTGCTTAGTGAGCGTTCGTTAGGTAAGCGATTGTGCCTACCTCTTTCCAAAGCCCCATCAAAACTATTTTGATGTGTTATGTGCTAACTGATTATTATTGTGAATTTAATATGCGAAGCATGATTAAATTATATCGTCGTTAATTATGAGAATTTGAAATAAATTATTCGCTGTAAATATGATTTATATTGAGTATGATAAGTTTATAAAGTTTCGTTAATTAATTAGTTCATATGCTAATTAATGTTTAATTATGACGATGTTGAATTTCTAATATTATTATGATATAATAATATATGCCATTTGGAATGGGATATTATTGAGTGCTAATGAGCACCTATTATATTTGTTGGATGTTAATTGTGAAAGTGTAATTTTTGGATATCTTGATGTACTGCCGAAGTGCTGCCGAAATTTCGTTAGACATATATGAAGCATGATTATTGTTAATATGCATTTATGTCGTAATCATCGTTATTATTATTCATTATGATGAGCATGAAATGAAGTAGTATGTCGTGGTCTCGTTGTACCACTAGGTCAATCAATGCAAGTATGTGAATTGAATTAAATGAGAATAAGACTCTTAATGGATCCCTAGGAGTAGCCGAGCTATCGAGACTTTTCTAATTGATGTAGTCTAGGGATGTGTGATTCCCAAGTTACTTTTATGGACACCTCGCAGTGTGTTCGGGACGGATCATTCCCCATTGTTTATTTCTCTACATATCGATTATTATGTTAGAGGTAGTGTGAGTATACACTAGAGTAAGTCCATGGCATGTCTATATCTATCTATGAACAGTATGGATAATCGATGTTCTATTCACTCTCTTATCTCTCTAGTCAAGATGGTTTATCTATTTGTGTTCGAATGATCACTAAATTAAGAATTGCATGTAATTGAATATCGAGTATGCGTGTGCTTGATTGTATGACTACTTGTACATGCAAATGAATTTCAATGATTCTTCTAAAACCCAGGTAAGGTTTGCGAAAGTGTTTTTACTGGGTATGGACGACATTTATTCAGTTTATCTGATTTTTGTTTTCTTTTGTTTCTTCTCTTTTTCTTCTGTACCTTGTTTCCGTCACGGAAACCAAAGTGCAGGTGTAGCTGAGTGAGGACGGTTTGCTAGAAGGTTGAATGTGGGCTGTTTGTTTAGAACTATGGATTTATTGGTTACCTTGGATTATTTGGGATTTTGGTTTGTGCCCTTGAAGGCAAAGTTGTAATAAAACTATAATGGACTTAAGACCGCTGGATAGACAACTCTGATATTTATGTTTAATTTGTTTAGATGCTTCTTTTGATACCTAGTTTTCCTTTCTGCTTAGCATTTACTCCTTAGCGATAAATGTTGCAGTAACTACCCTTGGGTCCGTGACGGTTCAGTGGTGTCGAGTCGTGTATAGCGACGTTGATAGTTCCCGGGAAATCGTTGCGAATTCGGGGGTGTTACAATGTGGATCTATTCTCTTAAATATTCATTATCTGATCTATACTCAACATCAGTTTTTATTTATTGTGTTGAAAACATTAAAACTGGACATTAAGTCCATTGTAGATTAATGTAATTCTATCTAAACATTAAAAAAAAGGAATATGAATAGACTATAGCAATTACTATAGGATGTCGATAACTAATTACTCACAAAAATAAAAACAAAAAGAGAAAAATAATTAATGTCCAATCAAATTGTGACACTTGTCACGTTACTTGCGATCTTACCCAAAACTATATGCCTCACTTATTCACAAATATTATCAGTCACATGTTAATTATCACATAATAACTTATGGTTATTCCCGCAAATATTAGTCAAATACCATGTCATACCAAAAACTATATACAACTTGAAAATGATGACTTTATACGTAACCATTGTACGTCACACATACCCTTATCCCCATAAAATTAGGCAAATAAATATTAGTGACATGTTTGTTGTTAAATGACCTACGATTATCGCCGCAAATATTAGTCAAATATAAGTCAAATATCACCTAGCCCGTCATACTCACAATATATAACTTATTAAAAACAATGACTTTATATGTAACCCTTATCATATTACACGCACTTGTCCTCTAAAACATATTGCCACGTCAAAATACTTTTTTTTCCACAATCATAAAACTCAATAAAAGTGGTGAAATTAAGTGCTCTTATACTCATAAATATTAAAAAATTGTATTTAAATTAAAAAATGATCAAGTATTAAATAAGAACTTTTATTGTTACATTTAATACATAAACTTTGTGATCTTCATAAAAACCATAATGACAAAGCAAACAGGAAAAAGAAAAGAAAATGCAATAGCCACTAAAATTGTGACACATGTCACTTAACCGGCGCTCTTACCCTATATATATATATATATATATATATGAACAAGTCTTATAACATAATCTCTCTTTGAACATAATCACCGAATTGAATTAAGTTTATAATCCAATCCTTCTTTTATTGAGTCCATTTCGAAGCATAGGTCATTAACATATTCAATCATGATCTTGTATCATTTAAGCATGATCTTAAAACATCACTAATTCTTATAATCATCTCATTCAATCAATTAACTCATGATATAGTCAATATAGTTTATTATATAACACACACACACACACACACACACACACACACACATATATATATATATATATATATATATATATATATATATATATATATATGAAAAATGGTAAAAATTTCCATTGACTAATCCCCCAATGTGGGGGAAAACAAATACAATCGGTTCCTCCCTAGCACCCTTAATTTGTGATACTCAGCAAAAACATTACAGAATACCTAATACATCTTCAGCTTTGCTATCATAGACTCCTAGCATTCTACTGCATACATTGAGCTTAATTTGCCTAAAAATTACATCAACTGGTCTACTTTGATTTCTGAAGACTCTTAAATTCCTCTCCCACCAAATCTCATAAATGGTGGATACGAAAGCAGCTCTTCGCACCTTCATAAGCATAAACTTACCCTTACAGAATCTTGACATCCAGCGTACCTCATGTCCCAGGCTCCAAATATTTCGTTTAATCCCCACCCAATGCATAATTTTCCTCCAAACTTCAGCTGAGATCCTGCATTGGAAAAACAAATGCGAGCAATTCTCCACCCCCATATTGCAAATACCACAATGAGTATCCATAGCAATTCCTCTCATATTAAGAGCACTTCTAGTCACTAACTTTTTGCGGCAAGCCATCCACACAATGAACGAGTGCCCAGGCCTTGCCCCACGATCCCAGATCACTCTATGCCATGTCACTCTGCTCTTCTCCCCTCTAAATATGGTATATGCCTTCTGCATAGGGATGACAGTGGGGCGGGTACAGGTGGATACCGCCCCGCATCTGCTCCAGTTAGGGTGGGGATGGGTGAGCGTCAGGTGGGTGTGGGGAGGGGATAGTTTTGGAAAAGCAAAACCGCCATGGGGATGGGGCGGGTGTGGTTTGCATTGCTCCCCCGATGAATACCCGCCGGGGGCCCCGTTCCAACTTAAACCCGCATACCCCCCCGCCTCATACCCGCTTAAAAAATAATAAAACAATGTAATTCTTAATAAAAAAAAACTTATTTATTTGACCAAAAAAAATAGAAAAAAAAAACAAAAAGAAAAACTTACCAGGCCACCTCTTTTCCTCCGTCAGTCCTTCACTTACTCAATACTCACTTTACTCTCTTTCTCTACTCTCTACTCTCTACTCTCTACTCTCTACTCAGACTATCTCTCTAAGTCTCTAGTCTAGGTTTTAATTTTTGGGCAGCCACCAACCATCTCCCTCTCTGCTCTCTATCTCTCCACTTTAGCGCCTCTCACCTCCGTTTTCTCCTTCTTCTTCAAACAACCACCTCTCATATCTTCTTCTTCACAACTAAGGTAATGATTTAATTTCTACAAATATTGTTAATGTTTTGTTTATGATGTAATTAACAAATGGATTGTAGTTTTGTTGTTTGTAACTTGTAATAATGGATTGTAGTTTTGATATTTGTAACTTGTAATAATGACACTGTAATTTTGAAATTGTATCAAAAGGCTTTGTTTAAAGCAATGGATATGGGGCGGGTTTGGGGCGGGTTTGGGGCGGGTTTTAAGTGGGTTTGGATACCCGGCGGGTAAGTGGGGCGGTTGTGGTTTTCATGTATACCCGTTGGGGCGGGGATGGTTTTGGGGATCCTGACCCGTGACGGGGATGGGGCGGTTGGCGGTTAGGCTAAAGCTTGGTGGGTGTGGATATGGATATACCTATATCCAATACCGCCCCGCCCCATTGCCATCCCTACTTCTGCATATTGAATTTTCCTCCACTGATCATGTGCTGCACAGCATTGGCAGCTGTCCCTTTGTCACCATAACTTTGAATTAGTCTATCTCTTGTATGCAAGAGCTTTTTCCAAGCCATTGACTGCCTTGTTTTGCTGTAACATCCCACAGTGACTGCTTACTTAACAGATAGCCATGAATCCAGTTGGCCCAGCTCCCCTCACCCTTACAGTGTAGCCACCAAAGATTCTTGCAAACAGCAGCAAGGTTCCAGTACTCAGGCTCACGGATCCCCAATCCCCCTTGTTCACGAGGCCAGCACATATTTTCCCAACTGACTGGGTATAGAGCATGTTTTCTATCCAACTTCCCCCAAATGAAACCCCTCCCTAACTTGTGGATTTCATAGAAAACCTGCTTAGGCAGTAGGAAAATACCACACTAGTAATTAAGTGTGGAGAAGATTACTGCATTCCAGAGCTGAATTTTCCCCGCATAGCTTAACATCTTACTTGCCCAGTTGTGTACTTTCCTGGAAATGTTGTTCAAAAGAGGACCGCACATAGCATAGGTTACCCTTGCAGCTGACAAAGGCACACCAAAATAAGTGAATGGAAGTTCCCCTTCTTTGAAACCAGTATCATCAATCACAGTCTTTTTCTCCTGTTCTTCAACCCCTCCAAAGTAAATACAGCTTTTATCCTCATTTGCTTGTAACCCAGATAAGTCAGCAAAGGCATTGTAAGTCTCCAAGGCAGCTTGAATTGAGCTCTTATCTCCTTTGGTGAAGATTAACAAGTCATCTGCGAATATCAAGTGGGTTAACCCCACTCTCTTGCATTTTGGATGGAAATGGAACTCAGGCTTCTTATGAACATTTCTCAACAACCTCGAGAGGCCCTCCATACAAATCACAAAAAGATAAGGGGACATGGGATCCCCTTGTCTTAACCTCCGTTCTCCCTTAAAGAAGCCCTTCAAACAACCATTTAGGTTGATTGAAAATTGAGAAGATGTAACACACGTCATGATTCTCTGAATGATCCAGCTAGGGAATCTCAATACAGTCAACATGCCCTTCAAGAACTCCCAACTCATCGAGTCATAAGCCTTGCGAACATCAATCTTTATCATAGCCCATCATAGCCCTAGAGGAAACTCCTCTCCTACCATACCCTTGCACCAACTCATGCGCAAGCATCACATTATCATTTATTCTTCTCCCCTCTATAAAGGCTGCTTGCTCAACCCCTACAAGCTGAGAGACCACCCCTTTAATCCTATCTGTCAAGATCTTTGTAGCTGCCTTATCCAATACATTACAGCAGGAAATAGGGCGAAAATCCCCTCCTTTGGAAGGGTTATCCACTTTGGGAATGAGAGAAATGGATGTTGAATTAACTGCTCTGAGAAGTTTTCCATTGCTAAAGAATTCCTAAATAGCCTCGCATACATCAGACCCCACCACCTCCCATGCCAACTTGAAAAAAGCAGCACTAAACCCATCCGGACCAGGGGCTTTAGTATCAGGTATACTATAAAAGGCTGCTTTGATCTCCTCATTACTGACCTCCCTACTTATCTCTTGCTGCATAGTCTCAGAGAGAACAGGTCCCTCTTCAAAAATGCTTGGTACAAAGGGTTCAACTGGGTGGGCAGTACCAAATAAGTCTGTATAAAAGTTCACAAGAAGCTCAGCAACTTCTTGGTCTCCTTGCACCAAGTTGCCATTGCTGTCATATAATCCATTGATTCTCTGTTTTATTGCTCTTTCCTTCATTTTCGCATGGAAATAACTGGTATTCTCATCACTCAGTTTCACTTCATTACTTTTTGCTCGCTGCTGGTAAATAGCTTCTTCAACCCTTCTAATCTTCAGATAATCCCCCACTGCCTTTTTCTCATCTAAAATGAGTTGATGGTCAAGAGGAGACACTTGTAAGCTATTCTGAATCTGCTGCAAATTTGTTTCAGCAGCTCTGACTCTGATCTCAATATTGTTGTATTTAGCCCCATGAAGTTTTTTAAGTTCCTTCTTAAGCCACTGGAGCTTCTTTGCAACTCTGAACATGGAGCAACCAGGAACAGGCCTTCTCCATACCCTATTCACAATGCTGAGAAAATCCGGATCCTTGCCCCAGACATTCAAAAATCTAAAGGTCCTAGGGCTCCTAACAGAATCTTCATGCCAATGAATTAAGCTTGGTGAGTGATCAGAAATCCCAGGGCTCAAAAACTCAACAGTTACAGCAGCTTGTCCACCAAACCAAGCCGGGTTACCCATCACTCTATCTAACTTGCTCACCACCCTTTCACATGCTTGTTGTTTATTATACCAAGTGAACTTAGCACCCATATAAGGTAAGTCTTACAATCCACAAGCCCCAACAAATTGCACAAAATCCTCAATTTCAGCCAACATAGGATCAGCCCTAGATATTCTTTCTCCAGGAGCTAAAACAACATTAAAATCTCCAGCAACAATCCATGGTTCCACCATGGTGACTGCCCTAGAAGATAAATCATCCCACAGTTCACTTCTAGCTTCTCTTCTGTTAAATGCATACACAACTGACATATAGCATAGCAGTCTACCCTCCTTCTCTACCCTCAAATGCAAAGCCTGGGCAGAGGAGCCTTCAACTGTGATATCTAACACCCTTTTCCTCCATAGGCACCAGATTCTACCATTGTAGTGATGATCATGGTTACTAATACTCCAAAAATCCCTAAACATGCTATTTACAATAGGACCCAGATTGGGCTGTTTTATTTTTGTCTCAATAATAGCAAAAAAAATCCAATCTATGTATAAGCAAAAATTTCTTCACTTCCTTTATTTTTGAGGGCAAATTACACCCTCTAACATTCCATATTGCAAACTTCATTAATCAGGTTGTAAGTGAGGCACCTCATCCCCATTGTTCTCTCTATTCTCTTTATCCAACCCTATCCAGTCATACAAGACTGCTCCAAAACCATTATTTAAGGAGAGCTTCTTACCATTATTCCTGCTTTGTTGTTCTGAGACTCCTCGCCTTTGCACAACCGAAGATGTAGATTTCCTGTATTGAACAGTACAAAAACCATCCTTTGTTGCAATCTGCACCTCAGGACTCCCTGCTACTGGTGATACAACCCTCATCTCCTCCTGCACAACCTGAGAAACCTGCTGCACAGCAGATGTAGTTTTGTTCTCTGTCTTCTTATTCTCTTGCCATATAGCTTTATTTACAAAACTTCATTTCATGCCCCATTCTATTGCATTTCCTACAATAACGTGGCAGGTTCTCATATTCCAAAGGCTGGACAAACTTCTTCCCAAAGGGTGAATTTAGGACAATCTTGTTTGGCAATTCCTTCCTCAAGTCCACCTCAACCAGCAATCGAGCATAAGAAGTTCTGGTTCTTTGAGTTGTGCATTTATTAGCATAAAGGGGTTTTCCCACCTTACTGCCAACTTTTCTTAAGCCACGTTGAGTCCAAAATTGAATATCCAGATTTGGGTAGGTGACCCAGACTGGAACATTGTGGTAATTCTCCATACTAAATGCAAATTCAGGGGTCCAAGGCTTGAGAATCATCAGATTTTCCCCAATGTACCATGGCCCGCCCTCAAGAATTTCATTCTTCATTTCTTCAGTAGTAAATCTCACCATAAACCAACCACGAACATGCATATGAATTTGTGGAGGTTCAACATGACTCCAAGAAGTAGCAGCAAATTTTTAGAGCCTAGAGAAAGAAACCCTCCCTCCAAGAACATACAAGCATATTTCCAGAAATCAATTGAGTCTTGAATGTCATCCATCTCCATAGTGACATCATCACCAACCTCCATGAATGACAGCTTCATCCCCTGCGTAGGATCACGATTTTCTTTGAATAATCGTCTCCACTCACCATTAGGTTTAGCAGGAGGCTCTTCTGGGTGAACCACAGAGTGTGGTGATTCAGGAGTTGAGTTTCGATCATGATTCTCCATCTCCTCTGCCCAGCTATGGCGGTGAGACCCTTTCTGAACATTATTTTCCCCATTTGTTCCTTCTACCTCCAAGAACCCTAATTCTTCCAAGTTCTGATCCAAATTTGCATTCGCCTCATCTGATTTCCCCATATCTTTGATTGAATCGACGAATTATCATCTTCCTTTCGCGAATTCATCGACGAACTCCCCGGTAGAAAATCCCCAAAAGTGATGGGTCTTTTCCCAGAAGCTTTAAAATGCTCCTCAGGTTGTTCTTGTTCAGTTTCTCTCTCCTCAGGAGCCTTCTTTCATGGCCTACCTCGCTTCGCACGGATTACCATGGCGGCGAAAACCTAGCAATTACGAGCGAAGAAATCGCTTCAGAATCGCCAGTCGAGAGTTTCTCTCTCTACACCGACTTTATATATATATATATATATACAAATCTTCTTTCCTTTATTTTAAAGAGGTATCCATACTTTATAAGTTGAGTTTATAAAGTTTAAATCGCAAGCTTTGATCTCTCTTTTCCTTCTCTTCCTTAACCAAACCTTCCTAGAAATTTTTAAGTCCAAAAGTCAAAATTAATCCTCTAAAATTTAATTCTTCTTGTTCATATTAAATGATCTTTGTAAAGTCTTATTTTCTCATTTCTTTCGGCAATTTGGGGTTTTTAGATAAAATTTCTGATTTTAGAGTTTAACTTAGTGATTTTCGAAAATTCCTTATTTTAGGTACAAATTGTCCAAATCGACATGCAACTGGGAAAAATTGGGTCAAACTGGAAAAAATTGGGTCAAACTGGGTGAACTGGGAAAAACTGTAATATTGACTTGTTAATAATAATAATAATAATAATAATAATAATAATAATAATAATAATAATAATAATAATAATAATAATAATAATAATAATAATAATAATAATAATAATAATAATAATAATAACAACAACAACAGCAACAGCAGCAACAACAACAACAACAACAACAACAACAACAACAACAATAACAATAACAATATATATATATATATATATATATATATATATATATATATATATATATATATATATATATATATATATATATATATATATATATATATATAAGCAATATTTTTAAGAGAGCGCCACCTAAGCGAGAATAATGACAAAAAATAATTAGTTTAAAACGATTAGGAGTCTTATCATCTTTAATGTTTAGGTTTCTTGAAAGGTTAATTTTTGTCAAACATTCAAAATCATATATAATATTTTCTATATCTCTCAAAAAATAACAAAAATTACACCATCAGATTCGAATCGAAAAATCTTTGGAACGAGATACATTTACAATATGTTTAGAGCATATGAGTAAGAGTAGTAAGTTATAAAATCATATATAATATTTTCTATACATCTAAAAAATAACAAAAATTACACCATCAAATTTGGATAAAAAAAAATACTTCACAACGAGATGTATTTACAATATGGTTAGAACATTGATTTTGTAAATTAGGAATTTTATGCTGGGAGCATTGAGATACGCCACCTAAGAAAATAGCATAGGACGCGCCACCCCATCATACATAAAATTCTATTATAAAAGAGAAGTTTAAAAATAAAAAAAAAGTATTAAAAAAAAACTAGAGTTTTCCAAGCTACAAATTAAAATGGGATCCTACATTGAAGTCATTGGTTATATCTTAATATAAGAAGTTTGATAATTAGAATTCTATTAGAATTCAAAGTAGGTAACACATTAACACACACACACACACACAAAAAAAAAAAAAAAAAAAAAAAAAAAAAATCCTCTTCTTTATATATATGGTGTGGCTCCCTGCCGGTGCCGACCATAATTGACAATTAATGTTTTGAACTATATGTTTCATTATTATTTTTATTTATTATAGTGTTCCTTTTGTTTATATAGTCAATATTGGTGTTTAACAACTTGAATATATCCCTCTCCCCTTTCGTTTAAGCCTTTTCAAGTTTAAATAATATATTGATGGTAAATGGTGTATATATATGCAGGTTTGAGATTACTCTTAATGAAGATCATCTAAGTAACTATTTTTTTCGACCTAAATTTATGGCTTATTGTTTTTTATATTACTGATTTACCAATTTAATATCGTGATAATTTTATTTGGTATGTTGTCCGAAGATTATGGTATTGATTTGGCCGAGTTAAGTATTAATGATAGTATAAGTTTTCCTTCAAAGAATCAATTCCAATAAGAAATCTATTTGAAAAGGGTTTATATCACATATTCACATATGTATTAGATTTTTGCTCATAATCACATATGTACATGCCCTTTTCGTCCATGTTCCAAACTTCCACCTCCTTGTTCTCTTTGTTTCCTAACCTATTTAAATCTTCATGTTTGCAGGTTTGAACATTTGGGACAAGGTGGGACATGCAAGTTTAATTAATGCTATTAGTTAACAGTTCCAATAATATTGGGTAAACAGATACTATGATGTATGTTTGTCTTCTTGCTTATACTAATTCACCTTACATCTTTCATGCATCGATTGAATTTTTTCCTTGATATGAATATGTTGAAATGTTTAGAATAAGAGTGGCTAGGAATCATGAATCAAATCAACTATTATTCTGACTAATTAAATCTCTTTTACAGGTTACACAAATCACAAGGAATGTTTTCGGTTCTACTTAATTTGAACGGTTCATGACTTTTGTATTTATTTTGTACTATTATGCTTAATATGATTACTTTGACATGTTAAAGTAGAATAACATTAGCTTAAATATACGAGCTAAAACAATCATTACTTTCACTAATAGGTAATAATGAATAGTCATAACTGTGATCTTAAACCAATTTAGATAAAGAATAATAAATAATAAAAAAATCAATCAATATGAATATATATATATATATATATATATATATATATATATATATATATATATATATATAATTTGATCGGATAAATATATAAAGTTGAATAGTAACGGATCACTTTGACAATATGTCAGTTGAATATTCAATATAAATCAATATTCAATAAAGACAAAAAATAATGGATGTAAAATGTTTAGTACTCTTAGCATTCTTAGCGGTGTAAAATTAAATATTGATAAAGCACTAGAGTTTTATGAGGGTTAAAGCATATCTTCGTTATATATTCAAAATCATATATGTAATCTGCTGCCATGACCTTGCACAAGGTCATTAAAGTTTCTCATTTCAATGTATATATAATGGACGCAATTTGATACAAGTTCGAAGAAGTCAAAGGAAGCAAAAATTCTCTTATGAGGCGGCCTCATATATGAGGTATCACTTTTTTGTGTAGAGGTATCACTTTTTTTTATGTATGGTGGTATCACTTATTTAGCCACGGGTATCACGTCTCATGCAGGAAGCCACTTCATATGAGTTTTTGTGCAAAGGATGCAAGATAATGAGTATATTATTTATTTACACCTCATTTTTATTGTTTATTTACATTGTAACATTGTAAACCTATTTATTTGACTAATAACGATATTTTTATGCACATTTTGGGTTTATCTTTCTAATGTCTACGCTAACAAAAATATGGCAACGATGAGATTTTCATGCTAAGTTACTCATATGGTGTTAATCATATTGTTATGTGCATGTGTGAGATTACAACAATAATGATTGTTTTTCCCATAAGTTGAGAGTAGTTGAGTGAGTAATTTTTTTTATAAGGAATATTCCTCTTATTTTACAAATTATTTTTATACAGACCTTTGAAATTATTGGGACCTTCACAAGTATGGAGGAACATAAGCAAAAATATTTTATAATTTAAAATTCATTGTATTTGGTAAGAAACTCTAATCTTTTTCTTTAATCATGGGAGGTCTGCAAATCTAATCTAATTCAATGTTCATATATAATATAAAGTATTGAGACATCCCACATAGTCAGCAAACAATTAACATAAGATTTTTTGGTGCGAAAGAGGGCTAATAATAAAAATTAACATAAGATAATAGAAAAAAAAAATAGACATTTCACTCAACCCGTGCATCGCACGGGCTTTAAAACTAGTAATGTTAATAGTAATAAAATATTAATAATATTAATCATATTATTATTATTATTATTATTATTATTATTATTATTATTATTATTATTATTATTATTATTATGGTTTTACAATGTAATTTTTAATGGAGTCCCCTCCAAAAATAAATATAAGAATATAAAATTTATTATTATTATTATTATTATTATTATTATTATTATTATTATTATTATTATTATTATTATTATTATTATTATTATTATTATTATTATTATGACTTTGATAGAAAGTCAATATACATTTATATTTTATTTTTTGATATAACTTGTTGCATTTTTAACTATTATGTTCAATTTGTCCAAATATTAAAAAAAAAATATTTATTACGAAAAACTGGAATGAATTGGATAAAATTGGGCAAAATTGGGATAAACTGGGCAAAATTGGGATTAACTGGGCAAAATTGGGTTAAACTGGGCAAAACTGTATTTTATAACTGGTAACTGGTGAAAACTGGGAAAAACTAGTGAAAATTGGACAAAATTGGGCAAAACTGGACACCACTTAAAAAGAACATGCCCTTACAGTGACAAAAGCTATTAAACAACTTGAAAACGTTGATCATAACTTCTATGCTCTCCGTAATAAGGAAACTGGTAGGCTATCTTTCGCTTCGTAATTTCTTCAATTACTTTGAAGCCAATTTGTCAATATATTGAGTTCTCTATTGACATTATATCCAGGTGAGCTAAACATATAATACGAAAGGAAAAAGGGAGGATATGGGCTTATTATTCCCTAAGAGGAGGGCAAGGCAGAGAAGTTGGAGCAAATATTTGGACAACCTGGCAGAGAACCCTCATTGGCTGAATAGGCAGATGCAAAGTAGATAGAAGAAGTTCTTCTTGGACACTCACCTTTCAGGTTCTCGTTTTCGTAAAACTGTCTACGTCAAAGTTGATAACCACAGAAGTGTGATTACATGGAGAAGGTTTTTGGGTTATAGAGATTCTCATCCGGTTTCTGGATGAGGTGATTGTACCAGTGCCCAAGTATATAGAAACAGAATTCGTGGAAACTTCATACTTTGCTAAACAGACTTGTAAATGAATGAACTAGCTAATTTGAGTCCCAGTTAACTTTGAGACAAG